>JANXHW010000001.1:172423359-173158359 GCA_026170595.1 Plestiodon gilberti rubricaudatus
ACAGTGTGGAGCTTGGCATGGAGGTGTACAGCCACATGGCTGCGCATGTTACGAGGGAACAGTGATGATGAGCAGGTCAAGGTTGAGCAGCATGTGGCAGCCCAGCTCACCGAAGTACCAGTCCTGTGCCACCGACATGCCCATGATGAAGGGGATGGAGCATAGGCAGAGCAGGTGGGCCAGCACCAGGCTGACGATGGAGCCTGCGAGGGATACACTGCGGGTGCCATGGCCGAGTGCCACCGCATGCACACGTTGCCCATCATGCCCATGACTGATAGCACCGTGACAAAAAGCCCATGAGGCTGCCACCACCGCCTCCATCAGCCCCAAACCCCACTGCTGCTGCCTCATTGCCCAGCATTGCACTCATGTTGCACTCCATCACAGGCAGCAATGCCTCCTGCCCAATTTGCCATGCATTGGACAGCCAATGACAGAGCTGCCTGCTAAACCTCGCTGAATCTCAGTCCTGCTTCTTGGGGAAAAGCGCCACCCGTCACTTTGCCACAGACTGGAGACAGCAAGCTGAATTACTTTAGGTGGCAGGTTGGATCTGGCCCCTGGGCCGTAGGTTGCTGACTCCTGGTTTATGGGCACACCATAAGGTCCCCCAACTGCTACTCATTTGTTAGATAATACCGCTTGCTGGTGGAAAATGCTCAGAAAATTAAGACATTTCTAGTTTATCTAAGCAAAGTGATTACTGATGTCATAATATGTACTTTGCAAGCAATTCTGATGTTTGATTTATAGAATAGTTGAACACAATTTAGATGGGGACTGTAGCTCAGTGGTAAAGTATATGCTTCGCTTGCAAAAAGTTCCTGGTTCAATCCCTGGCATCTAATGGTAGGCTGGGAAAGTCTCAACTGAAAAACCCTAGTGAGCTACTAGGATGAGAGTAGATATTGACCTAGATGGGCTAATTGACCCAGATGATTTAATGGTCCAACTCTGTATAAGGCAGCTAAAAGGTAAAAGGTGACCCCTGACAATTAAGTCCAGTCGTGTCCGACTTTAGGGTGTGGTGCTCATCCCCATTTCAAAGCCGAAGAGCCAGCGTTGTCCGAAGACGCCTCCGTGGTCATGTGGCCGGCGTGACTCTCCTTGCCGCAGCGCGTAGCATGCAGCTGGAACACGGAGCACTGTTTACCTTCCCGCAAGCGGTACCTATTTATCTACTCACATTAGCATGCTTTGGAACTGCTAGGTTGGCAGGAGCTGGCCAAGCAACGACAGTTCACGCCGTCGCGGATTCGAACTGCCGACCTTTCGATCAACAGCTCATGGTTCAGCGGTTTAACCCACTGCGCCACCCGCTGGCCTCTTATAAGGCAGCTGCATATGTTCAAATTCAGGGTATACCAGTTAGAAAACTACTAATATAAATAAATATGGTAATATTTTAATATAATTTTTAAAATCAATAATTCCTAGTTAAACATTTACCTATATACAGTACTGTAGTTTTAACAAAGTCATATGTGCTCCTTAGCACAATCTTTCAGCCTGTGTGTATGCAGGTTTGCCAAGTACTGTATAACAACTTCATTTCCAGGTAAGCTCATGCTATTTGGAAAGTTATTCATTCAAATACATGTTACACTGTAGTTGAGCATCAGTTTGAGAACATATGAGTCTTTACTACAAATGATTCTTTACTACTTTAATGATAGTAGTTATCAATTCAAGTTTAATTTAACTAGATGCAAGTTTTAAGAGATCTGGAAGGGGACTCTATATGCACCCAAGTTATAAAAATATTTTATGCAAGCTCCACTGATTTGTATTTCATAAAATGGATTCAGGATTTAACTGCCATCTTATGAAGCTTAATCCCAAGCATGCAAACTCAAGAGAGACTTCAAAATTAATTGTAAATAAAATCAGGCCATAAGGACACTTAGGCTGCAATCCTATACACACTTTCCTGGGAGCAAGCCCCATTGAACACAATGGGACTTACTTTTGAGTAGGCATGCATAGGATTGTGCTCTTATTCACATCAGCTTCACTATCTAATGTGACTTATCATCAAGCTATTATGTTCAGGATTCAGAAGCTAGAAATTTAAGCACCGCTCTAAAAAAGTCTGATAATGACATTAAAAGTAGTAGTAAAGACCTGGTAGTTTACATGCATTAAAAAAATCACTGGATTTATTGGGATGATCGTGAAGAGCCATATCATGGAGAAAAAGGAAGAATCAAAACACACTACATTTCGATTCAAAATGGAAACATGATGGCATACCAACTATCAGTTTAGATTTAGAAGCTATAAAAAAGTCAATTCATTTCCACATCATATCCGAACATATCTGAAGGCCTTGTGGGACTTCTGCTTATATGGAAAAGAGTTAACATCTCTCCTGTTGCTGTGCAGAAACCAGGTACTTCCTCTTCAGAAGAAGTATCCAACTAATGGCCGGATCAAAAGCAAGTTTCCTCAGAAGCGCGTCCCGATGAATTCAATAATCGGACTAATTCCTCTTAATTATGCACACAGAGAAGGTTGTAGCCTAAGTAAGGCTTGCAAAGCCAGCCCCGGCCGCCCCCTTGCTGCTGACTGAAAGGCAGCGAGCGGGAAACTTCGGTGCTGTGAAGTTTTTGAGTTCGGACTAGCGAGGCGTTGTTTTAGAAAGGGGGCGCCGGATCCTACCTTCTGAAGTGTCTACACTGTGGGGGCAGCCATTTGTTAAAACTTACGCCGAGAAAAGCCAAGCGGAGCAACGAGGCCGTCCTCTCTACTGCGGCTGCTCCCGCTCAAGCTCAGCCTCGCTTCCTACGCAGGGGGCACAATGGCGGACAGAAACAGACGCCGCTCTCGCCTCACTTCCTCCTGCATCCCCACCACTGGGCCGCTTCGCAGAATTAGCTGGCTGCAGCTAGACAAGCACTGCCCGGCGGGGGGAGGGAGGCAGAACCGAGCCAGCCAATCACGCAGCGCCCACTCTCGAACCCTTCACGCGCCTCGCGCCCTCTCCCTGCAACCGCCGTTGCAGGGCCCGTTGCCTGCCTTTTTTTCCCGGGGGCCACCCAACCATTGTTACCTCCATTTTGTGATTGGAATTTACCTCCTTTAGCCTCAATATGGAGCCGAGAGGAAGAGAGTGGGCGGCGCAGAGGAAAGCGGCACGTGAGGGGAAGGCGGGCTCAAATGAAAAAGAGCCAATAGCGAATGAACGACGTCTGCATGCGTGAGAGCGGGACGTGGTTGGCTGTTCGCGCTTGAGACGTGTAGGCAATAAAGGCATGGGGGGGGGGTCCTGAGACCTGAGTGGGAGGCTCAGAAATAGGTAGGCTGGAACCGTTCACAGCGAGGCAGTTGTATGTATTTCTCAGTGAAAGGATTGCGCGGTATACGTGATAGAGACGCTCATAATGATGACATGCTGTATCAGGCTTCTGTAATTGCCCACTCCATGAACCACCACACATGCAGAGACAACTATATATCATAGAAAAACATGTGTTATTTCATAATTTATGTATTGTTTGTCTCTATGATAGCGCGCTCAAGCTGGTGCACATCGAAAAGCGGGTAAAATAGAAATGACTAATAAAAGCAATTAAGCGACCTTAAAACCGACAACCATAAATACGCAACAGAAGAAGAGAACTGCTTCTTGGAAGATAATGCTGGACCCGCAAGTGCTTATGTAACTTACAGTTCTATGCATACTTGCTTAGCAGCACGTCCTCCTAGGCAAGTGGAGGAAACTCAGGCGCGGCCCATCCGTGAGGGGGGTGGGTTGGCTGGGGCGCCTGCCTCAGTCCGTCTGCCTGCTTCTGCTGTTCCTCCTCCTGCTCTCAGCTCTCTGGACTCAAAAAGGAAGAAGACAACGAACGAAGCAAAAGAAGAAATGTGGAGGAGAGGGGAGTGATGCTCTTCTCCGCATTTTCTTATTCTTCTCCCCTGCTTTTTTCCACTTTGAAACTAGAAAGCGGGAAGAGGAGTAGCGGTAGCTGGTGTACACACCTCAGGTCTTGGGCCTGTTGCGGCGTGCTGGGTAAGAGACAGAGTGCACAGCCATGCAACCTTATCAGTTTTTAAATCATTATGGTGCAGGTGTGAGCTTGCGGATAATTAACAGCCTTGGGAAAAAAATACAATAGAAATACCAATGGCCCTGCCTGTAAGGTGGAAGAGGAGAAAGGCAGGCAGAGTGAAGATCCACCATCCATCATCACTTCCTCCAGTTGCTGTTGCCTCCTAAAGGCCGAAGCACACTGGGCGCGTTCTGTGTGTCTTGCGACAAAAGGCGGAAGCATACCGGGCACGTTCTGCGTGCGTGCAGCTCATTGCGGCCGGCTGCCCTTGTGTTCTATCACTGAAAGCTGAAGCACATCGGCCGCAACGTGGCGTTCTGCGTGCTGTGCGAGAAACGCAGCCAAAGTTGAGAACTTTCCAGGGGAAGTGTCAACGCAAACGGACCTCTGCGGCTCTCGGCGTTCAGTGGGACTTGCCTCCGGCCAGAAAGAACACAGACGCAGCCAGCCGCAACGGGCTGCACACACGCAGAATGCGGCCGGTGTGCTTCAGCCTTGAGGCTTCCCTTGGGTAATTCATCACATCCTTGGGTAATTCCCTGCTTTTGCTGCGTTTGTTCCGAGACGCGCCCGGAGTGCTTCTGCCTAAATGCAGCAAAAGTTGAGAATTGTGCAAGGTGTCAATGCATACACGGCTCCCGGCAGCCCTTGGCGTTCTGGCCGGAGGCCAGTCCCACTGAAAGAATGCAGGGGCAGCCGGCGGCAACGTGCTGGATTCATGCAGAACGCGCCCGGTGTGCTTCGGCCTTTAAGCATGATCTGTGCCTGTCCCCTTCACAGTGGCCATAGAAACATCAACAGCCTTGTTGAGGAAGATAATTAAGCCCGGCAAACTGTCCACGTTTCACGTGCGTCGCGTAATGCAAAAACTGCACGGAAAGCTAGCCATTGTCCAGCGGAGGTGTCCACGCGTCCGTGGCTTCCGGCGGCTCCCAGCGGCCGGAACGAAGGCATGTCATACCGCAAAAACGCATGCACAGCCCGGATGCACCTTCCACGACGCACGCGAAACGTGTGCGGTGAGCCTCGCTCGGACTTTATGCTTTTAGTGTCATTTCTGAGTTCATTTTCCATCTTTTAATCTCTCACACCACTTTTTCCCTTTAAGATTGTGAATCCCTTGGGGACAGGACTGCTATTAATATGTAGAGGGAAAAATACCTCAAGTCGTCTTGGTCTTGAGCTTCTGTCAATGTGGGAAGGGGAGAGGCGTGATATAAATATTTTAAATAATATAAGCATAAATAGTAAACCTAGTTTGTGCATGACATGGGTGGAAGGTACACAGTTGTGCCAAAATCAAATTACCTAACAATCTTAAAAGGTAACACAACTGTGTTCTGTCTCAAAATGCATGTATATCAGTATATGCATATACCCATCACTCTCCAGTTCATCCAGACTGCTGGCCACAAAAGCCTTAAAAGCCTGGTATTCTAAGCTTACTTATTTGAAAGTAAGTTCAACTGAAATCAAATGGATTACATGGATGAAGACAGCTGTAAGCAGAGTTCACAGCTAATTTTTCAACTGTTCCGCAAGCCTGGCTTTGCAACTGAAACGTCAAACATGCCCACCAGCACATCAAACATTGGCTCAACCATGAGAGTTGCCCCTTTTTATTATTAATGAAAAAATACAATGCCGAAACATTTATGCATTGTTCCATTCATTTGTGACCTTATTAATTTGGAACTGGAAAAGGTGCAGAAGAGAGCGACCAAAAGGATCAGTGGGCTGGGACACCTCCCTTATGAGGAAAGGCTACAGCGTTTGGGGCTCTTTAGTCTAGAAAAAAGGTGCCTGAGGGGTAGGCTTACCAGCGTCCCGGAACTTGCGGGGACAGTCCCGGTTTGGCGGTTGCCATCCCGGCCAGGCCCAAGTGTCCTGGTCTTTCCCAGCCCACTGGCTGTATCGCAGCGGGCTAGGATTTTCTGAGCCTGGCTGATGTGTTCTGCCCTGCCAGGGCTCCTTATGTGCCTGCGCGAGCGTTGTGCAGCACACAACGCCTCCCAGGAGTTGTGCGCTGTTGCGGGAAGACACGGTGGCGGCAGCGATGGGAACGCAGCAGGAAGGAGGCAGCGCAGCGGGAAGGAGGCAAAAAAGGCAAGCAAGGGAAAGACTGAGGGCCAGGGGAACATGATTGACAGCGCAATCCTAAGGATCCGGCCGGCGGCCCAAGGTCACCCGCCAGATCCTGTGCACGGGCTGCCCGTCAACCAGTGGGCTGGAGGTCTACTTGGGGAAAGGGAACTCTCATCCCCTTCCCTGAGTGTAAATCCGGGCCGGCTCTATCGACCTCCTCGGATTCCGCCGCCGTCCGCATGGAGATCATGGAGCTTTACGGTACGTTCATGACGTCTTCCGGCGATGGAACGCTCATTCCGTTGCCAGCTTTTTTTACAGGATTGCGTCCTGAGACGTATAAAATTATGCATGGGATGGAGAGAGTGGATAGAGAGAAGTTCTTTTCCCTCCTGCATAGGCTTACAAGATCTCCCACCGGGAAAGAGTGCTAGACCTTTAGGAGAAGGGATGTGGGCAGGTGTAGCTTGTTAAACCTTAGAGCACAATCCTAGGCATGTCTACTCAGTGGGGCTTGCTTCTGAGTAGACATGCCTAGGATTGTGCTCTAGGACTTAACAAGCTACACCTGCCCACATTCCTTCTCCTAAAGGTCTAGCACTCTGTCCCGGTTGGAGATCTGGTAAGCCTACTCCTGCACAATACCTAGATGACATCCACAAAACTGTGGGTGCGAGAATTAGAACAGACAAAAGAAAATATTTCTTTACCCAGCGTGTAATTAATCTGTGGAACTCCTTGCCACAGGATGTGGTGATGGCACCTGGCCTGGATGCCTTTAAAAGGGGATTAGACAGATTTATGGAGGAAAGGTCCATCACAGGTTACAAACCATGATGGGTATATGCAACCTCCTGATTTTAGTAGTAGGCCATCTCTGAATGCCAGATGCAAGAGAGTGGCAACAGGATACAGGTATCATGTTGTCTTGTGTACTCCCTGAGAGGCATCTGGTGGGGGCCACTGTGAGATACAGGAAGCTGGACTAGATGGGCCTTTGGCCTGATCCAGCAGGGCTCTTATGTTATTAATTGAGAAAGCTTTAAAAACTGCTCTGGAGTGGGGGGGGGGAGGTTTCTTGGTGATTCCAAAGAGGGAGCAGTCAGCAACGTCCACAGTCTGCTTCAGCTTCAGACTTGCAAAACTTGTTTTCCAGAGCTCAGCCTTAGAGAGGAAAGGGACTTTGGACGGAATACAGCAAGGGCATTTTCATGTTCTAAGAAAAACAGTGTGACTTCAGTATCATAAGGTTCATAAAAACCCTGGCATTTGAACGCTACAACAAAGTAAGGATGGTTTGAAATAATTAGGTGGCCATGTGTTGTGTTCTTTAAAAAGCTGACCATGTCTAGAGATGGTAAAAGTCCAGATCTTCAGTGCTTTGATAATTGATATGTGTGACTTATTCAATTTACCTCAATCTCACAATGCTTCACCTGCAGTACAAAAAGCATTGGGGGCTTGTGAAAACCCAGCCAGAGAATCATGAAACTGATCTAGCTCCTCAGTTCTGGAGTGCCCAGCTGTACTTGTGGAAGGAATGCTGCTCAAATTACAGTGGAGGCAGAGGGAACTCTGACCCCTTACCTTTTTGTGATAGCTATGCTTTCAAAATTGTTGTGTTAAACCACAAAGCACATTGAAGTCTCTTTGTGATGCATGTGTTGACAAAATAATGTATTCAGAATACAGGAAGGAGAGAAGGGAAAACAGCATGTGGAATGAGGCATTTTGCATTATTGGGAACAAAGAGGAACTGCTGATCTTTCTCCATCTCAAGAGATGGTGTGGCTGGAAGAGAATTAAGAGGTATTACAGCTGATCTGCCAAATGAGCTTTCAACTGAAAGGTATAGCATGAATGGACTACATACCTCACTCATATATGGTCTTAGCTTTACTTGAGAATCAAGTGTCAAATATGGAAACTGTTAGCAGAAAATAAAATATATTTCTAGTGGTAAATGAATGGTGCACTCCATTTTCATCATCTGACAGTGCAATTCGTGCATGTCTACGCAGAAGTAAGTTCCATTATGTGCAATGGGGATTACTCCGAGGAAAGTGTGGATATAGGATTTGAGGCCTAAATTCATTAAATACTGAAATTGATACCAGTCTAGACAAAAGAGATATTCATTTCTGTGTGATTGGTATGTTGATGTTTTTCCTCACTAATGTACATCTGAGGGCTTTATATTGTAGGTCACATTGCAACAGGCACAGTTGGAAACTGCTGAGTACCACAAATATTTATGCAATATATAACCTGATGACATTTCCTGCCTTCAGGACACACATGATTTGAATTCTCCTACTTTCATAGACCATATGATTAATCATATTCTTACATTAATAAGAAGGATAGTAATATAAGCAGTTTACACAAACAAAAATCTAAGTTAAGGTCAACTGTATAATACACAAAATGGAATAATATCTGAGTGATTAATTTTCAGACATGTGATTTCATGAAAGTGAAATAGCTTTCAAATTGAAAATCTCTTATAGAGGTAACATTCACCTTTTGAGATAAACAAGAAAAGAGCAATTTGAACACAGATGAGAAGAAATAAAGTATGTTGTATTTTGGGAGAAAAAGGTTGTGTAACTATAGCTGTTGCAACAATTTTCTAAACAGTATTTTGCTTAAAATATAAAGTTAATATCCAGAATGGGTAAAGCATAATTCATGTCTCATCCAGTAGTTAGTGTTTCTAATTTTATAAAACGCATTTAGGGTGCAATCCAAACCTACTTAGGCTGCCGTTGTAACCAGCGGCCCAGCGAAAACGGGAGGCCCCAAAATGAAAAGGGGATTCAAATCCCCTTTGAATTCCCCTTTTGGAGGGGATTTGAATCCCCTTTCCCTTCTGGGGCCTCCTGTTTTTGCTGGGCCGCTGGTTACAATGGCGGCCTAAGTAGGTTTGGATTGCGCCCTTAGTGCCAAATATCTTTTTAACATAGAGGTATACTGTAATCAGTGAGCCAGTGGGTGGCGCAGTGGGTTATACCACTGAACCATGAGCTGTCGATTGAAAGGTCGGCAGTTCGAATCCGTGCGACGGCTCCTGCCAACATAGCACTTGGAAAGCAAGAAATTGCAAGTAGATTAATAGGTACCGCGTCAGCGGGACGGTAACAGCGTTCCATGCACCTTGGTGCTGAGTCATGCCGGCCAAATGACCATGGAAACATCTTCGGACAGCGCTGGCTCTTAGGCTTTGAAACGGAGGTGAGCACCGCTCCCTAGAGTTGGACACGACTGGACTTAATTGTCAAGGGATACCTTTACCTTTTTATACCGTAATCAAAGGTGACTGTTCCAATTGAAATCAATGGAACAGAAAAACTGGCTAAATATGTTCATAGTTTGGGCTGGGAATCACAATCAACGTATGCAGGCCCAGCCCAAGATCTCCTGAGGCGGCATATCAAAAGCTGCCCATTACCCAATGATGTGCTGCCAGCCTCTGCTCCTCCCACTCTCCAATTTTCTAGGTCAGCACTCTCCTCTTCCACATATTCTCCTCCTCTCTGTCCCCTCTTCCTTTTCCAATCCAGGGATTAGAAGGAAGAGGAGCAGTGGAGGCAAGTAGGTGGGCAGAAATGGGCGCCCCCCCCCCAACCTGCTACCTGAGGCAACCGCTTCACTTGGCCTTAGGGATGGGCTGACGCTAAACATATGTGTCAAAGACTCAAAGTCAATATCCATATGCTGAATGAAAAGGCTTCTAATGTTCTGAGAACATGAGAAGACTCAGGATAAAGCGTTCATTTGAAAGCTGCTTCCACCCTACTGCCCTGCAGCGCTGCTGAGGCATTGCTTTTCTGTTATCAGCTGGAAGCAGAATTAAAATAGTGGTTCCATGTGGCAACTTAATGTAGTGTCACTACAGTAGTGCTGTTTTTCCCATAAAAATCTGACAACATCTAGTTTTGTGGACAAGGTTCCATTATACGTTCACTCATAAGTTAGTTCCATTCTGTAAAGGTCTTGTTTCTTTCTACAGTTGCCCCTTAGTAGATTAAGAACATAAGAACATAAGAAGAGCCCTGCTGGATCAGGCCAAAAGCCGATCTAGTCCAGTTTCCTGTATCACACAGTGGCCCCAACAGATGCCTCAGGGAGCACAAGACAACACGATAACCTGTTTCCCGTTGACACTCCCTTGCACCTGGCACAGAGAAAACCCACTTCTAAAACCAGGAGGTTGCTTATGGCTTGTAACCTGTGATGGTCTTTTCCTCCATGAATCTGTCCAAACCCCTTTTAAAGGCATCTAGGCTAGGTGCCATCACCACATCCTGTGGCAAGGAGTTCCACAGATGAATTACACGCTGGGTAAAGAAATATTTTCTTTTGTCTGTTCTAACTCTCCCTCCACTCAATTTTAGTGCATGTTCTGGTGTTGTGCGAGAGGGAGAAGAATTTCCCTCTATCCACTCTCTCCATCCCATGCATAATTTTATAAGTCTCAATCATGTCCCCCCTCAGGCGCCTTTTTTCTAGGCTGAAAAGCCCCAGACGCTGTAGCCTTTCCTCATAAGGGATATGCTCCAGCCCACGAATCATTCTGGTCGCTCTTTTCTGCACCTTTTCCAATTCAACTATATCCTTTTTGAGGTGTGGTTACCAAAACTGGACGCAATACTCTAGATGTGGCCTTACCATCGATTTGTACAAAGGCATAATGATATTGGCCGTTTTATTCTCAATCCCTTTTTTAATGATCCCGAGCATGGAATTGGCCTTTTTCACAGCCGCCGCACACTGGGTCGACACTTTCATCGACCTGTCCCCCAGCACCCCAAGATCTCTCTCTTGATCCATCACAGACAACTCAGAACCCATTAGCGTATGTGTGAAATTTTGGTTTCTTGCCCCAATGTGCATCACTTTGCACTTACTGACATTGAAGCGCATCTGCCATTTTGCTGCCCATTCTCCCAGTTTGGAGAGATCCTTCTGGAGCTCTTCACAATCCCTGCTGGTCTTCACCACCCGGAAAAGTTTAGTGTCATCTGCAAACTTGGCCACCTCACTGCCTATCCCCGACTCCAGGTCATTTATGAATAAGTTGAAAAGCACCGGTCCCAAGACCGATCCTTGGGGCACACCGCTTTTCACCTCTCGCCATTGTGAAAATTGCCCATTGACTCCCACTCGCTGTTTCCTGGTCTTCAACCAGTTCCTAATCCACAAGAGGACCTGCCCTCTTATTCCCTGACTGTGGAGTTTTCTCAGGAGACTTTCATGAGGGACTGTGTCAAACGCCTTCTGAAAATCCAGATATATAATATCCACAGGTTTGCTCGCATCCACATGCCTGTTGACCTTTTCAAAAAATTCTAACAGGTTTGTGAGGCAAGACTTCCCCTTGCAGAAGCCATGCTGACTCTCCCTCAGCAGAGCTTGTTCTTCTATGTATTTTAAGATTTTATCCTTAATGAGACTTTCCACCATCTTCCCTGGAACAGATGTTAGGCTGACCGGCCTGTAGTTTCCCGGGTCCCCCCTCCTTCCTTTTTTAAAGATTGGTGTGACATTAGCTATCCTCCAATCCTCTGGCACAGTGGCCGATTTAAGGGACAAGTTGCATATTTTGGTCAAGAGGTCAGCAACTTCATTCTTGAGTTCCTTCAGAACTCTTGGGTGGATGCCATCCGGGCCTGGTGATTTATTGATCTTTATTTTGTCAATTAAGTCTGAGACGTCTTCTCTTTTAAACCTCTATTTGACTTAATTCTTTAGTCAGGGGAGACCGTTCCGGCAGCGGTATTTGCCCGTGGTCTTCTGCCGTGAAGACAGATGCAAAGAACTCATTTAATTTCTCTGTAGTCTCCAAGTCCCCTTTTATCACCCCTTTCTCTCCCTCACCATCCAGCGGACCAACCGTTTCCCTGGCAGGTTTCCTGCTTCTAACATATTTGAAGAAGCTTTTATTATTCCCTTTTATGTTGCGTGCCATACGTTCCTCAAAGTCTTTCTTGGCCTCCCGTATCATCTTTTTACATTTCTTTTGCCACAGTTTGTGCTCCTGTTTATTTTCCTCATTAGGGCAAGACTTCCATTTATGGAAGGAAGCTTCCTTGCCTTTTATAGCCTCCTTAACTGTGCTTGTTAGCCATGCCGGCACCCTCCTGGACTTGGTCGAGCCCTTCCTCCTTTGTGGGATACACTCCCGCTGGGCCTCTATGACTGTTGTTTTAAATAGCCTCCATGCACTCTGGAGCGATTGGACTCTTTTTACCTTCCCTTTCAGCTTTTTTTTTAACTAGTCTCCTCATTTTGGGGAAGTCTGCCCTTCGGAAGTCAAGGGTTTTTGTGTCAGATTTGCTCGGCACTCTCCCTCCGACATGCATGGCGAAACAGATCGCAGCATGGTCACTGTTCCCCAATGGTTTGGTAACATTTACCTCCCTGACCAGATTTTGAGTGCCACACAATATCAAATCCAGAGTCACCTGTCCTCTGGTCTTATGTTCTTATGTTAACTCAGGCTTGCAGCTTGAGGAGACTCCTTGATCCTCCTATGCTGCTTTTGGATGCTCAAATGGTGGTGGCATCTAGGAGTTTCTTATACCAGCTTGGGCGGGTAGAAAATGGCAGTGTTCTGAAGTGTCCAGAAACTTCAGTTGGTACAAAATGTCACACACACACCCCGGACTATTATCTGATATGATATGGGACAGTCAGATCATATTTCTTCAGTGCTATTTAATTTGCAGTGGTTGCCTATTCATTTTCAGACTCAATTTATGGTGTTGGTTCTTACCTTTGACACCCTAAATGGCTTGAGACCTTGGTATCTTAAGGAGTACCTTCCTCCCCAAAAGCATTTTTCAACAACTAAGGCTCTGGTGCTGTAGACCCAAGTCAGCTGAAATAGGGCAGATGACCACAAGGAACAGGGCCTTTTGGGGTATGGCACCAACCTTGTGAAATGTCCCGTTGGTGTAACACCCCACGGGGTGTTTTTAGATGCCAAGTACGTAGTAAGAACTTTTATAAAGACCTTTGGCATGGGCTGAGCACTGTTGGTTTTGCTTTTATTCTCTTGATGCTGCATTGTTTGGGGGTTATGCTCTCCCTTTTTTGATCTGTCTGTTTTTTATGGTTTAGTCTAGGTTAGAATAAAGAGTGCATTTGTGCAGCAGTTGAAATAGGAGTTGCAGTTTGAGACACAGAGAGGGTTATGCTTCCCTATGTGACATTCTCTTGACTTGCAAGAACTATCTGTCCCAGAGTTCTTTGTTCAGAGGTGAGAGGGACAGCTGGTGGGAGGGATAAGCACTGTAATAATCAGGGACATTGATCCTAGTGACCATGGGAGCCAGTACAGCTGGTAGGATTTACAGGTCCAAAATGTATGTATACTAAATGTCTCTTAGTTCACAGACACGCACAACATACACCATCCTGCCATGACTGTTGTCCATCAATACAAATCAGGCAGAAACTTCAGGAGGTTAAATAGAAGGAACTAAAAGAAGCCAAAGGACACCAATCAGTCTTTCAGTTTTTCAATGCAGACAAGGCCTTTATATAATCTTATTCAGGCAATATGCTGCTAACTAAGGGGAAGGAGATGAACAAAAACAAGTTGAAAATGGTATAGATCAGGGGTTCTCAACCAGTGGTACTAATACCACCAGTGGTACTTCAGCCGACTGTTGATGGTACACGGACTGCCGGATCATTGGAACCTCGCTCTAATGTGGTGCTTTAGGCAGCGCGTTTTCGCTCCTGCGTGGCTCCTGGCTTTGGCCAAACCTCTCAGGAATGCTGTATGTTTCAGGAATGGGGCCATAATGGAAGAGCACATGTTTGTATGTCAAAGGTATCAGACTCAACTCCTGGCATCTCTAAGTAGGGCCAGGAAAACCCCTATCTGAAATTCTGGAGAGTCGTTGCCAGTTAGTGTGTCAACAGTGCTGAGGTAGACGGACCGAAAGTTTGACTTAGTACCAGGCAGCTTCATATCTTTCCCTGTGTCCTTCCACCATAGCTTAGGTAAATAGAGTGGGCTGTGCGGTCCTCACTCATAGCCCAATCCTAACCAACCTTTACATAAGAACATAAGAAGAGCCCTGCTGGATCAGGCCAAAAGCCCATCTAGTCCAGCTTCCTGTATCACACAGTGGCCCCACCAGATGCCTCAGGGAGCACAAGACAAGAAGATAACCTGTTTCCCGTTGTCACTCCCTTGCACCTGGCACAGAGAAAACCCACTTTCAGTGTCGATGCAGTCTCAATGCAGCCCCAAGGTAAGGGAACAAATGTTCCCCTCCCTTGAGGAGGCCTCCAAGAGTGCCCCACCACCACAGAATGTAGTGTGTGCCCCATTGAGATGGCTGCATTGGTCCTGGATAGTTGGTATTGGGCTGTCAACCACCTTTTCAACCCAATCCTAACTTTCCGGTGCTGATGCAGCCATGCCAATGCATGCTGCATCCTGCGGTGTGTGTGTGTGTGTGGGGGGGAAATCACTCATGGAGGCCTCCTCAAGATAAGGGAATGTTTGTTCCCTTACCTCGGGGCAGCATTGAGTCTGCATCGGCGCTGGAAAGCTGGTTAGGATTGGGCTGTTTGTCTTAGATATTTGGGAAGAAGCAAGGGTAGGGGAAGGAGGTAAGAGTGACACTGCTTGGCAAATTGCCCTTTTGACTGAGCATCTTGTTTTCCTGTTATTGGAATAACTCAAGTTCTTTCCCTCTGTTTGCTAAACTGTAACTTTTTTCAGTAGTGTAGCTGGCGTTTTTCCAAGGGGGCCGTAGGCGGGACAACACGTCTTCGCCCCGCCTGCCCTGCCACCGGAATAGAGCGGGACCGGAGTAAAAAGGTTCCGTTCCATTCCGGTGGCGGGGGGTGGGGTGAAGACGTGTCGTCCTGCACATGGCCCCCTTGGAAAAACGCCAGCTACACCACTGATTTTATTTATTTATTTATTTTACAGCTAGCACAGAAACAACGTATTTTCTTAGAGGTTTGTAACTGATGCCAAGACTTGTTTTGTGTGTGTGTGTGTGTGTGTGTGTGTGTGTGTGTGTGTGTGTGTGTGTGTGTGTGTGTGTGTTTGCACATTGTCTGTAGGGGTTTCTTGAGGTTGGTTTTACAATTACATCCTTTCATTATCCATCTGCAACCATAAGAAATATCTCAAATACTCATCCTCTTAGAAACTAGAATGATCACCATGAATGATACGTGATAATAATGGATCATGCTTGTACAGGAAAATGACCACATTACAGTATTTGGATATCAGTTTGTTACAGACATACCTAAATTTTGGCTATCCAAATTTAGGTTTGGTTTCATAATAATAAGCGAGTTGTCTCCAAACAGTTAGAATGGTGTTTTAGTTTGGGTTCATTGCTCATTTCATTGGCAACAGCATTAAAATGTGCTCAGTACAAAAGGGAGAAAAGAAAACCTAACATGGCTTAAAGAGGCATATACTGAAATAGATTTTAAAAAATCTCAATATCTGTTGACTGAGCTAGTATTTGTGACATGATATACGCATACAGCTATATTAATGTATACAGTTGGTTTTGCACAGAATAATGCTGTGAAAATGGTCACTTTTATAAATTGAGTTAAGGAAGATTTTGCTGGCTTTGCTTTGTGTGAGTTCCCCATCCCCTTTGCACCTACACTATATAAATACTGAGATGCTTCCTATAAAGAATGCAGCCTGGGGCATATACCTCATAAAACGTACAGTGCAATTAAATGAGCAGTTTCTGTTGGAAATGAGATGGGTATGTTGCCTGGAATCTGAATTACACCAAGCAAAAGCAGACGGATGCTGCACACATGAGTATGAGTCATGAAATGATCCCTTGGGCCACAGTATTCAATGCAGCTGAGAGGTCAAGGCCAGTCGGTCAAGAAGGCTGTCCACAATTTGTATTGGAAAGCAGATTTCAAAGTGTTGATTCATGTAATCTCTGCTGTGGGTTACCAAAATAAAAACAGGTACCAGAGCATCATTTTGTTATTATAGTTATGAAACTGCCTTACATTGAATCAGTCCATCTGGCACAGTACTATCTATCCCAACTGATGATTGCTTTCCAGGATCTTGGGCAGGGACCTTTCCCAGTCATGCTATCACAGATCCTACACTGCTGCCACTTGAAGGATCCTTGCTATTGGAGCTCCAATATGAGTTTACAATCAAATACACCTACATGTTGCTGTGTGAAGCACAGTGCTGTAGGATGCACCAACATACAGTATATACCTGATGGTGCCTCAACATGCATCTACTATCTCCCATCCTGCAGTCAGAATTGCATTGAGAAAACAGTGGATTGATTTTCAAATGGATTGTATGTTAATTTTTATGTGGGTTGTCAAACTCGTTTCATACAGCAGGCTAAATAGCATTCATGGTGCCTGCTGAGGGCCGGAAGTGACATAATTAAGCAGGAAGTGATGTCATTGAGAAGATGATGGCTAGAAATAAGTAGGTACTTTGTTCTCATGTAGAAACTCAGCTGCAAATCACAGAAGAGAAAATATGCAAATCTTGATCATATTTTCAAGATTTGAGAGAGCCCAATTATCACGCTGGAAGAGCCCAGATCACGTGGGCCGACCTTTCAGCGGCACCGCTTCTGCCAAGGTGTCACTTCACAGCCCAGCAACTGAGAGGTGCTCTGCCTTGGCAGAAGTGTTGCTGCTGAAAGGGCAGCCTGCTCTCCCAGATCTCGGTAGCTTCTCCCTCTCTCACCCCTCTTGGTCTGCACCTTGGTCTGCACCTTCCTCCCTTGCCTTCTGAGGCCTCCTTCCGTCTCTCTCCCCCAGAGCCTCTGCAGAAGCAGTGCTGTTGAAAGGGCAGCACTTGGAGAGCCCAGTTATTATGTGGACTGGATAAGGAGTTTCCGTGGGCTGGTTTGACACCTCTGCTCTAAACAGTTATATTTGGAAGCTGTTCCTGGAATCTAGTGAGCTTGCATATACAAATGTTGCTTTCAAGAAGAACTGCTTAATGTACTGTCTTTTTTGTTCAGTGGTACACTCCATTTTTTATATAAGGGATTTTTCCACAGAGTACTCCACAGAGATAAATTACTGTTTGAAAATAATTCTAGGTTACATGTCCATCCTTTCTCTGGCATTTCTGGTTTAATAAAAGTGTAGTATGCAAATCATACCCCCGTCAAATAGTTTTGTTTCACAGAGCGCAACCCCCAGAGCACACCACCAGTGGCATCGCTCTAGGTGGGGGCGTTGCTTTCGCTGCCTCGAATGGCTCTGAAGGCGAGGGGGCAGGGCCGCCTCGCTCGGAGCTGAAATGGAGGTTCAGAGTGGGGCGGCACTTAGCGTTCTGCCCCATCTAGAGCGACGCCACTGCACACCACCTTTTACCCTGTCCACATCTATCTCAAAATGACTTAATGTTTGTTTAAAGGGAACTACACACAGAATCCAACAGAGTGTTGGCTTTTGGAGATTGCTGCTTGATTTCTGGCTATTGTTTTAATGTTATATTCCCGGATTCTGACCAGGAATCATCGGGGTCTCATCACGGACTGGTCCCCACACAGGGGGGACCCTGGTCCTCTTGCCGGGGCAGGGGGTACAAGGCAGTGATCCTCTCCGCTAGGCAGAGAGATGCTCCCAGAGGCAGCGGAGCTCGTCTGGCCGTAAAAGCATGGGTGAAGGTCCCGTCTCCTCTCTGGGGGCTGGGGGAGGGGAAACCCCCCCCCCACAGTCCAGAGAGGACAAGAAACAAGGGTTCGAGTCCCTTTCCGGTCAAGATGAGAACTCTGCCAGGGGGCGCTTTGGGTGTGACCATTAAAATGAATATAACTTTGTGAGATCTACCATGCTTAAACCCCTGTGCTGTCTCTCAGAATGGACGCCACCTACCCTGGCAGCCCCTGGGAGACAGGGAAAGACAATGCCAGTGATTTAGTGACATCTCTGGCTGCCAGCAATCTTCCTTGATTAATTTACAACCTTTGTGCATTTCCCCTTGCAGACTCTTGCTCAAACTATTGTATCTGGGTCTTCGCTTTACTGTAACCCAAATGCCTCCTAATATGCTATTATTGTAACTCGGGCACCAGTTCCTTTGTGTCAGTCATTTCTGTGCTGTCTATCTAAATCACTGCTATTGTGTAACCTTTCTATGCATATGTGTCCCCATTCACAAACCAGGAAGCCTTTGCCTCACCATGGTCAAATTCGCCAGGGGGATGTTTAAATTACCTGAACCTTGCAACACTTGCAGCTCAAACCCCATTGGACCAAAAATCACACAAAGAACAACACTTTTCATTGGTGTAACATTAGGATCTTCTCATTCATTGGTTCATTTTTACAAACTGTCTGTAAATTGTCATTGGTGGGAAGTTTGAATCCAGATTCTCATTGGTTGTTTTACATGTATTTTCTTGGATCCTTCTGTACATTGGTTCCCCTTTCAAATGCATTCTCATGAACAATACTATCCATGGTTTCAAATGTAACTGTAAATGTATATAAGTCCCTGTATTTCCTCTGTAAGGCCAGCGGGTGGCGCAGTGGGTTAAACCGCTGAACCATGAGCAGTTCGAATCTGCGAGCTCCTGCCAACCTAGCAGTTCCAAAGCATGTTAATGCTAGTAGATAAATAGGTACTGCTTGCGGGAAGGTAAACAGTGCTCCGTGTTCCAGCCGCATGCTACGCGCTGCGGCAAGGAGAGTCATGCCGGCCACATGACCACGGAGGCGTCTTCGGACAACGCTGGCTCTTCGGCTTTGAAATGGGGATGAGCACCACACCCTAGAGTCGGACACGACTGGACTTAATTGTCAGGGGTCACCTTTACCTATTTCCTCTGTACTACACACAACTTGCTGCGGTCATTTTGTGTCCTTTGCTAGCAAAGTAAAGATCTTCCTTTTGAATCAGTACTGTGTTTTACCACCTTTGAGCTCTTTTTGGTGCCCTCGCATTTTGCGAACTTTTTCTTTGCTTCTTGTGGGCAAAGCACAAATGTGGCCTGTCGTCCTGCCTAACGGGCAAACGAGCTGAAATCACTTGAACTCATTTGTACCCCTAGGGCGCAAATAACAAAAGTATCCGTAACCCCAACTTCAAAGAGGCAGACTTGATGGTCAGGCAAACGTCAGCACCTCAACACTATGCTATAATAAGACATTTATATTCACCCTGTATTTAAGGTGGAATAAGGTTGCCAACCCTCCAGGATTACCCTGGAATCTCCAGGAATCAGCATCAATCTCCAGGAGACTACTCAAAGCAATTCCGGAGATTTTAACAGGGCCTCCCTGCCTAAATGACATTACTTCATGTTGGGGAAAAATATATTGAGGAATAGTTTCTGTCTAATTTTGCAACCCTGTGGGTGGAAGGGAGAGTTTGTGGTGCAAGCATGCTCCTGCAAATTGCTTAATATGTCTAAACTTCCCCAGTGGGAAAAGCTAGTGTACTTTACTGCTTCAGACTTCTGAGAAAGGTATCGTTCAGGATGGCTTAGTAGCACTTGAATCTCTCTTGAAGATAGCAATAGGTATTCCTCCTTTCCTTGTATTTTGATACATGCATAAGTCACTCCCACCATGTTACATGGTAGGAGTGACTTATGTTGTGAGCAGTTCTTTACAGCAATGCAGGGGGAGAAAGAGCAGGGCCAGGATTCTTCACCACTGTTTAGAGTCTTGGGGAGGCCTGCAGAGGCAGCAGCAGCCCCCCCCCTTTGGGGAGTTGGCAGGACAACCAGGTATATTTAAAAAGCGTTTTTGGGTCGGGGGCAGGCACGATCCTGGAGTGCCGCCACCATTCTTGCTGGCCACCCCCCTTAAGTGGATATCGGCCATTTCCTGAAAAAGTGGTGGGTCACGACCCACCACTTTGATAACCCCTGCACTAGATTTTCCAGAAGCCTAACCCTAGTGGATAACGGCAACTGACTATACTATTTTTGAAGTGGGAGAACACACAACATAGAACACAATGTAAAATAATTGTGATGTTTATTAACTAATACTGATTATGGCCAATAACATGTCCAAATTAAAAAAAAAGTGTTATCTTAGAAGAACATAAGAAGATCCCTGCTGGATCAGGCCAAGGGCCCATCTAGTCCAGCTTCCTGTATCTCACAAGTGCCCACCAGATGTCTCTGGGAGCACACAAGTCAACAAGATACCTCTTGCCACAGCCACTCCCTTTTATCTCACGTTCAGAGATAAGCTACTTCTAAAACCCAGAGGTTGCATATAGTCGTCATGGCTTGTAACCTGTGATGGACTTTTCCTCCATTAATCTGTCCAATCTCCTTTTAAAGATATCTAGGCCAGGTGCAATCACCACATCCTGCGGCAAGGAGTTTCCCAGACTGGGTAAAGAAATCCAGTTCCCCAGATTGGGTAAATTATTAGGTAAAGAAATATTTCCTTTTGTCAGTTCTAATTCTGCCGCTAGTCAATTTTAGTGGATGTCCTCTGGCTCTGGTATTGAGCAAGAGGGAAAAGAACTTCCCTTTATCCACTCTATCCATCCCATGCAGTTTTATATATCGGACAGCGCAATCCACTGTAAGTTTTGAATGGCTGAACACGTGTTCCGCCATTCGAAAGTGTCGCAAATGTGCAGTAAAGCACGTTTGCAACTACTTTAGAGTAAGGACCACCGGTGCGGAGGCTGGCAGCCTTTACTCCGCCGCCGGATCAATCCAGCCACTGCCGGAGGAAGGTAAGGCACCCGCCGGAGGGAGCAGGAGCAGGAGCAGGCCAGGTGGCGAGGGAGGGAGGCGGTTGGCCGAGCCGGCCTGGGAGGCCCGCTACATGACCTCCTCGGACTTACACCAGCTCGAGAGTATGCTTAGTGAATAGTATGCTAGTAGGATGTATTGCTTCGTGCTTGCTATAACTTTATGAAATATGTATTGTTTTTATGTTTTAATATATCAATAAAATATAAATATATGGGAAAGAAAAAAGAGCTGGTGGAAATCTGAGGAGGCCTCCCTGCGCTACACCGAGGGGACAAATGTCCCTTTCCCCCAAGGAGACCTCCGGGCTGATCATGATCGGCCCGGAACGGAAATAGGATCAAGTGGGCATCCCTAGGGCCGCCTGCAGATCTTTACAGTGAATTGCACTCTCAATCATGTCCCTCCTCAGGTGCCTTCTTTCTGAAGAGCCGCAAGTGTTGAAGTCTTTCCTCAAAAAGGAGGTGCCCCAGTCCCCTAATCATTTGATCACTTTCTTTCTGCACCTGAACAAATGTTTATGTGTAAATATTAGCTAAAACAACATATTAAGCTAGTAAAAACTTCTTTAAAATATTACACGGAATACATTGCTGGAAACATCAGATTTCTTGCAAATGTCATCTGAGTATGCATTACATAGAAACTTGGAAAACGGAATTATCTTTGTGCTAGGGCTTTCAGATTTGCAGTCATTTCTTATTCCTAGTGCTTGTGCATAACTGTGGTGTGTTACCGGTGCATTAGTTATTGTTATGCAATAGCGGAACACTAGTCTAGATGCTACCCATTGTCTCCTACCGCAGTTTTCAGCACTAATGGTTTATGGCACAGTGTCTTTCCCTCCCCCCTGCCCCTGCTACTATAGTTTTGTATTACCTGTACTTGCATTCAGTATTTATTTACAATGCTTCAGGCAGTAGCTAGTTGCAGTATCACCTTGATCACAGGAGTCTGAGTGAGCCCAAAGACACATTGAGGAAAGATGGTCTAAGATAGATGTTCGTTGTTACACTGTGCCAGGATAAGTTTCTGCTCTGGATCCTTCTAGAGAGTTTTGTAATGAACAAGTAGCTCCTGGTTTACTACAGCAGTTTCTCAAGGTATACTGCTGTTCTCAGAACACAACATAAAAGCTTGCCTATAATTCTTCACATGGCACAAAACAATTTTGCCTTAAATATACACAATTTAGTATCAGTATCTCATCATGGCATTTGTCTATAATATTAGTTTTATTGCATGAACAAAGACAAAATACTGTTATGATTCTAATATATTTTGTTATTAACTCCTTAAAAAAAAAAGCATATGCACCTGATCTGGCTGACTTCTTGAATTCTATGCAGTATAGGACTTTAGAGAATGTTCTGGAACAAAGCAGAGCTGTACAGTCAGCCGGGCTATAGCTGGCTGTGTTAGGCACAGCATGCCATCAGAGAAAGAATAGCAGAACCATCGCCTCTTGGGGCAGCTATTGCCTCCCTAGGCACTAGACAACAAAGGTAGCAGGCAGCTACAAAGAAAAATCTGTATGAAATAGAAAACGTTTGGCTAGTAGTACTATTAGGCAGCTTTTCAGTGAGCATAAATCCATCCATCCTGTCTTTTTTTGTGCTATATACTGTACACTGCTCCTCCCCTCTCCACCAATGATTTGGTTCTCATATTTTAGAACAATCAAATTCCGATTAACAGACATATAGGCCTAGAGTCCATCAAACACTAGACCTCTTTCCTTAACAAGGATCACTGCGAATATAATCTTTTGGCTTGTTTTAACCCCAGATGTTTCCATGACTGTCTATTGTCACTCCCCCCCCCCCTTTTGCTGGGCTTCTTAATTAAAATCCAAATGCGGTACACATATATGAATGGTATTTTTAAAGCTATGGTGCCAGCTAGTGGTGGAGAGATGATATACAGAGCTACAATCACTGGCTTGACATTTATGTAAGGATACAGTACATTTTTATTTGCATCATGATAATGTGACATTAAGTTTTATTTGTCAGTTATCACTACATTGTAACAGAGGGTAGGGGGATAGCAAAATAAAATCTGGCAGCTGCCATCCTTTTTTTGCGGTAGGATTTAATTGGGGATTATTTATTTGAAATCTTCATGCCATTATTGATGGAGAGATTGCCTCATACATCAGACCATTTACTGGTGAGGTCTCTTCCTCTCTGGTTTTACGTCTGTGGACATTGCTTGCTGTATATTCCAAACATGTAACTACCGTAGCACTTCACTAGATATATGGCATTTCTTGAAAAATGCAGTAAGTTTTAACATGGTGCTTTTTAAAAAGTCATTGAGAATATTTCCTCTGTGAGAGTGTATCCATCCCATCTCTCGAACTGATTCACTTGTGAACATAAGGAGAGCTATAAAGTGGCTAATAAAATGGAAATGTCTGCAGTGGCTATTTTTTTAAAGGTAGTACACAGTGGAAATAAGGATTCCATGCTTCAGAACCATGCAGGAAAAAATATGCTCTTTTTCCATCTACCTGATGTTTGTTTACAGATCAGTATTTGGTCTGTGTGTGGGAAAACATGCAGGAAGATTGAAATTACACTGCAGGGTTTTCCCCCCCCCCCCCCCAAAGAACAAAGAGTCATCGGCAGGTCATCTTTTCTAGTTTAATTAAGCAATAACTGATCTTAGAGGAGCTGTGGAAAGCCCTCAAATACTAATAAATAAAGCTAAGGACTGAGGCATTTCTTTAGTTAAATAGTGGGAGCTGTTTATAACTCTATTACTTACTGGCTGAAATCAATTATTATTACTGATACTCTGCAAATAATTTATAACCAAATGCACAGGGAAGGCTGTAAAGCAGAACTTTTTTAAAATGTCACATGTACCTATGAAGGTGAATAAGGACACCCCAGATGAACACACATGCAATAACATTTTGTCAAGACAGATTGAATGTTAGTGACAGCTATCGCCAGCAAACAGAACTGTCCCAGTCTTCTTGCTAGTCCAATGAGAAGAAGGGGGCATAAAAAAAACCACTGATGTTTTTAATTTCACTGAATGAAATAAAAGAATTGTTTTGTGTGGGTGGGTTTTTTTGGGGGAGGGATGACTGCTGCAAACTATAGGTTTACTTATTTGAAGACACAGTTGAGAGAACATCTAGTCTTTTATGCTTCATGACACATTTTGTATTATTTATCATGTTTAAAACTCACACAGATATACATTTGTGCTAGACCACTAGGAATGAGATTGGTACAGAAAGAAATAATGGGCCAGAGTATTGTCTGTCCTAATTGCAGTATCAACAGCACTTTGTACCCTTTCTACAGCCATCAAAATTGTTATTTGTATCATTGTTGGTCTCTGTGGGATGTGAGTTGTGGTTTTAAGCGTTTTCTACACCATATTGCTTTTATGTTCACAACAACCCTGTGCTGGTAGTCAGCATTATTCCCATTTTACAGAGTGAGGTTGATGGGTCGTGATTTGCTCAAGGCCACCCTGTTCACCGTTTAAGCAGGGTTTCCTAGATCGGAACTTTGGCCATTGTACCGCTGTGGCGCTATCATAGAATCCATTTCAATCTGTGAAAGTTAGGTTTGGTGCCACACACGTTCAGAAGACATCGCCTCTTATTCTTCAGCCGTTCAATGGATGGCACCTATGGTGAAATGATCAGATGGCATTCTGGGTGGGGGGAAGACTTTATGGCAGAAGCAGCTGATGAGCTGCGTGTTAGAAAAACTGCCACATCAAATGGCTAAGCAGCCTGCTCTTTATCTGGAGTGTTGTTGCTGGAGCTTTCTGCAGATCTCTCCATTAAAAGATGCATCTCAGTATGGTGGTTTGCCACATCTGTTAGGAAATAGTTGCAGATGGTTTGACTCATTAGCTGACAGAATTCCTAGCGCATAGCACCGGAGAGTACTGGGACTTCACTTAACTAAATGTGAAGTCTGTCTCCTGTTCAGTATCATTACGTTTTCTCCAGAGTCAGATCCTTAACTGGTTCTATGGCACCCAAGACGTACTTTTAAATGCAGCCATAACGTAGCCCTGCTTCATACGACTAGCAGACATGATGGCAGAGTTAAACAGCATGAATTTGTTACCTATATAAGTGCCCCAGATATAGCTTGCAGCATATTTTAATTATTTTCTTTTTAAAGCTACTGTAATTTGTTCTCATGGTAGTAGAGTTCATTATTATAAGGTTGCTTTGAGGAAGCATTATAGCTTTAAACAAAGGGATACAGTTTGACATTTTGATGCAAGCTTCGGCAGTAGCAGGTTCATTTTTACCATCACACCCTACTTCACATTTGTGATGAACAGGCAAGTCAAAATTGCATGTTGTTTGTGGGTTAACTTCTTCGGGGAGTCCAGAAGAGGGAGCTCACATGTTATTTTATAACTGTAGGTTTAGGTCAAACGTTCATGTTTTGGGTTTGCATACAGTTTTGGAGATTGTAATTGATGCATTTTAGAAATGCTGTCTCTTAAATATCTACCCGTAATACCTTTACAATCTTTACTTATAGCAACAGCATACCTTGAAACCTAGGCCCTGATTGTATTATTAAAAATTACACAGGTGATCCTTTAATTAGTTTCACTGAGACCATAAACATAGACATTTATCAGAAAGAGCTGATTCAAACAAATAGTGAATTATTTATTTTTCTTAAAGAATATATCTTAATCATAGCTACAGTGGCTTTAAAGAGACTGACAGAGCGATCCTATGCATGCTTACTCAGAAATAAATCTCATTGGTTTGTATCTTAAGATCTTCTGTTTACAGAAGAAGCTCCATTTTCAAGAGGGGGAGGACCAGGTGATTTTCACCAATCCCTCTACTTTCTGCAGCCCCCCTGTGCTCTCTAAAAAGTGGGTTCTGAAGGTTCTCCACTCTTCAGGAGCAGATTTTTTGGGGGGGGGCACAGATTGCACAGGGGGCTGCAGTGGGAAAAGGATAAGCAAAAGAGATAAGCAACTGTACCCTCCCCTTTTGTGTGAACAGAACTTCTTTTGTTATTGCAAGAAGGTCTTTGGATTCAACCTATTATGTTCAGTGGAGCTTATTTCAACCAGTGTGTACATTATTGCAGCCTGAACACACGTCAAGTCCTTCCCTGCAGCAGGAGCACAATATTGCATATGAAAGACCTCCATAGCCTTTTTCCTGCTCTCCTCTAACTATGTAGCCAGTGAGCAGTGACTCAGACCATAAGGACCTACCCCCTCTTCATGGTTCAAGGAACTTGAGCTCTGAGCTTACATTCCTTGACCTGGTAGAAGGGAGTGGGCTGGATAAGAATACGGGAGGCATTTCTCCCAGGCCTTCCATTCTCATGTGTGCTGAGGTGAAGGGAGAGGAGAAAACGGTGCTGTGATGTCCTATGGGGATCTCTATATGAGGGCACAGTGCCCATGTGGGGAAGGGTCCACATGCCTCCATACAGTGGACTGATTTCACATGTTTTTGGACTTAGGGCAAACTTGACATGATGTTGAACCCATATATTTCAATTGGTGTGTGTAGCTGCAGGGGGGCTCATCTGGATTGGGTATGAAGGGAAAGGATGTTTGCTTTTCATGCTGTGGTGCAGTCCTGATGATTTTTCCCCCTCAGAACCTGTTATTTGCACTTGGAGGGAAGTTTCCATTAGTGCCAATTAGTTGTATACATTTCCAAATACCATTTTCACATTTTAATCTCTTCATTTGTATTTAAGGGTCTCTTTAATTATTGGTAACAGGCACGGCACAGCTCCCTTACCTGATTCCCTCCCGATACTGTGATAGTGGCAGAGTTATATCCTTCACTGCCTCTCCCTTCTCCATGAGACTGACACGATTTGGGGAACACCTTTGTAAGTTGCACCATTTAAGATACCCCACATTGCTCCACTCCATCCTGGAACACTGATGAAACTGACAAAGTCAAGTTAATCCTAGACAATTTCACAAATTATGGATTGGTGAAAGTGACAAAGTTTCTCCTGAGTTTGTCAGTTTCATCAGTGAGGCCATTTTGGGTGAAAGTAACAAGACTTTCCCATGGTCTTCTTATCAGTTTCTGAAGAGACCAGAAAGGGGTACAGTGGAGGAAACGGTGGTGGAACCAGTGGGTTGGTAATGGAAAGGATGTGTGTCACTGTCAAACTGTCACTAATCGCAAAATGAAGGCATTGCATCCCACCTTGCAGGATAGTATGGGCCACTACCTGAGGTAGGCAAGAGGGGAGCGACTTCTCCTATACAACTTGGACAGGATGTGCTACATTTGTGACATTTAGGAAAAGCATCGTAACTTGTGAATGATAATAACATTAGCTGAAGCAAGGGAAGGCTCCCAAGTCATTAAAGATAATTAGCAGCAGCGCAATCCTACCCAGAATGGGAGTCTTCTGGATGGGAAAGAGGATTTAAATCTCCTTTGAATTCCCCATTAGAGGGGATTTGGATCCCCTTTCCTTTCCAGGGCCTCCAGTTCTCGCTGCACCACTGGCTGCACTGGTGGAGGAACAGGATAGGATTGTGCTGTAACTGTGCAATCCTACGTAGTCTTGCATCAGGGAAGCACATTTCTGACACCTGGCGAGTATGGACTGCCGGCGCATTGACTGGCGGCCCTTACCTGGCTGTTCCCCCGGCCCTGTGCCCACCGGAGCAGGTTAGCCCTACATCGGTCGGGGCAGGGGCGGGGGGAGGGTGGGCAGGGAGGGCGGCCATTGGCCGCCCCCAGGCCTGGAAAGGGCGGGGATATCCATGGCAAGATTCACCATATCCCCAGCCCTCTCCAGTCTCAGCACGGCCTTGCTCTAGAGCTCGTGTACATTTGAGGAGACCCTCTCCCCCTGCTTACACGGGGGGAAGGTGATGGTTGTCCCCTTCTCCCGAGTTGTTCCTGGGCTGCCCCAGGGCAGCACGGGAACTTGATAGGATACGGCGGCCGACCCTTTAGGCTGGCTGCCATATCCTACACAGGATTGGGCTGCCCAGTGCTTAAAAATACACCTGTGATTTCAATCTAAAATATTAAATAAAAGCCTGTCAGATTAATGCAACTGCAATCTTAAATTACTTGTTGCAGCGGAGATGCGTTGAATGTACTCATGTAACCAATTTAAGCAATCAGCACTTCTTATAGACTCATAGGACATCTGGCTGGTAAAATATCTCTCCTCATAGGGATTTCAGTGTTATTTTTCGTTTTATATTAGGATAAAATTTGGGAGAAGTGCTAATTTTGAGAGCTCTAAATGACTTGGGACCTGGATGTCAAAAAAACTGCTTCTTCCACCCATCCGAACATATACACCTGCTCCATGGTGTATGAACGCCATACACCTGAACCTGCTCCATGTTCCACCATCATCTGAATTATGATTGGTGGGGACAGGGCCACCATGTTGACAGTGGTGGCCAGGCTGTGAAACTCTCTGCCATGGGAGATTTGGCTGACTCCGCCCTTAAGTGCCAGCCAAAAATAATCCTATTTGAATTTCAGTAAGGTGCTAGTTCCGTTGATTATTGTTGCTACAGTTTATTTTTTTGTTTGTTTTTCATTCATTGTCATTCAGCTGCCTATTTTTAGGATGGAAAGGCAAGACAAATATTTAATAAATAAACAACATTAAAGATGAACTATATACAATGTGCTGCACCAAAATTCCAGCTAACCTAAAGTTATTTTATTTTTTTAAGCTTACCAACATGTTGATGGAATGTGTCATTGGTAGATACCATTTTGTTGTTCTGAACTTTGCTTCCAATATTTTTATTGTGGAAAAAACTTTAGCACATTTTCGTTTCAATCAGTTCTGTTACTTGTAGACCAGAGTTCTGTAACTTGAATGCATGCTGCTCTTGAAGTTGGAAGACATGTCTTAAGTTAATATTGTGTCCTAATGGTTGTTCTATGTGAAGATATACATAATTTACAGAGCAATCCTATCCAACTTACACTACTGGTGTAACCAGCGGGGGAGGGCAGGGTGGGAGGCTTTGGAGGGGAGGGGAGATTTAAATCCCCTTTGAATTCCCTTTTGGGGGGGATTTGAATCCCCTTTCCGTTCTGGGGCCTCCCGTTCTCGCTGCATCTCTGGTTACACCGGTGGTGTAAGTTGGATAGGATTGCGCTGTTAATGATTTAAGTACAATTCTGAACTTTGTACTTCATGATTTTGTGTGTGGTTGTGTGTGTGTCATGGCTTTAAACTTCATTTAAATGTGTATCAGTAGGTTGTTTTCAGCATTATTACACTCTGTGCTTGGTTAAGTCAGGCTCCTTGATTATCATTAAAGTGTTATTTATTTCTCTTTTATTAAACCCCTTTTTACATTCATGTTACAGGTTAATTTATACTTTTATTTCATGCACTACTTGGCTTTACTGATTAATATGCCCCATGGCATTCAATAAAGCCAGGCTGTGGTGGAAATAAGAGTGGTATTAATTTCTAACATTGCTATAAATTTGCCTTAATAAAACTAGCTCAATAACACTGCAGTAGTAATATAATGGATGCTTCCAAATTGTTAACAAAGTCACAATTGAAAGAACAACACATTTTCTTGCCTTGAATTTCATATTGTCCTGATGATTTTTTTTAGGGATAGTCATATTTGTTGTGAGATAGTGTTTCCTATGCCACCTTGTAGCATAGGAAACATAGGAATAATATAATAATGTAGGTATGAATAACAATGAATAAGATATTGATTATTAACCTTAATATATAATGTCAAATCAAGTTCTGGATTTGAAAGGGGCACATTCTATCTAAAGATTACATAATTTTCCAAAACAATATTTGCAGGTACTCCTCTGCATTAAAAGGAATAAAACTGAATATTACGAAGTTCTGGAATAAGAGGCAGAAAGCAAAAAAGGGGAAAATAGGTGTTCTGGGGTGGGTTTTTGTTTAGCAGTAATATAACATATATTGATTTACATTTTCCATAGCTTTCAGTTGATTTACATGGGCCAATGAAGGAGGAAGGGAATACTTGACAGAAAAAGAGCTGTCTTTTAACTCCTGCTAAAAGGTCTCCATTACTATGTAAATATTATTTTTTTAAAATATTTTTATAGATCCCATTATGTACAAATCTTATGGTTTTAGCTGGTTTATTTAATGAGTTTTTAATATAACTATACTTCCTCCGACAACCATAAAAAGACGAGTGGTGAGAAGAAATGTTCAGCAGCTGTTCTTTTAAATCCGGACTTAAATTTCGGATTTGTTGGCAAAGGCCTGGCAAAGGACTTCCTTTGATTTTAAGCATTCAGCCATGCTGGTGAAAAGGACCTGAGGGCTTATTGTGTTGCAACATCTTCTGGGACACTGCTTTTCTCTGACCCATATGTCACATGATGTCACCCTGAAAGCATACAAGGCAACAAGGGTATAGATCCGAGGCAGGCATCCTTTCCATCTTAGTGAACATCATCCTGTGGTGTGCCAGTCTGCTGCAAGAGGAAACCATGTCACAACATTATTATGGACAATTAAGAAATTGCATGCTAAACAACTAGCAGTCCACAGTTCACAACCCAATTAAGCTGAAGTACTTGGGTTTAAGCCGATTTAAGTCTCATTGACTTTATTAGAGCTAAATCAGCTAGTATTCTGCTCAAGTGGGTTGGCTGCCCAGCAGGATAATTTATTTCACTTCATAAAAGGTGGAAACTACAAGATTTTCTTTTTGTATATCCTGAATTTTATCAGAAAGAATAAATGGCACATGTATAGCAATCTTGCTTGAGGACACTGGGATTTGAAAGGTTTTCTAATCTTGGTATAATCAGACTACTTTGCCATTTGCATTTTGGCTTCTACTTTTTGTAAGATTAGAACCAGAGTTCATATAACACTAATGGCACTTAGTATAGCCCCCCCCCCCTATTTGCTGATTTGGCATCTGCGGTTTCACTTCTCTGTGGATGCTGAATCCCCCCCCCCCCATTACAGTATCTTATTTAAATTGATATCGCTGGTGCGAATCAATTGCTGGTGAGGGTCTTGTTTAAACCAAATACTATAAGCAGCAGCCTGCTGCTTATAGCACAGCTTGTGACTCAGTAGAGCAGGCAGCCTCAGCGCTAGAGAGGCTCCAATGTTAACAGGAAATTCCTGTTAACGTTGGAGCCTCTCTAGCACTGAGGCTGCCTGCTCTACTGAGTCACAAGCTGTGCTATAAGCAGCAGGCTGTTGCTTATAACATTTAGTTTAAGCAGGACTGGCACCAGCGATTGCTTCATGCCAGCGATGTCAACTTAAATAAAGTATGGCCGCCAGGGTGTGTGTGTGGGGCCTCACGGAAGATAGCATTCGCCCCCATCCACTAGTTCCCGGTATCTGCAGGGGGCCAGGATCCGGGGCCCAACTGTACTTCTCATTGATGTTGTTAGGAATAGTGGGTTTATCTGTCAGGAATTGGTGTTTGGAAGATCCTACTTTGTTGGATATTCACTAGGGGTGAAATTTGTTGTCATATACCAGGGGTGGCCAAACTTGCTTCATGTAAGAGCCACATATGATAATCTTCAGGTGTTTGAGAGCAGTAAGAGAGATATTTGAGAGCTGCAATATTTAAGAAGCATTTAAATTCTTAAATATATTTACTCACCATGGTCCATGAACATTAAACATGTTTTAATCCAGTGGACTCCCAGTTTATACCCGGTAAATAATTATAAAGCTTGAAAATGTCTTATTTACCTTTTATATAAATTGTGATGCAAAAAGGAGCTCAGCCATCATATTTTCGAGAGCTGCACATTATACGTCAAAGAGCCACATGTGGCTCAGGAGCCACAGTTTGGCCACCCCTGCCCTTGTAGGGAAGGTTTTATAACTGCTTTATTATTTTAGTTACTTGTTCTGTATCTTTTCCAACTCCATGGTACCTTTTTATATTTTTATTTTAAATATATATTTAACTTCCACATCTCAAAAAGGATATCGTGGAATTGGAAAAGGTGCAGAAAAGAGTGACGAAAAATGATTGGTAGGCTTGGGCACCTCCCTTATGAGGAAAGATTACATCATTTGGGGCTCTTCAGTCTAGGAAAAAGGCGCCTGAGGGGGGACATGATGGGCAGCGCAATGTTGTGTAAGGATCCGGCTGGTGGTCCAAGGTTGGCCACCGGATCCAGAGCCCAGGCTGCCCGACACGCCGGAGGTCTACTCGGGGAAGGGGTGTAAACTGGGGCCAGCCGGATAGGCCTCCTTGAATTTCTGCCAGCTAAATAGCTGGCGGAAGTAGAAGAGGCCGTGTAACAGCGTAGCCAGCCCGTCCACATTAGCCTTGTGACTGTCTTCCCCCTCACATGCTTGTGTGTGTGTGTGTGTGTGTGTGTGTGTGTGTGTGTGTGTGTGTGTGTGTGTGAGAGAGAGAGAGAGAGAGAAAGAGAGAGAGAGAGAGAGCATAAGAACATAAGAAGAGCCTTGCTGGATCAGGCCAAAGACCCATCTAGTCCAGCTTTATGTATCTCACAGTGGCCCCATCAGATGCCTCCGAGAGCACACAGCCAACAAGATAACCTGTTTCCTGTTGTCACTCCCTTGCACTGGCACAGAGAAAACCTACTTCTAAAGACAGGAGGTTGCTTATGGCTTGTAACCTTTGATGGTCTTTTCCTCCATGAATCTATCCAAACCCCTTTTAAAGGCATCTAGGCCAGGTGCCATCACCACATCATGTGGCAAGGAGTTCCACAGATGAATTGCATGCTGGGTGAAGAAATATTTTCTTTTGTCCGTCCTAACTCTCCCTCCATTCAGTTTTACTGCATGTCCCCTGGTTCTGGTGTTGTGCGAGAGGGAGAAGAATTTCCCTCTATCCACTCTCTCCCATGCATAATTTTATATGTCTCAATCATGACCCCCTCAGGCGCCTTTTTCTAGACTGAAAAGCCCCAAACGCTGTAGCCTTTCCTCATAAGGGACGTGATCCAGCCCACGAATCATTTTGGTCGCACTTTTCTGCACCTTTTCCAATTCAACTATATCATTTTTGAGGTGTGGTGACCAGAACTGGACGCAATACTCCAGATGTAGCCTTACCATCGATTTGTACAAGGGCATAATGATATTGGCTGTTTTATTCTCAATCCCTTTTTTAATGATCCCGAGCATGGAATTGGCCTTCTTCACAGCCGCCGCCGCACACTGGGTCGACACTTTCATTGACCTGTCCACCAGCAACCCAAGATCTTTCTCCTGATTCGTCACAGACAGCTCAGAACCCATTAGCGTTTATGTGAAGTTTTGATTTCTTGCCCCAATGTGCACCACTTTACACCTACTTACACTGAAGCGCATCTGCCATTTTGCTGCCCATTCATTAAAGTTTAGTGTCATCCGCTAACTTGGCCACCTCGCTGCTTATCCCCAACTCCAGGTCATTTATGAACAAGTTGAAAAGCACCGGTCCCAAGACCAATCCTTGGGGCACACCGCTTTTCACCTCTCGCCATTATGAAAATTGCCCATTGACTCCCACTCGCTGTTTCCTGGTGTTCAAACAGTTCCTAATCCATAAGAGGACCTGCCCTCTTATTCCCTGACTGTGGAGTTTTCTCAGGAGCCTTTTGTGAGGGACTGTGTCAAACACCTGAAAATCCAGATATATAATATCCACAGGTTTGCTCGCATCCACATGCCTGCTGCTGACATTTTCAAAAAATTCTAACAGGTTTGTGAGGCAAGACTTCCCCTTGCAGAAGCCATGCTGACTCTCCCTCAGCAAAGCCTGTTCTTCTATGTGTTTTAAGATTTTATCCTTAATGAGACTTTCCACCATCTTCCCTGGAACAGATGTTAGGCTGACCAGCCTGTAGTTTCCCGGGTTCCCCCAACGTGACGTCTTTTCTTTTAACCTCCATTTAACTTAATTCTTTAGTCAGGGGAGGCCTTTCAGGCAGCGTTATTTGCCCGAGGTCTTCTGCCGTGAAGACAGATGCAAAGAACTTGTTTAATTTCTCTGCAGTCTCCAAGTCCCCTTTTATCACCCCTTTCTCTCCCTCACCATCCAGCGGACTAACCGTTTCCCTGGCAGGTTTCCTGCTTCTAACATATTTGAAGAAGCATTTATTATTCCCTTTAATGTTGCCTGCCATATGTTCCTCAAAGTCTTTCTTGGCCTCCCGTATCATCTTTTTACATTTCTTTTGCCACAGTTTGTGCTCCTTTTTATTTTCCTCATTAGGGCAAGACTTCCATTTATGGAAGGCCTTTTATAGCCTCTTTAACAGTGCTTGTTAGCCACGCCGGCACCCTCCTGGACTTAGTCGAGCCCTTCCTCCTTTGTGGGATACACTCCCGCTGGGTATCTATTACTGATGTTTTAAACAGCCTCCATGCACTCTGGAGCGGTTGGACTCTTTTTACCTTCCCTTTCAGCTTTTTTTTAACTAGTCTCCTCATTTTGGGGAAGTCTGCCCTTTGGAAGTCAAGGGTTTTCGTGTCAGATTTGCTCGGCACTCTCCCTCCGATATGCATGGCAAAACAGATCGCAGCATGGTCACTGTTCCCCAGCGATTCGGTAACATTTACCTCCCTGACCAGATCTTGAGTGCCACACAATATCAAATCCAGAGTCACCTGTCCTCTGGTTGGTTCCGTGACAAGCTGCTCTAAGGCACAGTCATTTAGCATATCCAGAAATCCAGTCTCTCTTTCATGACCAGAGCATGAATTGACCCAGTCGATGTGAGGATAATTGAAGTCCCCCATGACTACAACCCTGCCTCTCGTTGACACCTCCCTGATTTGCTTCCTTATTTCAAGATCCCCTTCAGGTTTTTGATCTGGAGGGCGGTAGCATTCCCCTACTATTACATCACTCTTTGAGCCTGGTAATCTAACCCACAGTGATTCTACCGAGGAGTCAGAGCCCCCCTCCAGCTCTACTCTGGTGGATTCTACCCCTTCTTTGACATAGATGGCCATCCCACCTCCAACACGCCCCTCTCTGTCCCTCCTATAGAGTTTATATCCTGGGATTGCAGTATCCCACCGGTTCTCCACATTCCACCAGGTTTCTGTTATACCTACTATGTCAATGTTTTTCCTAGCCACCAAACATTCCAGTTCTCCCATCTTTACTCGGAGACTTCGGGCATTTGCATAAAAGCACTTATATACCAGGTCCCCCAAGAAAGGCTGCATGTTTGCACTATTATCCCTGCAGCCTTCTGTCCTGCTGGACTGGCTGTCATGTCCCATCATGCTATCACTCCTAATTCCTACTCTATTACTTTGCTGTTCCCAAACTTCTCCACCCTCATTCCTTAGGGATGAGGGGTGCTGAACGGGATGCCCCTCGGCTCCTGTCGGCTTTCCCCCAGGAGAGAGAGAGAGCAAGCAAGCAAGTAAGCAACCATTCCATCATGTGAGCCCTGCAGCCTGATGTGGTACAGCCTAAACTAAGCTTTACCACCTCAATGAGAATTAGGCCTGAGTTTCTCCATTGACGGGAAATTGTCATGAAACTGAAAAACGCTTTTTGCCTTATAACTTTCCTCCCAATATTCTGTGCTGTTTATAAACAGACAATAATGCCACAGCTCGTATGCATTTGTACAACGTACTGGCTGACAGTACCAGAGTAAGCATAAACATCTGTTCAGTGCTGGCTTCCTGTCATGTTTTGGGAGGATGGCCTTGCAAATAGTTGCTGCTGTGCCTGGCGGGCTGGTTGGGTGCAGCATTTCTTGGCACCAGGCCCCAAGTCCTCTTTTTCCAGCCATGCGTTTTCAGTAACTTTCTTGTTTCGAGAGAAGTAGATCACTTTAGCGATGACATTTTCTGGGAACAAAGCCCCCAACTGTGCCCCAAAGAGCACAGCCAGATCTTTGCACGCAACAGCTTAGGCCACATGCACTGCAATAAACAGTCAAACACATTCATAAATTGCAATAATAAAATACAATCTTTTATGGATGTGATAACATTACAAAGAAAGATTGAAAACTGTTTAAGAGCCTTTATGGGTCATAACCAGGGACGTTCCACTGATATTATTTCCATGTCTCCATCCTTTATTATGTGGCTTCCTTAAGAGTTGAGTAGTGAAAGATATAATGCAGTGTCTGTTAATTTATGAGCCACGTGGAAAGATCGCCTAATGGCTTCCGTCCCCTTATCCTGCTGATTGTTTTGGCTTATACTCAGGCATCCTGATTATGATTAGGTATTTTCAGTTTACAATCTCTGCAGTTTACAATGCGATAGTAATGATCGTGGCCATCGGCTAGGAGATGTATATTTTCTCGCCACAAGGTGGCGCCATGAATCTGGTTTCCTTATTGGTCTTTTAGGGTGCCTTGCCCCCCTCCCTCCTCTGCCTCTGCAGGTAGAAAACCGGACGAAGCCTTTCGCTTGAAAACTGCGGAAACGGCTCGATATAGTAGGTCAAAGTAGTTGATAGGCGAGACACGCTCTTAAGACCCGCTAAAAACCGGCAATAAATTCGGTGATTCCGGATGCCCCGATTATAAACAGGATGACGATGATCACAGAGAAAGGAGGATCGTGCAGCATTGGTGATCGCCGTGCCTTTCGGGATGGCGGACTCCGGCACTTTATTTCCATGCTTCGCATTGCTGAGGTGGAGCTGAATATACCCATTGCAGCGTAGGGAGGGAAAAAACCCCCACTACCCTAGTCTCTTTCTTACATAGAGTCGAAATGCCTTTCTTTGTCCACGTTTAGGCGCTGCCCTATTGTTTGAAAGGCAAGCGTGTGGTGGAAATGTCCTGCTTTCTCAATGGACAAAATATAATCCCCTTTGGCGTGGTCCTTGGAGGAACCGGAAAAGCTGTTTCCACGGGCAGAGAAACCAGCAGGGCGTTTGCTTTTCGGTTGATTGGGAAGCCTTGCCTTGCAATGGAGGGGAGGGAAAGAGAAGACAGGCATCGTGGGTCTTTCTTTCCCTGATGAGAACAACAAGGCATCGAGCTGAAAGTAATAAGCATTTGATCAGTACAGTGATTCCTCAGTCGCGTATATATTCATATTGTGGAGTATTAATACAATTCTAATTTTGTGAGAAAGTGCCGCTGGCATACTTGGAAAGCGTTTATGATCATTCAAGTTCAGGATGATTTCCAAACAATAAATCGCTTCCGATGGAATAGGCTGCTGGTTTTGCTCATGCCGTTGAAGAAATCCGGAAGTTGCTGAAGCCGCAGCCCTCTGTAGCGTTGACTGGAGAGCAGCGGTTGTCCCCTCTAAAAGACGCCATCATTTAAATGTTAACATTAAGTGTGCGTCAAAGAAGGAAGGCTATCAAAGGGTTAAAAACTTTGAAATTATTCCCCTCACCAAATAATAAAGATGGATTTATATGTTGAAAATCTATATTTCCTACTTCACCATAACTTCCCAGGGTGGCGTACATTTGCAAATAAAATACAAATAAAAATGCAACAACGGTGGAACAATATAAAATGCAGCAATAATAGTGTCTCACTTCAACAACAACAAAAAGTTTTTAAAAACCTGAACAAGCAATACAGTAAACAGAAAACTTCACAGGTCATAATGTTAGACCTGGCCAGTTTGTTACCCCCCCCCCCTCCTTCGAGTGGAGTGTGGGTGCAGACCATGCAGGTGTCTGTTGCTTATATATGTAGGGTTGAATTGCCAACTCTGAATGAAGCTATTTCTGGAGATCTTATTCCCCCAACATTATGTAATGTTCGAAATTCCTGGAGGTTCTGTTAAATGTCTAGGGCCACTTTCTTTCAGTAGTTACCTGGAAACTGGTGCAGATTCCTGGAAACTCCAGGATAATCCTGGAAGATTGGCAACTCTGCTTATGTCTTTGAACTCATTTTATGTTTGACTGTCTTGTGACTGAGGTTGCACTCTTTAATCGATTAATCAGTTAGATCAGTCTATTAAAACACTTTGATAGTGCTTGAATTAATTGGGCAGCAGATTAAAAAAAATATTTCTTATCTATAAACATCGCAGGTGGCAAGCACCATCTTCAGAGGCATTCCCCCTTTCCTCTCACCTCAGAGGAAAAGCCCTTCCTAAGATGCTGCCAGCTACAACTCATGCACCATCTGAAAACAAGGCTTGAGCCAGAAGAACTAATGTTTTTACTCATATGCAAGTATCATCATCAATTAATAATCAACTAAAACCCATATGATTAATTGACTGAGATGTCTGAATGGGGGGACATCCCAAAAACAATGTATTTTTAAGTGTACCTTTAACATGTTTTAAGCATGCACTAAAAGCTTAATGTGCAGACACATAGATCATACTGATATATGCTCATCAGGGAACCAGGTTTTGCTGAGTCTCCCTGTTTATTTGATTTTAATAATATTACTCTGCCTTTACACTGTCAAGGAAAGTACAAGGTGGCTTACAATAAGCTAAACATATTAAACAATAAAGCATAATATAAAAATACAATATACAACAAAAGCAATGTAAAACCAGCAGTCGAAAGCAAATAATAATTTCACAAATCTCAACTTTTTTCCAGAAGGCAACAACAACAACAACAAAACAAAGTCTTCAATTTCTATTTAAATAAAATAAAATAAAGATGGAGCCTGATGAATTTCTCAGAGAAGAGAATTCCACAGAAAAGGGACCACCATCAAAAAAGGAGTTGCCTCTACCTGCCAAAAAATGTATCTCAGTTGAATTTGGGCCAGAGAACAGGGACTCTAAAGTTAATCTAAGAAGCAGGCAGTCCTTGAGATAACCTGGTCCCAGACGATTTAGGGCTGTACAGGCTAAAGCCAGTGTTTGGAAGTGAATGGGCAGCTAATGTCAAGTGGCAACGTTGGGCAACTGCCATGTCATGTGTGTAACAGCCCTATGTAGACTTGCCAGGTGTCTTGCCTGCCCTGTTCCTGTGCTGTTAGTAACAGCCTGATATTTAACAGGTGAAGCTTTCCACAGTATGGAGGTTTAGTGATGGTGGGAAAAGCTTTGCCTGCTTAATTTTGGTGTGTTGGACTATTGTTCAAAACCCAACAGCAGGGTGAGCATAAAGTCAGCAGTCCTAAGTGTATGTCCAGTTGCCTAGAGGCTGAGAAAGGTCAAACCAAATAGAACCCAGCAGAAATCAACAAGAACCCTGGAAGCTGAATAAATCAGCCTCACATTCCAGGCTCTCTCTTTTTACCTAGGGGCCCAACCATTTTTCTTTGCATTTTGAAACAGTGGCACTTGCAAAGGGCCCTGGCTGCCTCCATTTGGCCCTTGATTCAGAGGGAGCCCTTGAAGACCTTCGCTGCCTGCCATTTGCTACAGTTCAGTGCCGCTATCAAGCCCTGCTTTGATTGCACAGTGCAGGTGCGCCTTGCTAATTGCAAAGGTATAGCCTTTTAATTAAAAATCAATGAGCCTGATTTTATTGTGCCTTTCCTAGATTGATGCAGAAGAGCCACACACTTTCTTTGGATTTAATTAAAGTTTTTGGTGAGATAAATAACTGGAGCTTATATTACCTCGCTTTGTAGCTTTTTTTTGTGTGTGTGCCAGAAGAACAAGAGCAGGATGATGAGCAAATTCAGGGCTTCCATACAAGGAAACCTCTGCAGACTTTAGGCAATTTGTGGTCCTCATGAACCTGCTTGTGTTTCCTTTTCAGCTTCCTCTTAAAGTCACAAAGAAGTATTAAAGCTAGATTATAAGGGCTATTCTAATGATCTGCCCTTTAACATGATGGTTTAGGGGAGAGTAGCAGGACGTTATGGCATCAAGTAGTGGGGCTATGCTGCAGGAAATAATCTCTTTTGTTTATCTGGAGTTTAATTTGTGATATGTCTACCTGGATGATGTGAAATCATAAAAGAGCACCTTCTTGTCAGGGCTCAAGCCCACGATGGATCTTGAACTGAAAGCCTCAGGGATTGCAGGCAATGAATTAGCCTTTTGCCATCACTCAGGTCTGACTAAAGGAGAAAATGGCAGGGAGACCAGTCAGAGAGCCCAATACTATGCATGTCTACTCAGAAGCAAGTCCCATTATAGTCAATGGGACTTACTCCCAGGTAAATGTGGATAGGATTGCAGCCAAAGTTGTGTGGATGGGAACGAAGCTCGGTGGTAGAGCATGTGCTTTGCATGCAGGAAGTCCCAGCTTCAGTCTCTGGCATTTCCAGGTAGGAATGGGAACGACTTGCACCTGAACCCCCCCTCCCCCCAAGAACACACTGTGCTTGATGACCCAATCGTCTGACAGTAGGGGACAATAGGCCAGAGCAGGTCATGTGATAGTCCCTGGCTCCTATCAAAGCTCCTGGGTCAGAGTTGTTTCCTGGTTTGAGTGATTGAGAGGTTTGTTCTTGCTGCCTGCCTGCCTCGTAGGAGCCACTGTGGAACCTTACACATCTTAGGGGACAGGGCTTCCAGTTTCAGCTCAAAGAGTATGGCTTCCCAGCAGGTGGGAATCCTGGTTTTATTTTTTTCTCTTAATAGAAAGGAATACCTATGTTTATGGGGGCAGGGGAGACACTAAAGAGAAAATGTGATAACCATTAGTGTCGTAGATAGTTTTATAAAGCAATATGCTCTTAAAAGATGATTCAGAACTCACCTCTGGGTGCCACTGTTTTACTGTTTCTTGCTTAGTGACCATCTGTTTAGACGTTGAGTCTGAATTGTAGACTTCCCCTCCTCCCTCCCCCCAGCAACAGCTATTGGAAAGACATTTCCTACATCTCTGATAATATGAGATAATTTCCTACTATGAATATGTGCAATATGGTGGGCTTTGATCTAGAGCTAATCTATTACACAATGACCTGATAACAGAACAGGGGTTCTTATCTACTCTATTACCTGGACAAAGGTCCCAATCCAGCACAGCATAAAGCATGTTTAAACCTATTGATTTAAATGCCTTTAGGGTATACCGGTACTTAATTTTGCGTTGGATTGTGACCGAAGTCTGTTGTCCCTGCTTTTGCTCAGAGTTGGCTTACATAAGTGATATCCACCTCTAAATTAATGTGGGTACCTATTGAGTCAATCTTTCAATTGATTCTCATAACACAGTTGATTTAAACAATGTTAAAATGCCAATTTTGATTTGCCTTATTGCTCATAAACTAGTTAATCCAAAAATCTATTGACGGATATCTTCTGTTTCCAGCTGCTGTGGAACAGCTAATATCCTGAGAGAAATTGATTGGCTTGTGTGTGTTCACCACATCACTATACTGATAATTATTTTGTCTAGACCAGTGTTTCTTAAAGTTCACCCCGCAAGGTGGGGAGAATTTTGAGTACTTGCGGGGGTGAGGACAGTGGCAGCGGCGATCCCGGGGATTGCTGCTGCAGACCGGGGAAAAATGTTTGGAAAAGTGCTTTGGGTATTTACCTGGGCCTCCAGAGGGTGCGGGGAGGCCTCCGGACCCCTCTGTGGGCCTCCCTGAGTTTTAGATTCCTGCACCAAAGTGGTCATAATCGCCATGGAGTGGTGATCTAAAGCGGAGGGGTTCGCAGGCCTCCTCGCACCCACCGGAGGCCCTGGTAAGTACACAAATCACTTTTCCGAACATTTTTTCCCCACCAGCAGCAGTGCCGATCCCAGGTATTGCTGCCGCCATACTGTCCCCGCCCCTTAAGGAGCAGGGGAACTATCCAGTTTTCCTGGTGGGTCGCAACCCACCAGTTTGAGAACTGCTGGTCTAGACAAACCATTCTTAATTTTGTAGGAACATTCTATTACTTTTTATTTTTACCGATAGGTAGCCTTACATGGTAAAGCTCTGAAGAGTGATTTTTGTAGATGACAGTAAAGGCTGCAATACTAATATATACAGGTATGTGCTTTGGAATAGGTTCTATTGAACTCAGCCAGGGTTGACATATTACCCTGATGGTTGGCTTTTTTTTTTAAAGCCGATTTTAGGCATCTCACTCAGTGCCAGTTTCACTCATTAGCGGACCCAGATTGCCAGCTTTCATTTATAAAAGCAAATTTCTAGCTGCTCTCAGAGCTGAGACAGTAAAAATATGCAGGTGATATTCTGTGCAATTCTTCAGCAAGAAGAGCCTGCCCCGACCTTCCATTCTTCTAGCCAATGAGGGAAGGCAGAGTTGGGATTGACAAGTTAAGGGAAGCAGTGAGAATGTGTTTTCTTTCCCTGTCACAAATGTAGCCCATAGAGGTAGGAAAACACCATCTTTGTCTGAAGATAGAATTAATTGGTGCCTTCATGAAGCAGCTTTTGGGTTTCCCCCCTCCCCTGGGGAAGAAGTGAGAGCTGCCTATAGACTACAATGCAGAAATCTAGGAATTTAACATAGCTGTGATTGGGCAGCAACAGTGCCCCCCCCTCAGGTAGCAGCAAAGACAGGGGTTCATGCATTTTCCAGTTCAGGTCTTATGTTTTAAGATGCAATTGTTTATTCGTTCATGAACATTTCAAAGTGTGATATATGTTTGCAAAAGAGTCAGTGGAGGTTGGCATGTCCCAGTTTTAATTTAGTTAGCTTTTTAGAAAAAGTTGTGTACAGCAGTATAGAATGGAGTCTATACTGCCCTGGGATGAAACTAATAATTCAATGTCCCTCTTCTCTCAGACTCTTATAACCCCACACTGTACATGCTACTCATATGTTCCCTTATGATCAGAGAAGAGCACTCCCCACTTTACTCCCCCCCCCCATGAGACATCTGGCAAAAATGTGCTTTAACTTAGCTCCAGATCTCAACCTTCTTTTATCTGGCCTACGTTGGGAAAATCCCCCCATAAATAAAATATTCCAAGGAGCAAGAATGTTAGCTTTGCCTTGAGAATACACAGTTAAGATTCTGGAAGGAAAAACCAGCACTTAAATCCTTTTCAGAGGAAGACTGCTAAGAAGGCAGTAAAATACGTTAAGTGGAAAGTCTGAGGAAATCAGCAGTAAGATTATGGAATTCAAATTGTAATTTAAGCCTCATTCCACCAGACTTGGTATGTGTAACTACAAAGCAGGTCCTGGGCATGGGGATGATTCAGAGGCCTCTTCTCACTCAGGATAGAACCAGGGGGCCAGAGATTCCCACCATCTGTTTCCTTAATGATCACCTAGAGAGGATACAAACGGTAAAAATGACACTGGGTAGAAATAGAATTAGCAGGCAGAACAAAACAGATCATATAGCACATGATGCAGGCTGCAATCCTATGCACACTTTCCTGGGAGTAAGCCCCATTGAATGTAATGGGACTTACTTCTGAGTAGACATGCATAGGATTGTGCTGTCTATGTGTGTGTGGGGGGATTGAGAGTGCTACTAAGTACCTTCCACCTCCTTCAAAACTACCCATTATTAGCAAAAATGTCAGAATGATTCAACTCAATGTTCAAAGACTAAAAGTACCTGATGATATGAAAGCAGTCAACATTGTTTATACTGAGTAACTATTGCCTCTTTTTATTGGTTTGGATAGAACAGCCATAATGGAATGGGGTACATGGGTAGGGGCAGGAGAAAATGGTGATAATGAAATGAAAACACATGACACCGCTTTCTTCTAAAACATCTGCAAAAAAATTAAATAAAACCATGTAATTTTGCATCATTCATCTGCTGACACTGTACAGCCTACAGTATACCACCTACCTAATACACCTTTTAAATGGTTACAATGGATAAAAATGGGAAATTTTTTGAATAAAAACGCATAATACCGCTTTCTGCTATTTCGTTTTGGTTAAATACCAAAATCTGCAAAAAAATAACACCATTTTCTCCCACCTGGGCTCTCCAAATGATGGTTGGTTACCTAGACGTTGGTATGCACAGCGCTTTCCTCCCTTTGAAGAAAGCAGATTGTGTGCACAAATCTGATGTGAGGCAAGTGGAGGAGTGAATGCTCAATATTGTTATAGAATTAGGAAATGGGTTTTGGAGTTATGGTTGTCAGTATTAAGCCAACGGATCATAATACAGTATTTGTTCTCTCACATACAAAGGACTGCATGGTAGCAGCCAGGAAGTGACTTTTCCTCCAAGCAGTGCCTGTCTGAGGGTTGAAATGAATAAAGGCGTCTTCTTAACAAATGCTTATGACCACTGGTGTCGCTCGAGGTGGGGCGGAACGGTAAGTTCCGCACTGTGCTAACCTCCGTGTACTCTCCGGCACAAGGCGGCCCCACCCCCTAGCCATTGGAGCCATTCAGTGCGGTGAAGGCAATGTGCAGGGAGTCTACTGTGCATTGCCTTTGCCACACTGAATGGCTCAGATGGCGAGGGGGAGGTGCCGCCTTGTGCCGGAGAGTACACGAAGATCAGCGCAGTACGGAACTTACCGTTCCGCCCCACCTCGAGCGACGCCACTGCTTATGACCCAGGCTGGCTGAATGGAGGCCTCCACAGTCAGGTGGGCAGCTGGGCAGAGATGAGTGCAGTGATGTAGACTTGAGTCTATTGACTTGGACTTGAGTCAGACTCAAGTCGCATCAATGACTTGACTCAGACTTGACTCGGCGATTGTAAAAGACTCGACTTGAGACTTGGAGCCTTTTACAGCAAGTCGAATTTTATTCAGGTTTAAACCCGTTTCCCTCATTAAATAGATAGGGACTTGCAACTCGCAACCAAAGACTTGGGACTTGAGACTTGGACCCAGAGACTTGGGACTTGACTCAAGACTTGGAGTCAGAGACTTGATCCACATCCCTGGTCAGGTGACTCTTAGGCACTCTTTTTCCTTAGGCACTGGAAAGAACAATAGCAGCATTTTGGCTAGTCTACCAGTGTTTTGAGGCAGAGATAGGCAGATTTTGGTCTCTGTGAGAGCGAGGCATAGACTGGAATGAAGAAGTCAGAGACTGTAAGCCAGCAACCAGGGCATCTTGGAGCTCAAGGCTGCCAGCTAGCGATACGACTTGCTGTAGCTTGCAGGAATGTGTTACCTAGCTCCACCTCAAATGCTCAAACGTGTATTTTTTGTAATATTGCAGACACCATAAGCCTTCGGTATTTCTTCTTCAAAGGGAGTCAGAACCCAGACAGTGTTGCATCCCTGAGAATTCTCACTGCTTGGGGAAGTGGGGTGTACGCACATACAGTAAGTCTTCACTTAAAGTTGTTTCGTTTTAAAGTTGATGGGAAAATGCCATGGAAATGTTTGCGTTTATCAATTAGCCTATGGTAAAATTGGTTTCATTATAAGTCATTTCACTTAAAGTTGCAGTTTCCAAGAAGAACCTATCCACAACTTTAAGTGATATTTAAGCCAAAATAAGATATAATTGGAGGCCTACCTCATGGGTTGTATTTTGGTATAGCAGAGTGGCTAAAGGACTGCATTGCTCATTGGAGCTTCCCCCAGTTTAAATCTCATCTGCTGGTGGTTCTTATATTTATTATTGCTTTAATTTGCTTTGTGTTTATAGTTTGTTTTCTACTTTGAAAGGCTTTTAATTGGAAGAATGGGATGGACATACAGGTGGGCCCCCATATCCGCTGGGGATATGTTCCAGGGCCCTCCGTGGATACTTGAAACCGTGGATAAGAGCAAACACCCCCTCCATGGTTTCCTGAGGGCCCCCCACCCTGCGTCCCCTGCAGGCAGGCATGCTTCCCCCCCAGCTCTTATTTTTCTTTCAGCAAGCTTTGTTTCTTCCTTAAAACAAACAGAGAAGCAGCCTCCATTGCAGGCAAGTAGAATGATACTAAGTCCTAGAGAGGCTCTGCAAGGTTTCTGTTAGCCTTGCAGAGCCTCTCTAGTACTTAGTCTCGTTCTACTTGCCTGTAATAAGCAGCCAGAGGTTGCTTCTCCTGTTTCTTTAAGGAAGAAATGAAGCTTACTGGGAAAAAAGTAAAAGCCTGGGGGGGGTCCCCACAATTCGTAGATAACTGAAACTGTGGATAACGAATCAGTGGATATTGGGGCCCACCTATATTTAAAATTAGATCAACCATCTTATTCTCATGGCCCAATCCTACTCGGGCCTTATGCCACTGGGGTGACTATTTTGGCAGTGTAAGGCGCTTTCTGGCTGTCGTAAAACGCAACATGCCAGTATATGTGGCCTGGCTGCTGCCTCAAACAGAGAGTGGCTGGCTCCACGTGCCAGCAGACCATGGATGCCCACTGACGCAAGTAGGTTTGCGCAGGGGGTGGGAGGAAGGTGGGGGTGGGTGGAATGGTTTGACGATTGGGGCTGGGAGGATGGCGGATCAGCACTGGGAAGGGGGCAATATTGGCAGCAATGGCACACACCGAAATCCTAACTCTCCCACCCTTAATCCCCCAACGTGGGTCCATGTGGACTTGCACCAGTGATAGAGCTGGCACAGGTCTGAGTAGACCTGGTGGGCTGGCATGGGCTCACCCTGGGGCAAGGGAACAAATGTTCCCTTATCTCAAAGAGGCCTCCAGATACCAAAACTCCCCCACAGGATACAGCAGTAGCAGTCGCCACGTTGGTGCCACTGCATCACCACACGAGGAGTTGAATTGGATTGGGATGTTAGACTGCAATGCTATACATACTTACTTGGGAGTAAGCCCAATTGGATTCAACAGGAGTTACTTCTGAGTAGATGTACATAGACTTGTGCTGTAATTCTGTTACGGGGAAACCATATAACTGAATCATTGACAGAAAGTTCAAATATTTATTATTGGATACACATGCATGCACACACAAAACGAAAGTGTGTGTGTGTGTGTGTGTGTGTGTGTGTGTGTGTGAAGTAAATAAGGGATTCACTTGGATGTTGTATAATATATTAAATTGGAGTTAGGATATTTTCACAAACCAGATTTTGAACAGATGCAGCAGACATAATAGACGAGGTTGTCAAGTAGGAAAAGTTAACTGCGTGTAATGGAATAGATCTACTAAATTAGCATTGACATCTCTTTGTGGCTCTCTTAAATATATATTATTATCTGGAGAAAATGAATCCTATATTCTTGTCTTGAACATGTTGCACATCCATATTTCAAGGACACACTTTTTAGGGTGTCTTATTCATTGAGAAAAGAGACCGTTGTGCTGTATTCAATTAGTTTTATTTCTAGTTCAAGATTTTATTATTATCCTGTTTAAAGGAGACCCTTTTTTCCCCTAACACAGGCCTGCTAGACTACTTTGAAAGTATATAGGCTTCATTTTGGTTTCAATATTGCTTGTTGACGCATGACATTTGTCAGAACAGCCAAAACTCACTGACAAAAACAAAATATTCAGTGATGAAGACAATGGGGTGTTCGATAAATACTGTGGGGAAAATGAAAGATGGGGCAAGGATACTTCGGTAAAGAGCAGATTTTGTACAGAGAAGCAACTCAACATTACTGTTAATTGGCGTGAAGCCTGTAAGTTAAGTGGGTGCGTTCCCTTCCCAGCCCTTGCTTGTCTAGTTGTAGCCAAGTTGCTATTGCTCTGGGCCAGGTAAGCAGATGAGTGTGACCTGGGTGCTGCGACCGTTGTGGTGGTGCACAATGGACACTTGCAGCCCAGTCCAGCCTAAGGCCTCAGCGGCACAATTCAGGCACAACTGCAGCCTAAGCGCCTTAGGCTCGAGTTGTGCCTGAATTGTGCCGCAGAGGCCGAATTTGTGCTGCAATTGTGACTGACATAGGACGGGTTAAGGAAAGTTGACCAATTCAGTCCTAAGTTCGGCATACGAGCTATTCCATCCTAAGTTTAGCCTAAAAGTGGGTGTGTTGGGGGCGTGTCGGGGGAGTGACGGGGGCGGTTACGAATTTGAGTCGGATTCCAGACACTGGCAAGCTCCGACACGCCCCCTCGAGCACAACTGTGGCACAAAATTTAGGTCGACAAAAAAGGTGGACTTAAATTTGAGGAGACCCATAGGAGCCATTTTACCTTACCCACTCCAGCCCTCTCCTGAAAAGTTCTAACACCCTACGCCTGAGTTGTGCCTGAGTTAGGACAGAATAGTTGTGGCCTAACTCTGGACATGGACCCAAATAGTTACCCTATCAGCACCCAGCCCCACCCAGCCTCTTTCCCACAAAAGCCCAGCCCCAGCCCTCCACTCTCTCTCTCTCTCTCTCTCTCTGAGCACGTGGCGTGGGGTCCTGTCCCCCAGCAGCCACAAAGTGGGACTTTGTTGGTGGAGGGCAACATTCAAAAACACCCCACTTCTCTCTTCTCCTCTCCTCTCTGCCCCCCTCAAGGGCAGAGAGGGCTGTTCTGGCTGTGGCCAAACTGTTTACAGCTGTGCCTGGGCAGCTGTCTCCATGCAAGTGTTTGCTAACCCATGTCTTTCTCCCAGCCCCTCTCTCCCCCCCCCCACAGGAAACAACACCAGCAGGTAAGTGCAGGTAAGAGCAGGGTTCATGCTGACATGTGGTCTGACATCTGCCTCTTTGCATATAGAAATATAGGTAGGATACATGACGCTTTACCAATGTGTTGTCTCATAGCTGCCTGCATAGCCTGCCATGATATGCCTCTCTACCAATGTCTTGTCTCATAGCTGCCTGTATGAATGTGAGCACACAATGCCATGAGTGTGGAACTGTAACCCATATGTAGACACCAGCTGTTTCCCCCCCCCTCTTTTCTCCACAGGGTCTACTGACAGGTCAGTATTGCTAGGATTGCCATGGTTGTGACCCCCAAGTTGTGTTGTTGTCTCTCTCTTTGACCCCTTTCCCTTACAGGATCATGCTCACCGTACACCCAGGGAAGGAGCGCAGACCAGGCTATGTGTCTCACACCACTCAGCTGTGTTTGATTTCTCTCCCTGCAGGCCTTTGCAACCGACACACTGGCATTTCTTCAATGGCGATTGCTACCACACAGCAGCTGCCATGGAACACCCCTGTGATTTATGTCTCCCCAGGAATGTCCACCACCACCTACCTTCCTGGGAGCACCCCTGGGCCTGCAGTCTGGTTGCCCCATGGTCGTCTGCCTTGATGCTGCCAGATGCTGCCAGAGGTCCGGGGAGCCTGCCCTGCAACCCTCCTTAGCTGCCGGCGCTGCTGCTAATCCACCTCCCTGGCTGCCTACTTGCTGTCCCTCCTCTTTCTATGGAGCAGGCTGTGGTTCCACAGGGGAAGAGCTTGCATCTCCAGGCCCATGGGACAGGTGTGCTGCTGCTTTCAGATTGGCTGCTGTGACTACCCCTGGCAGCCTCGCCTGGCCATCTCTGCCAATTTTCTAGAACAATAAAGATGCCCCTTGGGCAAAGGCCCCTTGAACAACATGTCCTCAGTGTTACACAAGCAAAGAGACAGCGCCCAGCACACAAGCCCCTGCATGACTCCCATCCAGCGACTGCCACTGCCTTCCCAGGGAGACCACAGCAGGGGGGCTGCCAGACCCTCAGGGCTCAGAGGGGAGTGGGGAGTTGGGGGGTCTCTCAGGCAGGCAAACAGTGACAGGCGACACGGCGCCCATACTGGATCCGCTCGCGTCCGCCATGTCCGTGAAGAGCCCTTTCGGCAACCGGGGCTCTCACCTGCCCTCGGTCCGCCCGTCAACGGTGTCCATTTCTGCCCTCGGTCTGCCTGTCAATGGCGTCCGTTTCTGCCCAAGGTCCGTCTGCATAAGAGGCGCCCGTTCCTGCATTGCCTCCATCTGCGAAGTGACCCCTGTGTCCCTATTGGTCTCTGCAGACCCCTCTCCCTGTATCCCTCTCCCACTGGCCTTGTTGTCTGTCTGTTTCTGACCCACCCGTGCCCCTCCCCAGCACCCACTGTCTGCCTGTCTGTCTGCCTCCCCTCCCACTCCCTGATGATGGAAGCTGGCCACCCCCCACCCCGCCAGAGCGCCTGCCGCGACATGCCGACGTTGCCCCATCTGGGGGTGTGATGAGCTGCGTGAGCCCTTCCCGCTCGCAGCAGACAAGCCCAAGGCATCTCTCGGTCTTGGCTGGGGCACGGAGCAGAAGGCATGCCAGGATACCTTCTTTGTGGGAATTGCCACGGCCCTGGAGGCCCAGGGCTTCAGGCAGCGCATGGGCATGTCATGGCAGAGGCGGTTCCAGACCTCATGAGACCCCCCTTGTGTGTGCCGTTCCCCCCTCCCCCCCATGACTCCCACGTGCAGCCTCAACGTGGCTTGGGGGTGGCATCGCCTTCTGCAGGAGGCAGAGGCGTCGCTCCGGTAGGGGTGGGGCTGTAAGTTTTGCTCGGTCGGAGTCCCGTTTACCGAACGAGCAGGAGGCGGCCCCGCCCCCTCACTGTCAGAGCCATTCCCCTGCGGAGAAAGCAGCAGGCAAGAGACCCTGCCTGCTGCTTTCTCCGCAGGGGAATGGCTCTGACAGTGAGGGGGCGGGGCCGTCTCCTGCTCGTTCGGTAAACGGGACTCCGACTGAGCAAAACTTATAGCCCCGCCCCTACCGGAGCGATGCCTCTGGCAGGAGGGAGGGCAGTGGCACTCCCCCCTGCAGCAGGTGGCTAATGCACAGGGTGCCTTGGGGCAGCTGGCACTGGCACAACCTCTGCCCTTCAGCTGACTGTCAAACGCGCAGTGCCTGCAGGCCTGCCTGTGGCTGCCCATCTGCTGCTAATGCTGCAGCAGCTGTGGTAGGTGCACACAGACGAGCTCAGGAGGGGGTTCTTCGCTTCTACAAGACTGACACCTCACCACAGGAGCCTGCCTGCCTCTGCGGTAAGTTTTGCCTCGATCCTGGCCCACTGCTCTTGCCTCCTGCCTAACTCAGGCACAGTTGCAGCCTAACTCAGCCCTATCTTAGGCCACAGCTACGCCACAATTGGGCCTCAATTGTGCCTGACTTGTGCTGAGTTAGGCTGGACTGAGCTCTTGGTCTTCTTCATCTCACTGCCCACTGCTGTTATTGTAAAGTCTAGCAGGACATGCTGCCTCAGTCTGCTTCTACTCTAGGCTGAATGCAGATGGAGCATGGTATGTGTGAGGCCAGCCCCCATTCAGGTCACTGCACTCCTCATCAGGCTAACCTTTTCCAGTTCAATCTGGCCACCATATCTGAGGAACAGGCTGAGGCACGCTGATGGAAGGAAGCATGGCTAAATCTGGCCTTGAATGCAGGAGGCTAGGGAGCATGGAAACTAGGCCTCAAAGGCTGCTTCATGCCCTTAGATAAATTGCCTCCAGCATCAGTTTTGTTGAGACTTTCCAGCGTGCAGGCTGTCAATGTAACCTGGAGATCCCAGCCCAAATGGGGAGAGATTCCTACTTTTACTCTTCCAAGGATGCTCTAGTGTGATCATGCCACATCACTGTTAGACCTGAGGTCACATCATTTACTGCATCAGTTTTAGACTGGATGTCCCCAAGTTCTGGTGTTGTGTGAGAGGGAAAATAATTTATCTCTATCCACTCTCTCCATCCCATGCATAATTTTATACATCTCAATCATGTCCCCCCTCAGGTGCCTTTTTTCTAGACCGAAAGGCCCCAAATACTGTAACCTTTCCAAATAAGGGAGGTGCCCCAGCCCACTAATCATTTTGCTTGCTCTGACTTCTGCACTATATCCTTTTTGAGATGTGGCGACCAGAACTGGATGCAATACTCCAGTTAGATGTGGCCTTACCATCGATTTGTTCAGTGGCATAATAATATTGGCCATTTTATTCTCAATCCCTTTTTTAATGATCCCGAGAAGATCTTTGAAGATCCGCAGAGCACAAAATGCTGTACCTTCATTTTATCATCTCAACAACCCTGTGAGGTAGATTAGGTGGAGACATAGTGGTTTGGTTCAGATGTAGTGCTAAACGATAATTTAGAGCTAAGAGCTGGAGCCTTAGGAAACTGTGGGCTTACGTACAGTACTCTCCTTCTGCTCTCTCACACACACTAAGGAAGACTTAAAGCTTTGTCTTTCTCTTTAGAACAAACCACAGTTACCCTTTCCATATTAACTCTGGCAATTGTGGTTAGCTTTCCAAAGGAAAGCTTGAGCTGATCCCTGATCTAACCATGGGTTAGCACCGTGATGGTGAACCTATGACACACGTGTCACAGGTGACACACGAGGTAATTTTGGGTGACATGCTAGCGTTTCCCCCAGGGCCCCGACACACCTTACATTTTTGCAGGTTTTACAGGCTTGTCTTGAACATTTAGGACAGGGATTTTGGCAGACCTCCTTCAAATTATTACCTAGTAAAACTTAGCAACAAAAAAGTCACTAATTGATGTTAAATAAAATGCAATGTGTTCTATAGTTTTGTGTTCAGTTCAATTCAAAATTACTATTAAAAGTAGCAATAGTCAAAGTACTATTAAAAGTTATGGGAGGGGGGGGGACGCGACACACCAGCAGAGTCAAGTTAGGCATTTTCAAAAATTTTGACACACCAAGCCCAAATGGTTCGCCATCACTGGGTTAGCATTATGTCAGAACACAATAATCACTATGCTACACTGGCTTTCTCTATATAATACTGTACTTATTCTGTGTTTTCTTGTACAACTCAACTCAACCCCTTCACTGGCAGTCAGGCTCTATAATATTTTACAAGAAGCTATCAGCAGGAGCACTGCGTATAGACCACAACAAGAGGTGTAACATGAAAGTGCATGATAGACATAAGCTTCAAAGACCATTTTTCCCCATCTCCCTCATATCATTCCAGAAGCATAGATAACCAGGGGGAAAGTCTATGTAGAAGTGGAGCTAATGTCTAGAGAGCAATGAATCAGCTGCCTGTACGGCATTCTGCATTGTCATTTGATTCCAGCATATCCTTCTGTTCAAAGGCCGTACTCATTGATAGTCAGATTCACTCAATCAGTTCATAACTGGAAAGACTTCAGCATACCACAATCCACACCCATAGTATTATTATTAACTAGTTAAAATCTCCCACAAAATATGATGGGTGAAGGAAAAGCGAACTCTAGCATTCCTTACTCTGGTGTCTCAGGTCCTTCCCCTCACCCAAATGGCCCCCCTTTCATCCCAACCGCATTAAGAATCACCCTGCCCTGGAGATGTTTCTGCAAGACAAGCATGGCAATACAGCAGGCGGGACAACTGACTTTTGATTAGATGTACATTTTGCATGCAGTACACAAACTGTTAAAAAAGCACCTTTTATTTCTTATGGATGCCAAACTGAATGGAATAGCCGGGTATATCTGCAAGCAGACTCTGACCAATGACATGGCAGAATCTGTACTTCAAATGATTGTTAGTGAAAAGCTATAGAAGAACTTCAGGAGTAACTAGCAATTTGCTTGAGTTGCTTTATTTTGAAAATGCAAATTGTCAACAGTTGAGAAGAAAATTGGCTGTTTCTTTGCAATTAACACTCAATTATCCAGCAATAAGATTTTTGATAGTAAATTAGAGCCTTGATAGCCAAGGATTAAAACTCTAAATCATCCCGATGAAATGTCTAAGTTTCAATTTTTAATTGTAGATGTTACAAAGGGGGAGGACGACGACCATATGACTGCAGACAATTTCAAGAGGAAATCTGCCTTTTTAAATAACTCCCATGACTCCTGGGAGCCGAGACTGTTGTCAAAACATAATTGTGTGTGTGTGTGTGGGGGGGGGAAGTCGAGCAATGCATATTTATAAACAGGAAAATCATTTTCAGCTGAAGGCTGGTCTCCTGAGATTGCTACACTTTCACTGGAAAACAAATCCTGCTTAAATCCAATACGACCTGAGGAGCTCTGAGCTGTCCCTAGCATTGTACCCTTATCTGTTAAGATGCTAATTACTTCCCCTTTGACCATAAGAAGGGATTCTGGTGACATTAAAGCCAGCTTAAGTGATTAAGCATATCATTATTGGACAACCAACATCATCCTGTGGTAAGGTTCATATTTACCTGAGGTCTTCTTGGTGCCAGTGCTATTGTTAATGGATTTTATTTAAAAGCCCTTTTGTATCATGACAACATGACTTGTTCGTTCCTCCGTGCAAGGGAGGAAGAAAAACCAGATTATGGTGCTGGCATATCTTTTTTCTTCTTCATTTAACACTCTGACATCCTTTTGTAGATGGAACATCTTGGGGCAGAGGTTGGTGGTTATATTGGAAAATATTCATTAGATTGCTGCATTGCTTGTGGGAAGATGATCCACTACAATATATTTATGGAAGGCACTCATTAGCTTTAATTACAGACTTTAACCCTATTGCTATCTTGGTTTCTTTTTCTTTTTAAATGTGTGTAATTTATTACATTTCTATCCTACCTTTCAGCCATGAAAATGAGCCCCCCACGGCAGCTCATAGCTGTTAAAAGACCAATAAAACAGCAGTCTAAAACAATAACTATTTAAAACATAACCCCCCACAACAGTAGGTAGCAGCATTCAACACAGCAGCCAGGACTGCCCCAGTCAATAGCTGCATCTCCTAACAAAACGGTGTGACGTGTGAGCTTCCTTTGTGAGTCCACAAAACAGTGCTGGAAATAAAATGAAAAAAGGCCCACAGGTCTGCAAAGTATACGTGAAACAGATTTGTACATGCACATCTTTAATTACCGTAATAGGACAGAAGATGTTTATCTAAAACAGGCTGTTCTAAAACCTATTTTGGTTGTCAGATGAATGTCATATGCTAATAGTAATAATATCTTACATTTCTCTATTCCCCTCTCCCTCAAAGATGGAGACACTAAAGCGCTTTATGTACAGGGTTATTTAAAAAGGGTGGTGCAAAAGTAAAGCTGATTTATTCTTAAATGAACTGACATATCACAACCGTCATGACATGAAAAGACAGAAAAACTGTCCAAGTTTCACATACACATTTCAAATGTTTGATGTGGGTTCTTGCATAACTACCATGGGACAAGGGGGGGGGGCAAATAGCCCGGGTAATAGCCGCGTTCTGTTGTGATTTGTTAAAATGGAAGGCACACCGCTCCACACGCGCCCGGGATGCGCGTGAACAGGTTCGGTGTAGTTCCGGCTTAAAGGAAACCAGGAGTAGGAATACATATTTTACATGTGTTGCTTATAGGATTTTAAATTTGGAGGACAGACACGCGTGTACATTGTAGACACAGGGGAACATAAAAAAAAAGGACACACATAGGCAGAAGAAGGGGAAAGGAAGAGCGGCCTTTTCAATATTCTGGAGCAGATGCTGCCTTGGTCCAGTATCAGAAGGATCCTCAGGGGGAAAACTGGCTTCCTCTGGAGTTGAGGCTGCACCTGCCGACTGCTGTGTTTTGTCATGATGGATAGGTAAAGGAAAAACTGACTCAGCACTGAGACTTCTGCTCTTTCTCCCTCCCTACCCACCATTTCCTTTCCTTTGGTTAGAATTAGTAGATAGATACTCAGATTAAAAGCTCCTGTCTAGATATAAACAATAACACTGATTAAATGGGATCATTTTGCCAAGGGAGATTTGGCTGGGTGGGTTGCCCATTTTTCATTCAAATGCTCCAGCTTAGAGAAGTAGCTTCCAGCTCTGAATAGATTGAATCGCCATTAACCCACTCAAGTAGGATAGGGAAAGAACACAAAGATGCAGACTTCCTATTAAGGTGCGCGTGTTATTTGTCTAATAATGTGGAGAATTAAATGGCACGGTTTATTTAGATTTTCTGTTGATGACTAAATAATCCCACATGACAAACTGCTGGCTAAAGCAGCAACTGCACACAGTGAATGGCCCATTCTCTTTATGCTGAATAACTGGGAGTCTTTTTTTTTTTAAAACTTGTTTCAGTTTTGTGCAATGTGCTTTCGGTATTTAATGTGGCAAATTCATTAATATGGAAGCTATACACCCATCTAGAGATCATCCATGTGTGCTCTGATGTAGGTAAGAGAACTCCACGTATGTATTGTCGCTTGTGTACCTGTGAGAATTTGCTCTTTTAGGCCATCTTCAGTGATTTCCAGTGCAATCCTATCCTGCTCCTCCACTGGTACAGCCAGTGGTCCAGCGAGAACTGGAGGCCCTGGGAAGGAAAGGGATCCAAATCCTCTCTAAAGGGGAATTCAAAGGAGATTTAAATCCTCTTTCCCCTCCAAAGACTCCCATCTGCCCTCCTCTACTGGTTGCACCAGTGGAGGAGTTGGATAGGATTGCGCTGTTAATACCTTACATACTGACCCTCAAAGTTTTCATAGTGGAAGGAATTAACGCTAATTTTGTGAGCCATGAAAGTATCCAAACATTATACACAAGAAAACTGCTAATATTAATTTCCAGTTATGCCACATGAGTCGGAATTGAACCCTCTTCCACTTTAGAAAAATGACCCCAGCACAAGAGTGAAGCTAAAACCTGTAACAGTGGGGGAAATGCAAATATAATTTAAGAGTGCCAATTTGCTGTGCAATAAAGAACAAAGTATGAAGCACTTTAGAAACCAGATAAGGAATCTAATGCTTGATGATCTCATATAATTTAACTCCCTATTAGTGTGAATTGGTCTTCATTTCAGTCCTTTATAACTATTAGAGTTCTAAAAGAAACAGAAATAAAATTGGTGCATTGTTTTTTTTCCCGTCTCCATCATTGTTAGTCTGTGATTGTAAAACTCCCCAGGTTTGTAATGACCAGAAAAAAGGTTCATAGATTTTTAAAGCACAAAGTGCCCTAATGGTTATGTTCTGTGACCTTCCATATAGCATGGACCATTCGCTTCATCTGGGTCACAAATTTGTAGCTATAGTAAATATATCTTCTAGAAAGATGGGGCTTGGAAGATGATGGTTTGCTTATCTGCATTGCCTTTCAGATGCTAGTTTGAATGATGGCTTCTCCAGTCCAGGAGGTAAAGGAACTGCAATGGAACATCAGGCCATGGTATTGTTCTAAGGTTAGCACAAGGGGCCAGTTCAAAGGGAGTCAAGGCCTTCTCTTCTTTTCCCTAAATGCTTTGCACCAGACATAGGACAAAAACGGCTGCAGAACTTGGCATGTTCACTTTCTTTTTCTCCGCTTTCTCCTGGACCAGCCCTATCCTTTCACAGAGTGAGCTGGTTCATCTCAGTTGGCAAATTTTGGATTACCATGAAAGGGCAGCAAGTTGTCAATTTTTGATTTTATTTTTTACCGCGTTGGAGAGCACAGTTAGGATTTTCTGCCTCAAGAACCCCAGAAAATAGAACAGGAGCAAGCTAAGCATGCATGAATGGTTGTGAACCTGTAAGCGTACTGCTGCGGAAATTGAAATTAGAAGAAGAGAACACAGCGTGAGTAGCAAAAGAAAGACCTGCTGGGCTTGGAGGTCTCTGGCTGCAAAGCTGTCGGCACGGTGGCCCAGTGCCGCTAGGCTGGATGCGGAGCTGGAGGTTGGAGGTGGTCTGAGGCGGCCCTGGCAAAGCAAACGCGCTTGGAGGCTGGGCATGGAGGCTCCGGTGCATGGCAGTCCTGGCAGTGGTGGGGGCTCGCTGCTGCTAGGCTTGCCTTGGGGGCGGAGCGGCAGCTGTGGGTCGGTGCATGCACACTGTCTTCTTCTGGCCTAATCCTTCCGGCTGCCGGCACTGCCTGGAGACGCAGCCTAATCCATTAACTTTAAAAATCCCGGTAACAGTCACTGACGTATTACTAGCAAGGGACCGGGACCCAGACACTATCCAGTTTCTCAGCTGACTCTTCAAAACCTGCATCTTGTTTCAGATTTTAACTGTAAACTCAGCATAAGGGTTGAGCTATGTACAGTATACTATTGTGTATACTAATCTTGCTCTGAAAAGAGACTGTACATTTCCATTTGTTATGAACAAATTGGTTTGGTAATATTGCAGAAGGCAGCATATTTCTTTTTTTGCAGGGCACCTATTGAAAATATTTTTAACAGGCATCAGAATATGGGATATAGGGGGCACTGGAGGGCAGGAGGGGATGCTGGGAGAAAACCTTGGGGGCAAAACCTTGGAAGGCATTTACAGGGGATAATCAGTGAGTGCAAAAAGGGTTAAGCATCCCTTCCTCCCACCTGCCAGGTCTCCCCTCCACATCCTCCTTACAACCCTGCATTCATATTCTCAGCAAATGGAGGTCAGGGACCACATCTTAGCTGAGATAGCCTGTAGTCCTAGTCTGAAGGAACCTGTCTGTTTGAATGTGCACACAATGTTATCTGCACAAAATTGCAACACTTGGCCCACTGTATATGTGATATGATCGGCGTATAGGGATATGATCGAGGTGCTTGCAGCCACTTTGGTCCTACAAAAACCCGATGTTGGCATGGGCTTGTGGCTCCCAAAGGAAAAGCCACCTGGATCAGCCCTCAACACATATTCCTAAATAAGAGGTGGTGGGATGATAACTGTGCTCTTTGAAAGACAGAATGCTCCACAGAGACTATTGATGACTTTGGTGAGTGGGTTCTGAGTGACATTACTGAGGACTGTGGAGACTGAGGGACAAACTGCGTATATTAAACATGTAGCTAGCTGGGCTCGGTTTTTATGTATGTGTTTGGTAAATAGCAGCCGCAGGGGCCAATCCAGATTGGGACCATGGCATGAAGGAACAGGGTTTATTCCTTTGCCCCACCACAGTCCTGATTAAGGCCACCCCCTTGTGGCTGCTATTTGCTATTTGGTCCTGGAGAGAAGCTCCCATTTGGCACCAATGCAAGAGTGAAGAAGCATTGGAAAATTGTGGTGCCTATCTTCCTGTAGGTAAGAATGTCAATCATGCTGAGACTGGCAATTGTTAGATAACAATATTCTAAAATAAATGACAGACATGCATTAACAGGAGATTGAACATCTCCTACTCCCTACTCTCAAGGCCCTGGTTGATTTGTTTATGCCTTGGGAGATGCCCTCCTCTATATTCATGCACTTTTCCTTACCCCTTGGGTGAAAACAAAGGAAACAAATGGCTTATACTGTAGAAGTTTGTCAGGCTTGTGTTTTGGGGGATAGCAGCTTTTACAGCAAGCCTTTTGTGGTTTGTTTGGAGAGAGATAAGAGTTGGGGAGCGGCAATGTGATGAAACCAGGCTATAAATCATTGGTTCTGGGGACAAGCCAAGCTTATCAGCACTAGTGGTGATGTAAAGGAAGGACCCAGATGCCTCTTCACTGCTGGACAGAGAACAAACGGGAACTTTTGCAGGATAAAGGGTAACTTTGTTCAAAAAGTTGGAAGCACCTGAAATCACAGGCTTTTCCTCAGAATGTGATGCTATATAGAACACTGAAACTAAAATGTTCCATCTGCCGAAGGTGTCACTACAATAGCGGTTATGACACAGTAGCTATTTGCTCCTGCTTAGAAATTTGGAATTCTACCATTCTAAGTGAATAGAATTAATAAAGTGAATGCACATGAAAAGCATTTCATAAAACATAACATTTTATTTTTCCGGCTTCATTTTATATTAAATTGTTCATGTTTTGAAATTGCCCACCTGAGAATCCTGTTCCAAAAGGGCAGTGGATGAAAAAGTGTGGTGAAAATCTCTGACTTTTGCCTATTGTTTCACCTACTTTGGACCTTCCTATCTCCTAGGGACCTCCTGTATGGAGTTCAGCATCCTGAAGGGGCTACTGAAGGTGATACTGACTCAGTCCAGGGTGGCACAGCTCTGTTGTTGTTGCTGACGTTGTTCCCCAACTGACTGGAGCTAGCTCACTGGATCACGAAGCCCACCTGGTTTTCAAGAGTGGGAAGATCAAGGACTCAAGTGACCACAAGGATCTAATCCCACAGGTAAAACTGGGTTAATGTCCATAGATTATAAAAAGCAGCATCATGCACCCCTGTCTGGTCTCAGCTCACTCAGGAGGGAGTTGCCTCAGCTTCTCAGTCAGACCACTAGCCTTTGCTACCGTCAGGCTTTTAAGGCAACCTCCAGCTGTTGCATTGCTAGCATCGGCTGGGGGGGGGGGGGATGACGCATTTTACTTCATTTCAAGCTTTCCAGGACACAGGGCGAGTGGGAGGGCCCACAAAACGTGCCGATTTCAGCGCATTTATGCTCCGCGGCTGCAAACGCAGCCCTCCGGCTGCAAAAAAGCAGCCACAGAGCTCGAAAATATCATTGCAGCTCCTCACAAGGAGATCGCGGTTGCCACCCAGGGGCATTGCATCCCCCCGACTCCCCCACAGCAACGCCACTGACCCCCAGGGATTTGGGGACTCTCCACTCTTCTGGGAGAGAGTTTTCCTTAAGGCAGCTTCCTGGTTCTCCCTGGCTTTGGGTGGTGGGAGCAATCTTCTGTCCCAGTTAAACCCAATTCTGGAATGAGATGGGCTGGAAGTGGATGTAGGTTGCTAGGCGCAGTGCATTGCACCCTGCTCCCATCCATCTAACTACAAAAAGACATAACTAAAATTAGGTCTGGTATGGAGAGAAAAGCCGTTATTGTCAGATGTGGGATTTGACACCTGAAAGGTTCAAACAGGAGCAGACCAGGGGAGTGCAGGATCAAACATACCTTTAAGAACATTGAGCTTATAGAAGGTATCTTAACCTATATAGGCAACATTGAGCTAGTTGGACCAATGGTCTGACTTGGTATAAGACATAAGGTATAAGGCCGTGGAGCTGTACAACAGTTTCCAATAGTGGTTATTATAAGGCACATTCCAACCAAAATTAAGTCAAGTGTTTCCAACGGGAGTGAGTTAAACATATGCTTAACTTTCTCCCACTGAAATCAGTGAGCCTTGAAAGTACCTAATTTGGGCCTTGATCTGCAAATTATTACTTTTATTTGTGCCAAACGTTCACATTGTCTCAGTGTTTTCCAAATGTACAAAAGTGAGAGATTTTTCATAGAGCGTCATTTTAAGATTTTATACAACACACTCTTGTTTAATCTTAAATTTATATTATTTTACAACTGACACTGCAATGCTCCACACACATTCTTGGGAGTGTCCTGTTGAACTCCGTGGGACTTCCTTCTGAGTAAACATGCATAGGATTGCACTGTAATACTAGTTTTGTATATGTTAGCACCTGAAATTGTGTGATGGTTGCAAAAGGCGGCAGAGAGGACCTGACTGAACTCCCAAAGAAGAGAAGCTGATCTTCTCTGGCCTATCCAGAGAAGTGAAATGAGTTGTGTACTATGGAAGCAGGCATGACATTCTCTGGCTCTGTTTGATTGCCTTTTATGGTTTCTGATAAACTAGCAGCCAGACACTTCTGAAGATCATGGCCCATGGACAGAGAGGAAGTTATACTCTCACACAAAAGAACTTCATAAATATTGCAGGCTGCTCATATTAATTTTGCCTGGCCGCTTCTTGGTTTAGAGAACCTGGGGACCAGATGCTGGAGAAGAGCAGATAGGTTTTCTTGGCAGAACCCCAGCTCTCTGAAAGAGAAAAATGCTTTGCAGAGAATGATGAAGCATTAACCTCCCAAAGTTTGGGATAATCTGGACGATTTACAACCAATGCATGGCCAGTGATAATTATAACACACATCTATTCTAAATGAAAAGGTTATCGAATAGACAGTTGAAGTATTTGTATTCCAGACCTGAATGAAGTCACGAGCATGTACAGCAATGAAAGGTTATCAGTTTAGGGACTGCCTTTAATATACAAACTGAAGGGGGGGGGAATGCCTCCCTGATAAATAGCTAGTCCCTTGCCACGCTTCCCACCTCCTCAATTCCTGGACTCGTGTGTGCGCGCACACACACGCACACACAAGTGAGCAGTTCTCTATGGGCTTACTGTACTTCCATTTGTACATTCCATCTTCCATTAAGATGGGAGCATTAAGATAACATATGGGATAAATTGCCCCTACTCCCAATTCAGACATCAGTTGGGTTCAAGTAGACCAGTCTTATTGGCATTTTAACATGCAGTGGACTCGAAGGGCCCAATCCTATCTGCAGGGTATGCTGGAGGATCTCATGATCTGCCAGTGCATCCTGTGGGCCGCTAGTGTGGCAGCTGTTCCACTGTTCTGCAGAGAGCTGCAGCCAGCTCAAGGCCAAGAAGTCTGTGCACAGCCAACAGCGGCCCACAGACAGGCCACTGAGTCAAGTAAGTTGGTGGCGGGGGTGGATTGGGGGGGGATCAGACTGAGAAGGGGCGGATCTGAGTGGCAGCGATATCTGTCAGATCTGATGCTCCCATCTGGAGTCTGACATGCTCCCTGGGACCTAAGGGAAGAGAAGAGAAAAAAAGAGAAGAAGCAAAATGCTCCCTGGGACATAACAGCGAAAGAGCTGACATAGATCTTAGTAGGCCCATAGAGGCCCAGGCAGCAGTGGAGGAGGCAAGTAAAAGTTTTCTTTACTTATCTCTTCCCTCTTGCCTGGTCCCCAGCTGGTCTGCAAGATGCAGTGGAGGGTGAATCGGCACTGCTGTACCCCGCAGGCCAGACATGGATAGGATTGGGCTGTAACTGACCCTAAACTCAGCCCAGAGAAGAAGGAAAGGATAGATTTGCTGAGAGGACAACTGAATGGGAAAGAAACTAGGAAGGATAAAGAAAATGGGAGACGAGAACATCATAAAGGATAGCATGAACAGAAAAAAGGTGAAGAATCAAAAATAAGAGAAGCATAGAGATGGGTGAATTTCGAAGAACTTGTCTTAGTAGGCTTTCAGGATTGTCTGGCTGTTGAAACTGCCCCCTTATTCTCAATTTAAAAAAGGGGGGGGTTACACAAAGAGTTGGGGCAGAAATATCCATATCCACTGTTTCTGGAGGGGTAAAATTGGAAGAAAGAAGTGGTGTCTCCAAAGTGGACACCATACTAAATTATAGAAACTCTTCCAAGATCATGGCAAACCCAGCAGTTGCCTGTCTGCGACAAAGCTGTTCTCCAGGTGGCCCAAGTCATCTCAGAACTTGTCATCACCCAGCCTCTGGGCTCCGTCTAGCAGTTGTTGCTGAGGTCCAGCTTGCCTAGGGGAGATTAAGCGAGGGAAAGGCCTAGCCCGTCCCCATGTTGGCTTGAAAGCACAGAGAAGCCAGTGAGTCAAGTTACACTGAAGGTGTAGTGGGAGCTGGCAGAGATAACTGAGCTGAGGATGGGATAAATTAGGAACTAGGGGAAGAAGAGGAAGCAGCAGCCAGGTCCTACACACAGGAGCACACATGGGGTGGGGAGGGGGAAATGAAATGTGCTTCCTGCTCTCTTCTGCAGCCCAGTTGCCAGGTCCATTTTATTTTTATTTATTTACAATATTTTTATTCCGCCTTTCTCCCCAAAGGGACCCAAGGCGGCTTACAAAAACAGAAAAAAAAACAACTACAAAAACCAACCACCTTTAAAAGCAATAAAACAATTAATTAAAAACTCATAAGCACAATCTAAAAACGATAAAAAGACCATTATTACATTTTAAAAGACAAAAGAACAGCAGCACTACACCTGTAACCGCTGGATGTTAAAAAAAGGCCAAGACTCAGAAGGCTTCTTTGAACAAGAAAGTTTTCAGGCCTCGCCGGAAAGTCTCCAAGGAGGGAGCAGTTTGTAAGTCAAAAGGGAGGGAATTCCATAAGGTTGGTGCTACTACTGAGAAGGCCCTATTTCTGGCCGCCGCCCCTTGCACGTCCCTGGGTGACAGTACCCGCAAAAGGGCCAATTTTTTTTAAGGTACTAGTGGCTCCTGAAATTTTTTGTGTGTCCCCCCCATTCAAGTAGGTGTTGTACACTTAGATCTTCCAAAAGTTTTTGACAAAAAGCTTTTCACCAATAGGATCAGAAATCCTATTGGTGAAACTGGTTAAAAGTTAAGAAATAAAAAATATGTATAAACGGACCATTTTCACAGGGTGACCCGCACTAATCTGTAATGGTAGGCTTACCAGATCTCCAACCGGGACAGAGTGCTAGACCTTTAGGAAGAGGAATGTGGGCAGGTGTAGCTTGTTGAACCTTAAAGCACAATCCTAGGCATGTCTACTCAGAAGCAAGCCCCACTGAACACAATGGAGATTGCTTCTGAGTAGACATGCCTAGGATTGTGAGGTAAGGTTTAACAAGCTACACCTGCCCACATTCCTTCTCCTAAAGGTCTAGCACTCTGTCCGGGTTGGAGATCTGGTAAGCCTATGTAATGGTAATCTATTTCAGGTAATACCTCAGTATTCAGAACAGAGGGCTCAATTGCCTCTGATGAGCTACATTCACACACCAACTAATTTTGCTTGCTACGACTGAACTCATAAGGGAAAGGTTTGAAGTGGTTAACAAAATGGAGGCCTCGCTCTGGCCAGGGCCCAATATACATCTGCCCTCTCTCAGTGCTAATGCACATGAGGCACTTCCATTGGCAAGGGACAGAAACAGACCCGTAATCCTTAACTACTCACGTGTGGCTGAACTTGCCAAGGATGGTTGAGGAACAAGCTCAGCATGAATGAGTCCTTATTAAGGTGTTCATAAATGTTAAGAAGCAGTTCTTTTATCACTATCTGTGTAATAGAACTGTCGATAGAAATACCCTGCGCAAGTATAATAGAGAAATCTATAATGGTTGCTGTGTAGTAAGGAAATGTTAGAGTTAATCCACTGCCATCTGTCTTTATTTTCAAGTCTGCTTGGTTGAACACCACAAATATGAACTTGACAGATGTTCACAAAAGTTGGACAGAATTCAAGCTACAATGGTTGCAGAGGAGAAAAGCTTAGAAGTTTTGACTCAAGCCTGCAAGATGTTGGGGTGAATGGAGGCAGGAGAAAAATAAGAACTTGGACATAACAGTTGATGTACACAGCTTAAATTAAATTGATGAGCTGGAAAATAGGTTTAGATTGAGACATATATGGTTGGTGGGACATATACCCTGTTTTCCTGAAAATAAGACCTACCCTGAAAATAAGACCTACCGTCATTTTTGCATGATTTTTGCTGGCACTCATCAATATAAGTCCTCCCTGACTTATCCTCCCCGATCCTAGCTAGGATCATCAGCCAGATGCGACCCCCCCCTCCCGGCACTTACTTTGACCGATTTAAGCTTTGTTCTTTCCTGAGGGTGCAAGGCTCTGCAAGGCCTGCACTTGAGTCCATAGATATGACATGCTAGAGAGGCGAGCAAGGCCTGCAAGGAGGCTGCAACTTTACAGAGTCTCTCTAGCATGTTGTCTCTATGGTGGAGGACTCAAGTACAGGCCGTGCAGACCTTGCAGACCTTTGCACCCTCAGGAAAGAATGAAGCTTTAATCGGTCAAAGTAAGTGCCGGGGGGGGGGGGTCGCGCCACAGGTTGGGAAAATAAGACCTCCCTGAAAATAAGACCTACTGCATTTTTTGGAGCCAAAATTAATATAAGACACTGTCTTATTTTTGGGGAAACACGGTATAAAAATACAGGAACATGAGAGCCCAAGATGTATGATTTTTATATTTTTTTCAACCATACGAACATGATATATTTTGATTATGAAAGTGCAGTCTATTTATTGCTTGCATCCAGGTGAGCCATGAACATCTTTGTTCTAGGCTTGGAACAGAAGCCTATTCTTGTCTACTCAGAAATAAGTCCCATTGTCTTCAATGGGACTAACTATCAGGAAAATGTGCATAGGAGGCTTATTATATCCCAATCCACTGTAAGGAATTGAACCCAACAGAGTTCTGCTGTTGTAAAATGGCTGCTGACTGAGCACGCAGCACTCTGTTGGTGGCCATTTTGGAAGTGCTGTTGCAAGCTCCCAGGATGTCAGTGGATCTTCCTGGACCTGCTTGAGCAGATAAGGCAGTGATGGGGGGTGGGAAGGGGGTGAAACGGGGTGGGGAGGGGGGGGCTGATCAATTTCTTCAACTCTGACAGCTACCACGGTGACCATTCTTAAATCGCATTCTCTCGCATTTAACCCAGCCTGTATTATGGTGTGGGATAAAAAAATGTGTTATTTGTATCAGTGTCCCAAGTCCCAATATGCACCTGAGCCTGTTCGTTTTGTACTGGTGGACACTTTTAATTCCTATCTAGAATAGACGCTTGAGGATACCTGATACCACTTGGATACCTGAGTGGCAGCTGAAGAGTCTTTGTCTTTCTGTGCCAGGTCAGCAGCAACATGGGTCTGTGTGCTTACCTTACACCTGAGGGCAACATAACAACAACAAAAACAACCAGTATTTATATACCACCTTTTCTTTGGTCATTGGATTTCTCCTTCCCTAATTCAAAGGCAGTTTATACAGGCAGGCTTTCTAAACCCCAAGGGGTTTTTACAATACAATATATTCCAGTCTTTCATAGAACCCTTCATTCGAGATAGTTTCTTTCACAGTCCAGCCCCTCTCTGGCGTCCGTCTTGCCACGCTTCGACGGACAGGCAACCTTGACTCCCACTCAAGTGCAGCTGCAGCTTTTCTCCCCCACAGAGGCTCTGCAGCTTATCAGTGGTGTGCCGGCAACTCTCTGACAAACGCCCGGCTATCCCGAACTGCTGTCCTTGAGATCTTCAAACATATGAGACGGCCGCTCTACCAACTGAGCCAGACCTCCTGCCCATCTGAGTAAGCTTGCATAGCTAGTCCAGCTAGGCTCTTGGTGTGCAGGGGTGGGTGCAGAACCTCCTCGCATTGTTCCTATACTGCATTTAGGATCAAACCCCTTGCATGTAAATGAATGTGATCCTCACTGTAGGGCTAAAACTCCTGTAAATGAAGTAAGCCAAACAGCTCCTAGAGAATATGCGCACCTTGTTTTGCTTTTCTGGTGTGAATGCTGTGCAAGTGGCTTTATGATAATAAAACCAACTTGTCGATTACCGCTATATTGTTTTTGGAAGTAGTAGGAATTAAAAAAGTTAAACATTCTGGAAGCACAACAATGTAAAAAAACACCCTCCTCACCCTCAGTCAAACCTAAGGCTCCATGAATACTGCCAACTGAGGTTCTGTAAAAGCAGCCAAAATTGCCAGCTGTCAGGCATTCATCAAATCTAGGATGAGACCACCTCTAAATCAGTCCTGTCAGAAGAGTTTTATTGCTGATCGATGAGTGGACAGAAGCAAATGTAACTAAAAAACATTAATGAAACTTTTGGGTGAGAACACATGTGAGGCCAAGTTTGCTTGTTAAAATGGTGGCAACATTTCAGAATATTTCTTTGGAGGAGGTGCTTTCCTTTGTTTGAGGCCAAGTTCAGCATAATCATTTGAGTCCAAAGCAATGGCTATTTGCAAAAGAAGGGAGATCTCAGGCTTGCTTCCTTCGTGCCTGCCTGCACTTTCTTCAGCCCCCCCCCAATCATCTAAAGTTTCCTGCTGTTCCTTTTTTATGGACATCACACATGTATCCTCCTCCCCCCCCCAAGTAATTTCCCTATGATGTCATTTATTTATTTATTTTTCACATTTTTATACCGCCCTTCCTCCAAGGAGCTCAGAGTGGTGTACATATTTCCTCCCCCCCTTTTTGTCCTCACAACAACCCTGTGAGGTAGGTGGGGCTGAGAGATAGTGACTGGCCCAAGGTCACCCAGGAAGCTTCGTGGCTGAGCGGGGATTTCAACCTGGATCTTCCAGGTCTAAGTCCGACTCCCAAACCACTATACCATTGCACGTTAGTATAATTTATTTAGTGCCATCCATGTATGTGGCACTTTACAAGCAAAAAAAAAGAGGGTTGGTCTCTTTTCCAGGGGTCTTACAATCTAGAAAAAAACACAAGGGAGACAACAGGGGGAGGGGGGAATGGAGACAGCAGCACAACTAAACAGGGGCTGAATTCTATGGGGTTGTTATGCTTCCAGCTAGATCAGGGCAGGTGTTTATTCATTTGTTTACTATACTATCCCATACAAAGAATGAAGGTCCCTGTTCCAAGTGGTTTACGGTCTAGAAAATGATATAACAGAGACAGCCAAGGAAGGGGAGAGAAATGGACGCAGGGATCAGCAGGGAAACTTATTATTTCAGTTGCACATACTTAGAGGTTCAGCTGCAGTAGGGGTCAAGGGGGTTGTGCTAGAGGCTTCACAGAAAAGATGGGGTTTGAGGAGAGATTTGAAGGAACTATAAATGACATTTAAAGCATTATTAGCCCTGGTGGGTGCAGGTTTTTTTTTTTTTAATGTTAATAGCAGTTGGATCAGGCCCCCATGAATTGGGAGTGAGAATGTGGTGGTGGTGGTCAGAGACTTTTACTGTACCACCCGGCGCCCTGCCATGGTTCCAATCTGCAGAGAGTCTGATCTAGCTGCTGTTGAGTAATGGCCCAATCCTAACCAAGGCATTCACTGGCGGAACGTGTGTTCCATTGGTGTAGGCTGCCGCAAAAGCGCCGTAAAGTGCTTTGTGGCAGCGCAGGGAGCCAGGGCACTGGTGGGAAGGCCTGAGCCTTCCCGTACGTGCCAGTGGAACGATAAAGACCCGCCAGAGCAGGTAAGCCTGATACAGAGGGGGCAGAACAAGGTTGGGGGAGGGCGGGGAGGGGGCAGAATGGGGAGGGGATGGGGTGAGGGGTGGGCAGATCAGGCCTGGGATTGGCGGGTTTGGTGGTGGCACGTCGAATTCCGATCCTCTTCCTGGGCCTGATCTGCCTGCATGGATCAGCGATGACTTGGAGGTCTCCTTGGAGTAAGGGGGCGTTTGTTCCCTTGCCCCGGGGTAAGCCCCAGCAGCTACAATGGGTTAACTCGGACCTGCGCCAGCGATATTGCAGGTCCGAGTTGACCCGTTACGGCTGCTGGGGCTTACCTCGAGACAAGGGGACAAAGGTCCCCTTACCCTGAGGAGACCTCCAGCAGCTGAACATCACCTGCAGGATGCATCATAGCCTGTGCCAGTGCTGCTGTGTCACTGCATGGGGATTTAGTTAGGATTGGGCTGTAAGTCCATCAGGGCTAATAATACTGTAAACATCACATATAGTCTCCTCGTAAGAGAGGAGGCATCACACAGATGTTGTGTGTGGCAGTTCCTGGCATCAAGGACGGGGAGGAAGCATGTGACTGTAGTATGTGTGTGACTATCATAAGCACATGGGCAGGGGTCATCGTATGGGAATTTCTCATCTGTTAGCCAACTGGGATGTAAAGCAATGGTTGGGTGGGAAAGGCCTGCAAGATTGGCGTTCATTTACACATACCACAGCCCTGTGGGTTGAAGGGGAAGAAATCAAAGAGGTGTAGCACCGAAGACGTTAAAAGCCAAAAAAAGGGGCAACGCCTCTTGACTTATTCTACTGATGTTCCAGCAGTTCTCTTGAAGCTTGCTGCCACAAGAGGGTGGAACAAGACAGGGGAATATAGCCATCTTCCTGAGGAGGACTATATGTTGAAGCATATTGGGCAGATTATACATCATTATACATTTTCCCCTTTTGAGCACTGCACTAATCTGAGACTCTGCTTTTGAGGGGGGGGGGTGAAGGAGGGGATAGGAAGTGCTTCTCATTTGAGAAATTTAAAAGCGTCAATTAGATTTCACAAGCAGTTGCTAGTCAGAATACCCAAAGCTAGGCTTACCATATTTTAAAAACTTTAAACCGGGACCCCCCCCCCATAACACCCCCCTCCGCAAGTCAAATAATTAATTAATGTAAAAGCAACGCAAAACCAAGCAGAAAGAGCCAAAACCAATCACAAAGTAGAATCAACAACGAGAGAAACCAATCACAAAGTAGAATCAACAACGAGAGAAACCAAGCACAAACTAGAATCAATTAATAAAGGAAAGGGGGCGCAAAGCGCCCCCTCCTGCTGCGCGAAGCGCGCCCGAAATTTTTAATTAAATAATATTTCTTTTTAAAAATATTTTAAAAATATGCGACTTACCTGGTCGCTGGTCGTCCTGCTGCTGCTTGTCCTGCTGCTGCTGCTGCTGCTGCTGCTGCTGCTGGGGCTGGCGGCAAGCAGGCACCCGGCGAAACACAGCCTGCTTGAGCCTCTGGCAGGCTCGCGCTACCCGTGCAAGCAGGCTGTGCTTCTCACCGGGAGAAGCACAGCCTGCTTGCACGGGCAGCGCGAGCCTCCGACAGGCTCGCGCCGCCCGGGCAAGCAGGCTGGCTGGCCCGGTCTCCCAGCGGCACTGCATCGGAGCCGCTGGGAGACCAGGGGTCGCAGCCTGCTTGCTCACGCCGCGCGGGCAAGCAGGCTGGCCCACCCGGTCTCTCAGCGGCTCCGATGCGGTGCCGCTGGGAGACCGGGGATCGCAGCCTGCTTGCTCACGCCGCGCGGGCAAGCAGGCTGGCCCGCCCGGTCTCCCAGCGGCACCGCATCGGAGCCGCTGGGAGACCGGGGATCGCAGCCTGCTTGCCCACGCCGCGCGAGCCTCCAGAGGCTCGCGCTGCGCGGGCAAGCAGGCTGTCGGTTGGCCCGCTCCCTCACTGGCTCCATGCCGGTGAGAGAGCGGGTGGACAACGCCGCCGCCATCTTCTTCTTTTTGAAACTTTCCCGGGCGCCGGCAGCATCTTGGATCACGAAATCTCGCGTGATCCAAGATGTCGGCGCCCAAATCTCATGAGGGCATCATGCCCTCACGAGATTTGGGTGCCGACATCTTGGATCACGCGAGATTTCGTGATCCAAGATGCTGCCTGGTAAGTTTAAAATAAAAAAAAGATGGTGGCGCCCATTCGTCCCCCGGGACCGGACCGGGAATCGACCCCGAATACCGGGACGGTCCCGGTTAAACCGGGACGAATGGTAAGCCTACCCAAGGCTGATTTAATTATTTACCTAAGCATATTTACATTATATGTATTTACATACATACAAGGGGTGATTCTTTTGTTAAAATGTAGGATGCATTCTTTCCATATGTCAGGGGTGGCCAAACTTGCTTCATGTAAGAGCCACATACGATAAACCTCAGATGTTTGAGAGCCGCAATGTTTAAGAAGCATTTAAATTCTTAAATATATTTACTCACCATGAACATTAAACTTATGTTTTAGTCCAGTGGACTCTCAGTTTATACCTGGTTAATAATGATAAAGCTTGAAAATATCTTATTTATCTTTTATATTAAATTGTGATGCAAAAAGGAGCTCAGTCAACATATTTCCGAGAGCCGCACATTCTCTGTCAAAGAGCCGTATGTGGCTCAGGAGCTGCAGTTTGGTCACCACTGCCATATGTGGAGGAAATTTTGATAAGAGAAACAAAGACCAAATTGCTCCAAAGAACACTCGGAGAGATTTATTCAGTGCCACGTTACAAGGGAGCCACTACTAACCAAACAAATGGCGCAATCCTATTCCCCAACAGCACCGGTGTTGAGGCCCCAATGCCAGCGCTGGGTGTTGCGAACATGCCGTAAAGCATGTTTGTAACACCTGGAGAGTAGGTGGCACCACTCTGCTGCCAAGTCCAGCACCCTGCGCAACAGAGCAGGTAGGTTCTGCACTGGGCGATGCAGGGGCTGTAGGAGGGCGTGGGGAGGGGTGTAATGGGGTGGGGGGAGGGTGGAGAGAGGGGTGATTGGGCCTGGGAGGAGGGTGGGATCGGCATCCTCATTGGATGCCATATCCTATCCACTCTCCCAGGCCTCCAGACCTGACACAGGGCTTCTTGGGCCAGTGCTGCCAAATTAGGTGCAGCTGACCCGAGTAGCCCCATAGAGGAGGCTGAGGCGTTACTTGGGGTAAGGGGACCCCCAGCCTGCTACCCTCCAGCACTGGATACAGCATGGGCCTGGCACAAACGCTGTGCTGAAAAGGATTGCGCTGAAAGAGATGGTCAGCCAGGGACTCAAAAAACCAGGAAGACACATGGGTTTGAATACAGTACTTGATAATAGGGTTTCATGTCATTGGTTAATACAGTTGAACCATTCGAATAATATTAATTTAGCAATACATCATACAGAAAAAATGTCACACCAATAATATAGTCTAAACTACAACACTTTAAGAATAAGGATTAATGTATATCTGGAACTACTGCCAGGGTCTGTCATAACTTAACCACAGACTAGTGTTAGGTTCTCTTACATCTCTTTTTCCCCTATGTTCACTCTATTGCAGGGGTTCTCAACCCCTTCCAGCCGAGTACCACCTCTGGCGCCACTCTCCTGCTGCGTACCACCGGAAGTGACTGGCGATGACATCATCACCAGTTACTTCCAGGTTTTCTGGTTTTTGGAGGCCAGAAAATGCAGGTAGGAGGCTCTGGGCGGGTGGGAGGGCCCTTCTCAGCATTCCTGAGAGGCTCGGCCAAAGGCAGAAGCCTTTCAGGAGCGAAAACGTGCTGCCGAAAGCATCGCATTGGAGCGGCATTCTGGTGGTCCGGCGGTCCAAATACCACTAGCAGTCAGCCGAAGTACCACTGGTGGTACTAGTACCACTGGTTGAGAACCCCTGCTCTATTGTTACATGTTCTGTTAAAAGTGCTGACATCTGTCTGTCCATGGCCTTAGCCACTCATGACCACTGTCTGAGCTGAAACCTCTTGACAGTAAGCACTTATTATTAACTAAAGTTCCTTTGCAGGCTGTATGCATTCAGTGGGCTTCATTAACGATCCCAGGGTCTAGTTTTTCTTGTACACATAGAAGTATCTTCAAATTGATGTTCCTTCATTCTTCCCTTGCACCCTATCCTGATGCTCCTTTATTCTTCCCTTGCTCTCTTTCCTTTCTTTTTTCCTTGTGACATGTGCAAACATTTGAAACAAAGGACGACCAAGTCATCAATTCATCAGCATCTCAGAAGTCCGAATCCAAGGTTTCCTATCAAAGCTGGTTGGGTTATAATATGTTTTGGGAAGTTGTTGATAAGCATGACATGTGAGCAAGGATGCTTTATTGTGACCAAAGAGTAGGGTTAGTGCAGTGAAGAGGAGATTGGAAGCTTTCCTCGCAGATCACTTGTTCCAATAAAGGCACAGTAAATCAAGTACTTACTTTAGGTGTGTCATTTTGATTGCCATCTATAATATAGGCTATGATTATTAATTCAGTAGGAGATAGACTGCCAAGGTCACATTGCGGAGGCCTATAAATGCATATGTGACAGACAGCCCACTCCATTGAAATGAATGGATCTGCACTGTTAGAATGCTTTGAATATTGTATATCCCACTCTCAATGCATAAGTCCCATTACACCACAAACCACTTAAAAATATCTTGTTAAAACGTTTGTAGTGATAATCTTATTAATAATAATATTAAAATAAAATAATAATAAATTATTTTTATTATTATTAAAATAATAATAATTTATTTTATTTATACCTATGGCTTACTAGCCAGGGTTTGGGCTTGCATGCTCCCCCTCTTTCATGCATGAGGGAGGGGAATTTGTGGCTTCTGTTTCCTGGCAAATCATGGTTTGTTCTAACCACAATTTGTGAACAAGCTAAGATGTCGAAGTATCAAGATATCAGGATTAGTACTACAATCTCTCTCACTCACTCACTCACTCACTCACTCACTCACACACACACACACACACTCACGCGCACGCACACACACACACACACACACACACACACACACACACACACACACACACACAGATTTAAATGTTGGTTCTCATATTTACTTCTAAGTATTCCAGAAGCTATTAGATACTATGTTAATAGGAGTTATAATATACCTGGTAACTAGAATTCCCGTACTGCTGTGGCTGGTTACAGTAAGTTTCATTGTATATACTGGCTCTTTGCCAATATTAATGTTTTAACTACTGCCACAAATGTGAGAGTATTTTTTTCTTCCTTCCCTCACCTCCTCTAAGCATTCTTAAAGGGCTTCCACAGAAAAACAGACCAATGGAAAGATAATAAAGTAAGTTTGGCCTTTTGGAAACAGGAAGGCCTGATTTATGAATGTTTGGCGCACCGTTGATGCAAGGCTTAGCAATTCATGAATTTTCTTCCAGCCCTTTCCTAGTACATGTGACTTCTTCCTGTCTTAAAAAAAGGGGGAGAGGGCTGTTAGCTTGGCAGAAGTAGGTGAAATGAGTCAGACACATATGTTGAGTGGTAGCATGACAAACATGTAATAATTTATTCTATTCCTCAATGCTGAATGGCACATAAAGTGTCTGATTATCAACTAATGAAGGGTTAGATCATGCCTTGCTTTCTTATACAAGTTTGCTGATGTCGGGGGCAAGGAATATCCTAATGGAGACATAAGCAGACACTTTCTTTTCAGGAGTCCAAGACAGGACTGGAAGGTTCTACTCCTTCCAAGTGTGCGTTAAAACAAAAGAAAGATGAAAAACTGAACCTATACTCTGCAGGATGATTTGGCACGCAGTTGCAGAATATCACTTTGTGAAGTCGACCTCTAAAGCACAGAACTTGAAATGGTTTAAAAGGCACACCTTGTGTGCTTGTGGATGATAGAAGTGGTGTGAGGATGGAATTGCTGGTAGGAAGTGAGAATATGGGAGAAATCTCTCCCCGTCATTCAGTATATGACTCCCCACCTTTAGGAGATAATCTTAAAAGGAGATACTGTACAGTGCAGTACACTGTACTATGCCCATAGTACACTGTACTATGCCCTGTGGATCACTGAGGGCTCAACTAGGATATGTGCGTAGTTCAAAATAGTCAGATGTGAACCTTTCCCACCCCAAAGTTCTATGCAGGTGTACCATAAAAGTCAGGACTGATGTCCCCAGAGTTGTGACTGAAACTAACATGGTGGGTTATTGACTGACACACAATGGCCATAGCCCAGTGGAAGCTTCTGGATCTGTACAAAACCTTGAGGCATCCTCTGGATCTTAAGAACATAACATAAAGAACATAAGAAGAGCCCTGCTGGATCAGGCCAAAGGCCCATCTAGTCCAGCCAGTGGCGTACTCAGCCCTCCCAGCGCCTGGGGGGGCGGGGGTTGGAGCGCCCCCATCGCTCCGCGCCCCCCCAAGCAGCCAGGCTCGGGGCTGAGTAGCGCGCCACCGGACCAGAGCCCCCGGAAGCAGCGCACCCCTCAGAAGCGTCACCGGCTTCAGGAGGCTCCGCTCCGAAGCCAGGAGAAGCGCTACTCCGAGCGACCGCTCAGCTCGGCGGTCAGGGCCTTCTGAGAAGGTTCTGCGCGTCGAAGCGCCTTTTACTCCCTTTCGCTCATGCGCAGAACCTTTCTGAGGGCAAACGGGCAAACTGTAAGATTGGGGATTCTTGCCTGTGAAAAATATAGTATGTGTGAAAAAAATCTGGGTGTTTTAGTAGACGACAAGCTAAAACATGAGCTGGCAGTGTGGTGCAGCGGCAAATAAGGCAAATGCAATTCTAGGCTGCATCAACATAAGTTTAACATCTAGATAGCAAGAAGTAATGGTGCCACTGCATTCTGCTTTTGTCAGAACCCACCTGGAATACTGTGTCCAGTTCTGGGTGCTGCAAATAGGTATGTCAATAAGCTAGAGTGGGTCCAGAGGTGGGTGACTACTAGGATGGTGAGGGGACTGGGGACCATGTTCTGCGAGGACAGGTTGGAGGAGTTGGGCATGTTTAGTTTGGAGAAGAGACAGTTAAGAGGTGACATAACTACTATATCTATAAATAACTGAGGGGCTATCATGTGGAAGATGGAGTGGATTTGTTCTTGGTTGCTCCAGATGGTAGGACTGAGACCACTTGGATTAAATTACAACAAGGGTGATTTTGATTAAATGTTAGGAAGAACTTCCTGATGGTATGAACTGTGCAGCAGTGGAACATGTGTCTCAGAAAATGGTAGATTGTCCATCATTGGAGGTCTTTGAGCAGAAGCTGGATAGCTATGTATCAGTGACATTGTAATTGTGGATAGCCTACATTGGTAGGGGGTTAAACTCGATGACCTGAGATTTGGTTGGCATGGGTATTTGTGGTATGATAAAGTGAAAGCAAATTTAGAATTTAAAAATAACTATGTTAGACATGCATTATTTGGATTATTTGCATTATTTGGAGAATTTGGATCCGATATAAGGGACTTGTAGGTCCCTTCAATTCTACGAGTCTATGATTCTTACTTTGGGGACTAGCTGGTTGCCTGGGGTCTTCTGGCTTATGGTGATTTTTTGCTGGGGCTGCTGTATTTATCCTTATTCTGTTCCATATTGTGATTATGTTAGTTATTATCATAACTTTATGTTGTACGCTGCCTTAGTCAGCAATTTCAGGAAAGGCTGGGTATGCATTTCAAAAATAAATAAATGAATAAAGTGTAAAAAGTTGTATCATTGTCAAAAATTAATAATAATAATAATAATAATAATAATAATAATAATAATAATAATAATAATTGGTTGCTACTTAAAAGAAGTAATCCGAATGTTCACAAGAGCATTCACAACCAGCCATGTTATTTAAAACAGCATTCTAAAACTTTTTTTTAAATAACTTGCAGCTTGGAATTCCAAATATTAGGTTTGTTCTTATATACCTATATCTGTGGCTTTGATGTTTTGGCAGGCTTTGCTAGAGGCACACATTGCAATCCAGGACTGCATTCCAGGACATACAAAGGTTTTGGTGCACACCTCTGAGAGAGCATCAAACACAATTGCATGGCAGCGGTCAGCAGCATGCTCCTTGATGAGCATGTTGCATTTGTTGTAACTCACGCTGGCATGTTCAAGCTCTGCCTGTGAACATTCCCAGAAATTAACCTGACTTATCATCAGGCTTCCTCTGGTTTTGATCCTGCTGTAGGATGATGTGTTTTCCCTAATAGTGCAGAATCTCTCGTTAAGTTCAGGAAACAGGATATAAGGATAAGTCAGTTGAGCCAATTTATGGGCATAATAAAACAACCCCTATTACCTTTGGCTGTCGAGGCAAGACAAGGTGAAACACAGTGTTGTAAAGTTATTATGACAAAAGAATTTAGTATTTACCTGACAAAATCAAGTGAAAATACTGCATGTATTTTTGAAGCAGCATTTCAGACATTATGACCCAAAATTAATAGCAGTAGCCTATCATTTATCCTGTTGTACAGGGATATTTCAGAGTTCACTCAAAGCCAGAAATGTCTGCTATTAAATCATTACAAACGACAAGGGTTTTTTGGGTGTTTTTTTTTTTTTGAAGTGTTTCCTAATGTCTGCTCTGTGTCTACTCTTGGCTTCGCCAAGCCGGTGGTGTTAACAGCTGGGGCGCCCTCCCCATCCTTCCCCCAATCTATTCTGCTCTTAAATTAAAAACAAATTTAGGAGCAGAATAGATGTTTTGTCTCTCAAAGGCCTGCTAGTTGTAGGGAACATAACTGGCAGCATACACAGCTGTTCTGGACAATTATAAACTTAGAAGGGGGGGGGAGAGAGAGAGAGAGAGAGAGAGGGGAAGGAAATAGAACCTGAATTGACCAAATATGGTTTCCTTTGCGTCTAGTGAAATGGTTTGAATTTTGCACGTGTCACACAGAAATCAAACTCTTTTCATCACAGGGATCACAAAATTAGTTCCAAATCTTGTATCAGAATCAAGACCAGCCAATGGGACTAAACAGAGAGGTCACCATCGAGTCGAGTTGCCAACCAACTGTTCTCTGACTTGCAGGAGTGGTGCCAGCAGTTGGCCAGGTTGGGCACTGGTCAAGGGCCGATTCCCATGAGAATGTCCACATGCAGCCAGGGTGACCCCGAGCCTTCAGTACTGGTAGTAGTGCCCAGTTTGCCATCAGGAGTGGGCAGGAGTGCCATGGAGGCCCCCAGTGCAGGGCTTTGCCCCAGGGTTCCCAGCAACCTGGTACTGGCACTACTTACTTAGATTCAACCTGCAGGTAACCAGCAGGCAGCAGCCTCTTTGTTATTTGTCATTTGCTGCTGGGAGTATATTTCTCCTCTTAGGAAAGCTCTTCATTGGTTTCCAGTCCCTGTACCCCCCCCCCTCAATTCAAGATGCTGTTGCTGACCCTAAACAGTTTATCCCAGACTACTTATGCAAGCATTTACACCCCATGATGAACATTTTCCTTGAACTCTTAAATCTCTAGGGAAGTCCATGGCCTTTGGAGGTTAGGGTAGGTTGGCAGCTAAAAGAGGCAGAGCTTTTCTGTTGTGTTGCCACAGTTGTGCAAATCCCTCCCCCTGGAGGCTCAGTTGGTCCAATCTTAGGTTCCCTTTTGAAAGACTGTGAAGGTCCTCCTTTCTCAGAAGGCATTTGGTATAGTCCCACGTCTCCTTTGAAATGGCGCTGTTTTTATTGTAATGTATGATAGTTCTATTGGTACAGTACTCATTTTAGTTTTATTAATTTGTCACTTGCCTCGGGTCTATGTTTTACAGCGATGCAGGTGAGAAATCTTAGTGCTTAGTACTATTTTGTTACTATGGTCTGAAAAGCGAGTAAACTTTAGAGCTCTCTCTCTCTCTCTCTCTCTCTCTCGTAATCTCATTATGAATACTCCAGATCCCACCCATCACCTGATTCCTTAGATTCCACGCTGGCTCCATCCATGACCCACCAGATTTGAACAAATGCTGTCCCTAAGTTATGATTCTATTCCCTTACATGATAGAATGGTTCTATCCCCTGTTGCCACATAAGGGACTAGTATCTTTGAAATCAAAGTTCAGCAGCCCTACTTGTAAACATTTTCAAGATTGGGTCGGGATGCTCTTTCTCTCTCCAATATAACCTAAACTGGAACATGTTTACTTGGAAGAAAATCAATTTGGTTTCTATGGGAGTTACTTCCAGGTAAGCGTGCTAGACTGCAATCTTTGTTTTGAACAAATACTGAAGTTCAAATGGATTTTTTTTTCAAAAGAGCGCTCAACCACACATCCCTTACCCATCATATTTCACAATTCCTTTGACTATGTTTTACCTGCTGTCAACCTCTGTGCCAGTGTGGGGTAATTACACTGTGTTCTTTATGGTTTAGCGAAGGGCCAAAAACCCAAGAAAGAACAGCAGGGACTGTACATCTGTTCTAGAAGCTAAATGGAATAACAATATTGATAGCCTTACTAATTAATTTAGTGGACCAGAATCCAGCATGGGAATGAAGATTAGTTTGTTGTTAATATGTCATCACTATTTCATTCATTGGCTACATAGTGTTGTGGCAGCTGATATGCTTCTTGCTATTTTTTATCACATTCCACCTTCCTTTATCTAGTTGACTTCACATATCTGGTGCATAATACAGCAGCAGCTGGATTTGTGAGTGAGAACATTAAGAAGTCAGGGCAGATCTGCTTCACTTACCATCATCCTCAGTGTCTTTCTCTAAGCCAGGGGTTCCCACCCCCTTCCTGGCCGAATACCACCTCTGGCGCCACTCTCCTTCTGAGTACCACTGGAAGTAACTGGCGATGACATCATTGCCAGTTACTTCTGGGTTTTCAGAGGCCAGAAAACACAGGGAGGAGGCTCTGGGCAGGTGGGAGGGCCCTTCTCACCATTCCTGAGAGGTTTGGGCAAAGGCAGGAGCTTCTTGGGAGCAAAAATGTGCCACTAAAAGTGCCGCGTCGGAGTGGGGTTCCAGTGGTCCAGCGGTCCAAGTACCACCAGCAGTCGGCCGAAGTACCACTAGTGGTACTAGTACCACAGGTTGAGAACCCCTGCTCTAGACAATTCACCCAGCTTGTTGTTGTTATGACTTACTTTGGTGTGCATTGGTCTCCATATCAGATGAGCAAAGTACACTTTTTCATGCTTGGGTTATGTTTATTTAATTGTTTTAAATAGTAATACAATTTAAACCTATACAATTTAGAAACAAGGACTTGACAGTTTGTCAGTTATCCCAGTGAACAACTAGCTAGAATACAACCTGTGTGCTTTCCCCTTATCTTTTCAAGGTAAAGTGCTCAAGAGTTTCGGCTAGATCCAAGGAATTGTGTGGGGAAGGGAAATAGCTGTTAAGAGAATTTGCACAAAAGATCAGGCAGTGCTATAATAGGTAGGTTAAGCAACCTCCTGGTTGTAGGAGTAGGTTTTCTTTGTGCCAGGTGCAAGGGAGTGGCGACAGGATACAGGTATCTTGTTGTCTTGTGTGCTCCCTGAGGCATCTGGTGGGGCCACTGTGTGATACAGGAAGCTGGACTAGATGGGCCTTTGGCCTGATCCAGCAGAGCTCTTCTTATGTTCTTCTTCTTCTTACTACTGAAGTACTACATGCTGCTGCTTGTGCAAGAGGTTGCACAAATGGTAGAATGTCTTTGGATTGTTTCCCTTTTCTTGCACACGAGAACACGATCACACACAAGTTATGAAACGGCCCTTCTGTGAGTGGAAGACACCTTCTATGTACAGATCCACCCCTCTTTTTAAATGAAAGCTGAACATTCAAGGAAAGGAGCCTGGAATATCCCAGAGATGACCAGCTGTCCACACACTCACCAGTGTGGCTGTGACCCTGGGAAGATCCTAGGTTCAGTGTCTCCAGTTAAAGGATCTCGGATAACAGGGCTGGAAAAAGACTTCTGCCTGAGACCTTTAAGAACTGCAGTCAATCAGTGTAGATAGTACGGTATTGCATTAGGCTGACCAATAGTCTGCCTCAGCAGAACATGCTCCTGAAATGTTAGGAGGTTGGCCCAATGGTTTACGTTTTGGCACAGTAATCATGAGGATGATATGAGCATCCAGTACAAATATGATTCTGGGGTGCGGCAGCTTGCCTCTGATCTCTGATAAGTCACAGTAGAGCTTTGGGCCGAACTACATGTTATTATGCTAAATGTGTAATGTGGCACTGTGGGCTTTTTATTTTATAAATAGAGCTGGGGAGGGGGTTAAAACCATGGGGTGGGGGGGGTAAGAGGGCTTTAGTACTTTGCCCTGCCATAATTCCAGTTCTGATTGTGGTCCCCTGCACACCATCTTTACTCGGAAGTCACTTCCATTATCTTTCTATTGAAGCCATTTTTTTAAAAAAAAAAAGTAAAATAGCACATGTGGGATTATTTGCCTCTACCACATTTTACCACCCCTATTTACAAAATAAACAATCTACCACTTCACATGACACATTTATCATAATGTGTCCTGTACATTCCATCTTGCCCCCTAAGATCTTCTTGCCTTGCTTTGTGTGCCATCCTTGATAGAAGTGGGAAGGGTGGCAGCTAGAGTCAGGGCCTTTTCTATGGTGGCACCTCTAATGTGGAACTCCTTTTTGAATTAAGGACCATGCCATCACTGGAGGGGTTCTGGCAAGGACTCAAGCCTCTTTGATTCGTCAAGGCTTTTGGAGAGGGAGGCTTAGGTTGGATTCCGTTTAATATTTGTGGAACTGTTGCCAATGACTTTCTATTGTGCTGGGTTTTTTAAATTAAATTGTATGCTCCCTGATTATTATTTATTTTGATTATGTTAAGTATGCTTGATGTTATTTATTTAATTATGTATTTATTGTGTTTGTTTTCTCTATTTTAATATGTTTTATGCTATATTTTATGTATTTTACAGCCCGATTGTATCTAAGATGCGGCGGCCAGCCTAAAAGGCTGGCTGCTGCTTCCTAAGCCCATTGCGGGCTGTGCCGCATGGAAGATTAACAGCCCGATCCTGCCTAAGATGCGTCGGCTGGCCTAAAGGGCCAGCCGATACATCCTAGTTGGGATGTGGGCCACGCCGGCACAGCACGGGCTCACCTTGGGGAAAGGGGATGTTCATCCCCTACCCCCAGTGTAAGCAGTGCAAGCCCCAATGGGCCTCCTTGGATGCACGCCAGCTCTGGAGCTGACGCGCATCCGGGGAGACCGTGTAAGGCTGGCCCGGACTGGGAAGGGACTTGGGATAGTGGCACAACTCAGCACCAATGGCCCCCTCCCTAGCCACCCTGCCTGCCCTCCCCACGTCTCTGCGCCGACTGGCGTGGAACTTACCCGCGGCAGTCGGTGCAGGTCTGGCTCCATGGTGTGCTAAGTGGTGCCAGCCTCCTCGCCGGTGCCGTTTACTCACAAGGAGCTGTAAACATGCTTTACTGCACATTTGCGACTACTTAGGCTGGCGGAGCATGTGCTCTGTCGCCCCATAGTTAGGCAGAATTACGCAGTTAATATTGTAAGCCACTTTGATCATTTTAGGAAAAGTAGGATATAAATCTCTTACTATTTACTAAATACAGTAAATAAAATGTGCAATTTAACCCTTAGAAAGTGCATAACTGGGAGGGATATGGGTGTATTCATGGGATAACATAGGGAGTGGGCTGTTAGTGGTGGAGCATTGGCTTCGTGGAATACTGGAACAGATTCCCAAGAAGGGGCAGTGGAATCTCCCATCCTTGGAGCAAGCATTTCCAAGGATGCTTGTCAATGAAGATGATAATACATAGTATTTTGACAGGTTCAAACTTGGGTCCAATTCTGGGTTCTGGCAGAAGGACTGTATTTGATGAGTCATGAAGCTACTTCCAGCTCTTTGTTTCTATGATTCTCTAAAACAAGAAGGATGGTCAACTGTATGTAACTTAATGAATATCTTCATTCTTAACTGTTTGACGATCCCAGCCACAAAACAGGGAGAGGGGGGCGATATCCACCACAGCATATATTTGTTTTTCTTTAAAGAGCTGGCAAACCAAATTCTGTGAAGCCACAGAAACCTTCACAGATGTCATTGTTATGCTTTGCAAAACTAGGAGGTTTGGCATAAGATTTCATTTCTCTTGCCAGGCGCTTGTAAAACTTAGAGGGAGGGAGAGAAAGAGAGTGCACTCGATGAAAGGATTAATCTGAAATTACTTATGCCAAACTAGTTCTATTAATTTCAGGAGGGCTACTCCAACTTCAGTGGTTTGAGATTTGCAGTTTAAATTAATGGGACGGGCAGCCTGATCTTGCCTAACTGTCGGCTGGCAGAGCGTGTGCTCCACCGGCTGAAGGAGTCGCAAAAGTGCCAGCAAGCACTTTTTCTGGAAGTGCTTTTGTGGCTCCTCAGGAGTAAGTGGCGTCAGCACAGAGGCCGGAGTCACTCACTTCGCTGTCCTCTGGACTCTGCACCGGACGACCAAGGTAACTCCTAGGCCGGTCGGCGGAAGAACGGGTTGGGTTGGTGGAGGCCATTGGCTGGCCCAGCTTGGGAGGGGGCGGGTATATCGGTGCCAATATCTCAAGCCCCTTCCCGGACCAGGCCGGCCTAACATGGCCTTCCTGAATGCGCGTCAGCTAAATAGCTGGTGCGCATCTGTGGAGGCCCATTGGGGCCTCTGGTGCTTACACCAGGGGAAGGGGATGAATGTTCCCTTCCCCTGAGATAAGCTTGTGCCATGCCGGCGCAGCCCGCATTCTGTGCAGGATGCAGTGGCCGGCCATTTTGACCTGCCGCCACAACTTGCGCTGGATTGTGCTGTTAGTTAGGTTACTTTTATGATCTCAAACATTTTTTTTAAAAAAGATCTAATTTTTCTGGCAAACTCTATTGGTCATATTGCCAATTTTAAGTGCAGGGAGTCAGATTGGTTCCATTTCCCTGGGGTTCCAGAGGTTCTACTTCCTTGTTGTAGACAGAGGCAGTGAGAGTGATAGCAAAGCTTACTCATTGTTTGTTTATTCTCAGAGATCTCAAAACCTGTATCCCACTCATATTCTGTGATCCTAAAATTCCAGTCATGGTAGACTGGAAAGCCTGTAGTTTCTTCCTCCAACCAATGATCTCAGCGGCACAGGGTACAGAACTGGGACTTGGGTCACGGGCTTCTGGTTTAAGCCACACAATGCTTGGCCAGACAACCGGGTTTCATGAAGTCTGTTATGATTTCATCCCTTCAGATTTCTAGGTATGCTGAATAAAACCAGCACAGTCAATGCCTCTTGAAAAAGTTCAGTGCACATCTTGGTGTCATTAAGTGTTTGTAGGGCCCTGCTGTGATTGCAGAATAATTGCCTTTAAACTTCAAGTAACATGAGTCTGCTCTGCAACACCAGGGACATTTTCTACTTATAATTGATTCTCCACATACTAATAGACACAAACTGCTATAACAAATTTCAAGGATCAGCTGGTTTCTTTTGATTTCAAGGACACGAGAGAGTTTATTTTTTCCCCCTCCAATTCCTGTGGGCGTGCATGTGATTTTACAAAGTATCTTCTCTATTTGCATGACTGTTCAGCACTTGGCTGGTGGTAGTTGCTAGACGAGTACTTGAAACTATGAGTTCCCCTGCCATAGTTAGCCTGTCGTGTGAGTCTATTCAAGCTATCTGCAGGTGTTCAGTTTTTAGCAAGCCACCGCAAATACTCCGATGATTGTGTTGGTGTCCCGAAAGCTTTCTGCGACTAGAGAATTTCTGATGGATTGTGAACTGCCCCACCAACACAGAGTTTTGGGTTACATCCTGCTTCCAGAGCTGCACATGTGGTTCCCATTGCTATATTGGGAACTATGAGTGCAACCTTGATCAAAGTAGTCCAGACAAGTGATCAGCACTGTCAGATCTTACAGTGTCAACAACCATGATCTGCTGGTAAGCCCATAAAACCTGCTAAAACACACACACAGCAGGATTGAGACCCTGGTATTTACTGTATGAGATTCTTATGGTGCAGAAGTGTTTCATGATAAGAGACATCCTTTATGTTTGTTAATTTGTAACTTACACTTCCTCCCAAGAGTTCCTGTGTTAGGTAAGTTCGGCTAAGGGTCAAACTTGATGTACACACAAATGCACAGACTTGACTCCTCAATGTTTGTCTTTTTCAGCAAATAGTATTTGTGTGTGTGTGTGTGTGTGTGTGTGTGTGTGTGTGTGTGTGTGTGTGTGTGTGGGGAGGGCTTGGGTTTTTTTTAGCACTTTTTAGCACTTAGCCCCACTGTAATTCCTAATCTGATTGTGCCCCCCAAGCTATTTATAGGAGCTTATTATTCAATAGAAGCTTGGTTTTTTTTAAAAAAAAAACTATAAATAGCATGTGGGGAGGCATATAATTGAGCTAGGAATTGTGGGGGGTGGTGTTAAAGCCTCCCTGCCCCTCCTCCATGTTCAGGCCATTTTTTTTAACTTCCTCTGCCATATAGTCCACTAAAAAGGACTATAAACCAAGGGCCAAACACATGCATTGGCATGCACGTCTAGCATGTCCCTAAAATATAGTGATTCCAGTATGTTGTGCAGTTGATTTGGGATCTCTGAACCTGAGAAACCCATGTACAAACCCATCATTCTAGCCCCTGCATCACCCTGGTTCTCTGTGGTCTATAGAGCTAGATGTCTTCTGAAAAGGCCCATCAGTGGGCCGACGCTGATTACCCAGCACTCCCCTGTGCGCGGGGCAGAGGCGGGAAATCTTCGGCAGCCAATTGGCTGCCTGGGCGGCTGGGCTGGGCGGGGCTGAGGAGGCTCAGAGCAACGGCTCCACATTTCTCTCCTCAGTCGCGCTGACGATCAGCTGGAGTTACTCATGCAGCTTAATAGAACAATTCAGGTGATTTCGTTCTGCATGAGTAACTCCAGCTGATCGTTGGCATGCGGCTATTTTTAAACTGCGCGTTTCAGTTCTTTGAAGATCAACGGAGCATTACTACCTGCTCCCACTACCTGATGACGTTTGGAGAAGAACGAAACGTTGTATCTATTGCTTTATTTTTTTAGACATCTTTCTTGTTTTGGTATGCGCGTTTAATAACGTGTTCTAGCCAATAACAGAATTACTTTTCCTACCATGGCTTCAAATCCCGTAATTAATTCTTTCTTGTTAATAAACAGATCTTGTTTTACCAAAAAAAAAAAAAAAAAGCCTGTGTTTACCTACTTCAATGGCAGTTCCTCACCTGGCATAACTGCAGTTGGATCCAACTGGGCTTAAATTATTGGGTCATAGCAGCCTTTAGATCCAATCCCAGGTTTAGCTTACATGCACAGAGCTCAGCATGAGTAGAGGTTCTCAGTTCCATTTGTAATGCATGATGCTCCTGGTTGCTTGAAGCAAGAACAGAGTCCTGCAGAACCTTTGTATTGTGCAGAACATGCCTTCCATTTTCTCTTGGCATTTTCAGTATTTCATGTCGCTAAGAGTTGCCCAGGCTATTTTTCAGTTAAAATGTGGATTTTTTTTAAAAAAAGAAAAGCATAGAAAACCTCAACAAAATTAACGATACAAGCACAACATAGCATACTTAGTACAACAAAATGTTAACAAAGGAAAATTTCAATCCAGTTCTCATTAAAAGTCTAATTTGATTTCAGTGGGAGCAGAATTATGTCATAGCAAAGAATAATGGAAAGCAGGATGGCTGAGCCCAGAGGGACCTACATCTGAAAAACATTATCTAACATGTGGGCAGCTACACAGGTGTTATAAAGCTGCTGGTGTTGAGGGACTATTTGATTAACTAATTACCCTTGTAAAGGAGCAACTTAATCTGTGTGAAAACTCCCTCAGATGAAACCTCATCATGTCATTCTAGCTTAAAATTATCTCTCCACAAGTTGCAGTTAAAAATAATTGGAAATTTTGAAAGAAAATCCACTTTGTTAATAATACACACAAAAAAGTCAACTTTTTGAATTCCTCCCTGGTGGTCCAATATTATTAAATATCCTCCTTGATTTTTTTTTAACCTCAGTTTATTGGAGGGAGAAAAAACAATTATCTGTAAACGTAATTTTTAATGCATGGTAATAAAAATAAATGGTACAGCTCTGCCGCTGCTCACCTAAATCTTCTTCCCTGGTGGTCTGGTGGTATTAAATAATCTCTACCACATGTATTCATCATTTGCTGACAGGCAAAGAAAAAGGCCTTCTTTAGCTTTTATTGTCCACCAAATGAATACAATAGTAATAAGCTGGACCATGTGTGCAAATGTGTTTGTGTGTAAATTTCAAGACAAGAAAACCTGAGACAGCCTTTCCTTCACTTCTGCTGTGCTTTGCCTTTGGCAATTGAATGACAATGAAAACCATAGGTCAGCATTCGCAGTTTATAAAACGAGGCTTTTCAACCAGTTCTTTCTTTCTTTCTTTCTTTCTTTCTTTCTTTCTTTCTTTCTTTCTTTCTTTCTTTTTGCAAGCACCACCTTTCCAAGGACCACTGCCACCAGTGGCTGCTGTGCATAGAAGTGAGTGTCTTGCCCTGTAGTTGTCCCTGTTGTGAGGAAGAGTCGTCTCCACTTGCTGCTGCCTCCTGGTATCTCTTCCATTCTGCACTCTCCTTGCCAAAGCCACACCTTTTATTGAAGGCCTGGGTGGCTGCACAATTATATGTTGTTGTTGGTGCTGTGTCACCCCAACCATCTCCACTGTAAGAAGTAGCATAGCTGGGCCGGCCAGTACCCAGGGCACCCCCCCCACACACACACATCATCACCCCACTCCCGCTTCCGGAATGACTACAATTTGGAGCCAAATGGAGGCTGAGCGGGAGGGCCAAACGTCGCTCCGCTCTCTGCTCCCACTGCTCAGACAGCATGATGCCCCCCCCAGGCTTGGCACCCAGGGCAGTGGACCCCTCTGCCCCCTCAGCTATGCCACTCAGCTGTTAGTGGGGTTAGCCCAGACAGTGTCATACAATCCTTGTGAAAGTGGGGCCAAGAACCCTCTGTCATACTTGTACCACTAGTTGTAAAGCACTGTTAGGAACTATGGGGTTTCTGTGCCTTGATAGTCAGGCTTTGCTGCAAGCCTGACTTTCTTCATTTCTGCAGCAGATGAAATGGAACAAGTGTCTTCCTAAATGTTCACCATGAACTTCTGGGTCTCTCTCTCTCTCTCTCTCTCTCTCTCTCTCTGCTGGCTATGAATGGCTGGCTTCAGAGGGCTTCATATTTCTTTCAGTGTATGCCCAATTCACATGACACTCTTAGCTGGAAATGGACTGCCAGGCTGCAACCTGGAGAATGCATTGTACCTTTATACTTACGTTGTACCTTTATATTTATATTACTGTATATATAATAACTTAGAGAGAGAGAGAGAGAGAGAGAGAGAGAGAGAGAGAGAGAGAGAGAGAGAGAGAGATGAGGCAGCCACAGCTTCTCCCATCCATCTTAGACACTCCTCCTCACCTACTGTATATGGCACACCTACAGCCCAGTCCAGCCTAAGGCCTAAGCAGCACAATTCAAGCACAACTGCAGCCTAAGCGCCTTAGGCTCGAGTTGTGCCTGAATTGTGCCGCAGAGGCCGAATTTGTGCTGCAATTGTGACTGACATAGGACGGGTTAAGGAAAGTTGACCAATTCAGTCCTAAGTTCAGCATAAGAGCTATTCCGTCCTAAGTTTGGCCTAAAAGTGGGCGTGTTGGGGGCGCGTCGGGGGAGTGACGGGGGCGGTTACGAAATTTGTTCCGGTTCCAGACACTGGCGACCCCCTGACACGCCCCCTCGAGCACAACTCAGGCACAAAATTTGGGTCAACAAAAAGGGTGGACTCAAATGTGAGGAGACCCATAGGAGCCATTTTACCTTACCCACACCAGCCCTCTCCTGAAAAGTTCTAACACCCTGGTCCCAAGTTGTGCCTGAGTTAGGACGGAACAGTTGTGGCCTAACTCTGGACACGGACCCAAATAGTTACCCTATCAGCACCCAGCCCCACCCAGCCTCTTTCCCACAAAAGCACAGCCCCAGCCCTCCACTCTCTCGCTCTCTCTCTGAGCACGTGGCGTGAGGTCCTGTCCCCCAGCAGCCACAAAGTGGGACTTTGAAAAATTTCAAACACCCCACTTCTCTCTTCCCTTCTCCTCTCTGCCCCCCTCTAGGGCAGAGAGGGCTGTGCCGCCTGTGGCCAAACTGTTTACTGCTGTGCCTGGGCAGCTGTCTCCATGCAAGTGTTTGCTAATCCATGTCTTTCTCCCAGCCCCTCTCCTCCCCCACAGGCAACAACACCAGCAGGTAAGTGCAGGTAAGAGCAGGGTTCGTGCTGACATGTGGTCTGACGTCTGCCTCTTTGCATATAGAAATATAGGTAGGATACATGCCTCTTTACCAATGTCTTGTCTCATAGCTGCCTGCAATGCCTGCCATGATATGCCTCTTTACCACTGTTGTGTCTCATAGCTGCCTGCAATGATATGCCTCTTTACCAATGTTGTGTCTCATAGCTGCCTGCAATGCCTGCCATGATATGCCTCTTTACCAATGTCTTGTCTCATAGCTGCCTGCAATGCCTGCCATGATATGCCTCTTTACCAATGTTGTGTCTCATAGCTGCCTGCAATGCCTGCCATGATATGCCTCTTTACCAATGTTGTGTCTGATTGCTGCCTGTAGTAATGTGAGCACACAATGCCACAAGTGTGGAACTGTTAGCCTTATGTAGACACAAGCTGTTCCCCCCCCCCCTTTTCTCCACAGGGTCTACTCACAGGTCAGTATTGGTAGATTTGCCATGGTTGTGACCCACACGTTGTGTTGTTGTCTTGTCTCTCTTTGACCCTTTTCCCTTACAGGATCATGTTCTCCTGACACCCAGGGAAAGAGCGCAGACCATGCTATGTGTGTCACACCTCTCAGCTGTGTTTAATTTCTCTCCCTGCAGGCCTTTGCAACCGGCACACTGGCATTTCTTCAATGGCGATTGCTACCACACAGCAGCTGCCATGGAACACCCCCGTGTTTTTTGCCTCCCCAGGAATGTCCACTACCACCTACCTTCCTGGGAGCACCCCTGGGCCTGCAGTCTGGTTGCCCCATGGTCGTCTGCCTCGATGCTGCCAGAGGTCCTGGAGCCTGCCCTGCAACCCTCCTCAGTGGCCGGCGCTGCTGCTGCTCCACCTCCCTGGCTGCCTACTTGCTGTCCCTCCCCTTTCCATGGTGCAGGCTGTGGTTCCACAGGGGAAGGGCCTGAATCCCCTGGTCCATGGGGCACACCTGCTGCTGCTGCTGCTGCTGCGGTCCAAGTGGCCGCTGTGACTACCCCTGGCAGCCTCGCCTGGCCATCTCTGCCACTGTTCCAGAACAATAAAGATGCCCCTGGAAACACATGTCCCCAATGTTACACAAGCACTGCCCCCCACACACAGAGACAGTCCCCAGCACACAAGCCCCTGCATGAATCCCAGCCAGGGCCTGCCACAGCCAGCCCAGGGAGACCACAGCAGGGGGGCTGCCAGACCCTCAGGGCTCAGGGGGAGTGGGGAGTTGGGGGGCCTCTCAGGCAGGCAAACACTGACAGGCGACATGGTGCACATCCGCCACGTCCGTGAAGAGCCCTTTCGGCAACCGGGGCTCTCACCTGCCCTCGGTCCGCCCGTCAACGGTGTCAGTTTCCGCCCTCGGTCCGCCCGTCAACGGCGTCCGTTCTGCCCAAGGTCCGTCTGCATAAGAGGCGCCTGTTCCTGCATTGCCTCCATCTGCGAAGTGACCCCTGTGTCCCTATTGGTCTCTGCAGACCCCTCTCCCTGTATCCCTCTCCCACCAGCCTTGTTGTCTGTCTGTTTCTGACCCACCCGTGCCCCTCCCCAGCACCCCCTGTCTGCCTGTCTGTCTGCCTCTCCTCCCACTCCCTGATGATGGAAGCTGGCCACCCCCCACCCCGCCAGAGTGCCTGCCGCGACGTGCTGACGTTGCCCCATCTGGGGGCGTGATGAGCTGTGTGAGCCCTTCCCGCTCGCAGCAGAGCAGACAAGCCCAAGGCATGTCTCGGTCTTGGCCGGGGCACGGAGCAGAAGGCATGCCGGGATACCTTCTTTGTGGGCATTGCCACGGCCCTGGAGGCCCAGGGCTTCAGGCAGCGCACAGGCATGTCATGGCAGAGGCGGTTCCAGACTTCATGAGACCCCCCCTTGTGCGTGCCGTTCCCACCCCTTCCTTCCCTTCTCTCCCCCGCTCACCCCCCATGACTCCCACGTGCAGCCTCACCGTGGCTTGGGGGTGGCATCGCCTTCTGCAGGAGGGAGGGCAGTGGCACTCCCCCCTGCAGCAGGTGGCTAATGCCCAGGGTGCCCTGGGGCAGCTGGCACTGGCACAACCTCTGCCCTTCAGCTGACTGTCGCACGCCCAGTGCCTGCAGGCCCACCTGTGGCTGCCCATCTGCTGCGAACACTGCAGCAGCTGTGGTAGGTACACACAGAGGAGCTCAGGAGGGGGCTCTTTGCTTCCACAAGACTGACACCTCCCCACAGGGGCCTGCCTGCCTCTGTGGTAAGTGTTGCCTCGATCCTGGCCCACTGCTCTTGCCTCCTGCCTAACTCAGGCACAGTTGCAGCCTAACTCAGCCCTATTTTGGGCCTCAACTGTGCCTCAACTGTGCCTCAATTGTGCCTGTGTTGGGCTGGACTGAGGCCCTAGAGTCCTGTTTGCTACAGCACGTGGGAGAGGGGGTGAATGTCAGGGCCGGGAAAGAAATTGGAGAGAGAAGCTGTGGCCACACCAGGGACGTTTAGGGACAAGCATAGGCTCCGGGCAGGGCCAGCCCATCCATGTGGCCAGCTGATGTGGGTTGCATCAGTGGCAGATTATAAGGGGTCTGAGGGGTGGTGGATGCGGGGGGTGGGGCTTTACCTCGAGTTGTGCCACTGCTGCCTCCCTCCAACCTGCCACCAATGCAAGCAGCAATGATCTGCTACCCCTGGCGAGTCCAGGTTGCCTACTGGGAAGCCTCAGAACACAGCCTCCCTCAAGTGAGTGCAGAATAACCATGGATATACATACAGAGCAGCTTCCCATGTAGGTCGCTGTCGTTGGCTGGAAAGTTTACTTTCACTGAACATGCTGTTATTTGTGGGGCAGGAAGAGTCTCCATCATGAGGCAGTGGCTACCCAAAAAGCAAACTGTGAGAAATGTGACCTCAGGGAGGCTATTTGCAGAGGCCTCCACATTGTATATACTGTATGATGTGACCAACTCCCGAGCCTCTATTGTTTTAATATTTACAAGTAATCTGTGAATGGTTTAACTCACCTTTTTGTTTCAAAAGGGTTATTCATGTATTCCCTGCGTTAGCTCCAAATATGACCCCTCGTCTAGGTGCATAATGATCCGCATGATCAAACAGTATTATCTCCCAAGCTCTCAGTAATGCATCTATAGTAAATTTTAATGAACTATATTTCTTATCCATATATAGAAGTTCCCAGATAAAAGATGGGCAAGTAAGTGTCTACAAATACTTGCACGAGGCTATATCTGAATTATGCTGCTTCAGGCTCCAGATACAACTCTCCAGGCTGCAGTCCTATCTACACTTACCTGGGAGTAAGCCCCATTCACTATAATGGGACTTACTTCTGAGTATACATGTATAGGATTGGGCTCTCAGAACGTGTTTGGGGATTGTGGAAATAGAGTATAACTGGCAGCCAAAGGATGGCATATTGATCGCATTATTAGGTGCCGTGGCCATTTTTTTTTAATACAGTGAATTTATTTCATCCCAACAGCACACAATAGTTAAGAAAGTCTGATAATAGTGGTAGTTTGTAATTGGAAACATATGCCTGGCCTGGCTAACAGAATGCTTCCAGCCATGCTGTGTGTGGCAGAAAGAGAAGTCAAAGCATTTCTGTTTTTATGGAGAATTTCTCTCGTTCTCTTTCAACTCAATTTTTATTAATAGCGTCTATTTTTATGGCATTTTAGAGATCTATAGAAGAACAGAAATGGGTTAAGAACATTTTGAAAGTATCAAAAGAGGAACCCTTGAGGGAATAAAATTTAATTTGAAAGTAAGCTCTATTAGCAACCTCATTCAGCAACATGATTTTTTAAAAAATGTGTACTTTTTAATATATATACACTATTGCTGTCAAAGTGACTTTTTGCAAAACTCCTGGGCAATTAATGATTTATGAGCTAGTGATGACAAAGTGTTTTACTGTGGCTGTTAACATTTGCACATGTTAAATACTGTACAAGTCTCATAAAATGTGCCATTGCACAATTCTCTTTGACAAACGGCTCCTATTGACTTCCAAAGGATCTCTTCCAAACAGAGCACAAGGGACATGGTTAGGACTGGGACAGTAATCCACAGTTCAAGTTTGTATACCCTATGTGAGAGAGAGGCGTCGCTGACGGGCTGTGGTGTGAGAACAGAATTGGAATATTGGAATGTTAAGAAGTCAGTCGACAAAGAGCGAAAACAACTTCTGATCCTCCCTCGCTTGATTATAGTTATCTACGGAAGCTTCGAAAAGGCAGAAGCTGTGCAGCCAGAGACATAACCACACCGTAGAAGGGAAACATCTGGAGTATGGAAGGTTCTATATATGAATAGACTAATATTGTAAAGACCCTTATTGGGTCTAGAACAGCCTGCCTATGTAAACCGCCTTGAATAAACATCTGATGAGAAATCTAATGATGATGATGAGAAAGACGGTATATAAATATAGAAATAAATAGAAGTAGGCAGGATGGGCACTCCACAGCAACCAGTGCGTGAATAGGGATGCAGCTAAGATGGGGCCTGCTTGTCACAGAACCCCTAGAAGTTCCACTCTTTTTGTTTTAGGGCTGCAGTCAATCTTTATCTTTAACCAATTCATTCACGGGCGTCACTGGGGCGTGGCGGGGGGGCGGGCCGCCAGGGGGTGACGCGCGTCATGGGGTGACGCGTGCACCCCCTCGCGCGTCACCTCCGTGACGCGCGTCGCCCTCCGGACGCTCCGAGGCCGGCCCGGGAGCCGGCCTCGGAGCGTCCGACCCCGTCGGCGCTCCAGGGCCTTCTGAACGAAGGCCCAGGCAGCGCGTCAATCCGGGTATTTCCCGGATTTTCGCGCATGCCCAGACCCGTTTTGAGGGCAAAAAGCCCTCAAAAAGGGTCTGCGCATGCGCGAAAATCCGGAAAATACCCGGATTGACACGCTGCTTGGGCCTTCTTTCAGAAGGCCCTGGAGCGCCGACGGGGTCGGACGCTCCGAGGCGGAGTGTCCGGAGGGGGGCGACGCGATGCGGGGGGGGGAGCCGGGTGGCCCCTCCCCCCGCGCCTATAACGTCGCGCCCCTAGGGGGGGTGACGCGCGTCTAGTGACGCCACTGAATTCATTAATTAGATTAATTAATTAACAGTGCAAATGTCCCTTTACTCTGAGGAAGCCTCTGCCTGTGCTGTCCCGATCCTGGATAGGTTTGATGGTAAGGCCAAGGCCACATCTGGAGTATTGCGTCCAGTTCTGGTTACTACACCTCAAAAAGGATATAGTTGAATTGGAAAAGAATGACCAGAATGATTCGCAGGCTGGAGCACCACCCTTATGAGGAAAGGCTACAGCGTTTGGGGCTCTTCAGTCTAGAACAGAGGTTCTCAACCCGTGGTAGGGGGGTACGCAAACCAACAGGCTGGGTATGTGGCTTGCTGTATGTTATCAGTAGCAATCAGCTGTGAGTCAGCATCAGCTTTTAGGAAATTTAAACTCCTGACTCACAGCTGATAAGGCACAGACTCACAACTCCCATATAAAACCTCTGCCAAATCTCTATATAAACCTCTTTCTAGCATTTACATCCAAGTTCGGGTGAGTAAGTTATCTGACTAAATAGTCCCCAATTTATTACTAAAAAGAGAAACTTCATTTACAGTGAACATAAGAGATTCTTGTGCAACAAAACCACACATTTTCTCCCCCCAGATTGTGTTCCCAAGTAGAATGCAAATTAAGTGCTTTCTTACTGGCTGGTTCAATTTATATGCTGGGTTTTAGAATACATTGTTTCTTTCATTTAAAGAAGGTAACTCTTATGGCAGATTGAGGTGGTTCTCTGCCTTCTTAAGGAAGCTAAGAAGGAATTGCCTTGGTTTGTTTTTGGATGGGAGACCTGTGGTGATATTTTCTTTAAAAATAAAAAGGGGTGGCAAAAATTGAAAAAAGGTGGCTAACAGTGTAAGCTAAGTAATTTTAATGATTAAATTTTACATTTTAATATTAATTAAATTTAATTAATGCTAATTAATTAATTGGCACAGTGGGTACTTCAAAAAATTTGACCGTGCCAGGGGGTACACTTGGTGAAAAAGGCTGAGAACCCCTGGTCTAGAAAAAAAGGTGCCTGAGGGGGGGGACGACGATAGGATTGAGTCGTATAAAATTATGCATGGGATGGAGAGAGTGGATAGAGGGAAATTCTTCTCCCTCTCGCACAACACCAGAACCAGGGGATATGCACAAATTGAGTGGAGGGAGAGTTAGGACAGACAAAAGAAAATATTTCTTCACCCAGTGTGTAATTCATCTGTGGAACTTCTTGCCACAGGTTGTGGTGATGGCACCTGGCCTAGATGCCTTTAAAAGGGGTTTGGATAGATTCATGGAGGAAAAGACCATCACAGGTTACAAGCCATAAGCAACCTCCTGGCTTTAGAAGTGGGTTTTCTCTGTGCCAGGTGCAAGGGAGTGACAGCAGGAAACAGGTTATCTCGTTGACTGTGTGCTCTCGGAAGCATCTGGTGGGGCCACCACTGTGAGATACAGGAAGCTGGACTGGATGGGATTTTGGCCTGATCCAGCAAGGCTGTTCTTATGTTAGGATCTGGCGCAGCATGCATTTGTACTCTGTGGTGGTCCTAGACAGGATTGGGCTGTAAAACATTTAATCAGCTAAAATATGTCACCAATTAACAGGGCAGCAGATTTTTTAAAGAAAAAAATATTGTTTTAATATAAGTGCTTATAAAACTGCAGATGGCACAGGCACCATCTTAAAAGATGCATTTCCCCGTTTTCTCTCACATAGGGTACATGCGTTCAAGGTCTAAAAAACAAAGTCTTGTTTCAGAGTTACCCATATGCAAACATGTGCAAATGTAATCAATAGATCAGTTGACTCAATGGATCAAAATGTTCTAACTAGATGATAGCCCTACTTTTTCTTTTTGTTACACATATGTTATATTGATTCCATCTGTACTGCATTTGTGTGGCTGTGTTTATTTTTGAGCCCTCTTCCCTTCCAAATGTCATGCCCCCCCCCCAAAATAGATGAATATAGGTTGCTTTTTCACATTTCCCCAGATACAAGAGGACACCCATGTCAAACAAACTACACAGAGGTGCTGAACCTGAGCATCCTATTACTTCTTGTAGCTCAGGCCTCTAACCAACAAAAGATTCCAAATTATGTACAAAAAGGAGGGGGAAAGACTGGGGAAAGGAGATGTTTAGGAGCAGATGGTACATGAATTTTGCTGTTTCTGTTGTCCTCACGGCTTCTTTGACATTGCTAAGTATTTCAAGGACATGTGCACCCAGCTTTTCTAACACAGTCACAATTCATTTCTTTCTTTTAACCCTTTTTTTTGGGGGGGGGTGTCCCTGTGATTATAGGAGAAGTTCTTCAGTGTCACAGTGGGATGCCTGTGTTCAGGATAAAGCATAATGAGGGCAGAAAAGACCCTGGGGAAAAAAAAATCAGCTCTCCTTAATAGATGTGGGAGTTACCTATGACATTCAGCTAGTGAAATACATGGACCTGCAAACATCTGAATTGCTCCAATGACAGCTCATTCCCCTTCCTTTCCACCTTTCCGTTCTGAAAGAATCTGTTGTTGTCCACCCAGAGAGCACAAAGCAGTGGGAATCCTCTGCAGACACCTCTGCAGAATTTCCTCTGCTCCTGTATAGCCCAGCTTCTTTTTCAATCCATCATGTAATTCCCTCTTTTCCAATATGCATCTCTAGATACTTTATCGCTTGAAATGACCTTCTGCTTGCATATGCAAAGCTATTAGAGTATGCTGGCAAAAGCCACTGCAGGTATCCAGCTCTCAGCTGCATACTGATATGAATGCACCCCAGCACACACCGCATCATGTGCTAATATATAAGCCTACTTATGTATGCTGGACTTTTCTTCACCTAGAATCCTTCAAGAAGAATAATGTATTTTTTTTTCATGGTCACGTTATGGGTGGTTCCTTGCTCACGAAAATATGTTCTCTTCTTGTGATTTTTTTTTTTAAACTGGAGGCAGTGGTGTGTTTTTGGTTCCACTCACATGCAGACCAGCACAAACATAGGAACTGTGGGACAAGTGTTAGTCGATAAACACATAGAAGTATGCCTTGTGTGACATGAAGAACTAAACGTGTTAGAATTTCTGAAGAACTCAGAGTTCTGAAGAACTCTGAAGAACTAAACGTGTTAGAATTTCCTATACAAGTGCTGTCTCACTGCATATTCTGGAAGAGGACCTGAACCAGTGTAGTGCCAGAAACATTTGCTTCTCAAGTTTGTATAACAGAATTTTCTGGTGTCCAGGTCAACAAAAATGCATTCTCATCATAATAGGGTTGCATTTCTCTCCTATAGGGTAGACCTTTTTGTTATTGCACTGAGCATCATAAACACATACCTGTCAACATTTTGTATACAGGTACATTTTCTTTTTTGTTGACCTTTGACAATGTTGTTTGTTCTATTTCTAACACTGCTTTAAATTGTCTTCAGCAAATTTCACAAAGAAATGGCAAGATCTGGGTGCCACGTATAGGTGCAGGGAAATAGGTGTTCATTAACACCCACAAGCATGACCTACAATTGAGCTTCAAATTCTCCTTCATGGGAATGGGTTTACAGCCCACACTGGGGCCCCTGGACCTCTGAGCCCAGATAGATCATTTCCTTCCAGATAGATCGTTCCTGTATATGAGAATTCTCGCATATCTGGTGACAGGGAGGCATATCGAAATAGGGGCCTGTGTTCTTTAATTATGCTCTACCTCTGAAGACACATCCTTCATAGGTTATGAAACTCCTCCACAGAAGGTAATTCCATGTAAGAATGTAATGTGTGATAATTCTACATATAATTATCTCTGTGTACAACAGTTTTCATGAGCTGGGACATCATGGCCAATAGTGAGACTATCCTTTATTAGATCAGGTTTGTGAGGAGTGTATGTGGGACCTGGCAAGAGAGTTAGGCTATGGAATATATATGAGTTATAGGAAAGTAGAGATTATAGAAATTGCAGGGTGCTAAAATAAAGCATACCTTTATTGCAGGGGATACCTTTACCTTTTTTTAAAAAAAAATAAAGCATCTTCTAGCCAGAGAAGAGGTTTTTCGGCTGATAGCAGGGAAAAGAAGTAAACAAACAAGCCAACTCATCATAGACAAGCAGGTGTTGTTGAGTCCCTTAACAGAATATAAAGGCCAGCTCAAAACAAGGGCAGAAACAAGAGAGAATTTGTGAACCCTCTTTCATCCAAATCCAAAACTGAGTCAGCAGAATGGTACACACACACTGCCTCCTTCCTGCGTAACGCACTGCCTCCTTCCTGCATAATGCTTCCTGTGTTGCAACTTGTAACCAATACTATGGAGAGGAAAACTAACCCAAACTGATCAATTGTTTAGTTTCTTCCACTGCTACATCCCCCTGAAAAAGACTATTGTTTAAGCAACTACATATTAAATCAGAGAAGCTCTTTATGAGATATGTATTCTTGTCTGTGTAATATGTATTGTAGTCAACTTGTGTAAGTTCATATGAGCAAGGTAACTTCTCAACGGTGATTGAATGCCTGGGAGGTTGCAACTCTGCTATTATAGTCCTCATGCAAGCAGTGCTGAGGATCATGATGAGATTCTGATTCTGAGGAGCACTCAGTCAGGGGGATCGTTTGGCACATCCTGAGGGGGAATCAAAGGGTGTTTCTTGACAAGTTATGGCCCGATCCTTGCCGGGCCTTACACTGATGGAATGAGCATTCTGGCAGTGTAAGGTGCTTTCTGGCTGTCGTAAAATGTGACATGCCAGTGTGCGCAGCCTGGCCACTGCCGCAAAGCGGTGAGTGGCTGGGTCAGCGTACCAGTGGACAATGGATGCTCGCCAGCACCGGTAAGTTCGTGCAGGAGGTGGGGTGTGGGTGAAACAGGGTAGCGACGGGGGTAGGGAGAAGGGCAGATAGGGACCAGGAAGGGGGATATAGAGCTATAGAACCGGTGCAAGTCTGTGTAGACCTGGTGAGCTGGCATGGACTGACCCCGAGGAGGTCTCAGGCGGTCAAAACTCCCCCACAGGATGCAGCATGCGCCATGTTGGTGCTACTACATCACTGTGCCGTGCGGGGAGTTGTATTGGATTGGGGTGTCTGTCAAACAGCAGCAAGCCTGCAGTCTAGAAAGAAGCGGGAGGTGTTTGGTTTTCCATGGTCACCTGACTGCCCTGAGGTGTTTGCTAGTGCCTACAGTTCCCTCTTCTCTTGACCAACTGCCCTGGTGGTAGAGCAATAAACAAGAGACTGGGACCTGGCTCTCGGAGCTTTCTGTTTGAGATCTGTCACACCTGACAGAAAGGTGTATTGCAATAAAGACAGAAGACAAGCACAAAAACAAACTGAGAAGCTATGGTGTACACATTACATAACCAGAGGGGCTTGTTGAATTCCAAAGAAAGGTTGAATTCTCAGTTTGATTGTCATTAATTCAACTCCGTAAGTTCTTATCTACACGATATAACATGTTCCAGAATATTTTGCTGCTGGGCTTAAGATGCATCTTTTGTTTCATAATGGAATGTGTTCTTTGAAAAGAAAATCAAGTTGGGAAGAAAACTCAAAGAAAAATGGGTGGCAAGAACAGAAAGAATACTGAATGGATAATAAAACATTTAGTGCTTTTCAATTAACTGTTCTGATGATTAGTACACTACTATATTATAGCATAAAAATCATGTCTATTAATTTTTTGCAGCCATTATCTTGACTGTGATTTACTAATCTCAAATAATTAACATCGCTATTAAAAAGGCGGATGTAGGTGAACATCCTGAATAGAGTACAGGGATTAAAAAAAAGATTCTTGAGGGTCATGGGCAAGGCTGAAGAGGGATAGATTGAGGAGAGGGAGAAACAGTGAGGATGGGAGGAAAGAAGAGCATATTGGGAAGCATAGGAAAGGAAGTGGCAGGAATAAAACAGGAACCAAGGCAAATAACTAAGGCTAGCTTTGGTATTGGCAGCAAGGGAATACTTTTGCCCTCCCTGTAGTTAAATCTTAATACTGGATAAACCTGTCATCATAGCAGTCTTTTGGATACCATCAGCTTTTCCTCATGGTGGAACCCTGTGTTTGCATGCTGAAGATGATAAATACAGCCCCCTGGGGTCCATTCTGAAGCAGCAAAGCATCCTTATTTCAGGTTACAATGGCAGCTTAAGGGCAGCGTTTCCATCCTGAAGAAAAGGGCTATGATGACTCCTCAACAACAACAACAACAACAACAACAACAACGTCTTCTTGCAAGAATGAAAACATTGCAGAGTCATACATGTAAGAATCAAGGGGGGGGGAGAAGCAGCAATAAAATAAAACTGGAAGGACTACTTAGGAATCAGACTAGAAAAGGTTATTATAACATTAAAGTATATAGGGGAAAATGTGATGGGTAGTTCTCAGTCCTTTTAGTTGACACTCTTCAACACTTTGTACAAACTGTTCATTTTCTGTTCCCTTACTATTCTTCTTACTCTCCATACTGCACAGCTTCCTGTTCTATTGGCTTCCTTTATTCCCTGTCCTTGGGAGAGCACCCCACCATCCCACTCCAATGTTCAACCGCCTCCCTCTAAGGTTCCACAAAATGTCTTCCACAACTGCAAAGTCACCACAAGAACAGTATCCTTTGTATGTTCTGAATACTGTTGGTAGTTAAGAAATAGCTATTAGCAAGCACAGTGTGAGCAATACATGGTAACTGGTGTGAGGTGTAGTATGGGTAAATAACGCATTTCCCCCCATGTTTCTTATATGTGTAAGAGGCTGTTCAAATCAGTGGCCCTTATCCTACCAGACTTACCGCCAAATCCTAACCAACATTCCAGAGCCGATGCAGCTCTGAGGTAAAGGAACAAACATTCCCTTACCCAGTGATGGGGACTCGAGTCAAATGACTGGACTCGCAAGTGTTACTTAGCCACTTTTTCCCTGACTCGTACTCGTACTTGTACTCGTGACCCACTGACTCGCACTTGCACTCGCACTCGTGACTCACGGGACTCGTACTTGACTTGCACTCGTGGGGGTAACGACTTGCCATTTCCAAGTCATTTTCCTTTAATGGCCGGCATCAACACAGGCAGGCAGGCAGGCGCAGTGGAGACCTCGGAGGAGGAGGGCAGCAGGGAGGAAGGGTTTTCAAGGGGGTGGGAAAGCAACCCTGGCTCTGAGTCCCCCCTTTTGTTGCTGTCTGTTTGCCATTGGCCACAACTCCAAGCGCGAAGGGTGGGGAGGAGTGAGGGAAGGCGAAGCTGCCGCAGCAGTCCCTCCTCATTGACCAAAACTCCAAGCCCAAAGGATGCTCGGCTCAGCAAGGGGAAGGTGCGGGGGGGGGGGGGAATAATAAATGGTTTGAATGTAGACACGCTTGTTTTTCCCAAACCAGATGGGTGGTGACAAGACTGAGAGGTGAGGGAAAGGGCATAGGGGGAGCCAAGTGGGTGCTTTAAAAGTCTCAGAGGTAATTTTTCCCCATTTAAAAGTCTCAGAGGTAATTTTTCCCCATTTTCAGGGGAAAAAGCCATTTTCCCCAAAGTGACTCGACTCGTGACTTGTGACTCGTGGTTTCTGGCCTTACTCGTACTCAACTCGCACTCGTGCAAAAATGACTCGCACTTGACTCGTACTTGCCCAAAAAGTTTGACACTGACTTGCACTCGGACTCGCACTCTTGCAAAAATGACTCGTACTCGCACTCGCACTCGTGACCTAGTTACTTAGATACATCCCTGCCCTTACCTTGAGGAGGCCTCTGTGACTGTCTCCCCCACCACAGGATGCAGTGTGCGCCCCATTGGCATGGCTGCATCGGTGCTGGAAAATTAGTTAGGATTGGGCTGTTACACAGCAATCCTGTTCATGTTTTATTGTTAATTCTGTTACTATAAATAACAGTACATTAAAATAAATAGTGCTGTGTTAAATGGGACATTCTCCAAGGTAACTGTACATTAGGATTGAGCTTGTGAGCATGACCCACTTGTGTGGATAGTTTAACATTGCAAGAGGGGCTAAAGAACTTCTCCGAGGAGGAAGCACTATAATACTAGAAATCCCTGAACATAGAAATTGGACTCTTCCATGAACTCCTTTCATTAACACTGCACTGTTTAAGAAGTGTAAGAAGGCTGCTGGTGTTAGCTCTTCAGTGCGCAAGTCTACCACATTAACTTATGAATGAGCTGTAAAGGTCAAGCTGCACATTATGTTAAATGAAATGCATAACATGTCCTGGTGTTTTTCTTTTGTTTTTCAAAATAGTGTGCTGAGGGTGTGTGCGCTGCAAAATGGGGCACAAATGTAGTGGGGTGGAGTGGCTTTAGGTAGGCTTACCGGATCTCCAACCGGGACAGAGTGCTAGCCCTTTAGGAGAAGGAATGTGGGCAGGCATCCATGGGGCTTGCTTCTGAATAGACATGCCTAGGATTGTGCTCTAAGGTTTAACAAGCTACACCTGCCCGCATTCCTTCTCCTAAAGGGCTAGCACTCTGTCCTGGTTGGAGATCTGGTAAGCCTAGCTTTAGCACTTGCCTTCACTGTGGTTGTGATCCCATCATGCCCCCTCACATGCTATTTTAATTAGAAAAAAAAAAGCTTTCATTAAAATCACATGTGGGAGAATGATTGGGATTGGAATCACACCAGGGCTAAAGTGCTAAAGCCCCCCAAACACCCTGTCATGATTCTGCCCCATTCTGTACCCCACGTGTGCTATTTTGAAAAAGAAAAAGAAAAACACCAGAGGGCATCACACATTTTGCATAACATCAATTTTGACTGCAATTATCTGACACGACTATTTAAAGTATATTATATTAATGAATGATATTTCTATTATTTAATATTCTAGTAGTGCCAACACTCTATATATTTCTGATTGTACAGAACTGTATGGTAGTTCCTTGTATACGTTAAATGGTATGCAAATTGTCTAACAAGAGTGCAACTTTGGCACAGTTCCCCCAGTTCATGGATCTTTTTGAACATCTGCATTTGAGCAACCCATGATTAATGTTAATCTATTAGTGACTTCTCATTTAGATGTGGATGTTAATTAGCTCCTTAAATGTATGTGAAGCTGTATTTAAGACATCTACTGTACAGAGGGTACCATCTAGTCCTGGTACAAGTCTTTTCACAAAGTGGATCAACTGAATGGAGTGGGGAAAAGTATTGGTTCTCATTTTATGTTTATGTTCAAAAGAGCTGGCAGGAATATTAATAAAAAGGTATGGTAGGATTTTTATCCTACTTGTGGAATAAGACAAACAAACTGCTTGAGGCCTGATTGTGCTTCTGAATGTCTTCACAGCAGTTTAGTCAATGGGTATTTTTGTAGTATTAAAAAAAAGCTAAGACGAACTAGGGGAGAATGGAGCTGCATGCAAACAAAAACAAGGGAAAGGAATGAGCTCAACGATTCCAAAAGTTTCAAACTGTTGCTACGTAATTCGGAATTATAAAACAGGGGGGCTTGTGCTACAATTGCCGCATCATAACCTGGAGATTAAAATCACTCATATCTTCAGATTTGTCTCAGAGCAAGAATAGCAGCAGGAGTAGCTTCTCCAATCCACACCCCCCCCCCCGAGTCCTTTTGTCCATATATATCTTCTCTGCTTGCTGTTTGACACATTTGGAGTCCCACTCGCTACAGCAGACAGGGGAAAGGAGCATATGAAAGGACCAGGGAAACACTGGACATGATGAGGAGCATCACATACCACATTCATTGCTTTTTTGCACTCATACAAACACATACAGGTAATTGCATAGATCAGGGGTGGCCAACCTTTCAACACGACTGCCCTTGGCTCTTCAATGGTTGTCTAGGTGAGGGCATTTCAGCAGGTGCAGCTGCTTTAGCAGCACCATCAGCACTGGCAGCTGCCAAGATTCTGTCTTCTACGCAACTCTTAAGAACGCAGAGGCCCTCAAGGTGGAAGGTTGGCCACCCTGGCATAGATAGTAAAGCAGAGCAGAAAGCCTTTCCTGTTCCATGAATGTCTTCATCTCCTGCTTGTGGGCTTTCCTTGTAGACTTCTGGTTGGCCTTTGGCCTGACCCAGCAGGGCTCTTCCTATGTTCATCATCATGGCCATCTAACTCTTAATACTGTGCAAGATGCATTCTGGGACTCATCTGGGAGAAGAGAGGCCTTTGCACAACCCAGAAGTGGGTCTTTCAGCTTGAAAACAACAACAACACTAGACTAGAGCCTTGGAAACAAACAGCGATTTTGGGGCTTTTTCCCACTTTTGAAAATGCTTTTAAAGTGGACCCCGGTATCTGTAGATTCTCAGTATCCGGGGTGGTGGTGGTCTGGAATGGAACCCTTGCGGATACTGAGGTCCGACTGTATAGGAAGATAAATTAATCTTGTCGAAATTGCAACGTCTTGAGAACTGAAAAAGATAGTAACATTGTTGCACAATTAGGTGTCCAGGGACCTAAAATGCAACGTATTTTACAATGCAGTTGTATGTATGTCTTCTCAGAAGTAATCTCCATTGATTTTAATCGACCATGTTCCCAGACAAGTGCAAATAGATACATACTGTTCTTACCTAGAAGTAAGTCCCATTGAACTCAAAGGGGCTTACTTCAGAGTAGACATGCAAGGTTTGTGCTATTAATTATTATAATAGAAACTTCTTATGCTGCAAACACGCAAAAAAGAGTCCTGTGGAACCTTAAAGTGTAACAAATATATTGTGTCATAACCTTTCATGAACCTTGCATCCCACTTTGTCAGATGTTGAAATTAATGTATTAAAATACTCTTAAAAGGCATATTTTTAATTATGCTCTTTGGGAGAGGGAAAAAGCCCAACAAAGGGAAAAAATCTCCGAAAAGGCTTAGTAAGGGCTTTAAAACCTATTTTGCACTTCAGGTTTCACACTTGGGTTCGATTATGCGATGATAATGGGTTAGGGTGAAAGCAATGAAGTAGTAGGACCCTGATGAAATTGTTAAAGATCCAGTAGACTTTTTACTGACTCTGTTATTTTTTTTCTCAACATAGCCTTGGTTTGTTAGTATGACACATACAACTTTTATCAGTTTCCCTCAGCTTTAGGGTAATCTAGGAGAAACTTGCCCAACTGATGTTAAGTTTGCTAATTAGCAGTAGCTGCATTTGGCCATACACTGGAGATAACTCCAGTGCAGTTTTATCAACATAGCAGAGGAAGATAAGTTTTTTTCCCATTAGGCCTACAATTAGGCTTGCAATCTTTTTCTCCCTGGCAGAGGATCTTTGCTTTTTACAGTGCTGTGACCAGCAGAAACACCAATGTAACTTTCCCCACCAAAGGAAAACTGATTCACAAAATGGAAGGAGATTACTGCATGGGAGGGTGTTGTCTCCAGGGTTGGGAGATTACCCCCCCCCCATTGTTTTCCTTCCTTAAAAGGAAAAGGCCACATGAACTCTCCAATGGAACTGAATATAAAGGAAGCCTTACAAATTAATAATATAAAGTTAACTTTTATAAAGTTTTCAAAGTGGGTGAACATGGGAGATGAGGTTGCATTGTTATACTCATTTGGGCCTTACAAAAAATACATATCCCACGGAGTTTCCACTCCATGTACACATTTGCAACTACGGTATGTACCATGATTATGTATACTGGGAAAACACTGTAGATTTTCTTATGGGGCATTTTAGCTGGAAAAGAATTGTTTGACTCCCCTACACATAACAGTGTAGCAAAATTACATTTATTGTGCAAGATGAAGCTTGTCTAGATAAGGTCGTAAGGTTGTTGGGAGGAAAGGAGGTTTCTGGCATGACAGATCGTGAGTTGTCTGTTCCAAGCATCCTGAAAGTGACTTGGTTAGACTGCAGTTTAGAATATGCAAATATTTCTTTTCTAATTTTCATTATAAGTTTTATTGTCCTTTTTTTCTTTCCAAAACCTTTAACTAGATCTTGCCATGCTTTGCCTCAGGCATTTATCACATTTCCCTTTGACAGAAGAACAGAAAACAGCATTTGCAGTTACTCCAAAATTGATTATACTTTTTAAAGCCTTAAAGTTATGTGACAGATCAACAAAAACCAGCAACAGAAAACTAATTCCTTTAAAAAATATGAAAAGAGGAAGTTGTGCAAAATGGGGTAATTAATCTTGCAATAAAAATAATTGTTTACAGTTAAAATTAATGTAACATGCATTCCTCAGCAGATAATAAATTATGGGTTTTCTCATTAGCATTTGAATTGATTTCCTCTAATTTCTGAGGAACACATGAGCATGTGACTAGATTAAGTTTAATTGGACTACAGCTGGTACTGATTGTGAGTGGATAGAGGTGGGAGGTTTTCTGACTGATTGGCCATCTTTGCATTGTGTTCCATTGTCTTTTCAGCTTTTTTGTACTTAGGTATAATAAGAGATTGTGAGCTGAAATAATAGGATATAAAATAAAAAAGTAAACTCTGATTCATAAACAGTGTAAGAGGGAATGAAGACCATTCATAGGAATTATTTGGCATTGTATGTGAGCAAGATTTGGAGAACAATACAGTATATTTTCTGTTTAGCTTCAGAGCCCCATATAGATAGGCTTACCAGATCTCCAACCGGGACAGAGTGCTAGACCTTTAGGAGAAGGAATGTGGGCAGGTGTAGCTTGTTAAATCCTAGAGCACAATCCTAGGCATGTCTACTCAGAAGCAAGCCCCATTGAACACAATGGGGCTTGCTTCTGAGTAGACATGCCTAGGATTGTGCTGTAAGGCTTAACAAGCTACACCTGTCCACATTCCTTTTCCTAAAGGTCTAGCACTCTGTGCTGGTTGGAGATCTGGTAAGCCTACATATAGAGGCATTGTACACTATTTATTTATATTGCGCCATCAACGTATATAGCACTTTACAATACAATAGATGACAGGTCCCTGCTACCCTGAGAGGCCAGTGGTCTAAAATAGACTTACAGTAGACGATAGAGGAAGGGTCGAGGATGGTGCCAGGGTAGATGGGGAAGGATATGCAATCATTTCATGTGCATGAATTTAGGCTTAGTTACAGTAAGGCAGGAGTTTCCAATCTTGGCGCAGCTGGAACCCACCTTGTTCCGTGCTGGTGGTGTCCAACCTCCTGCAGCTGCTTCCGCCCCGGCATGACCTTTGGAGGCCTCTATGGGCTTCAGAGACGCCTCTCCAATGCAACTGGAGGTCGTGTCAGTGAAACCAGAAGTGACCCGGAAGTCACTTCCAGTGACCTTCTGAGGCCCCCACAGAGGAATTTGGAACCAAATGGGGGCAAGGGTGGGCAGGTGGGCCCAACCTGCGACCCACAGTTTAAGAAGCCCTGCAGTAAGGTAAGAGGGATGAAGGGGTGGTGCCAATGGTAGGTTGAGAGGAGGGGTTCGAAGTACATCATAAGAAAGGAGGCACCTTGCAAGTGATCAAGGAGGGAGCTCCAGGGTTTGTGGGTAGCAATGGAAAAGAGACAGAGCTGTTTGAAGGAGCAGGAGCATTTTGGTCAGCTGAGAGTGGTGGAGCCAAAGCTGCAAAGATCACAGGCAGGAGTAAAGTGTTAATCCAAACTCAAACCTTATGTGTGCAGCAGTGTACGCTTGAACTGATGTGTGGGAACACTCAAAGCACTGCACATATGATGCTGCTGCGACCTCCTTTATTTCAATCAGGAAACACTTAGAAAAGGTGGGGGCAAATGTCTCTATGTGCACAGTGGAGCCCCTATATCCACCAGGCCTCAGATTTGATGGAGTGCGCTATCTGAACAAAATGTTCCCCCTTTTCTGTTTAAACATTATATTTATTTCCAATGTTATGATTGTAGCTTTGTCTGGATATACTTCCATTCCCATTGGTTTTATGGTTATTTTGAATGGCTACAGGTATTATTCCATGGGAGGTGGGGGGGGGGGTTATAGTTGTACTTTTTTAATGGCCTGTGTTCTAGATTAAATAAATGCTTTACTTAACGTTTAAATATATATTTGTGCTGCTGTTGCTGGCTTTTTATTGTTGTATTGCCGCATTGTTTTTATATTTGTTTTATAATTTTATGTAGGGCACCTTGGGCGCCCACAGCAGTGAGGAAAGGCAGGGTAAAATATACATTAAATAAATAAAATAAACATCATAACAGCAATCTTGACTAGTTCTTGTTAGGATTTAATGTTTTCATTAGGCTGGCAATCCTATACACACGTTCCTGGGAGTAAGCCCCATTGAACACAATGGGACTTACTTTTGAGTAGACATGCCTAGGTGTGCGCTGTTAGAAACAGAAGTAGTAGTTTCTCCTCCTGAAAGTGCAATCCTGCACAATTTTGCACACATAGGGGTTGTGAGGATTATTCCATTTCCTTGTCCAGAGATCTGAGAAACATTCTCTGATAACGAGCAGAATTCCATGGTAGATGAGGTACAATCTTCCAATTTACCTCGAGTGGAAAAAGCTGGTTCTAAAAGCAAAATCAGGACTTTCCCAATCCCACCTGACAACCTAGCCATGCACACAAAGGTGTCACTAGGGTTTGCGTCACCTGGTACGAGAGCTCAGTGCGTCACTCCCATGATGGACCCCAGAGGTGAATAGGGAGAAACAAGGTTGGGCTGAGCTGGGTTCTACAAAAGGTGCTCTCATCAGGCAGGACTATGTATTTTTACAGATTACTCCTGGTCAGTGGTGTCACTAGGTTTGGTGTCACCCGGTCCGGTAACTCATGGTGTTACCCCCATTAACTTTATTTATTTTAATATATAACAGTGTAGGTCACCCAACAAATCAGTAACTAATTCGGCTCTCAGAACAATCAGTCTCATTGGTCTGTTTTGAGTGAAGGAAATTGTTACATAAGGCAGTTGTGTTTTATTTTTTCCAGTTATTTGACTATACAGTTTGATAGAATACAGATATGTATGACATTACGCTTCCAATGATATATATCACGATGGAATTATTCATAAATACAAAGTTTTCACAATTTTGGCCACTAGTGGTGTGTCACCCCCCAAGGGCGTCACCTGGACCGGTCCACCCCGCACCCCCCTAGTGACGCCACTGAATGCACATATCTTCCACACAGGATCTCTCTTCTGAAATTTGCTTACCAAAGCGTGAAGTGTTTGGATATTTCTCTCCAAGTGGAGTAGGAATTGAGGCCCTTCATGATATAGGACTTCAGTGCACTTGATGATTCATTTCCATTTCCTTATTATGGGATGTAGGGCTGGCCCAGTTATGAAGCAGGTTGATAGATGGCAGGGAGATGAGGGGGTGGTGGATTTGGGGTGCTCTCAGTGAGAGGAGCATTAACCTAAGCCCTCAAACCCTGATACTTTAACAGGATATACAATCTAAATTGTAGCAGAATGAGAGCACAATCCTAATGAAGTATGTGGCGGGCGGCTCAGGTCTACATGGGGGAAGGGGATTTTGACCCCTTCCCCCAGTGTAAACGGAATGGGGACGGGTACGGAGATATGGCGGATGCCATCCCCTCCCCCTCCCGGGCCGGCACGCCCAATGACCCCCTCCCTCACTGCCCGGACCACCCATGCGGCCGCCGGGTGATCCCTTACCTTCCTCCGGCGGCTGCATGGGAGATCTGGCACCGGAGTAAGGGCTGCCGGCCTATCACCGGCGGCCCTTACTCTAGAGTCGTTGCAAATGTGCTTTACGGCACATTTGCGACGGCTTCGGGTGGCGAAGTGCTCGCTCTACCGCCTGAACTCTCTGTTGGATTGCACTGCCCATCTTGGAGCTCACTGAAACTAGGGTGGAGCTGGAAGGTTTATTGTCTGTCCAACCCTAAAATATCATATATATTGGATTACCATTGGATTTCTCCTCTGACTTTATTCAAGGCGGTGTACATCAGCAGGCTGTTCTAAACCCAAGGGGTTTTTACAATATAATAATGTTCTAGTCTTTCATAGAACCCTTCATTCGAGATGTTGCTTTCACAGTCCAGCTCTCTCTCTCTCTCTCTCTCTCTCTCTCTCTCTCTCTCTCTCTCTCTCTCTCTCTCTCTCGCGCGCGTTCGCCTCAGCATGCTTCAGCTTCAGATAACACAGGCAACCTTTATTGTCACTCAAGTGTTGCAGCTGCAGCTTCACTCCCCCACAAAGACTCTGCAGTTATCAGCTCGGCGTGCCAGCAGCTCTCCAACAGACTTCCGGCTGTCTTGAACTGCTGTCCTGCAGATCTTCAGGCAGATTTATGAGATGAACGCTCTACGTCCTGAGCCAGACGTCCTGCCCTCCTGAGCCAGACGTCCTGCCTGTCCAGACACTGTAGTCAGCAAACAATGAGATGACCTCCATTATATATAGGCTTACCATATCCAAAGGGGGACAGGGTGCCTACACCTTTAACCATTGTAAAAAGAGGGAATTTGGGCAGGTGCAGCTTGTTGCACCCTTCCATTATGAGCTGCACCTGCCTAAATTCCCTCTTTTTACAATGGTTAAAGGTGTAGGCACCCTGTCCCCCTTTGGATATGGTAAGCCTAATTATATAGAAACTATATACCTAAATAGGAACTCTAACCAATTTCTAATTAGTTAGAAAGAGGAGTAAGTCGGCAGTTAGCCATAATGGCTATATAGAACCTCAGTTTTCAGAGGCACTATACTGGTGAATGCATTTGAGAGCTATTTTCTACATACCCCTTTTGCAGACTACCTGGGGGCATCTACCAGTAGTTGGCTAATGTGGGAAACAGGATTCTGGACTAGATGGGCCTTTGGTCTGATGCAGCACGGTCTTTCTTGTGTTTTTAAGAATGCATTTTTTTGGGGGGGGGGGAGGGAATTCCCTAGGCATGAACTGTAGCAGGCAGATGGGAATGAATTATGAGTTTGATATTGCAGAAGTATTTTTGGCCTAATATTGTTTCGATCATTCTCCATTCATTTTTGAAGTCAAAGTCTCTTTAAAGGATAATTAGAGACACATGTGAAAATTCAGACAGGAAACATTTGCATCATTGAGACCAATACAGATTCCAAAACCTTGATGTTCAAGACTGTGAATCCCAGCCCCAGAATCTCTGCTGCTTTGCGGAACAACTTCCCATGATTCATTGTGGCAATTTCTGTGTTCCCTTTATTAGCACCAAGTACTGTATAGTAAATACATTATAAAATGTATGAATGTCCCTCATGAATTAAACATCATCTAGACCGGAGTAGTAATTCAATTAAAAGCAACTCTATTAATTGCGAAGTCATGACAGAAGGTGTAATGTAAAAATAGTTGATGTTGTATTAGAGGATTTTCTGGCTGGGATTCAAATAAACCCAGGTGTGTGTCCAAGTATTTCCACCTGCACATCAGAGGAAGGGAGTAGCACATGTGGTACTTTGCCCATAATTCTTTAGACCCTGCACTGTGTATTTTAAATTTGTATTTTTTTTTATTCACAGAAACCTGCCACTCTTTTAGTTTGATCTAACCAGGACTAGGGAATCTGTAAAACGTGAGCTATATTAAAATCCACATTTTTCTCTGTAAGTCTCCTTAGTTTTACCCTGTGATTACTAAAAATACAAAATTACAGTGCAGAGTATATTATATAAAAAAGGTCAACCCAATAAAATGAATGTTAGATCTCTAAATGCTTTCTTCCATTCTGGTGATGATGGTTATAAAATCTTAAGGTAAAGGTGACCCCTGACAATTAAGTCCAGTCGTGTCCGACTCTAGGATGTGGTGCTCATCCCCATTTCAAAGCTGAAGAGCCAGCGTTGTCCGAAGACGCCTTCGTGGTCATGTGGCCGGCATGACTCTCCTTGCCGCAGCGCGTAGCATGCAGCTGGAACACGGAGTGCTGTTTACCTTCCCGCAAGCGGTACCTATTTATCTACTCGCATTAACATGCTTTGGAATTGCTAGGTTGGCAGGAGCTGGTCAAGCAACGAGAGCTCACCCCGTCGCGGATTCGAACTGCCGACCATTCGATCGACAGCTCATGGTTCAGCGGTTTAACCCACTATTGCCTATTTATTTGTAATCCATGGTAGACATACCTGATAGGGACAACTGAGCATTTCTTCCATTCATGTCATTGTTGTTATTTCTAATCTTCATAGCTTAATATCATTAATCGCCCGGCCCCACATGGTTCTCATGGGAAAAGTGTTGCGTTTGGTCTGAAGTCACATATGTACTAGATACTGTTACCCTTCAATTGGCACATAAAAGGCAAGGGGCATGTGTATTGGAATGTCATTAACTTGCTGCATCTAAAACCAAACTTACGAATAACGTGCTGACTCTTTGTTAAGTAAATTTCAAGACTGTGTGCTTGAAAGTGTGTGAATAACTCCTGGGCGCTACCAGGAGCCAAAGAGATAGCTCACTATGATTTTCAGTAGCCAGGGAGTGAGTCTTCAATGGTCCAGACAACTCTTTGCTCCTGCCCAAGTCTAGTAAAACCAAAATAAATGATTAACAGCCCAATCCTGTGTAACTATACGCAGCCGGCCTAAAGGGCCGGCCGCTGTATCCTAGGCCCATTGTGGCCTGCACCGGTGCAGCCTGGGGGCACCTTGGGAGAAGGGGACATTCGTCCCCTTCCCCCCGATGTAAGTGGCGCAGGCCACAATGGGCCTCCTTGGATGCGTGCCAGCTCTGGAACTGGCGCACAACCAGGGAGACCGTGTAAGGCTGACCCGGGCTGTGACGGGGCATAGGATATCGGTGCATCTCAGCACCGATATTCCCACCCCCTTCCAGCCCGGGCTGGCTAATGGACCCCCCTTGCCACCCCTGCCTGCCCTCCCCATGCCCCCTGCACCGTCTGGTGCAGCACTCACCTGCGTTGGCTGCCGTGGGTCTGGGACGGCAGCAGAGAGAACGGTGCCCGCCTCTGCGCTGTCGCCGCTTACTCTCTAGGTGCCAAAAACATGCTTTTCAACACGTTTACCACCCCTTAGGCCGGTGGAGCACTTGCTCCGCCAGCCTATAGTTAGGCAGGATTGCGCCATAAATCAAACAATAAGCATTGGAGAATTTATTTGCATAACTTATACAGACTTTGGAATTCAGCTTTCCATTCTGGAGAATTTGAGTTATTTTGGTGCAAAGTTCTGGTGCTTTTCTGTTTGTTCGCCAGAGTAGTACAGACAACTCTGTTGGGTAGGGTCCCAACAGACAGCCCTGTTGGGTATGGTCTCAATGGAATGAGCCAAATGTACCATTTCCAGCTGTCTGGGCTGCCCTGACAGGATATTCTTCTCTCAGGGCTTTTCAGTCTTCCACACATTCTCTCTGGGTATTAAATCTCTCACCAGCCACAAAGTGCCATTCCTGTCACTCCCCTCTTGCTTTGCTCTGTAGGAAAGCTACAACCCTCAGTATTTGTTTGGTGGTGGCAGGAGAGGTGGGCTATCATAAATTGAAATATAAGCACACTTAAATTTTTCTAATAAATAAAGTGTGATGTTGTTTCAAAGCTGCCTTTTCACCTCATTACAGGCCCAGCAGAGTGGAGAGTGATGTCATGGTTGACCTCGCACCAGTATGCCCATAAATGTTACAGTATGTTCCCCTCTTTACTTCCTGGCTAAAGCACTGGGAAGCAGCTTAATATGAAATTCATGTTGTGCTGACAGATTTAAAAGTTGCCACAGTTTTCAACAGACAGCAACCAAAGTTTATAGACATATCAGACACATACCACTCTCTTGTATTCTTAAGCGATGACAGCCTCAGTTAAAAGAGTTATGTTTCTGTCATATATAAGGACTGACTATCTACAAAATTAGGCAGGAAGAAGGAGAAAGTCAGGAGAAGGGGGAGAAAATCTAAGTTTGATATAGAGCTTTTAACAGGACAGTATATGCTAAATATTAATGGCCATCTGGAGGGGCCACACACTGTGGATTTCAGATACATCACTTCTGCTGTACACCTGGGGCAGGGGAGGATGTTGGCCATAGGCAGGAGATGGACCCAGCTGGTTTGCTTCATGGGGTGAAATGTGTCCCTTATACTTGAAACATTTAAGACTCTGAAAGTTCAAATGCTGCGAAACTGTAAATCTACAGGCAGGAAATGAACAAGATGCCAAACTTGAGACACCCCTGATTCCAAGCAATTTAGTAAATAGCTGTCACCCAATATCTCCTGGGTGATAAAGCATGCCATTGAAGTGAATTTACAGGAATGGGCCAAAGAAGGTTTCACTTCATAAGAAGCCCTGAAATACTTCAATGGTGCTTGCTATCTGTGGCACTGCAGGGACTTTTGCATGGAAACAGAGCTTGGCTGTGTACTGTAAGTTACAAGTACAGCATCATCCATATCTACATGTAACTCCTTGGAGTGTTCTTTCACCCTTTGCTAGCGACTCCCTTTCACATTTATTTAGTATCACTCCACACATGACAGAAGCTCCTCTCAGTTTTATAGGTACAATGCAGAGTTATGCAAATAAATATTTATTAAGTAGATCAAACAGGATGGTGACATTGACTTCTTTCCAGAAGTTTCTTGCATCTTGCACAGTGTCCTTATTTAACACTGATGTCTGCCACTGGCAACGTTGTTTTGTATTATCTATCAAATGCTTCAGCACTTTAGATAATGGTTCTTCCACAGAAAGAGGCTCCCTTAAGGAAGTGGAGGAGCCACAGGGGGATTGGGGTGGCAGGGAGCTCAGCCCTGTCTTCTCTGTAATCAGTTTTGCTTTAAGTTTGGTTTATCTGGGGCTGGGATACAAACCTGTCTGGACATAACCAGCCTAATCTGGGTACTTGGTGGTAATGTGAGTTGAGTGTGTTTGTAAGCGGACAAGATTCACAGTCTTCTTGTCTTGGATGTATTCTGGATATTGCCAAAAAGCAGTATAATTCATGAGCTTTTCATGTGGTGGTTCTTATAGCAGATAATAACCAGAGATTTAGGTGCTCCTGAAGAACAATCGTGAAGTCTGAAACATGGAGAAGGAGAGGTGGACAGACAGCACTGGCGTTACTGCAGGGGGGGCGGAGCTCTAAGTTCCGCCGCGGTCAGACCCTCCATTACACGGGAGCACGAAGCGCAGTGACGCCAGTGACAGACAGTCTTCTCTAAGAGGCACAGTTAAACTTGTCATGCTGGTTTTTAGTAGGAAAGATGTGTTCGACAGTCTTGGCAGTAGGGAAAGACCTAGATCCCCCTCCTCAGCATGACTTCTTCCGGGGCAATGTCTAGCTTCAGGGTTGAAAGGAAGGCTCCTACCATTTATCTTCACTTTGGAAGGAGAGGTGTGTTGATTTGGGCCAAACTAGATGTGATGTTAATTACAGGCTGATTTTTCCTTTAAAACAGCAGCCGCGGAAGTGGGTTCTGATCTGGACTGATATTGCAGTGTGTGTGTGTGTGTGTGGGGGGGGGGTCAATGCCTTTTGCCTCAGTGCTATTTTCCCGCCCAAAAGCCCCTGTGGGCCCTGCAGGTGCCATTGCAGCAAACAGGTCATTTAAAGTGGAGAGCTGAGGTGGCAGCAGAAAGCTCTTCACCTTTTTTATCTATGGATAGTTTGGGGGGGGGGGGCTGCCAGAAATAAAGCACTACTATATTTTACCAAAGAGCAACTGCCCTTCAAGCTCGCCTGCCACCAAGGGTAACCCTCTCTGCTCCACACCTAAGTTCTGTCCCTATGCCTGTTCTGTTTGCTCCCTGCCTGCCTTGCCACCACAATATTTCCTCCTCATCTGGCTCCGTCAACTCCTCTTACCCCCATCCCCTGTTGTTTCCAGTCTGTTGCAGGGCCCTCTCAGCTCTCTAATGCCGCTGCTTCTGTTACCATTGTTGCGGCTGCATTGTTCTTTTCTCCTCCCCTGGAGAGTCGGAAGGAGTAGAGATGAAGCCAGGCAGCTAGAACTTCACTGAAAAGGAAAACAGAGCCAGGACACTTCTTTTGTTTTTTTAGAAGGGAGAAACACAATAGGATGGTAATCACGTTACATACGCGTTCAGTCACTGTGCACAGAAGGAGGGAAAAAGCAGGATTGTTGTTCCCCCTCCCTATATACATGTATTTGGCACAGCTTGTGAAAGATCTTGGGTGTGTACCATTATGATTTCAGGAATATGGGTGTTTCTCAAGTTATGCAAGAGAGACCCACGTAGAGGTGGGGCCAATGGGTATCATTCCATCCTCTCTCCCCTGTATGTGTATTGATTGCCCACGCATGTAAGGTGCATAGTGGAAAATTTGACCTAATGACGTTTAACTCCACTGTAATATGAGTGGCTGAAAGCCTAACGAAAAGCCAAAGTTTGTGAGGTTTCCAGTCTAAACGCAGAGTTAAGAATACATATACAGTACAAACTCATCTAATGAATGAATACACAACTGGATCATATTTCTGAAACCTTTCGGTGACACATTGCTAGCTGTAGCCTCTCCACTCCAAGTAACCATTATCACTGGATGTTGGCCCTATGATTCAGGAAGAGGTATCCCAATGACATTGTATTTTCCTAACATTTCCAGTTAATGTGTATACATAGGAGTTGACGTCTGAAGGGCATGGCACTGCCTGTCCTCTGTCACTGCTGTCAGACAAAGGGGACATCTTTTTAAATCTCCCTTCGGTCCAGCTTCCCTAGATCCATATTAATTTATCTTTGTCTCTGGCAAGGCCTCCCTCAGATAATTGTCTCTCATTTGCACGGTGACCTTTGCTAGCCACTGGTTATCTTGTAACGAATGAAAGGAAAACCCTCACAGTGAAGGTTCTTCTTCCTTGTTCAGTTCTGTGAGAATAAGGCTGCAATCCTATTGCACACTTTCATGGGAGTAAGTCTCACTGGACTCAACGGGACTTACTTCTGAGTAGATATTGCAGCAGGGCTGTAAGCTCTGCCCTGCTACTGCAGAAGAATTTTCTGTACTTCTTGGTAAGGGTTTAGCTTCAGTCTGACCTTGAAGAGGGCTTTCAACACTTACTGTCACAGCAAAGTATATGAAAAAGGAATTTATAAACAGTTACAGAATTCCCCTTTAAAAATTACACGAGGACATCCCTTGCATAGCTCTTTGGTAGGTTTTCACAGTAGAACATATCATTTTTGACACTCCTATGGTTGGCTTTTTATTTACATTATTGATTTAAAACAGCATATTTGACATTGCCAGCATTCTGTTCCGTTCCATTATTTTATGGCCCACGGAGAATAGAATTATTGTTCAAGAATTAAGATATTTTTTTAAGGAAAGTATGGTTGACATTGCAAAATGGAGAGAATTGGTTTAACTCTGTGGCCTGTTTGCTAGACTAGGAGCATGGATTAGCAGAATGTAAAAAAAATACACACAATCAAATCACCAGGGATGAACTATTGACCCAACTAGCAGGTCCTCATCAACAGAGAGTCTAACAAAGCAAGGTATTATTAATCATTACTTCCCATGTGTACACTGGTGTTTTGTTTTGTTTTAACTAAGCAATATTGTTGATAAGGAGAAGTATTTTACTCAATATGTTTACTGTAAACATAATTGAGAGCTGTTTGCTATTCTAGTTATTCTTTACTCAAGGTGTGATATAGGGGTAGGGAGGCATATTCAATTTTTGGCAAGCTTATGTTTCACAACTTTTGGATGGACGTTATGCTAGTGATGGTCCTTCCTGTGGAGGGATACTACAATCCTGAGATAATTGAATTGACTGGATGTTATGTTAATGATGGATCCATTCCTTGGTCCTAGCCAGAATTGCAACGGACCTTGAGTAATTGCAGATTGATCCTTATAATACACTACAAAGACAAAGGAAATTCTGGAAGGAACCACTGGGATTAGCTCAGCTGTAGCCACAGGATGAGACTTGAAATGTTACATTTTCCCATTTCTGTTGTCCTTTTAAAGTGATGCTCTTTAGTGTCTTTTTTTGAAAGAGAGACTAATTTCCTATTACATACTAGTGAATACAATAATGCCCCGTTGCCTTCTTTTAAGAAAACACACTTAGAGCGCAATCCTGCAGGAAAAAATGGCGGCGGAATGAATGTTCTGCTGCCCAAAGCCATTGCGAACGTGCCGTAAGCACATTCACGATGACTCAGGAGTAAGGGCGGACGGCCCTCACTCCGCCGCCAGGATGTTCCCACAGCTGCCGGAAGCAGGTAAGAGATCCCCCGGCGGATGCAGGGGTGGTCCGGGTGGTGAGGGAGAGGGCTTTTGGTTGAGCTGGCCCGGGGGTGGTGGTGGGAATGGTGTCTGTCCGCTATATCCCTGTCCTCGTTCGAGCCAGCTCGGCCATTACACAGGCGCCTGAATCCGAGGAGGCTCATTGGGCCTTCCAAGCTCTACATCAGGGGAACGGGACGAAGATCCCCGAGTAGATCACCGGGCCGCTCCAAAGCGGCCCGGAGTGAGCATCGGATCCGGCGGGCGGCCCCGGGCCACCTGTCGGATAGTTCCGCAGGATTGCGCTGTTATTTTGGGAAGTGGAAATTTAGAATAGGAAGGTGGTGAATGGAGAAGTGAACCTTTCCTCCATCATTTTTCCCCTACTCAGAATCATCCCATAAGAACATAAGAAGAGCCCTGCTGGATCAGGCCAAAGGCCCATCTAGTCCAGCTTCCTGTATCACACAGTGGCCCCACCAGATGCTTCAGGGAGCACACAAGACGACAAGATACCTGTGTCCAGTCACCACTCCCTTGCACCTGGCACAGAGAAAACCTACTCCTACAACCAGGAGGTTGCTTTTCCCCATCATGGCTTGTAAGCTGTGATGGACTTTTCCTCCATAAATCTGTCCAATCCCCTTTTAAAGGCATCCAGGCCAGGTGCCATCACCACCTCCTGTGGCAAGGAGTTCTGGCCTTTCTCCCTTTTCTATAGGGCAGTTGCAAAACATCTGTTCGTGTAGCAACATATGGTGCAAGAAGAAACTTTCATTTGGGAGCTGGAGTGACTGGGAGGCATCAAGCAGGGATTTTCTATGATAAGAACAAAAGGAGGTAGGTTTCAGAGGGTTAGAAAGCAATGGGTGATGTATGTGAATATATGTGACGGAAACCCCCTCCCTCCCCCCTCTGCTGGAATCTGCATACAAGTGAAAGTGAAAGGTTTTCATTTTAGTTTACATCTTATACGATTATGATCATCTTATATCTTATACAATTATGATCCACCTGGGATATTCATACTGCTCTTCACTGGCCTACAGTTTTTTTCATGGCCCAATTCAAGCTGCATGTGACTAATTCTTTGCATGTGACTAAGCGCCCAATCCTATCCAACTTTCCAGCACTGATGAAGCCATGCCAACGGGGTGTGTGCTGCATCCTGCGGTGGGGGGGGGGGCGGCAGTCGTGGAGGCCTCCTCAAGGTAAAGGAGCGTTTGTTCCCTTACCTCGGGGCTGCATTGCCACTGGAAACTTGGATGGGATTGGGCCCAGACAGCCCAGTCCAGCCTAAGGCCTCAGCGGCACAATTCAGGCACAACTGCAGCCTAAGCGCCTTAGGCTCGAGTTGTGCCTGAATTGTGCCGCAGAGGCCGAATTTGTGCTGCAATTGTGACTGACATAGGATGGGTTAAGGAAAGTTGACCAATTCAGTCCTAAGTTCGGCATAAGAGCTATTCCGTCCTTTGGCCTAAAAGTGGGCGTGTTGGGGGCGTGTCGGGGGAGTGACAGGGGCGGTTACGAAATTTGTTCCGGTTCCAGACACTGGCGACCCCCTGACACGCCCCCTTGAGCACAACTCAGGCACAAAATTTGGGTCAACAAAAAGGGTGGACTCAAATGTGAGGAGACCCATAGGAGCCATTTTACCTTACCCACACCAGCCCTCTCCTGAAAAGTTCTAACACCCTGGTCCCGAGTTGTGCCTGAGTTAGGACGGAACAGTTGTGGCCTAACTCTGGACACGGACCCAAACAGTTACCCTATCAGCACCCAGCCCCACCCAGCCTCTTTCCCACAAAAGCCCAGCCCCAGCCCTCCACTCTCTCTCTCTCTCTGAGCACGTGGCGTGGGGTCCTGTCCCCCAGCAGCCACAAAGTGGGACTTTGAAAAATTTCAAACACCCCACTTCTCTCTTCCCTTCTGCTCTCTCCTCTCTGCCCCCCTCTAGGGCAGAGAGGGCTGTGCCGCCTGTGGCCAAACTGTTTACTGCTGTGCCTGGGCAGCTGTCTCCATGCAAGTGTTTGCTAACCCATGTCTTTCTCCCAGCCCCTCTCCCCCCCCCCACAGGCAACAACACCAGCAGGTAAGTGCAAGTAAGAGCAGGGTTCGTGCTGACATGTGGTCTGACTTCTGCCTCTTTGCATATAGAAATATAGGTAGGATACATGCCTCTTTACCAATGTCTTGTCTCATAGCTGCCTGCAATGCCTGCCATGATATGCCTCTTTACCACTGTTGTGTCTCATAGCTGCCTGCAATGCCTGCCATGATATGCCTCCTCATAGCTGCCTGCAATGCCTGCCATGATATGCCTCTTTACCAATGTCTTGTCTCATAGCTGCCTGTAGTAATGTGAGCACACAATGCCACAAGTGTGGAACTGTTAGCCTTATGTAGACACCAGCTGTTCCCCCCCCCTTTTCTCCACAGGGTCTACTCACAGGTCAGTATTGGTAGGTTTGCCATGGTTGTGACCCACACGTTGTGTTGTTGTCTTGTCTCTCTTTGACCCTTTTCCCTTACAGGATCATGCTCACCTTACACCCAGGCAAGGAGCGCAGACCATGCTATGTGTCTCACACCTCTCAGCTGTGTTTAATTTCTCTCCCTGCAGGCCTTTGCAACCGGCACACTGGCATTTCTTCAATGGCGATTGCTACCACACAGCAGCTGCCATGGAACACTCCCGTGTTTTTTGCCTCCCCAGGAATGTCCACTACCACCTACCTTCCTGGGAGCACCCCTGGGCCTGCAGTCTGGTTGCCCCATGGTCGTCTGCCTCAATGCTGCCAGAGGTCCTGGAGCCTGCCCTGCAACCCTCCTCAGCTGCCGGCGCTGCTGCTGCTCCACCTCCCTGGCTGCCTACTTGCTGTCCCTCCCCTTTCCATGGTGCAGGCTGTGGTTCCACAGGGGAAGGGCCTGAATCCCCTGGTCCATGGGGCACGCCTACTGCTGCTGCTGCTGCTGATGTGGTCCGAGTGGCCGCTGTGACTACCTCAGGCAGCCTCGCCTGGCCATCTCTGCCACTGTTCCAGAACAATAAAGATGCCCCTGGAAACACATGTCCCCAATGTTACACAAGCACTGCTCCACACAGAGAGAGACAGTCCCCAGCACACAAGCCCCTGCATGAATCCCAGCCAGGGCCTGCCACAGCCAGCCCAGGGAGACCACAGCAGGGGGGCTGCCAGACCCTCAGGGCTCAGAGGGGAGTGGGGAGTTGGGGGGCCTCTCAGGCAGGCAAACACTGACAGGCGACATGGCGCACGTCCGCCACGTCCGTGAAGAGCCCTTTCGGCAACCGGGGCTCTCACCCGCCCTCGGTCCGCCCGTCAACGGCGTCCGTTTCCGCCCTCGGTCTGCCCGTCAACGGCGTCCGTTTCCGCCTGTCATCGGCGTCCGTTCTGCCCAAGGACCCTCTGCATAAGAGGCGCCCGTTCCTGCATTGCCTCCATCTGTGAAGTGACCCCTGTGTCCCTATTGGTCTCTGCAGACCCCTCTCCCTGTATCCCTCTCCCACCAGCCTTGTTGTCTGTCTGTTTCTGAGCCACCCGTGCCCCTCCCCAGCACCCACTGTCTGCCTGTCTGTCTGCCTCCCCTCCCACTCCCTGATGATGGAAGCTGGCCACCTCCCACCCCACCAGAGCGCCTGCCGCGACGTGCTGACGTTGCCCCTCTGGGGGCGTGATGAGCTGCGTGAGCCCTTCCTGCTCGCAGCAGACAAGCCCAAGGCATCTCTCGGTCTTGGCCGGGGCACGGAGCAGAAGGCATGCCAGGATACCTTCTTTGTGGGAATTGCCACGGCCCTGGAGGCCCAGGGCTTCAGGCAGCGCATGGGCATGTCATGGCAGAGGCGGTTCCAGACTTCATGAGACCCCCCTTGTGCGTGCCGTTCCCACCCCCTCCTTCCCTTCTCTCCCCCGCTCACCCCCCCCATGACTCCCACGTGCAGCCTCAACGTGGCTTGGGGGTGGCATCGCCTCCTGCAGGAGGGAGGGCAGTGGCACTCCCCCCTGCAGCAGGTGGCTAATGCCCAGGGTGCCCTGGGGCAGCTGGCACTGGCACAACCTCTGCCCTTCAGCTGACTGTCGCATGCCCAGTGCCTGCAGGCCCACCTGTGGCTGCCCATCTGCTGCGAACGCTGCAACAGCTGTGGTACACACAGACGAGCTCAGGAGGGGGCTCTTTGCTTCCACAAGACTGACACCTCCCCACAGGGGCCTGCCTGCCTCTGTGGTAAGTGTTGCCTCGATCCTGGCCCACTGCTCTTGCCTCCTGCCTAACTCAGGCACAGTTGCAGCCTAACTCAGCTCTATTTTGGGCCTCAACTGTGCCTCAATTGTGCCTGTGTTGGGCTGGACTGAGGCCTAAGACTGCTATCCTACTGAGCTCAATAGAACTTACATCTGAGTAGACATACATAGGATTGCACTGTAAGAAGTTCTTTGGATCTCAGCCCTTGAAAGCACTGTACTGTTCCAAGTATTTCAATTAAGCTGTGTTGTTAAAATGTTTTAATGTATGACTTCACCCTTTTTATGGCATTCCTGGAATACTGTTACAAATACAATAAATGCTCATTTAATCTTGAACACTCTTCTAGTTGTCATTTGTGAGACAGTGCAATAAAATGATCACAAGTACTAAATGGCCTATTTTATATAGAATACAATATCCCTCACTATAGCTGTGAGCCTAAGGTATATTTTAAGTTAGGATTTACCTTAGGATTTAAAGTTAGACATTTAAAAGAAACTTCATATTTCATTTGGTAGATGATTTCCAGTAGAAGTTAATCTATAAATTGTTCTAGTCCTTTCAATTTCATAATTTATTTTATAGGTGAAGGTAATTGATTCTGTGATACTGTTTATTTTCAGTTTGCAAAGTTTATTTTCAAAATCTGCTAATGGTTATCAGCCGATATGCTTGTTTTCCTGTGGTTTTACAGAAATGCATCGTTTATTCATATCCCTTGTGTAGTTGTGAGTGACAGTTACCATTTGGCACATGATATCTGCATTCGTTCATCAAACTGTCCCCTGCTTGCGAGTCCTTTAAAACTCTCCCTGCAATATACATGATTATGGTAATTTGAAAATGAAACATAGAGTAGAAATGATAAATGCATCTCATCTTAGACTTAGTCTTTATGGCTCTAGTAAATTCCATACCCTCGGCTAGATCAAATTCATGCAACAGTCATTTTGGAAATGAGTCAATCAACAGGCTTTTCCTTACCCATTATTATTTTGCCTAAATATCTTAGAAATGTGCTTGTCAATTTATTCCCAGGTAATTTCAATGCTACGTAGAAGTAATGATATTATTTCTTTTCAGTTTATTACAACTGCAAAAGTAAAAGATCTCCCTCTAATACCAAACACATCCACTTTTGTGGCTGAATATTTCATTTCCCCAGAGGAGCTTGTGGAATTAAAAAAATTAAAGAATGTTCTCCCAACAGCAGAAAATATTAGAAAAGTGTGTATGTGTTGTTTTTAAAATCTTTACTAATGCTCTTGATATACAACTGAATTCATCTGATGAACTTGGGTTACTAATTATTTAGTCCCAATCAAACTCCATGGCACCAAATTGGCTTGGTTTGCAGTACCTCAGTTTTAGAGGACTGTGGGTTGTTTTTTGGACAATTAGCAGTGATGTAGACTTGAGTCTATTGACTCAGACTCGAGTCGCGTCAATGACTTAACTCGAACTTGACTCGGCAATTGTAAGACTCGAAAGACTCGACTCGAGACTTGGAGCCTTTTACGACAAGTTGAATTTTATTCAGGTTTAAACCAATTTCCCCCATTAAATAGATAGGGACTCGCAACCAAAGACTCGGGACTTTGGGGCAAAGACTTGGACTTGACTTGAGACTTGGACCCAGAGACTTGGGACTTGACTCGAGACTTGGAGTCAGAGACTTGATCCACATCCCTGACAATTAGATTATTTCATGTTGTCACTCTAAAGACAGTTATATCCAATCTCCTTGAAAGAAATGAAGGCATTAAGAAGAAAGACAACATTTATGGCTTGACCCTCCTCCTTCCAGCAAGTGAGCTCTAGGAAAGAAATGGAGATTACCTAAAATTGGTTTGTATACAGATTTGAGAATATTGTATATCAGCTTCTCAGTGTAGTATATTTTTGGTGTTAACTGTTTTCCTTAACATTTAGGCAGCACAATCCTGTAAATAAAGCCGGCGACGAATGGAGCGTTCCGTCGCCAGATGACGTCGCGAACGTGCCGTAAAGCACGTTTGCAATGCCTCGGGAGTAAGGGAGGCCGGCACAAGACCAGCCTCCCTCACTCCGGTGCTGGACCAGGACGCGGACGGCGGCGGAAGGTAAGAGCTCCATCGCTGGCTGCGTGGGCGGTCCGGCCGGGTGAGGGAAGGGGGCCATTGGCCTAGCCGGCCCAGGAGGGGGCGGGGGGTGGCGTCGGCCATATTCCCGTCCCCGCTGGGCCGGCTACACCGTTACACGGCCTCCTCTACTTCTGCCAGCTATTTAGCTGGCAGAAATCTGAGGAAGACGATAGGGCCGGCCTAGATTTACACCCGGGCAAGGGGACAAGCGTCCCCTTCCCCGAGTAGACCTCCAGCCCGGCAGCAGAACGGCCGCCGGGGCTCAGGATCTGGTGGGCGGCCATGGGCCGCCGGCCGGATCCTCACACAGGATTGCACTGTCAATAGTTTTCTACCTCACAGTGTAGGGTATCTGTGTTTTCTTTTCCCTTTCCACTCTTTCATTTTGCAACAAATAGATACAGTCCAGATCCACAGGGACAGTTTAAGGCCTGTTCCAATGTTACTGCCCAGGGTGGGAGTGGAGAGTCTGTAGTGGGGCTCCTTCCTGGCTTCTTCCTATCCTCAGATCATGTCAGAACCCCAGGATAACATGGGAGTTTTATTACATGGGGAAGCATTAGAAAATATGATTCCCCAACTGTAGTCTGCAATGTTACAGTCCATTCTTTCACCATAAGACTTGACCACTTCATTCTGCTACATGTTAATCAGCTCTATGAGTGAGGGACCAAGTCAAGTTCCAAATCTTGTATTGCTAACTGAACAGGAAAACCACAGATTATTTGTTCTGGGAAGGGAAGACTAAAGTAAGTTATTTTGTTTGGTTGCAATCCTATATACTAGGGGTGGCCAAACTGTGGCTCCTGCCCTGGGCCACATGCGGCTCTTTGATGTATAATGTGCGGCTCTTGGAAATATGTTGGCTGAGCTCCTTTTGCATCACAATTACTATAAAAGGTAAATAAGACATTTTCAAGCTTTATAATTATTTACCAGGCATAAACTGAGAGTTCACTGGATTGAAACATAAGTTTAATGTTCATGGTGAGTAAATATAAGAATTAAATGCTTCTTAAATGTTGCTCTCACTTATCTCTCTTATTAAATGCTTCTTAAATGCTCTCACTTATCTCTCTCTCTTACGGCTCTCAAAAATCCGAAGTTTATCATATGTGGCTCTTACATTAAGCAGGTTTGGCCACCCTGTCTACTGTATATACACTTACCTGGGAGTAATTCCCATTGACCTCAGTGGGACTTACTTCTGAGTAGACATGCATAGGAATGTGCTCTTTGTTTTGTTTATTAAAATGTTGATATCCCACACTTTCCCCTCCCAAAAGGGAGGCACTCGTATTGGCTTCTAACAAAATATAAAATACAATATAATTAAAATGCCGGCAATAACAATACTATTTATTTATTTATTTATTTTTTATTTTATTTATTTACAATATTTTTACCCCGCCTTTCTCCCCGAAGGGACCCAAGGCGGCTTACAACATGGGATACATAATACAAAAAATAATCACATTTAAAACAACAAAAACAATCCACAAAAGCCAGTAAAAACATCATCTAAAATTAATAAAAACACATCAAATTACAATTAAAACAGGAGCATAAAAAAGGAGCATACTATAAAACACAGCAGCAATCTAAACAATAATAGGCTTACCAGATCTCCAACTGGGACAGAGTGCTAGACCTTTAGGAGAAGGAAGGTGGGCAGGTGTAGCTTGTTAAACCTTAAAGCACAATCCTAGGCATGTCTACTCAGAAGCAAGCCCCACTGAACACAATGGGGCTTGCTTCTGAGTATTCATGCCTAGGATTGTGCTCTAAGGTTTAACAAACTACACCTGCCCACATTCCTTCTCCTAAAGGTCTAGCACTCTGTCCCAGTTGGAGATCTGGTAAGCCTAAACAATAACAACAAGAGCATCATAAATAGAGATAGCAGCTTGACAACATTGTATATAAAGACTTTAATCAGTGCCAAAATAAAGATTGTGTTGACCTCATGTCAAGGGTGGGTAGTAGTTTCATAACTTGGATGCCACCACGGAGAAGGCCCTCTCTCATGTCACCGCCAGGTGTACTTCCACCAGGGAAATGTGGAGATGGGCCTTCAGCTACTCTAGTCCCAACCCATTGAGGACTTTAAAACTAGCACTTTGCATTGCACCCAAAAATCAATGCAGATGACACAACAAGGGAATGATGTGATCACCACATCTAGTACCAGGCATGCAGTCATGGAACAGCATTCTGAACAAGTTTCTATCTAGATGGTCTTCGAGAGCAGCTCCACGTAGAATACATTACAGTAGTCCAAGTGAGATATAAGCAATGCATGGACAACCATGATCAGGTCTGGCTGACCCAGGGAAAGGTTGCAGTTGGTGCCCCAGCCTAAGCTGGGAGAAAGCACTGTAGGCCTCAGACAACACCTGAACATCCAGGTGCAAAGACAGGTCCAGAAGCACTCCCAAGCTGCTTTTTGAAAATGTTTTGACAGTTTCTTCCCTATCTTGAAGCCATTTGTGAGGACGTTTGCTAGGGGCAGGCTACAAAAATCAAAACAAAACAAATGCCCCAAACCATTTCCCTTTTCTGCTAAGAGAAAATGGCAGGCCAACACGTAGATGTTTTATTTTGTGCTATTGTTAAACTATAAAAACAACACTAAAAGGATGGCTTTTCAACACTCTTCGCATCATGACCATACTTGTTATTTATTAACATTTTCCCCCACCAATTTCAGCATAGTATGGTATTTCAGCATAGTAGGGGCCAAGCCATTAATTCAGAGCGCAATCCACACTAACTGTGGAGCGGCAGAGCGAGTGCTCGGCCATTCCAAGCCATAGCAAATGTGCCATAAAGTACATTTGCGACGACTCTAGAGTAAGGGATGCCGGCGCGGAGGCCGGCAGCCCTTACTCTACTGCTGGATCGTCCCTGCGGCCGCTGGAGAAGGTAAGTGAAGCACCAGTGGGTGCGGGGCGGTGAGGGAGGTCGGCTGTTGGCCAAGCTGGCCCAGGGGGTCGGGGAAGGCGGCCCCCATATCCCTGACCTGTTCCGGGGCTGGCACTGCCTTTACACGGCCTCCTTGGACTTGCACCAGCTAAATAGCTGGCCGGCCCAGAACACGGATAGGATCTGGCGGGCAGCCCTGGGCCGCCTGCCGGATGCTTAGGCAGGATTGCGTTGCCCTTCATTTAAGGTGTGGAAAAGAAATCAGACTGTGAACTGGTAGGCCTTTCTGGCAAGGCACCACAACTGCCCCTTTCCTGCATGCTTCTTCTACTGTTAGGCCCTTCTCCACCCCTGCACTTTATGAGAACAAGGTGGACATGTGAAAAGAAGCAAACAAGTACTGTATCTGCTACCATCACATCTAGTTCTGCCCTCAGATTCATCTCTCCTCAGATTTGTGATCGTATATCCCAACACCTTTTTCAGATCTTAAAAGCAACTGCACATTTTCCGGATAACAACTGCCTCCTCTCCAAAGAAGCTAATAGCCTCTCTGGAGAAAAAAAAGCCAGGTAAGATACAGGTCCTTGTCTTTGTTTCCCAGTGAGATTACAGTATTAGCAATTTAGGAGTGAGGCAGCTTTTGAATGGGATAATGACAGGGGCAAAGAGTGAATCCCACTCCCCTAGCACTACAGCCTGTTCCTGGCATTATTTATTTATTTATTTATTTATTTCCCCACATTTTTATACCGCCCTTCCTCCAAGGAGCTCAGAGTGGTGTACATATTTCCTCCCCTCCTTTTTTTTTTGTCCTCACAACAACCCCGTGAGGTAGGTGGGGCTGAGAGATAGTGACTGGCCCAAGGTCACCCAGGAAGCTTCGTGGCTGAGCGGGGATTTGAACCTGGATCTTCCAGGTCTAAGTCCGACTCCCAAACCACTACACCATCCTGGCTACTTCTAAGTTTTCAAAAAAAAAAAAAAAAAAAAGAAGAAGAAGAAGAAGAAGAAGAAGTTGGGAGATCCCGTGACAGATCTTAAAAAAGGAAGGAGGGGGGACCCGGGAAACTACAGGCCGGTCAGCCTAACATCTGTTCCGGGGAAGATGGTGGAAAGTCTCATTAAGGATAAAATCTTAAAATACATAGAAGAACAAGCTCTGCTGAGGGAGAGTCAGCATGGCTTCTGCAAGGGGAAGTCTTGCCTCACAAACCAGTTAGAATTTTTTGAAAAGGTCAACAGGCATGTGGATGCGAGCGAACCCGTGGATATTATATATCTGGATTTTCAGAAGGCGTTTGACACGGTCCCTCATGAAAGGCTCCTGCGAAAACTCCACAGTCAGGGAATAAGAGGGCAGGTCCTCTTGTGGATTAGGAACTGGTTGAAGACCAGGAAACAGCGAGTGGGAGTCAATGGGCAATTTTCACAATGGCGAGAGGTGAAAAGCGGTGTGCCCCAAGGATCGGTCTTGGGACCGGTGCTTTTCAACTTATTCATAAATGACCTGGAGTTGGGGATAGGCAGTGAGGTGGCCAAGTTTGCGGATGACACTAAACTTTTCCGTGTGGTAAAGACCAGCATGGATTGTGAAGAGCTCCAGAAGGATCTCTCCAAACTGGGAGAATGGGCAGCAAAATGGCAGATGCGCTTCAATGTAAGTAAGTGCAAAGTGATGCACATTGGGGCAAGAAACCAAAATTTCACATATACGCTAATGGGTTCTGAGTTGTCTGTGACGGATGAAGAGAGAGATCTTGGGGTGCTGGTGGACAGGTCGATGAAAGTGTCGACCCAGTGTGCGGCGGCTGTGAAGAAGGCCAATTCCATGCTCGGGATCATTAAAAAGGGGATTGAGAATAAAACGGCCAATATCATTATGCCTTTGTACAAATCGATGGTAAGGCCACATCTGGAGTATTGTGTCCAGTTCTGGTCACCATACCTCAAAAAGGATATAGTTGAATTGGAAAAGGTGCAGAAAAGAGCGACCAGAATGATTTGTGGGCTGGAGCACCTCCCTTACGAGGAAAGGCTACAGCGTCTGGGGCTTTTCAGCCTAGAAAAAAGGCGCCTGAGGGGGGACATGATTGAGACTTATAAAATTATGCATGGGATGGAGAGGGTGGATAGAGGGAAATTCTTCTCCCTCTCGCACAACACCAGAACCAGGGGACACGCACTAAAATTGAGTGGAGGGAGAGTTAGAACAGACAAAAGAAAATATTTCTTTACCCAGCGTGTGATTCATCTGTGGAACTCCTTGCCACAGGATGTGGTGATGGCACCTGGCCTAGATGCCTTTAAAAGGGGTTTGGACAAATTCATGGAGGAAAAGACCATCACAGGTTACAAGCCATAAGCAACCTCCTGGTTTTTTAGACGTGGGTTTTCTCTGTGCCAGGTGCAAGGGAGTGGCGACTGGACACAGGTATCTTGTTGTCTTGTGTGCTCCCTGAGGCATCTGGTGGGGCCACTGTGTGACACAGGAAGCTGGACTAGATGGGCTTTTGGCCTGATCCAGCAGGGCTCTTCTTATGTTCTTATGTTCTTATGTTATCTCCAGCATCAGATTCAGTTTGGTCCTTAGACTCATAAAACAGCTCTTCTGAGACAAAACAAAGTATAGGGTTACACTAAAATTCTCTCTCTCTCTCTCTCTCTCTCTCTCTCTCTCTCTCTCTCCTTTTTAGCAAGCCAAACTGAATTGCAAGAATCACCAACAAGGCATCCAGCACATTTTGCAAAAGCTGTACAGTTTTTAGACCTCTACTCAAACATAGGCTGCAGTTTAGCTATTGAGGCACTATCACTCTCCTGAAAGGTGAGATGATTTAGAGGCCAGGAGAAGCTTAATTTTTCTTGATCACCACGTGCAACCTGGAATTTTAATGGCAGGCATAATTAATTCTTCTGATGTTAATCATCAGGGCTGGACTCCACAATTATCAGCCTTGTGCAGCTGGGGCATGGTGCAGACATGAAAAATTAGGAAAATGAATCCGTAATAGGGTGGCAGATTTAATCTGCATCATGAAAACAAAGTTTAAAAAAAGGGAGACTGAGAGAATTTCAGCAGAAGCTTTTGTGCCAATAAGTGCTGACAGAACTGAAAAATGTTGCCGATGTCCAAAGTGATTGGTAATTACCAAGCCATTGAATTTTTTATTGTCAATTTATCATTGCACCAGAGGTTAAATTTAACATCTTCTAAAGCCATCACTCTAGGAAGAAGGCAAGCTTTGTATCACGTGATTCCAGGAGTCAGTGAAAGGTTAATCAGGTATTCCTTTAGCTGGCATGTACTTCCAAATAATTTCTCTCTTTTTTTTCTTTTGAATCCTTGGGTGTATGTATGTATTGGAGGGAGGGAGAGAGGAAGAGGTATTTTGAAATTTCTATCGCCTCCACATTTCAGTTACATTTCTAGGCAGTATCTGTACATTTCCTTTGCACTATATTTTTGCAAAGTTGCCAGCATATGTTCTCTACCATGAAATATATACGGCAAGATATTTCATATTTTTTAAAATGACATTTTTAGTTTCTAGTGGAATCTTAAGAGTCATGTCCTTCCTTGCATGTCAGGAACTCCTATGTTGTTGTTGTTTTGTTTTTTTGGCAGAGATCTTTATATTTTGGAAGCCTTCTCATTTTCTTAATGAGTTATAGTTGAATTGTCCAATGGATAGTGAGGAAGGTGTGAATGAACTGAAATGTATTTTTTAAATTATAAATATTTTGGAACATACTGTATTTATTTGCCTGGCAGAACCCTGAAAACAATTATTCTTCTCAAAGGAAATAAATATATAATGTATTCATGGTTTATTTTTTTAAGTACTGTATATTGACACTTTATTTAAAATATATAAGGTACAATTCAGTTAAAGTTAGGCACCTTTAGTGAGAGAAATTAACAACACAATCCTGTTCTTCTACAGGCATACCTTGACTTACATCCACTTGACTTTCATCGCTTTGCTCTTTCAACCATTTTCAATTATTACATTGAAATAATTTCACTTATTTATTTTATTTAAAGAATGTAAACCCCGCCTTTCTCCCCTCTTTCATCCGATTTCATCCAACCTTCCATGACATTCGTTGATGTACTTATGTTTATTTTTCTTTTATTTCTCTCTGTTTAGATTTAGCATGTATTCACATATGTTATATACGGCGCAATCCTACTTAAATTCCGGGCGGCGGACACCGTAAGGCACGTTTGATGACTACTGTAGAGCTGGCGCCGGCCTTCCCAGCTCCGCCGGCCGAGGACTTGGGCAGCCGCTGGACCCAGGAAAGGTAGGATCTGGCAGACGGCTCTGAGGCTCAGTGGATGGGGGGGAGGGACAACGGAGCCGGGAGGGCAGCCATAGGCCCAGCTGTCCTGGACGGGGGTGGGGACATGGCGTCCGCCATATCCCGGTCTCCGTCGGTCTCCGGAGGGCGGCTGGGTCGTTAAACGGCTGCCTCCGACTTCCGCCAGCAAAATAGCTGGCGGAAATCTGAGGAAGCCTACTGGCCCCAGCCACCATTACACTCGGGGAAGGGGACGAGCATCCCCTTCCTCGAGTAGACTTTCCACCACGGGCTGCCTGCTGCAGGCAGCCTGTGGCAGAGCACTGGATCGGGCGGCCATCCTCGGCCGCCCGTCCGATCTTTAAGTAGGATTGGGCTGCCCGTTAGTTATTTATGTTTTTCGTTGGCCAAAATAAATCTGCAAGGTAAATAAGGCTATGCTTTGACATTCATCCATTTTTGACTTTCATCCATTCTCTGGTTCCTAACGCATTGAAAGAGCAAGGTATGACTGTATACTTGGAAATAAATCCCATTGCATTCAGTGCGGTTACTTTCCTGAGAGTAAGCACCACTAAACACAATGGGACTTTCTTTTGAGTAAACATGTAGGAGAATGCATTGTAAAGCTTGTACTAATGCTACTGCTCAAATCAATGGGATTTAAAATACTTAACTTTGTAGGATTGTGCCCATATTTTTGATAACCTCCCCCCCAAAAAAAGAAAGGAGACAGAGGATATAGTATAGAAGGACATGGAATAGCACCACCTATTGGTTGAAGGTGTTCAAGGTACTTGCTTACTTACAGCCCAATCCCGTCTAGACTTGCAGGGCATAGTGGTGCAAATAAGGCACCTGCTGCATCCTATCCAGGATGGGGCCTGCCCCAGCGCAGCTGGAGGCCTCCTTGAGGTAAAGGAATGTTTGTCCCCTTACCCGGGGTAGAGCCTTAGCTGCCTCAATAGATCTGCTTGAATGTGCGCCAGCTATTTTGCTGGAGGCTGTCGCTGATCCCTCCCCCTTCCCGGGCCTGGCCAATCAATCACACACCCCCAAAACGCCCTGTTCTGCCATCACTCTGCCACCGGGGACTCACCTCTCTGCCATGGCGGCGATCCGTCCCGCAGTGCCAAAGGAGTGGCGCAAGCCTCTCCGCTGGCGCCGCTTACTCGTCGGGTGATGCAAACATGCCTTATGGCATGTTTGCTACACCCTAGACTGGCGGATCAGCCACTCCGCCGGTCTTTTGTTAGACAGGACTGCAATGTTACTTACTTTACTTACAGCAATTTAACTCTGCCACTCACTGGCGTCGCTGGAGGTGGGGCGGAAAACTAAGTTCTGCAGCTTTCCGCCCCACCGTTACTCTCCGGTACGAGGCGCCCTGCCCCCTCGTCATAGGAGCCAGTCAGCGGAGTGAAAGCAACACGCAGGGACTCTCCTGCGCGTTGCTTTCTCTCCGCTGACGGGCTCCTACGACAAGGGGGCGGGGCGCCTCGTACCGGAGAGTAACGGTGGGGCGGAAAGCTGCAGAACTTAGCTTTCTGTCCCACCTCCAGCGACGCCAGTGAACCCTGCCCTTCCCCCAGTAAGGCTCCCAGGCCGGCTTTCATAAAATCAAACAATGGGAAACCATTACAGTAGAAAATGTTTGAGTGAGGGATATGCCTTCCTTCCTTCCTTCTCCTCTTTTTTATAGGACAATTGGTGTTTTTATCACCATAGTTAGGCTAGAGGGACCAACACTTAGCTTACAGAGACATCAGCAGATGGACCTGGTGATAGTGGTTCTCTACCTTGCTGGACTTTCTTCTTCTCATAAATATTGGTTATAAAATAACCAACAGATTATTCATAACATTCTCCAATTATGATCCTGATATCATGAACAAATCCCAGTACATATGAAAATCAATGGTATCTTTATAAGGTTAGGGAGATTTTAGCTACTTGGGCTTGGGCTCAGCTTGCTCTCCTCCCAAACTACAAGTATAAATTCTCTTATTCATTGTGCTTTAACTGTCTTTTCATATGATTAAAATTAACCTTTTGTCCACTTCAATCCGCACTTTAATCAGTCTCTCATCTTTCCACTGAGCAGGCATTGTATTTACTGGTTTTGAATCCAGGGGTACTCTGATGAAAAGGAATTGCATGCGTTTTCTATAAATTAAATATGGAAATGACCTTTAGGGGAAAAGTTGGGCAAGGGATCAATGTGTGCATTAATTACTGCAATTCATTACCTAAATAAATGCAGGACCTAGCTTTTTGCTGGATACAAATGTAGGGGCAAAAGATGTTTACAAGAGACAAAGGCTTCTTGATCCTGCTATGTTAATCTGCAGATAAAAAAAAAAAAGTGTGACTTCAGCCTTCCTGTAGGCTCCTCTGGGGATATCCTAGCTGGGATCAATTCCCACATGCAGGCAATGAATTATTGATGCTGAATACAAAAGCTGCCCACGTGACACGCACTGCTATCACCTTCCAGTGCCTTGGACAATCTTTGTGTTCCGATACCCTCCCTTTTTTATTATTAAACTGACTGCGTAAAGCAGCAACTCTACACTGACACCTCTTATAATCAAAAAGATAACTTGACTCATTGCAGCGATTCATTTATTTGTAGGGAGACAAGAAAAGAAAGCACAACATGGAAATGTAATCTTTAGTTCCCCAGAAGATTTCCTCTCCTCCTAGAGCACAAATAGAAGGCTTGAAAATATACAGCGCACACATTTCTATGGGGAAGAAAATGCAGTGAATTATTGAAAAGATTTCTTGCTCTTCTGAATTAGTATCATCTATTTCTTCCTCTTTTTCTTAAGAAGAACTTTGCAAGAATGTAATTTTCCTCATAGTTTTTGGATGCCTTCTGTGATGGTGTTTTATAGCGCAATGATAAATTGCCACAGGAAGGATTTTCCATGCAAAATCTGACTGCGTGGTATGATTTTAATTCTGCAGGATTTTGCATAACAGCTATTGCTATGGTAGGGGATCAGCTCACATTGGAACATTTTTTCTCTCCCTCCTCCTGGAAACTTCAGCTATTTTAATTGGATGCTGTCCAAAATTGCAAGTAATTAAGAATCAATTTGGGGCCATTAGTAAGTGAGGCTAGCTAGCCAGTGTTGCATATTTCAGAAGAGTTAGTTTTAATGAGAGGAGTTCCTGGATGGGAAAAGAAAAAAAAAACCCAGAGAGAGATTAAAGATAGTGTAGGGACTGTCTGCTGCTAAACTAAACAACTAATGGTACATGGAAAGATGCTGAACTTGTAGTCCTTTCTAATTGATCTACTTACTGTTGTTGAGAAAACTTTAAAAAATGACGGTAGGTACCTACTGTGCATTAGAGGTTCAATAGCTATTTATATACCTTAGAAACTGGTGCATCCCTCAGTCTTTTTTTTTCTCATCATGGAAGCACATGCTATCTCTTTTCAGACATTTTCACCTTACAACTGTCAAGGCATCTTCACCTTTCAGAGCTTTGTAGTCCTGCGAATGAACATGTGTTTGCTTATACAGTACTGTGCTGTCTACAGGAGGCATTAAAAGAATTGTTAAAGATGTTAGCCACAAATTCGGATGGGGGAAAGTGTTGGTTTGTTTTGCCAGTTCTGTGTGCTGTCATATGTGGTGCTTTTGAGCAGCAAATTTTGATTCATAATTGATCCATGGTCATATGTAGCTTTCTTCCCCTCCTTCCCTCTCCCACTCTGTAATCTAATGATATCGGTACACCTCTTTTTCAATAACAAAAAAAAAGAAGAATGTTGCATTAAATGCTTGCCTGGATTTGAAGGTTACTGACTGGAGGTGTGCAGTTACATTGGGAGAGTCAAATATTTACCATTGGAGTGGTAATGCAATAAATCAAGTACACAGACCTGAACATACTCTCGATTTTCCTGTTTCACTTTCCCCATGGATTTATATCCTGAGAAACTATTTGGGGCAAGTTTCTTAGTTTGAGGCAAAACAAACACAACTCCAATATGTGGCTGTTTTAAAACACACACCTCTTTGGAGAGCTGTTTGCATTTCCAGCCTGTGACTAGAAAAGTGCATTGTTCAATGAAGTGCTCATAGGAACAGCTACAGCCTTGATATAAGTGTCAAAGTCTCAAAAAATAAATACATATATTGACTACAGGAAATTGCAGATGTATAAAGAACAAAAAATGGAGGACAGCATTGTCTGAGGAGATCTACTGAGGATACAAAAAAAGGAGACCTCAACAGGTGCTAGGGAAGCAGATTACTAAGAAGATATGGGACCTCTGGGACCGTGAGAGTGAGAGTGCACCATCTCGCCACATCACTGTGCTCCTTGGCCATATATCTTGGGTTCTCCCTACATTTAGTGCTTGTCTGCAGAGGCAAGTGCTGAACACAGGGAGGGTTTCTCTCTGTTCTAGAACCTGGACTGTTCAGGGTTCTGGAACACAGGGTTGACTCTTCCTTTGACCAGCACTTGCCTCTGCAAACAAGCACTGAATGTAGGGAGAGCTTGGGGGACGTGGCTAACAAGCATATTGGCATGGCTAGGCAGTGCACTCCTGTTTGCCCCCCTCCACACTCTGGCTGTTCCCTACAAATAACATGTGAAGAGGAGTATGCTGCAGCTCAAAAGCAGCATGATCTTGGGAGAGAACTAAACATACTGAGTTGTTCCTGAAGGAGGGTTTAAGCTAGGGGTGGCCAACTTTTCAATATGACTTGTCCTGGCCCTTTAATGGTTGTATACGTGAGAGCATTTCAGCAGGTGCAGCTGCTTAAGCAGCACCACCTGCAATTGCAGCTATCTCCATAATAATTCATGCCTTGCAAAAGGAAAAAAAAAACACTAAAATTCTTGTGGGAAAAGGGTGAAGAATCATGTTGCTAGTGTGAACTTAACTGACTGAAATAAGGGATTGTAATGGAGGACAAACAAACCAATACCTCCAGTATATCAAGTAAGTTAGGAGGTGAGTAGTGAAAAGAATATCGGAGTAAAAGCAAAACACATGCTCAGAAAGCATGCAGAGAATGGCCTAAAACAGCCAGTGACATGGGAGACACTACCTGTATAGTATAGTTCTAGATGAGACAACATGGGGAGACCTGAAGGACCACCTGCGATTTGTGCATTGTTGTTGTTGTTGTTGTTGTTGTTAATTGAATTTATACCCCACTTTTTTCCTCCATGGGGGGAACCCATATATGCGTATGGATCCAATGAGAAAAAACAAAGATTTTACTATGGCAAAAACTGAAATTCAGGGTATTTTACAGCATTCTATATAGCTGAAGGGAATTCAATTTCATCCTTAGGTTAGGAGACAGCTGTTCTGAAGTTGCAGGATAATGGCTGTCAACAGAGTAAATAACAGCACTGCAGCATCGTTACATGAAGAAAGTGCATGATGATGTCAAGGGATAGTGAAAGTAAGGGATATGCTGTAACATCAGAATTCACATTGATGATAAAAATAAGTTTCTCAAATACCTACACAGAAATACTGTGTATAGCATATGGCATATTAGAAAGACAGTGAAAGTGGAGCTACTAAAACTATATGCACGTGATGACTAGTGGTTTTGAAGGACCAACATTATGGGTGTCACCTAAACCCCAAATCCCTTAATGAGCCATGACCGTAGCTAGTCAACAATAAATCTGAGAGAGGTATCATGCCAATGGATGACATGATACCAGACCTCAGTGACGCAGAAGTATTCTCTAAGCTTAATCAGAATGCACTAGGACATCCCCAGTTAGCACAAGTTCTCAGTTCCAGATTGTATTATATTCTCCAGTTTCATTGGTCTAGGGACGTATGAGAGACGGGCAGCACAATCCTGTGTAAAGATATGCAGCCAGCCTAAATGGCCAGCAACTGTATCCTAAGCCCTTTCTGGGCCGTGCCGGCACTGCTGGAGCTCACCTCGGGATAAGGGGATGTTCGTCCCTTTCCCTGGGTGTAGGCAAGCCTGGGGCCTATGCTGGTGTACATCCGGGGAGCTGACGTACATCTGGGGAGGCAGTGTAAGGCTGGTGCGGGCTACGATGGGGCATAGGATATCGGCACTGATATCACCGCCCCCTCCCAGCCTGGGCTGGCCAATGGCCCCCTTCCCTCTCTGCCACGTCCCATCCGTCCCTGCCCCTGCACTGTCCAGCGCAGCACTTATCTGCGGCGGCAGGTGCAGGTCCGGGATGCTGGGGGAGTGAGCGGTGCTGACCTTCGCGCCAGTGCTGCTTATTCCCAATTAGCCACAAAATTACACAGGATTGCGCCGTCAGTTTTGGTATCTCATAAGCAGCAAAAGTATTCTAGGATATTCTTTGTGATTCACTGTCAGGAAATCCAGGGGTGAAAAACTCATGCAAGCCGCCTTGAGTGCCCTCGGGAGAAAGGTGGGGTATAAATTCTTTAAATAAATAAATAAAATCTCAGTGATGACATTATTGTATATGGCAGATCTCAAGAGAAACATAACTGTTAAAAAAACAGTAGTTCAGTAATGGAAATAAACAAAAATGTGACTGAAATAAAGATTCTCTAGAATTCTCTGAGTATCTGTTTTCTAAAGATGAGATCTCAATAGACCCAAGCAAAATACTTGCTGCTCATGCAATAAAAGCACCAAACAATTTAAGCACTATTAGGAGCCTACTGGGACTAATCATCTGTGTCTTAAGTTTCATCCCCAAGTATTACACACTCACAGAATCATTATGATGTGGAACCAAGCAAAATGCAAAGTGGGTACGGGGCAAGAAACAAGCAAAAGCTTACAAGTGATAAGATAAATATTAAACGTAATGGCATATCTTGACCCCACGAACTCTCGGTAGTAACTGAAGATGCTAACCCAGTTGAATTTGGAGCCATTTTGATGCAACAGGGTCATGTCATAACATATGCAAGTAGAGCATTAACTGCAGAGAGCCACAATACTTGCAATTAAAAAGAGAAGATTTTGGAGATGCAAACATTTTCACTTGTATATTTATGGGAGTTTTACTCTAGTTAGTGACCGCAGACCTCTAGAAGTGGTCTTCAGAATTCCAAATGATCAGCAAGAATGAGAGATGGAAACTTTAGAGTGGGTCAGATGTAATGCCAAATAATGCTTCTTAATGACATTTGACCTTAGAACCAATAGTATGATTTGATGTTACATGAATGAGCAGCAAGAAGCCTTGGGATCATGTAATCCCTCTTCTGCCACCTTCTCCCATGTGCACCATGTTTACTTCCCCCTAATCCTGGTTTTTAGCAAACCATAGTTTGCAGGGCAAACACACAGTCATAGTTTGTCAGTTTGGAAGCAATGGCAAACTATAGTTTGCTACAAATCATCATCAGAGAAAGGAATTATGCTGCATGAATGAAGGAAGGATCGGGGGTGGGGGGGAAGGAGTGCATCATTTCTACTCATTCACCTTAACCACCTCTTGCGCCAGCACTATGAAGGACAAACCAGTTAAAGACAACCCTAGTGGACTACCAGTCTCACCATGCAAATGACGTTGGGCAAGTCAACACTGTCCAATCATGTATAGCAAAAGCATTTGTCAGTTTTGTTGCCACTCATGCAATTCCCAGATCAGTGTCATTTGATGAGATCAAATGAGAAACTTCAAAAGAGGTAGTGACTGCATTATCCCAAAGATCTCATGGTCAGAAGTATGTGCAGGTTTTTGTGGAACCTTTCTACCAGGTGATAATCTGTTGGTTGTTATTGATGAATGCTCCTGATACCCTAAAACTGTGAAATCCACATCTGTTAGAGCAGTGGACAAAATATGTTCTACGTTTGGAATCTTAGACATACTCAGAACAGAACAAAAAAAAAGAGGTCAATCTTTTCCATTTGTGCAATTTGCAAGCTATGCAGGATTCACTTCATAGGAAATAACTCTCTGGCCCGGAGCAAATGGAGACACAGAAACATTCTTGAAAATCGTAGGGCAAACAATGAGAGCTTCAAAAGTTGAAGGGAAAAAAAAGAAACATTAAATGTAGAAATTCTCTATAACTACTGCATCACACATTACAAATGATTATGTTCCAGTGGCTACATAAATGTTCATACTGAGTTACCAGAATTCTCTTTTCCAGCACAGAATGATTCTGATTTCAAACAGATGGCAATACGAAGTTAAAATGAAACTCTATGCAGACAGAAAACAGTACCAAGGAGTCTAACAGCCCAAGCCTGCCTAACATGCAGTGGCCAATCGGCTCGGGACCTACCTGCGGCGACTGGCGCAGGTCTGGGTCCGCAGCTGAGTGAGGGGTGCCGGCCTCTGTGCCGGCGCTGCTTACTCACAAGGAGCTGCAAACGTGCTTTATGGCATGTTTGCGGCTCCTTAAGCCGGCAGAGCACTCGCTCCGCTCGCACCTGTTAACTTTTGTATTGAAATGCGGTTTATAATAAAAAATAATCAATCAATCAATCAATCAATCAATCAATCAATTAAGCTAACTAAATGACTACAGCCAAAGGGTCATGCAAGATAGTCATAATCTGGTAGGTATATACTTGTTAACACTTGCAACAAATAGTTGTGCTTCTCATTTTACATGCTTGGAGTCTGGTAATGTCATTTCATTTTATGCCTTTGGCCACACTGTACTGGAAAGGAAAGCATGCTAGAAACCCACAAAGACTGGGGATTGATCCAAGTCTGTATTATTATTTTTTTTGCAGATTACAGGGGATTGACAGAGGAAGCTAGATGGCACTCTAAAAGGCCAGTGGAAACATTTAACTTTCTAGAATAGATTGTCATGTTTGTGCTTTTGAATTTATGGGAGAAACAGCATTCAAGGAACAAAGAATGTTGAGTTCTATGCTCATCGTTGGACAATTGCAGCATCAAGTTTGGACTGGATGTGTGAATGACATAACAACACAGGTAGAGCTTCCATGTTACCTCAAATATAGTGCTTTTTAGTTCTTAGTTTGTCACGTTCAGGTGTGTGAGCAATCAAATGAAGACAAATGAAGTGAGGTACATGTAGTTATGAATATGCCCTTACAACTTCCTCCCATCCGCTCCTATTACACTTATAACCTCATGTATATCACCAATGTGGCAACCTATGCAAAACTTTGTGCATTGAGTTCTGCGTATTCGTAGGCACTAATAAGGATGGAAGGAGGTATAAAGAAGCCCATATTCTATTGAGATAGGGAGGGGCTGTGAGAGAGGTTCCAAGGTGGCTTTCTATTTAGGTCAACGATAAAGAGAATTTCCTAGTAGGCAATGGAATGAAGACGTGAGTGTCAAGAGACACAGTAAAGGAAGACGGCATGGTAAAGGCTGGCAAAAAAAAAACGAACAAAAAAGTCTTAGCCTATTCCAGTACATAATACTTTTAATTAAGTAGTATGCATCATTTAACGGCAGAATTTACCCTTTTTACATTTGAAAAGCAAAGAAAACCAATAGTAAACCCATTCTGCTAATGTAAGCCCTAAACCTGAATGAGGGGCAGCGATGGAGGGGGGGGGGAAGAGAAAAGTGTGAACTTTTTTCTTTCTTTCTTCCTGAAACATTCCTTCCTTTGCTTTATAGTGCTACACACAGGCAAGTGTTTCTGCATATTTGGAGAGCTCTCCAGGCATACAGAAAATATTACTTTGTAACAAAACAGAAGGGAGAGGACCATCACCACCAACAGCCTCCCTGATGGGGCTGTGTACGCATACATTTATTTATTTATTTATTTATTTATTTATTTTCCACGTTTTTATACCGCCCTTCCTCCAAGGAGCTCAGAGTGGTGTACATATTTCCTCCCCTCCTTTTTTTTTTGTCCTCACAACAACCCTGTGAGGTAGGTGGGGCTGAGAGATAGTGACTGGCCCAAGGTCACCCAGGAAGCTTCGTGGCTGAGTGGGGATTTGAACCTGGATCTTCCAGGTCTAAGTCCGACTCCCAAACCACTACACCATCCTGGCTGGAACTATTGACTTAAAATGGCTGCCATCAAGATCCTCCCCTGCCCCCTTTGCCCCTGATCCTCCCCTGAACTGTCCCTGCCGCTAACCTACCTGCTCCAATGGAGGATGGGGGAAGGTTCTGTGGGCTGGTGGTGCCTGTGCATAGCCTCTGGCTCAAAGGCCCTGTCCCTTTGCAAGGCTGCCACTCTGGCTGTTTGCGCTGGCATGCCCAGCCTGTAGAATGATGGAGCGACTTTCATGCTGTGAATTCTACCACCGTAAGGCCCTGATAGGATTGGGCAGTGAAGAGAGCAGCACAGAAAGCTGAAGCGAGAACCTATACTTAAGCCATTGATTAGTCTGTGACAAGCATGAAAGGCGGAAGGCGTCAACTACAAATGACATTTTTGAACTTCATAGGTTTTATGGTACATTGCTGTAAGCATTTTTTTAAGTGGCAAGGTAATTCATAAATACAGTAGCCAAATAATAAATTAGAGCAAGGAAGGAGACGCTCTTCCAGATAACAGGGCACACACTGGACTGCTTAGGTTGGAGGCTGGTTGTGCAGCTGAATCTCCCTCCATTCTGCCCCGTGCTTTAGGTTTAGGAACAGAGTAGGAGAGGTTGAATCACTCCTCCTCCCCACACTGTACAGCTCAGGGTGAAGATTGGAGCAGAGTAGTAGCAGTGGAGGCTAAGCATCCCTCTCCTCCTCTCCTCCTCTTCTTTGAATTCTGCACCTGAAGCCATTTTTCCTGAAGAAAAGCAGTCATTAGGCTTGTCTTACATGCATTTCTGTAATGTTTCTACATTTCTGGGTAGTGTACAGTTAGGTCCTCCTGAGGAGGCAAGGGGATGAGGAAAACCATCAGAAATTAGATTTGATATGCTCACAGCTCATCAGTCTGTCTGTCTGTCTGTCTGTCTGGAACAACATTCCAATTGGCTGTCATCACATGATATAGAGCATAACTTTCCAATTGGAAATGCCATTAAAAAAAAAAACCTTACCATACCTCCTCAGCTAGATTATCTGCCACCCATCTGGTTTAATAAACCAGAGGTTCTTCCCTGCATGTCTCCACGTCAACATGAAACTATGTCTGCTGGTGGTGGCATGGAGCCACTTTCCCATAGAAGGAGAAAAAAATTGGGTGGGAAATAGCATTAATAGCAGAGTTACAAAGAACACAGTTTTCTTTCCAAGCACTCTTGTCTCTTTTCCATTTTATTTCTTAAACGTTTTTAGAAGTTGCATTGATCCGAAGGCTGTTGGCTCTAGTTTAAACAGAAGAAGTGGACAGGTCAAAGCAGGGATGATTACCTGATTTATGATTCCGAGGGTCTTGTGAAGGGTGTAGCAAATAAACTACATTGCCGTGTTGTTATGGTACAATTCATGATTTTATGTTTCTTAGGATTCATACATACAGTCAGCTGAAATGTGTGCATTTAGCAGCTTGTCCGCATGGCCTGCTTGTGGGAGTATGTTATGATGAGGTGTACAACACATTAACCCTCTTCCCACACTCTTGGCATGTCCATGGTTCCCAATTGTGACTGGCATGCCCTGTGTGATATACATGTATGTATGTAAGATTCAACAGGGTAGGGGCTATATACTGATGGGGAGTGTTCAGGTTAGCCTGTGTGATCCACATGTTGACTGAATGTGGGAGGGGGAGGGGGAGAAGATGGCTTGTGGGAGCAGCTTCTCTGAGCTGGTTGTGCTCAAAAGTGGAAATCCCTTTTTGCAGAAGTAGCAACTGCTATCTTGCATTGATGCAAGTGGAGCTTGGATGCACCACATTTTGCAGGATATGCCCAGGGTTATTAATTTAGGGGATACTGGTTATCAGTTGTAGGATTGTCAGTTTGCCCAAAATGACCTTGTTTAACTTTTTTTCTCAGGTGGATGGGCAGCAAAGGTTAATCTGAGGCCATTTTTTTCTGGCCGCTGCTTGGCTCTGCCCTTTTCCCATCAGGCCCTGTCCCTTTGCAAGGCTTTGCCCCAGGACACCTGGTTTTAGGAAGCTGGTTTTAGCATTCTCTGTAGACAAACATGTGTCTAGCAGTGTTTCCCAAACCTTTTTGACCTGCGGCTCCCTTGACCATTGACGACCATTGGCTGCACCTCCCCATTACATTATGTTGGTGCCAGTCAATTGGCATTGCACTGTTTTCCGAGAGGATTCCGTGGCACTCCTCCACGGCTCCCTTGGCTGGTTTCCCCGACTCCCCTGGGGAGCCGCGCCTCCCACTTTGGGAACCACTGGTCTAGAGGGTTTATGACTTGGCCCTTAGATATCCACTGACAATAACTGAAAGCAGAGGTCGGAGGGATCTGAGCTCTTCTCAGGACTCGAATATTTTTTTTAAAAGATACTAACGTAGATAGTAAAAAGAGTGAAAGACACAAAATTGCACTCAGAATGCATTTCTATGCTGATTTGTATCGAGGATGATGTTTCCTTCTTAAATTTTGATATATTTCTGGTCCATGTTTCTTTTTTAAAGCAATAAGACATGACAGGTGTGAGTTATGGCGTGTTCATTCGTACCCTCATTCAACACAACTGGATGTAAATTAATGTCCTGTAATTCATTTAATGGAGTGTAGTGTCTTATTACAATTATAAACTTTTATTAGAAAATGTGTTTTTAAATATTTATATTGTTAATTAAATGATGATGAGTCCTATAAATTCTGAGCAGTGAATTATGTTGTATTAGTCGCTCTTCAGATGCCACATATTAGCCAACAGGAGAGTTGTGCTATTGTGCTGCTCTGTCTTGATTTACTGGGGACATGCTTAGGGTACTTTCCTACTTTAGATGTACTGTATGGAACTTGCTGTTCCAGATTTACCTTCTTGGCAAATGATATGAAAACCTGACATGCATTAAAGATGTTGCTTTCCCATGCAGGTGCTATGGGCACAATCTACTGGGAAGTTTTCCTACGTAAGGCCACTACATTGAGACTTTGCAAGAGTTTGGTTGTCTGTGATGTTCAAAGTAGGCCTGGCTGGAAATCCCCCCCCCCCAATTTTGTGAGTCTATTAGAAGTGGGCCACCTGGCCTTATTCAGAAGGATGTTTTAGGGATATTCATGAGTGGGAGGGGAAAGATCATGAGGATAACAAGGAGGGGACAATACTTTTGCAAACCTGTAGAAAAGAGGAGAAACTCCAAAGTGCTAGAAAAGGGGTTTTTTTGTTTGTTTTTTTAAATGAACATTCATTTCACAGAGAAAGGGGTTTCCAGGAGTCTTTTGACCTGGGGAGGGGGGGGTGTCAATTCTTGATTAAACAACTAATCTCTTGCCTCTGAAGAACTTGCTCAAAACACATCAGATGCTTAAGACTGTGCAGTATTAGAGTTACAGTATTGGAGAAAAAATAAAACATTTTCCCCTCAGCACTTTGGGGTTTCCTCTCTTTTCTACAGGGCAAATCTTACCCCTGCCTCCGGAGTTCCTCTGGTGGCCACTAGCTGAGAGCTGTCATTTTTCTCCCAAGCCCCCAGAATGATGCTACATGATGACATAATAGCATTGCTCGGATGGGGGCTTTTCGAAACAAAATGGCAGTTGGCAGGTGGCGACCACTCAGGGAGCACTCAAGGATGTGGTGTTGGCACCTGGCCGAGATGGCTTTAAAAGGGGTTTGGACAGATTCATGGAGGAAAAGACCATCACAGGTTACAAGCCATAAGCAACCTCCTGGCTTTAGAAGTGGGTTTTCTCTGTGCCAGGTGCAAGGGAGTGTCAACGGGAAACAGGTTATCTTGTTGTCTTGTGCTCCCTGAAGCATCTGGTGGGGCCACTGTGAGATACAGGAAACTGGACTAGATGGGCCTTTGGCCTGATCCAGCAAGGCTCTTCTTATTTTCTTAAGTTCTTATGTTAAGGTGTAACAAGTTTTGCCCCCACCCTGATTTTCACAAAGAGAGCGAGAGCGAGAGCGAGAGCGAGAGAGAGAGAGCGCAATTTGAGTGTCCTGAAATGGAGAATTTTTGAAATGGGTATAGAAAAACTTGGGGAACCTTTTTTGTGGGAGTTTACTGTGGTGGCAGCAGTAAATTGCAGTTTTCTCTTTTCTCTTTATAAACTACATTTTACTGCCTATCTGTGGCAGAGGCAGCAACAGCCGTTCTCTACTTAGCAGCCAGCAAATAACAGCTGTCATTTACCCCCTTCCCCCACCAGAAGTGCCAAGACATGATAACATTCTGCGACATTGTGGGGGGGGGGGAATTATGTCATCCCCCCCACTGACAGTAACATTTTTAGGGGGTGGATGTCTTGAAATGGTGCTGAAAAAGAGAACCACTGCTATCACCCTGAAACCATTCCCTGAGTTTCACCAGTCTCCCCAAAAAATGGTGAAATGCCCACCCCTATGCCACATGACCACGAAGGCATCTTCGGACAATGCTGGCTCTTCGGCTTTGAAATGGGGATGAGCACCACACCCTAGAGTCGGACACGACTGGACTTAATTGTCAGGGGTCACCTTTATCTTTACTATCCCAAATATGCTGCCTCCAAAGTGTGCAGCAAATACATGATGCCATTACATCCCCTCACTAATCTTTAACATGCTTGGACTATAGCGTTCCTGGAGTTTTGTTAAAGTCTGCCAAGTGTGCTGAATACTATGCTAATGTCTCATTTTCTTTCCTAAAAACTAATTTCTGTGCTTCCAGAATGAGGTGTGCTGTATTCAAGGGCCGGCCCACTCATGAGGCCAAGTGAAGCAGTTGCCTCAGGCAGAAGATTAGTGGAGGGTGGGTGTCACCAACACCAGGGGTCAGCTACTCTAGACCCCTGTGTTCGGTTTCCCCCATAGTACACTCCCTTATTACTATAGTCTACAACAGGGGTTCTCAACCTTTGGAGGCCTGGGTACCCCCTATCATGGTCCAATTTTCTGAAGTACCCCATGCTAATTTACTGCTAATTAATTGGATTAATCAATTAATTAATTAGGTAATTAATCATTAAATTAAAGTACAAAAACAAGTTTAAATATGAAAAAATGTATTATTTAACTGTGTGTGTGTGTGTGGGGGGGAAGGAGACACATGGAAGGATCTCTTTTTTTTCTCCAAGCCACAGTTCCCAAAATCAACTCCTCCCTCCCTCCCGCACCCCACCAAAGTACATTTTCCAAAGTACAAAAATAAGCCCAAAACCAAAATCAGAGAGACAGAAGGGCTCCAAAAATAATTACAACCTTTATTGGCTTATAAAAACACAATGCAGTAACACCACAATAACACAATAAATCAAACAGACAAACAAACAAACATACATGCATGCATACATACATAAGCCTTAGTTAACTGCCAAGCTTAGACCATATTCACGGCTCCAATGCGTCAAAAGATATTTTAGGAAAATTCCCACTGTCTCAATTATACCAGAATCCTCAGATGATAAGATGTTCCTTAATGCAATACAATCTGAACAACCTTCCCACTTACTCAGCAGGGGAGCTAAAAGTTTCTTACGGAGAACCAGATGGAGTCAGCAATGTAGGATCATATGAGGAAGAGATTCAATCATACCCGGCTCACATGAACAACATCTCTCCAGATAGGGTATCCTATTATATCTTCCATATAGCACAGCTGAAGGGAAAACATTACACCTGGCCAGAGTGTAAGCCCTACGTTTGATAGGACACATCAGCCAGGTAAGATACTTTGAGAGGTGACCAGCTCTGGTCAAAATCTGGAAGCATATCAGAGAGCAATGCTTACTCACTGCACCCTGTAACTCCTGGGCCTGAATATCCAAAAGCCTCCTTTTAAATACCTGAAAAGAAGCCATTAAGGGCAGTGAACCCAAAGTGTCAGTATCACTACCAATCAATCTAATCTTATGAAGAAACTCCTATACTTTAGGAGTTTGGGCAGAAGAGTCTGGCTCAGTCGGGAGAGCTGCCGTCTTGTAAGCCCGAAGACCGGTGAACTTGACAAGTTCGAGACATGCCGCCGACAAAAAGCTATAAAGCCTCCGGGAGGAGAGATAAGAGCTCCCAGCTGCGTTGGTCGAGTGTGGAAAGTGCCAGCCAGCAGAATAGTCAGACTGTAAAAAGGATACTACCTGGAATGTAGCTGTTCATGAAAGACTGGACATTTATATATTGTAAAAAACCCCAAGGGAGGGTTAGGACAGCCTGCCCATGTACACCGCCTTGGATTAAAGTCGGAGAAATCCAATGACCAAGAAAGGCTCTGTGGTGTGTGTGTGTGTGTGTGTGTGTGTGTGTGTGTGTGTGTGTGTGTGTGTGTGTGTGTGTATAGCCCTTGACTGGTGAGTTGCTCCTTTGGGGAAAGACAATTTGTACCAGTTCTCTGGTCTTTTTATACCTCCTCCTGAAACCAGCAACCTATTAGGGCTCAGATCCTGCTGAGAATTCTAGAAGATTACATCATAGTCATGCGGAGATCACACTATCATCATGATGTGGAGATTACATCACCATCATATGATTACCTCACCAGTTAGACACTCACACTTGCCCCTTTCCTTATATGGTCATACTGTAGCTGCACTCAACCTTATCAAGATGTCCTTGATCAATGAACACCTTTTGCAGATCCAGATCCAGGCACCTGGTTATGCAGAGGCTAGGCCAGCCGCTCCTAGTCTTGCCAACCTGGTCCTGTCTCTGAAAATGGTCAAGGGGAAAAACAATGGCAGCTAGGATAAAACTTTCCTGTGACAGTGGGTGCCCATCTAAAGCCACCTCCTTGTCTCCACTGCCCCTTTCTCCTGCTTCCTGGATTGGAAAAGGAAGAGGGGGACAGAGAGGAAGAGGAAATGTGGTGGGGAGGAGAGTGCTGAGCGAAGACACTGGTGAGAGGGAGGAGGTGAGCCTGGCACATCATCGGGTGAGGGGCAGCAGCATTTGGCATGCTGCCTCAGGAGTCAGGAGGTCTTGGTCTGGTCCTGACTGTATCAGTTACTGAGGCCTTTTTGTGATGGCAACCATTGCAGTGAGCACCATTCAAGAGGGCAAAGAAAGACAGACACAAGTGTGGTAAACATTGTTTCAGCACACATCCGCTGCATTCTGAGGCAGTTGTTTCACAGCAAAGAATATGTGTTCATGACTTAGAAAGACTGTCTTCCTTCTTAGATTCTCGGAGTATTACTCAGAGACTTGTTTTTGACAAAATATTTTTGTCAAATATTGAGCACTTGAGCACCAATGGTGTGTCATTTCTTTTGCACAAGAGAACTACTTGATCAAGTTTTGATATGTGGGCCCTTCCCAGCAACAGCTTACTAATCACGGCCTGTTCCATGTATTATTATTATTATTATTATTATTATTATTATTATTATTATTATTATTATTATTATTATCAACAACAACAACAACAACAACAACAACAACAACAACAACAACAGTATTTATATACTGCTTTTCAACAAAAAGTTCACAAAGCGGTTTACAGACAAAATCAAATGATTAAATGGCTCCCTGTCCCAAAAGGGCTCACAATCTAAAAAAGATGCAGAACACCATCAGCAACAGACACCAGAAAGACACTGTGCTGGGGTGAAAGGGGAGCAGTTGCTCTCCCCCTGCTAAATATAAGAGGAGCACCAATTGAAAAAGTGCCTCTTGCCCAGTTAGCAGGGCTTGTATGCCAACAAGTAGCCAATTTGTAGTTCCACAGCCCTTTCATAGCCCTTTCTTATCCCACTTCTGCGCGTGTATATCACTATGATGGAAACTTTCAGAAATGACGTTTGAGTATGCCATCACTGTTACACTTCGGGTATGCAATGAATGCAATAGAGAGCCCTTCATACTGTAGCTATGGCATTAGCAATGTGGGATGGGCTTCAATCCAGACCACATGCTTGAATTAGATTGCATTAGACATTGGCATGCTTCTCCATCATGTACTGCTATTGTGGGTAAGTAGAAGATATGCTTTTACTGAAGCTTGATTAATAACGACGCATTAATGAAGCCCACTCTACTCAAACATTAATTTTAAAATATTATGATACTCTCAAACCTTCATGGAGATGCGTGAATCTTGGTGAAAAAGGACACTGTTGGGAGAAACGGAAGCTTGCGGAAACCATGTTTATTCCGCAGGGTTTAAAACTAGGTAGGGATGCCTAGTTTCCTGAATATGCTTCAGTGTACGTATGTATTTCCTACAAAAGAACAGGAGACCTGGCAGGATTGGAAGGTAACCAGGGCTTGGAGGGGGGCATGATACCTTTGTGAAAAGTGGGAATTATTTATGGAGAAGGTATCTGGGTAAAGTTGAACCATTTCTGCTGCTTAAACCTTCTTCCTAAAGTACTAGTTTTCTTTGAGTAGGACAGGGACTCTTTAACCATATTATAAAGGAGTATTTAAACATTTAATCCCCCCTCTGCATTCTCAAGTGGTACAATTCTGGGGGGGGGCTTTATAACATGCTTTTTCAGAATGTGTAGATAGACTTTGATGTAATAATAATCAGTCACATGATTACAGGACATTTGGCTATTCTGTTCTCTCGTGTACATGTAGGTATGGCCAGGGCCAGTACACCAGGTGATAGGGGATAAGCTGTGTGCCGTCACTCCTGTCCACACAATGGGGTGGTATATTGTCCAAATTGGCTCCTAATGAGGCACTCAGGTAGTCACATGACCTTACATGGTCTTGGTTAGTCACATGACCTTGCTTAGTCACTAGCCCTGTTCTCTTAAAAACAACAACCCTGTATTCAGTAAAAGTGGGGAAGAGGAATGGGACCACATACCCTAATGCCAACACACTCCCTGGCCACACTGTCCTGTGGTTGCATTTTTTACAGTAATCTGCAAGGGGCACAAAGGGTTTTTCGGTCACGGTCCCAAATTGCATGGAGTAAGTCCCACTCTGCATGTGTTCAGCTTTGCCTCTTGCAGACTAGTGCTGAATGCTCCTTTGGTGGGGTGTGTGTGTGTGGCCAGTTGGTATACTGGGATAATTAGAGGCTGTAGCCAGTGGTTGTGGCTCCTTTCCCCACATTTACCAAACATGGGAAGGATTTTGTGCAAACAAGGCTACTAAGCTTAAGGAATGAATCCTTCAAAAAAACAAAAAAACTGCTGTATGCATTCAAAGTATAAAGTTAAAGTCTTTAACTTTATAAAGGTATTTTTTTCCAATGGTGGGAGTGAAGTATACAATGTGAGCCTTAACTTGAAATTTGACAGAGTTTGGCACATACAAAAGAATAATTAGCAGGTGGCCAGGTGGCAACCCTACCTATTTAGGGTCGAAATAGGTGAAATTTCACCTCTGATTTTGTGGAATTGTGTAATGCCTGCTCATGAAATTGTGGATCTACGGTTAATTCCTGGTGCTACAAGTATCACATTTTCTACTCCCCAACTCAGGCTGATGAAACAGTACTGACTCACTAGAGGTCACTCAATACTAAAGAAGAAGTGAGATGGACTTGGCATCTAAATATACAAATGCCTGAGACTTTGCAAGCTCTTGAAGCATTCCATTTCCAAATAGACCACCAGCGATTGGTCAGGAGAGCTTCAGTGATTCTAGGAATTTCTCTTAGTATGGGCTGCTAAATCCTTGTGTGCTAAATCCTTGAGCAGGAGAGATCTCTAGTTAGGGAAGTTCCACTAGTGCATTGTGTACATACTGGAATACAATATTCAGAAACAGAAGCTGAATTTCAGTTTAATTTATTTTAATCATTTTAACTCATAATGCATCTGTTGCTGGCCTATAGCAAATGCGTATGGAATGTCTGAATGCACCCCTACATTAAAAAAAACAAACCCTCCTTGCAATGCAAGAGCTAGCAGGTCAGGGAGAAGGTTGCCTGGGCTCTCCTTTCTTTGGGAGAAGGCTCTAGCTAGAGCTGACCTGAAATGCTTTCAATTTCACTGACCCATTTTTATGAGTGACACAACTGGAGAGACTGTATTGATTATTTTTCATGGAAGGAGTCAGTGGAGGCAAGATGGCATGACCACCTGTTTTGCTCCTTTCAACAGCTCGAATCTAGGAGCCACCTTGTTTTTTTCCTCAAGAAGCTATGAATGATATTATGTCATGATGATGTAGCATCATTCCAAGACTTTTTTTTTGGGGGGGGGAGTGGTGGCCACCAGCTGATGGCCACTGGGAAGAGTGCTGCCATAAAACAGAAGGTGGTGATAAAAAAAAGTGAGAAATGGAAGCTGGTTTTTCCCTCCCCCACTTTGTTCTCTCCAGAGCTTTTGACTCTGCCTGGGTTCTAGCCTCGATGTTTCACTGATATTTGACCCCCCACCTGCAGTCTGAAGTGGAACAATCTAGCACCATATATGTCACATAAGTCTGCTTATAGCAGGGCTCACCAACTTTGCTTTGGATTTAGGGGCCATGATTTATATATCATTCACTGGTGGCACATGAGATTTTTGGGGGGAGGGGTTGTTTTGTTTTTTCTATCATTAAAAAACATAAAGCCCTGAAGCCTGAAAAATTCATGTGCCACCAGTAAATGACATAAATCAGATTTAACATACAGTATAACAAGCATAGAGAAGAGCTTCGGACATTTATGTCATATAAAACAACATTCTGATGTGCAATGACAAATATGCTATACACTTACTTCAACTATTGCTTGGCATTTTCTTGTCTCCCAGTTGTTGCTTGCACGCGTATGTTATGCACTGATAAAAAATTAATACCTCTCAACACACAGACTAACAGATCCACGAGATTATTAAGTGTTGTTCATCATGCATCTACTGTGTATGCATTTACACAGATTTTCAGACCAGCATACAAGCCAATCATTGTGCTCCTTGCTTCGTGTCATGCGCAAATGAAATATCCACTAACCACACACTGCAATACACAGGATCATAACTGTCACTAAACACAGATTTGGCACTCTGGTTCACTGCTGGAGATGAGCTATTGGGTGACACAATCGCTGCTATTCACATTTTACTATCGTGATAACTTGAAAATAAATAATTATTGTCAAAAATACTAGGCACCAGGATGAAATTTCTAGCCGTTATGGCACCCTGACCCTGGTGCCTAAGATTTGTCAAGCCCTGGCTTAGAGTGTTTCAGCTCATACTCAGTTGGTGGCTGTTACATTTCTCTCCCAGTTAATATTACTCCTGGCATTTTTTCTTGGTTGACTTGCATCAGAAATAGAAGAACTGACAAATGTAGGGATGGTTTGAATCTGAACATTTCATGGTTCCCCCAACCTTGCAGTTTTAGTTAAACTCGTCATAGCAGAAAGTGGGAAACTTCTAGTATAGTTCTGATTTTCCCTTTAATTCCCAAATGGGTCTAGAGTTATTGTTAGTGAGTTAATATAATATAACAAGGACTCTGAGTTGTTGATTCAAATTTCATCGCAGCCATAAACGTTTGGGTGGGCTTAGTCAAGCCACTGTCCCCCAGTCTTAGCTCTCCATCTAATTGTATATCTATATCTATATATCTATATGTCTGGCTGCTTATTTTTGTTTATCTGGTTTTTTTTTTGTAGTTTGCTGTTGATTTGCTTATTTTTTATTGTTTGTTTTGTTTTATATGTTGTTTTTACTCTGTAAGCCGCTTTGCGTTTCCCATTGGGAAAAAAAGAGGCGGGGTATAAATATTTAAAAATAAATAACATAAAAGATGGGGATAATAATGCTTGCCTACATTACAAGATTGTTCAAAGGGTTACACTAAATAAAACCTGTCATTATTGTTAACATTAAACTCTGACTGCATGCCACATATATGGAAACTAATGGCAGAGCCTGTTGGAAACACAAAATATGTTTATGACAGATCTAGGCAACATCAAACTGTAGCACATTAAAAGGAATATTATTGGCAGTTTGGCGCTCATTACAGAGGAGACAGTTGAACCATAATGATTTCCTTGTGCAAAGTGGGCAGGAAAATAGGAGCAAAGCATATTAATTGGCTATTGATGGGGAGGGATTTGGGAGCCATTCCAGTGTGGCTTGATGGAAGGAAGTTTCCTTTTCTTTTCTCAGCACATGGTGAGCAAAGCAACATTTAGATCTACACTAACATGAAAAGTCACATCACTCCCTAAAATCTGGTGTGTTTAAAGAGAATCCATCAGGAATTCCAACTGTGTTAAAGTGTCCTGTAGCCTGAATATATTTAACACAACCACACGAAGAAAGTGATATTTTTGATGGGATGTTTCAGAGCTGATCTCATGCAGAATAGATCATATTAGACAGCTTCTAGAAACGTTACAAAATACCACAATCGATTTTTTCTATTGTTAGTAATAGTTGTTTCATACTTATAATAGAATAGAAAATCTATCCAAATTCTAGCCATCTCCCAAATAAGTGAAGACAAAAACTAGATCATTTAGAGTTGATCTGCTGCCTGGTAGCAAAGGGGAAAACAACACAACATGCTTCCCAATTTTAAATTTGAAGGAAGACAAAGAATTCAGACTAAATTTTAGATTACAGTTTTTGAATAGATTTGCACCAGATTTTCCCACTGGGTATTTTCAGCTTTCAATAAGAGCCAGAAGAAAGAAAACCCAGGCTAGGTAACTCAAGCCATCGTTTCCTGAAGAGGCCACTAATGGCCTGAGATTATTCAGTTGGGAGTTGGACAGCCCCTCCCTTAAAAACCTATGTACTGTATCTTGAGCAGCAGGGCTGGCCTTAACATGAAGCAACCTGAAGCAATGGTTATGTGGAGCAGCATCCTTGGGCACCCTTGGAGGGGATGCGAACCAATGAGCCCCCAGCCTATTGCTCTGCAGCCCTCTCCAGATAGCTTCTTTCTGTCTACTTGGTGTGTAGCAATTGAGAGGCAATTTGGAGTCAGCCTGTTGACCTGCCTCCTTCCCTTCCCAGGAGCACGAGCCACAGCCTCCTTCCTCCACATCAATGAGCAGCAGCAGTGTATGCTAGGAACCAGAGGCGCAAGGCGCCGGGAGGGCGCCCGGGCTCGAGGGGGCGGGGCCAGCATCGCGACACGCCCTCGTGTCACGTAGATGCACCCCCCGCCCGGTTTACTCCCATTTTGGAGCCAAACGGCTCCAGGGAGGGTGGGTGGGCCCGAACAACGAACGACGCTGCTGTTCGGGGCACAGTGATTTCGCCGCCCTCCCCCAATCGAGCTCCTGGAGCTCCTGCTCCACTCGCTCCGCTGTAGTTATGGGCTGCTAGGAACCCAGCACCCTGCTTTGCCTATGGTAAGTGGTGCTGAGGGTCCCCCTTGTGGCTTGTCACAATCCATCCCCTGGGAAAAAGGTTCATTCCAGGGGTGAATGTCCCCTACAGGGACTCAAACCCTCACTATTTATTTATTTATTTATTTATTTAAAGAATGTATACCCCGCTTTATATTTATACCTATAAGTAGTATTATCTCCATATTGTAGATGGGGTGGGGGGTGGGGATGAGGCTGAGAGGAAGCAGCTAGATGTCTTTTCTCAAGTATGTGCCTCTGTTGCAGGGATATTGCATTTTCCCAAGCACTTAAGCGGTGATATTTTGCTGATAGAAAAATGTGATATGCACTCCCCCCCCCCCAAGCTAGCTCTTCTGTTGCAGTTGTGAATGCTGTGTAGAATGTGATGGGGGTATGAATATATGAAGCTGCCTTTTTCTAAGTCAGTCCCTTGATCCATCTAGTCCAGAGCTGTCCACACTGACTGGCAGCAGCTCTCCTCAGTCTCAGGGTGGGATCCTTCTCAGCGCTGCTGTGACCTGATATTCTTTTGGTGGAGACGCTGGAGACACCGAGCTACAGACTTTCCTAAACAGAGGCACCCCTAGAAGTTAAATACAGGACCTTCTGTGGGTGAAAGACAGAAATTTTGGCCATCTTAGCTAGGGATCCTCTGCTTGAGCCATCACTCACTATTGATCAATGCTCCCTCTTCCTGTGCATGCACACCCCATTTTGCTGACCACATGAAAAGATTTATTTTAATTCAGTTCCTGGTGTCTCCAGTAAGGACTGGGGAAGACCCTGTTCTGAAACCAGATAGTTTCACTGCCAGTCAGTGCAGACACTTCCATAATGATCTGATTTACCCTAAGCCAGTGTCACGTGTCCTCTGCAAACAGTAGTCCACCATTTCATGGCCCATTGGCTTTTTAACAACCATAAGTTTTTGAAAGCTGTGAACTCTCCCTTCCAGTGCTGCCGTGCACATCTTCGCTGTAAACAAAGTGGCAAACTAATGAGTTTGAGCAGCATCTATGTTCCCATGACGCTGAAATGGCTTGGCAGCCATTCCTTTCAATGATTATAATTGTGGCCAATACATATTAGAACATGTACTTTTGATGCAAGTGCATTGTTGGCAGAGGAAAGACAAATGGTCCCCCCAACAAACAATGCACTGGGCATTGCTTCAACAAACAATGCATTTTGAAGAACATCTGCTTGCTGTTTTCAATAGTAAATGTATTACAAATCTGGATTGGAACCAGCTTGTTGTATATCTTGGGGGAAAAAAATGAGTGATTTAAACCCATTCCTAATGTATCTTGTAGGTAAGCAATAACTTGATTTGCTGAGTGGGAGAAATTTATGTGTCTAATGCATTAGGCAAATAAAAGCATCCTCATTCAGTAATAAAGGTGAAGAGAATGTCTGTGGTTGCAAATAAAGAAATTACTTTGGAGAGCCAGAATTGGCTTGCCAAGAGATTTTCTAATCTTCCAAAAAAAAAAAAAGTGATTTAGTCTTTCCCCCCCCACAACATTATTGTCAAAATATAATTTGAGCTTCTAGGTTTTTGTAGGCAATCAAATGTTTTTAGAATAAAATTTAAGAACGTTACAGACCAATCCTATGCATGTTTACTCAGAAGCAAGTCTGACTGAATTCAAGGGGACTTACTCCCAGGTATGGGTGTATAGGATTGCAGCCTTATAAATATATTCAGTTCATATTCAGTATTATTTAAGGCACTGTTTTAACTTATCAATACGACTGCACATTTATTACTGAGCAAGAATGCTTCTATTTGCTTAATATAGTGCATTAGATCCATAAATTCCATGCATTCCACAAGTCAGGCCAGTGCCTGCGGGTTTAAATCCGTCACATTTGAGATATATTGCAACTTATTTCATATAGAGGCTGGCTTCTCAAGGTGTACCTCTATGATTCACTTGATGGACCTGTGGACAACATGTTAAGAGACAGAAACAACACCAAAATAAAAGTGTTAATGGAAAAATGCCTGAAACAGCAGGGTTACTTCTGCACTAGCCTTTCTTTCTGGTGTTAACAACATTTCTTCACTCATTTATTCTTGTGTATACAGATGATATTTCTCCCAAACTGTTCCATTCCTAAGCTTCCTCTGTTTGTATGTGCGTGTTTTTTTTTAATGAGCGAGTCTGTAGCATTTTTTTAAAGCTTCTAGTGCAATTGCAGTGCAAACAGTGGTATTGTGGTGGTAAATTATAAAGTGCAGGAGTTCATCATCATGACACCCCAATACCATAGCCACAACCCACTAAGACGATAACAAATAAAATAAACTTCAAATTCCTTCATTAGAGTATTTTCTTCTGCCACTTATTTGTACTTTGAAACTTACATTACAGAACTTCATTTAAAGATCCAGCTCATTTTATCCCAAACTCTTTGCGTGTAAAACAAATATAAAAGCATTGAAAATGGGATTTAAAATATCCCAAATAAATAAAAGGTATATCTGTTTACAGTAGGACTTACTCCCAGGTAAATATGCATAGTATTGTAGCCTTAGTGGAACATGAACAAGTAACATATTGTTAACCTGTCTCTCAGGTAGCCCTTGGGAAAGATGATGGCCTACCTAGATATTAACATGTACCCCTAGGCAAATTTCTCAGTTTGCCTCCTGCTGAGCCCAATGCTTCACAACAAATGTCCTTTGAAAAAGGCTCAAAGGCAGCACCTGAATGCTCCTGCTGATGACATCATCACTTATTCTTTAGGAGAAGTCCCAGAGCTCTGCCCCCCCCCGCTCCCCCTCCACTATGCCTTTTAGGTGTGAACTGATGAAGCACAGTTATCTCACCATGTGCAGAGGACTCATTGATAATGTGGTATCCTGCCTGTATGCAGTCCTCATGCACACGTGTACCTTTATGAAGTAAAAAAAAGATCCCTTAGAGCAGAGGCAGAAGTGACTGCAGTGGAAGGGGCAGACGAATATTCCAAGGAGAAGGGGGCTCGCTCATCCTTCCCTCTGTTCTCTGGCAGCAAAACGGGGCTGGTGGTGTTCAGGTGGCATGAAGACATTGGCCGCCTCTGGATCTATACACAGAAGATAGTGCAGAGAGAGAAAGTAAGGCATGCTAAAAATGAGGTAGAATACAGTCTTGCATAGACTAGTAAAACATGTTCTACAGCAAGAATGTGAAAACCACAGCGTAGGCCCTTTTGGAAAATCAATGAACCATCATGTACAAAACCCAGACATTATGTGCTAATTTTCAAACCTAGCCAAGGCAATATCCTCATGATGCCAGAAAACAAAAACGATCTATGGAGTTCATGCTGGCCTTTGGATTCCTCCACCCCAATACAGATACATTGAAAGCAGAGAGCTACTAGGCTCTGTAAAAGTTGCTCTTTCAATGTTAGTAGCATTGTTCTCTCCAAGGCTGGAGACCAAGGACAGCTTTTTTTTCCAGTGTGCTGAAGTGCATCGAAAACGAGAGAAGCATCATTCCTTGTGACCTGGACACACATGCATGCTACCATCACCAAACTATGTTTAACAGTTTATCTAGTGTTTCAAAGATCTACAAAATCAATGTGGCTAGAGATGACAGTGGGACAAAAGGAACGTGCTGTACACTTGGGGCATGCTGATGATGCGCATGCAGCATGTGTACACTGTGCTCCTTCTGTCAAAACACTTTCATCTCTCTCTCCCTTTACACTGTATAAATGTACTAGGGGGGTTATTCTTTCGGAACCCTCTTAAAACCTAGTGCCTGCCTCCAGCCCAAGCTGTAATTCAGAGGAGGAGAGAAAAGAACAGCTGACACTCTTTACATTTCACACACAGATAAAATACCGCAGCTCCTTCCTGGCGCTGCTGGTTTGAACTGCAGACAAAGTCTGCTATAATAATGACAAAGCTCAAGGAAGAGAGCAGGCCTCCTTGCCTGGTTACTCAAGCGAAAAAAAATCTCCTGCCTTGACTCCAACTGCTGTCAGCCATGGAAGTTGGCATCTTTCTAACATGCATTCAGAATTAATTTGCAGAGTCGGACTACTTGCTACCACTTGATGAGCAAGCCTGAGTGCTGGGGATATAAAATGATTGGCAGGTCGGGTGTTCAATTTAGCCAGGAAGTGCTGCTGCAGAGGTTGATATACTGTAGCATTTGACACTGATAGTGATGAGTGGTGTGCCATGTCAACCTGGAGATGAGATGCTAAAGTGCATTGGAAAGAGGAAGCCCACTTAAGAGTCTGATCTTTCTGACTGCAATGACTGACGGAGAGAAAGAAAGGCCAGGCCTGGCTTGAATTATATTACTGTAAAGGTGATGGAAGGCAAGACTTACTGCTTTTTATTATGCCCCACTTCCCATGTGGATGAAAGATATTTTGAAGATAGGAATAATTATTACTTCACTCTCGGATTAGGAGGAAACACCAGGATAAAGGAAATGAGAGGCTGTCAAATTTCTTGCCAGTAATAAGTGTCATCTCCTGAAGAGAGATGGCTGCAGGAGCCTTCACCTTTTGTGTTTCACCAGCCCAACTCGTCCCAGTACAAGAATGTATTGCCTGTGTGATGTAGGTTATAGGTATGCTCTGTAAATCAAGATGACACATGGATGATATAAGGGGGCATGAAACACACCATTGCTCATCCAAGAAGTTTAAGGATCTTTAGGTCATCACCACTCCCTGCTGCCATTTTGTTAAAATCTGGACAGCAGCTTCAGTCAGTTCTTTTTCACTGTCATCTCTTCTAACCAGTGGTGTTTACATTATCAATGTTCATGGCTTTTTCAACAATCTGAAAAGCTGGATTCAATAAGGAAGACAAAGATGGTGCTTAGATACCCACAAAGCACCAAAAACGGGCAATTTCATTAGGGCTAACTATGACTCAAGACAGCCCCATGTTGGAGTAACTCCAACACTAAGTTAGGCCTAGTAATAAAAAAGGAATAATAACATATTAAAAGTCCGTTCCCAGAATTGTGTCACACTCTAGCATCACACTTCAATGTCACATCCAAAAATGGAACCCAGGGTGGAGCTGAGGAAAATGAAAAGGTGGGGCTTAGATATGGATCAGTTCACATTCATTTCTGTGGGACAAAATAAATTGACTGCAAGCCCAAGGTTATTGGGGGAGAGAGAGAGAGAGAGAGAGAGAGAGAGAGAGAGAGAGAGAGAGAGAGAGAGAGAGAGAGAGAGAGAAAACCTTCTCATTTGAAGAAACTAGGGAAACCAGGGGCAGGGAGTTGGGTCAGCCCCCACCTCAATGGTGTTCCTGAGCTGACATCTTTACTTTCTCCTGTATAAGTGAATGACTGCCATTCACTTCTATGGGAAAAATTAAAGTGCAACACCATTTGACATGAGCTTGTCTGTAAATATCTGTCCAAACCTCAACAACTTTCTATCTTCTGGAAATATTTATAATAGCTGGCAATGACTGAAGGCACTTACCATATAAAGAATGTTTAAAAATTGGGCAAAATAAACATTCAGTCATCTGGTCAAAGTGGAATTTGTTGCAATTTGTTACAAGACAGAGCTGATGCACGAACATTCCTTATGTTGATCAGGAACTGCATAGCAGCACCCCATAAAACAAAATACTACCATAAATAACAAGTAACACACTGGGTTTACTTTTACTTTTCTCATTTTTATTTTATTTAATCTACAGTGTCAAAACCTATTAGGCTCTCTCTAGGCTGAGGTTAAAAAAAAGTATCTGCACCATAATCAACAGACAAAATACCAGTTTAAAATCTAAATGGCACCATGATAATCACTTTGGTCACTTTAATGACCTTAGGAGACCCCTCAGGAGGAGCCTGGGTCAACAAATTTGCCTTGCTATATTTTCTGAAAGTCATAAGAACATAAGAACATAAGAAGAGCCCTGCTGGATCAGGCCAAAAGCCCATCTAGTCCAGCTTCCTGTGTCACACAGTGGCCCCACCAGATGCCTCAGGGAGCACACAAGACAACAAGATACCTGTGTCCAGTTGCCACTCCCTTGCACCTGGCACAGAGAAAACCCACTTCTAAAACCAGGAGGTTGCTTATGGCTTGTAACCTGTGATGGTCTTTTCCTCCATGAATCTGTCCAAACCCCTTTTAAAGGCATCTAGGCCAGATGCCATCACCACATCCTGTGGCAAGGAGTTCCACAGATGAATTACACGCTGGGTAAAGAAATATTTTCTTTTGTCTGTTCTAACTCTCCCTCCACTCAATTTTAGTGCATGTCCCCTGGTTCTGGTGTTGTGCGAGAGGGAGAAGAATTTCCCTCTATCCACTCTCTCCATCCCATGCATAATTTTATAAGTCTCAATCATGTCCCCCCTCAGGCGCCTTTTTTCTAGGCTGAAAAGCCCCAGACACTGTAGCCTTTCCTCATAAAGGAGGTGCTCCAGCCCACGAATCATTCTGGTCGCTCTTTTCTGCACCTTTTCCAATTCAACTATATCCTTTTTGAGGTGTGGTGACCAAAACTGGACGCAATACTCTAGATGTGGCCTTACCATCGATTTGTACAAAGGCATAATGATATTGGTCGTTTTATTCTCAATCCCTTTTTTAATGATCCCGAGCATGGAATTGGCCTTCTTCACAGCCGCCGCACACTGGGTCGACACTTTCATCGACCTGTCCACCAGCACCCCAAGATCTCTCTCTTGATCCATCACAGACAACTCAGAACCCATTAGCGTATATGTGAAATTTTGGTTTCTTGCCCCAATGTGCATCACTTTGCACTTACTTACATTGAAGCGCATCTGCCATTTTGCTGCCCATTCTCCCAGTTTGGAGAGATCCTTCTGGAGCTCTTCACAATCCCTGCTGGTCTTCACCACCCGGAAAAGTTTAGTGTCATCTGCAAACTTGGCCACCTCACTGCCTATCCCCGACTCCAGGTCATTTATGAATAAGTTGAAAAGCACCGGTCCCAAGACCGATCCTTGGGGCACGCCGCTTTTCACCTCTCGCCATTGTGAAAATTGCCCATTGACTCCCACTCACTGTTTCCTGGTCTTCAACCAGCTCCTAATCCACAAGAGGACCTGCCCAAGTCAACAGTCTCAAGCTTGGACTGAAGATGTACTGCATTAAAAGCACACCTTGCCTCAAACCACTCCTGGATAAGATTATCCAGCATAACAGTTGTTGGCTGGCAGGTGAATAGACTCAAGCTATATAATAGTTAATAGAACAGATGCTGTAATTTTGTGGAAGCCAATGGAATTGATAATGACCAATGCACATGGCAGCAGTTCTCCAAACACTGAAATTTGGAAAGGGATTCTAGCCAGTGTTTTCCAGCCAGTGGTATTAGTACTACAAAAAGTACCCTGGTGGGTAAAGGAATACTTCTGGTTGCAGGCCCTTTCTGCCACCTACCAGAACTGTTTCTTTAGTGATATTTTATCACGGGACTCAAGACTTGGAGTTCCTGGGGAATCTCCTATTCAAGCACTGAAAAGACCCAGACCTGCTTAGCTGCAGCAAGCTTACTGCATGATGAGTCCATGCCTTGGGACAGTGATGGCGAACCATTTGGGCTTGGTGTGTCAACATTTTTGAAAATACCTAACTTGACTCTACTGGTGTGTCAACCCCCTCCCCCAACTTTTAATAGTACTTTGACTATTGCTACTTTTAATAGTAATTTTGAATTGAACTGAACTGAAAAATATAGAACACACTGCATGTTCAACCACATGCTGACGGGGGTTACCTCTGGTCAGATTAGCTGTTGTTTCCGGTGCTAATTACTGATCCTCTGTTTTCCTGCGCTTTTCTGCGCTGTTCTCTTTTTAGGTCTGTGTCGTTCTTCACTGGGTAATTCCATCTTGCACAGCTTGGTACTGTGTGTCCTTGATAATGTCCTTAGCTTAGGACGAAACGTTGGACTTGGAATTTTTAATACGTTTTGGTTTCTATGATTTTAATTGTGTGTATTTGTACGTGTTTTTAAAACGTTTGGAATTCTTCACGCATTTTTAAAAAAAATAAATCTTTTTACATGGCTTTAAACCTATAAATTTGAAATTGCATGTTATTTAACATCAATTAGTGACTTGGTTGCTGAATTTTACTAGATAATAATTTGAAAGAGGTCTGTCAAAACCCCTAAGAACATAAGAACATAAGAAGAGCCCTGCTGGATCAGGCCAAAGGCCCATTTAGTCCAGCTTCCTGTATCACACAGTGGCCCCACCAGATGCCTCAGGGAGCACACAAGACAATAAGATACCTGTGTCATTGTTTTTGATACATCTAAACAACTTCTGTAAAGAGATCCAATTTACAGTAGAAAAAGAAAAGAATGGGTCCTTGGCTTTCTTAGATGTTTTGGTCACCAGGAGAGAAGACTTGACGCTTAATCACTCAGTATATAGAAAACCGACCAATACAGGAAGGTATTTGAATTTTGATTCGAATCACCATCCTGCCCAGAAAGGCTCCCTAATTAATTCATTGGCTTATAGAGCCATTAAAATCTGTGATAAAGAGTCAATAGATAAAGAGAAACAGGTTGTGTTCGATACTTTGAGAGCCAATGGCTACCCGGTCGCACAAATTAACAAAGGCTGGATATCACAAAGTAAAAAAATCAAGACAGCTAGGGAAGGAAGAAGCAATATTCCAATAAATACAGAAGACACCAATGAGATACAAAAAGTTGAGAAAGAACAAGAAATTTGGACTTTTTTACCATTTATTAAAGGGGTAACTGATAAAATCGCAAGAATTCTCAGGCAGGGTAACATCAGGACAATCTTTAAGCCAACCAGGAAGATTGAGCAACTTTTAAACAACCCCAAGGACAAGAGACCACCCCTTTCCAACCCAGGCGTTTACAGCATTCCCTGTGGCACATGTGGAAAGGAGTACATTGGATTGACTCAGAGGTCCATCAGCACTAGATTAAAAGAACATGAAGGTTCGGTAAGACTGGAACACCCAGAACAATCTGCGGTGGCTGAACATGTTCTTACCACAGGACACTCTATACTGTTCAAAGAAACCTGCTCTATAAGAACAGAAAACAAGGGAATGATTTTGAAGAACTTGGAAGCTCTTGAGATTAGCAAAAAACCACCTCACTTACTGATGAATAGGCAGCAAGAATTGAATCTTGCCAATCGCATTTGGCTCCCTGTCATACGTAAACATCCTATGAAGGGACAGGCTCGCAATAATATAACAACAGAAAATGCGAGTTGATACTATGTGACTGATAGACACCGGGTCTCTAAGTGAACAACAGCCCCAGGTCTAAAGGACAAAATTGCAAGCTATCACTTGCAGGAGTTTTTACAGGATCGATCTCTTTGATTGACAGAGGAGTTCCGGAATGGTTTCCGTTCAACTGACAGCATGTTTCCCTAACTTCTGAAGTTCAAAACAACGAAGCAAGACGCCGAGAACTATAACATCTTTCATTCCTTTTTGGATTGCCCCAGAAGATGTGTCCAGATTAGGACACGAAACGTTGGGCTCACTTGTCCAGCCGTGGTTTCTTAATAATTTCTGTTTGTCCGGGAATACATCATTAAACCCAGATAAAATAGTCATTGTTTTTAAACCTCAGTCAGATTGCTGTGTTTTTTACATAGATATGGCTGCGTTACCCGTACTACCTGTTTCTCTAAAGATACCTGTGTCCAGTCGCCACTCCCTTGCACCTGGCACAGAGAAAACCTACTCCTACAACCAGGAGGTTGCTTTTCCCCATCATGGCTTGTAAGCTGTGATGGACTTTTCCTCCATAAATCTGTCCAATCCCCTTTTAAAGGCATCCAGGCCAGGTGCCATCACCATATCCTGTGGCAAGGAATTCCACAGATGAATTACACGCTAGGTAAAGAAATATTTTCTTTTGTCTGTTTTAATACTCCCTCCACTCAATTTAGTGAATGTCCCCTAGTTCTAGTGTTGTGTAACAGGGAAAAGAACTTCTCTCTATCCACTCTCTCCATCCCGTGCATAATTTTATACGTCTCAATCATGTCCCCCCTCAGCCGCCTTTTTTCTAGAGACTGAAGAGCCCCAAACGCTGTAGCCTTTCCTCATAAGGGAGATGCCCCAGCCCACGAATCATTTTGGTCGCTCTCCTCTGCACCTTTTCCAGTTCCATTATATCCTTTTTGAGAAGGATACAGTGGAAATGTCCCTAAATGTTTAAGATAAGCCTGTAACACTTCTGCGAAAATATAAGGTGTGTTGGGGCCCTGGGGGAAATGTTGGCGTGTCACCCAAAATGACCTCGTGTGTTACCTGTGACACACGTGTCATAGGTTCGCCATCAGGGCCTTGGGATGATGATTTATCTCATATGTTTAAAAGCCACCAGACAATCTCCCATTGGAGCATGCTGAGCTGCTGGCAGACTTGGGAACTGGCAGGAATTGTGTGGAGATGTCAATTGTATGAAGTGCTGTTTCCATGGGGGGGGGGGCTCTCTACGCAGCACCTGCCACTTTGGGGAGTACATCTCCCCTTTGTCAAGCAGCCAAGATTGCACCCAGTGAAGAACGACACAGACCTTGTCAAGCAGCCAAGATTGCACAAATGGCAAGGGCTGCATCAACACTCCTTGTGTGAAGGTTCCTGTCTTAACATCAAAGGCTGGTCCAGTCACACTCTGCTTTTCTCAGATATGTTGAAAAGGTACCAATGAACCCAATGAGAACCAGAGCACAATGTGTGTTAGAAAGAGTAAGATTTATTGATATACAGAAGCAAGAGAGAGCTTATATACAGAAAATATTGACCCCTGCTAACTGGGCAAAGAGGCACCTTTTAAAGTAGCGTCCTCTTATATTTAGCAGGGGGAGAGTAACTGCCCCCCTTCACCGTGGAATGGCGTCTTATCCAGTGGCTATTGCTGGTGTGTTGTATCTTTTTAACAGCCCCGTCCTAACCAACTTTCCAGCACCAGAGAAGCTGCTTCTCCCAGAGAAGCTGCTCGGAGTGGCTAAGTGCTGCTAAATGCCTGCCTCTAATGCCAAATGTCTTGAAGCATCTTCTTTTCCAAATAGACAGATCACCGCTCCCATGTCTGGATTTTCCTTATCTAAGGTATGAGTTGAGCTAACAGCAGCTGTGTAGTTCTGAGGCTCTGCTCAGATAATAACTGTAAACAAAACAATAAGCTGGCAGACAGGCAAAGTGTAAATGCGATGGCTTGAGCCTTTTTCCTAAAGATGTCAGCAGACAGGCCAACTAGTGAAGTTCACCTGAATTCCAGGCTTCACTAAGTGGGCAAACAGAACCAATTGTGAAAGTCCATTAACGCCTTCTGATATTTATTTAAGAAAGTTATATTCCCTCTTTCCTTTGCCAAGACAAATGTCCAAGGCAGCTTACAAGTTTCATAAAAAACAACAATGGAGCTTACACAATAAAACACTACTGGTGCGATCCTATGATTTAGCAGCGCTGGCGCTGGGCCTCAGCGCTGCCTCCCCCTGGCTGCCATTGGACCCTGCACCGTGGAGCAGGTAAGTGCTGCTCCTAGCAGCGCAGGGCCTGGGGTGGGGGTGGGGAGGGGGTGTAAGGGGGCGTGGGGTGGGCAGATTTGTGCTGGGAGGGGGGAGGGATTGGCGGAGAAGGATTTGGCTCTAAACAAAACAAATGAATAAAAACAGTTGGGGTTGATCATCCCAACACAGTATATACAATATACAATGTGATATACAACCACTACAGTTCCAGTTCATACAATCAGTGCCTCCATAGAGTTCCTGCCAGGCTGTGTGTCTGTCCAACCCTCCACACACGTCTGCAGCTGACCACATGTGGGATTTTAAATGTATGAGCTGGAGCTAATTTGCTCTAGTCTAGATTAACGCTGTTGTGTTTTTTGCCTTTGGTATAATCAAAATGCATATTTTTTCCACACTTTTCTCTTTCATTTTTGCTCGGGAAAAGAACGGATTCCCTCATGTTGCTGAGGGTTACCTATACTGTACCTTATTGTTTGGTGTAAGACAGAGCCTTGTACCGTTCTTCATGTTGATATCATCCACTGTTGTGTAGGTATCACCTTATCTGCTGGGCCAATGAGACCAGTAATGGAAACTCTGGCACAAAAGATTCACTTTTTGATCAATAGTTATTTACTTCTGAGAGGTCAGAGCTTGGCTAATATACCTGAATAATTTTATTGATAGATACCATAACAATGAAAAATAAAGTTTAAAATGGAAGATGAATACAGCACTTTCTTCAGGCCTGAATATTATTATTCTTATGATTTGAAAATTGTAATAGCTGCTAGAGTGTTGAAAGGGCAGACAACAAAAGCATTGAATAATTGTCCTAGGTCCATAATCAGACTTTCATTATTGACCTCTGCTAATATTCTACTGTAAGTGTCTGCTAAATTGGTTCCTTGGGGCTTGAAATATACAGTGATGTTATGAGTTCCTATCGTAAATTGCCACACAGAAAAGTAGTGAGCCTCCTGAAATAGTGTTGGTCCTGGTTTGATCAATACTCAATTCTACGCTGTGCAATAGGCAACTGTTTCCATAGAAACATTGATGTCACAGGGGTTGAACAGTGGCTGTTACAACAAATCATTTCCTTTGAGCAGTTGTAATTGACTATATGTACAGTTGGCTGTCACCTGAGACTATTTACATCAAGCTAGTAACAGAGCTGCATTAGTTATTCCAGGAGTAAGAGGGTTAGCTCTTCTTTTTGTGACCTTACAAATACTTAAGAGGATATCGCTATGGCAACCAGAGATCTAGCAGGCTGAGCAATAATGCAGCCCTAGAATGGAGTAGCAACATCCTTTTTGGAAGGCGAGAGGTGGTTTTAATAAAGTTTATATAGCCATCACATAACATAAAAGGTTGCATTAAATAACTCCCCTGCCCACCTGTGCTGAATTCAGGTTTTTCAAGAAACACAAGCAACCATTTGAACGCTATCTGCTGCTCCTAGAGAAAACGGACCATATGGGCAAGCTTCAGATTTGAGTTACAAATGTAGAAATGTATTGTAGTATGATAAACAATGACCTGTAACGGTATGCATAATCAAGTCAATTCACCGTTTTGCACATGAAATATTGAAATATCCCTCTAGGGTCAGAACAGACAGGTCGGCCTCTCCAATTTGTACCAAACATTCAAGGGGAGAAGATTTACCTATGCAGCCTCTAGGCATCTCTCTCTGGTTGACCATGAAGAGATCTGTAGGTTCTGAATTAAGCTCAGGATCTGTTGACTGATCAGTTCTGACTCTGGTGAGATGTGAGACTCTGGTGAGCTCTGAGTCATTGGTATGCCATGTTTCAAAGGACTCAAATAGAGAATTTGAAGTATGCAAAAATCTTCTGAAAAATCTTCTAATTTACTGTATTGCAGGGCAGGACACCTCTAGAAACCCTGTTTATTGGTACCAACATTACTCAGAAGTCAACATCCTTCATGTATTTACTGTATTCATCACACATGGTAAAATATGATGTCTGAATGTATATAATAAGTTACAGTAATATAAGAAATGGGAGAGTTATGGCCCAATCCTGATCTACTGCCAAAAGTCCTATAATGGTGGTGCAACTATCGCACCACTGTTGTGTGTGTCAGAGCCTCCAGCAGAAATGGCTGGACTCTGAGGCTTTATGTATTTGCCACACACGGACCCAGCTGCGTTGGAGTGGGAAAAGTGCTGATGGGTCATGAGCAGTACGGGGGAGGTTCTGGGTGGGGAGTGGGGAGGGCAGGGGGTGGTTCGGGGGCTGGATCTTGGTGGTAGCAGTGTGTGCTGGGATGCTATCCCCGTTTTTCCAGCCCAACATGCCTCCTGTCTCTCCTCAAACTTACTCCAGCAAAATAGCTGGCATGGGTCTGAGGAGACTCATTGGCGATCAGGTGAAAAAATCAGGCTAAAGAAACATTTTTACTTACCTCTCCCAGGCCATCTGGTTGCTTCCCCGATTACATGCAGCACATGCCCCGTCAGCATGGCTGCATGGTAGAAGTTGGTGGGAGATAGGATTGGGCTCTTCATTGACTTCCTGTTGAGTCTGAGTTCTTTTTCAGTGATTCAGCATTATTAAAATATACATGGTGTGAGTGGTGTTAATATGAGATAAAGACCTGATCCTATTTTTAACATTTTTTGATCATAATTTTAATGCATTCTTGTACTTAGAGATTGTGATTGTATACCAGTACCGTCATAGTGTGTGTGTGTGTGTGTGTGTGTGTGTGTGTGTGTGTGTGTGTGTGTGTGTGTGTGTAAGCATGTATGCTTCTCTGGTATGGGTTACTCTGGCTTTTTGAGTTTTGCCTCTACTCACTTAGCCTCTTCTAGCTGGATCAGAACATCTATAAACTTTTCTGGGGTTAGAGCTATTCATTTATTTGCTCAGCAATACATTATTTAAATATATTTTAATAAACATGCTTTCATTTCTGTGTTGTTGTTTAACTTAGTAGATGACGAGGCCAAAACTTACTTACTGATTAACTTTGCAGCCTTGTTTGCAGGCTGTGAAGTTGTATCCCCCCCTCCCCATTTAGCCAATGCTTTGGCCCTAGCAGGAAATTCACTCATCATATTGTCCAACCCACTTCCAATCTTCCATCACTTCTGTGGCTGTTGGCAGACAAGACAATCAATCAGAGCCAGGAAATAAAGTAATAGATGTATATTGCAGGCCAGATACTTGTAAATGTGGTACTTGCAATACCTTTTTCTGAAATGCACCTGTCTATTTAACCGTTCATGGTACAGTGACAGAAATGCTAGCAAAATTCCATGTGTTACCTAGGACAACACCGTTGTGTGAAGGGAGGGAGAAAGTACTTTAGACCAGCTTATGTGTCTAGGAGTTTGAATGGAGAGATTATTATGACAAAAGGTCAGATTAACTAAGATTGGTGAGCTCTGAAAATGATGTCAGCTACTCAGCAATAAGAAGCTGCACCTCAGTGCTCTTGTTGAGAAAGGCATCCATGCTTGAGGAAAGAAGCTTTGAATTATGAGCATCTCAGGTATATTTATCATCTCTGACTGTCTCACACTCAACTGAAGCCCCTGGGGCTCTGTTAAAGCACATATAGATCTCACCAGGAATTCAAGACCTCTTCTGCCACTGAACAAGGAATTTACTGAGAAGAGCTTTTTATGCCTTTAATAAGTTATCCGCTGAAAATGGGACCCAGTTCAAAAACCAGTCCCTCGATGACTTGTAATTGGCATGCTCAAGCTGTGTTAAAAGACACCCATCTATTCATGGTATGCCTATTTCCATGTTTGTTATTGTTATACCCTGAAGAATTGGTCTAATAAAATACAGTATAACCACTGTTGTGCCATTCTCCGGCATCAGCAAACTATCTACAACAAACATGATGCATTTTTATCTCACCTTTTCTCTGAGGAGTTCAGTGTGGCAGACAAGGTTCACTTCCTTCTCTTTTGTCCCTCACCACAAACCTGTGTCAGGGATAATTGAGACAACTATGAGGTAGGTTAGACTGAGAGACAAGGGCAGCCCAATCCTCTCTACCCTGTAGCACTGTAGCCCTGCTTCAACGGTCTTGGGTGTCGCAAAGGTGCCGTAAGGCGCGTTTGCATCACCTGGCGAGGAGGCGGTGCCGGCACAGAGGCTGGTGCTGCTCTCCCCATTCCATATCTGGAGGAGCACCTGCCGGGGAAGGTAAGTTCCCCACCAGGCGGTGGAGGGGCAGGGGAAGGGCGTTCCGGAGGTGTTTCTGGGCGGAGGTGGGCAGATAGGGCCCAGGAGGGGGATGGGACCAGCAGAGCAGGTCTCCACCATATTCTATCCTCCCTCCTAGGCCCATTTCTCCTGACACGGGCCTCCTGGGCTTGGATCCAAAGAGACCCATGTGGGAGGCTGGGACTTTACCCGGGGTAAGGGAACAAACATTCCCTTCCCCTGAGGTGAACCTCTTGCTTCCTGCTTTGTGCTTTGGATGTGGCGCAGGCTGCATTAGCCTCGCTTGCTGCATTGCAGGGCACAAAGTTAGACAGGATTGGGCTGTGAATGGCTGAAGGCCCAATGAGTGTCATGACTATGTGGGGCAATTTAAACCCAGTTCTCCTCAATCTCAGCAGTTTTAACTATGACACCACACTACCTCTCAGATGTCTCCATTGGAAAGAAGCAACATTCAGCAGATAAATATGTGTCATTGAACAAAACATCGGACCCCATTTTCTGATGTTCACTTTGGTTTCAGTGAGCTAATGCTGATGTCCTTGCTGAGTCCACTGAATTCCTCATCCATCTCTCCTGCTTGTGATACTTTGTCTGTAGCTTTGTCCTTTGCTTGTCTTTCAGTATGAGGGTGAAAGTTCTTCATACAATGAAGGCAAGCCATATAGTACACAGATCTAAACACGGACAGATTCAGCATTACTCTTCATATGGAGATTGTTAGGGGCTTTATCCCCAGTTACTTCCAGGTTTTCGGAGGCCAGAAAACGCAGGTAGGAGGCTCTGGGCTGGTGGGTGCCCTTCTCAGCATTTCCAAGAGGCTTGTCCAAAGGCAGAAGCCTTTCGGGGGTGAAAACGTGGTGCCGAAAATGCCAAATCAGAGCAGTGTTCCAGTGGTCCGGGTATCACCAGCAGTCAGCTGTTTCCCACCCTCAGCACATCTCCACCCCCGCCCCAGTTCCCATCCCTTTCCTCCCCCTACCCACCCCATTCTGCCCCCCGCCTGCCCCCTGCACAAACTTACTGGTGCTGGGACTCCTGCTGTCGTCTGACTGCCACTACTCACTGTTTGTGGCAGTGTGGCACAAACAGTGAGCAGCACAAGCACAAGGGACCAGGCTATGTTCTATCTATGGCGCATTGCATTTTGCGACGGCCATAAAGTATGTTGCGTTGTGGCAACCCAGTGGCAGGATAGGATTGGGCTGTTAATTGTTGAATGTTTGTGATTAATGGATTTCTCTTAATGCATTTTTAAACATTAACTTGAATATGCTTTTAACTGAAGTATGGAAATCTCAGAACCCGCTATCCCTTTCCTAGAGTTGCAGAACACTTCTAGTCTTCTATGAAAACCTTTCCCTCAACTTGGTGACCTTACAACACTCTGAGTTATGGATCTCTTTTCAAAGCAACACCCAATTGACTTTACCCAAGGCATAGAAAAAAAAATTACAGCTGAAATGGTAAAAGAAAAACACACACACCCCACACTTCATTTGTCCTTCATGCAGGGTTATGCAGTGTTCCTCTTGTGAGATTATATATGGCACCCCCACCAATATCAATATAAAATCATTAGCAGGTAATAATTTTAGAGTTTATCCTGATTAATGCAGTTGACAAGGACAGACGGGCATTAACTATTTGTCGGTATAAAAGGAAATGCTTTTTGATGGCATAATGGTTCTTCTTACCATCAATTAATTTCCGTTATGGGAAGATCCTTTTGTTTTCTGTAGTGGGAAGTCTAGTTTCTTTGCCAGAAAATTATTGAGGTGAGCTAAAGAGTTATTTTGATATAACAAAATTTGCTATTAAATATTATTTATTCTATTTTATCATACAGACTGCCTCATGTGCCCTCACGAGATTTAGGTGCTGCCATCTTGGATCTCGCGACATTTCGCGAGATCCAAGATGGTGGCACCCAGAAAAAGCGCGGCTGCCAAGAGGTTGCTACTTTTAACCTTTTTTGAAGCGGCGGCCATGGAGGTTGCAAGGGCACGACGGGCGGCAGTGGTTGCAACCTGACAGGTGGCAATAGCGGCAACATGACGGGTGGCATTGGCGGCACGACAGGCGGCAAGGGCGGCGCCAATAGGTGGCAGCAATGGTGGCAGCGACAGAGGCTGAAGGGCACGACGAAGATGATGGTGGTGGTGGCAAAATGGCGGCGGCGGAATAGGCAAGTCAATTTAATTAATTAATTGGCAAACTAAAATAAATAAATAATTAAAAATTTCAACTGCCCTTCTGGTGGCAAAAGGGCACTTTCCACCCCCTCAAAAGAAAAATATTTTAAAATTTATTTATTTATTTATTTATTTATTTATTTATTTATTTATTTGTTGGGGTGGTAGTGTCCCGATTTAGAACTGGGAAAATCTGGTAAGCCTATGTAGGCTTACCATAGTTCCAGATCCGGCCGGGACAATCCCGGTTCGGGAACCCAAATCCCGGTCTCCCGGCCGGTCTCCTCTTCATCCTGGCCTGGCCGTCTAGGACTACCCCTGCTGCAGTGGTAATACGCTGTATCTTCGTTTTCTTCCTGCTTTGTTCATCCCAGCCTCGCATGCTTGCGCGAGGCTGGAAGAGCACTCGGAAAACGAGTTCACTCGGACGTTTTCTGAGTGCTCTTCCAGCCTCGCGCAAGCTGGGATGAACAGGAAGAAAATCCCACGCTGTCCTCCTGCAAGGCGGCTCTGGCCCAGGCAGCGAGCGCTGTACCAATGGTCAGGAAAGTTTCGGGGATTCCTCCACTCTGGCCCTGCCCCGGCACGCGACATAATGGGGATCCCCTTCCCTTTTGGCCGCACATTGCCCACTGTCAACTTCTGCAGGCGCCATGGCCCAAAACAGGTTGTACTGGTGCCGTTGGAAGCGACACATCGTCTGGCAGCTGCAGCAGCGCGATCGGACGCAAAAGGCACATTTTCTGGACCTGGCGGAGTCCTGTGAGTGGGGCCGTGGCGGGATAGGAGCAGCTGGGTGAAGGTGGCTGGCTCGGGACTGGGCGCTCTGCACACGCCCAGATGCATTCTTCTTGGCAGCTGCGCTTGTCTGCTCTGCAGCTGCTACAGAAAAACCCTCTGGGGCTCAGCTTGAGGCACCTCAAAATCAAACCCAGTGCCAGTGGAGGGGCTGAACGTGCAAGCTGTGGAGGAGCCTCCCTCTGTGGGACTGCCCCCCCCTCTGCACATGCAGAATGGGTCCAATCTTTCAGGACTTATGTCACACTTTTCATTTTGCCATCATGTTTTGGTGTGACCTATGGTTTTAAACAAATAAATCCAATTCTGAATCAAAAGAAATGAACAATGCAATATCTGAAGTGAGGCTTTAGAAGAGCGTGGGTTTTTATTGTTTGACTATAATAAACTATTCACCAAACTGCTGATAAGGGGACAAGTGATTTCATTTTTTATTTATTTAATTATTATTTAATGTTGAGAATTAATTAATATTGAGCTGGCTTGGACATGCCCTGTAGACACGCCCTGTGGATACCCCCCCTGTGATGTCACCTGCCCTACATCTGTGGACATGCCCCCTGTGTGTCCCACTTCCGATGGACACGCTAGCGGCATTCTAGAAATGTCACTTCCTATTTGCTACAAGAAAAACAAACACAGCCATAGATTCCATCTGCTTGGAGCCGAAGCGCTGGCAGCAGGAACACCTCATGGACCAGGGCGATGATGTTCTGTAGAACATCTGCTCCCCAGGACCACCCTTAGCGCTGCCGCCAGAGGAGCAGAGCCAAGAGTCATCTGATAACATTGTTTGATACCATCGTATATTCTGAATCTGAGGGCAGAACCATCTACTGTACTTGTAAACCTGATTTTATTATTATGAACCACTTTGAAAAACATTACTTTTGAGAAACAACATACAACTATTGTGAAATGCATAAAAAAGTGATATCTACTTTTTTTTTTTAACTAAAAGGCAGGTCTCATGTTTCATTGTCTACAGTATGTTTGTCTCCCTGTTTTTAAAGCTAGACTGTCTCTAAAACCCACACAGAAATTTATACTCATTACAGGCTGGGTATTTATTTATTTTTGGCAAACAAACAAAGAACAAATTAGTTATACGAGTGTCAGTGAGGGGCTTGCCAGCTCCCCCTTTCACTTCCCATTGAAAACTCATTACAAATTGTGACTAGTCAGCTAATCCAAAATAAAACACCTGTTTGCCAGACCTGCACAGCTGGACTGGGTGCATATCATCTGATCCATCTGCAAAACATATGCCAAGTTCTGTGTCCATTGCTAAGCTGTTTCATTCTGAATGTTTAGGGAGAATGATTCACTATACAGAGGCCAAGATCTAAAAAAAAAAAAAAAAAAAGCTCAATGTCCATATCAAAAGTCCATATCCTCAAGGCAGCTTTGGAGTTGGTATTGCTCAAACAGCAGGTGCAGGATAGACAGCAAAGGGGGTGTGATGGAAACACCCTAAACTTGTTGGCATTAAAGGGGCCTAGGAAAGCAATCCTGAACAACCTCTGATGTGTGTGACTGTGAAATAGGATCCTTTATAGTGTAACTAAAAAAGGACTTTAAGAGCTCAGCGGGAGAGTGCCTATATTACATCATGCCAGTGGTCCTAGGTTTATTCTCAACTTCCCTCTGCATCTTGTGTAAATTATCTCAGGTAGTGGTGTTGGGAAAATCCCGTGCCTGAAATCTTAGATTAAGCCCATGTTGTCATGTTGTGTAATCAGCAAGAACAAATTTTTTTAAACAATTTTCCCGAATCAGACCGACACTTTGAAATTTCCCCAGCTTTAATCACATGGGACATTCCTACTCCTATGAATTCATTAACATTTATATTTCCCTTTCTTTTAATACTGATTATTTTTGTTTAATAACATTTTCTTTTTCTCTTCCCTGCCCTTTCCTGGAAAATTACTACTCTCCAAAATATCTAGAATTATGAAATTAAGGATGTAAGAAAATTTTCTAAACTATTTCCAAAGACTACTTTTTTTTTCCTTTTTTGATTCTGCAATTTCTGGCAGAATCCCAGGGTCAGCTCCTCCTGACACCTGAGGAGGCTTGTCAGATGCTGCCTCCTTACCTGCTGTTGTCCCAGGCTCTGCTCCTCCCACTCTCCAATGTTCCAGCTCTGCACTCCCCTCCACATTTCATCTTCCTCTCTGTCCCATACTTCCTTTTCCAATTGAGGAAAAGGGAGGAGGAAGAGGAGAAAGAGTGGAAGCAAATAGGCAGACAAAGTTGAGCACCCCCACCAATCTGCTGCTTGAGGCGACTGCTTCAGTTGGCCTCATGGTTGGGCCGGCCCTGCAGTGTCCCATGAACAGTTTTGCTCTACTCATTGAGATTGGATTAGATTTGCTGTTGTGACAGAGTAAGCACTTAAAGCAGGAATCAGTGGTCCTAAATTTTAGGCAGTAAGTCAACAAAGTCTCCCTCCGCACCATGGTCCTGATGAAAATGGCCTCCTTGTGGCTGCAGTTTCCATCAGGAAGAAAGCTGCCATTGGTGCTAATGGCAACTTGCCTCCTAAATAGGCTTACCATATTTTCCCGGTTCCAAACCAGGACAACCCCCCCAGATTTTTTTAAAATTAATTAATTAATTAATTAAATAATTAAATACATAGATAAATTTTACTTTTTTGTGGGCGCAAAGTGCCCACTCGCCGCCCGAAGGGTGGCCGAGATGTTTATTTATTTGTGGCCATGAAAATGACCATTTTGCCTCCGCTGCCACTTACCTGTCCCACTGTCATTGCCGCCGCTGTTCTAGCCATCATTGTCGTCCTCGCCGCCATATTTCCGCCACCGCAGTTGTCGCCGTTGCCACTGTCCTCCTCACTGTCACCGCTGCCGTCACCTGGAGCTTGGCCGGCTGCATCTGGGCCGGCCAGGACTCCTGCTGCCCCCGCTGAAGGTGCCGCCGCCGCTACTTCTAAAAGGCACCTTTTTTCCAGCAGCGCCATCTTGGATCTGTGTGGCGGCGACAGGAAAAGGTGCCTTTTAAAAGCGGTGGCGGCTTCAGTGGGCCCAGAAAGCCCTGGACTGATTCGGGACTGGAGCCCGGAACCCAGGAGCCTGCCCTCCCCGTGCCATTCCGTCAACTTACCTGGGTTGGCCGACAGGTCCTGGGTGATGACAGAGTGAGCGGCACTGGCCTCTGCCGCTTACTCCTGATGAGCCGCAAACATGCTTTACGTCATTTTTGCGACTCCTTAGACAAGCGGAGCACTTGCTCCAGTGGCCTATGCTTGTGCAGGATGGCGCTGTAACTTTATGTCTAATTTGGCCCTCAGAAGGCAGCAAATTGTAAATGATATCATTTATCATGATATTTTTACCACCATGGTGTGTGTGGGAGTCACTATTTGGATTTTTGCATTAGGTACCAGCATATTTTGGAGCATTCTGGTTTTACTTATATTCCCATTTTGCTTGCATGTGGGAGCCATTGCAAGATCCTCTTCTTAGCCTCTGAGGTGTTTCCATCCTCAGTGCTGGCAACACAACTTTTTCCATGCACTCACACATAAATACTTTGCTTCTGAGTATCCAGTCTGGATCATTCATTCTTGTGCCTTCAAAAGCCTCATAATTTAGCGACTGCATCGTCCCATTTCCTTTCTCTACACATCAGCCTCGTTGAAAAAACAACCACCCTTATCCTTGAAACAGACAACATATTCTACTGGCATTAGAGAATAAATGGTTATTGTGTAGGTCCCACTCCTTTCTCAGAAGTGACATTTAAGTCAAACAGGATTGCACAGACAATGTGCCTCCACGGTCATTTTAAGACAGAAAAACCAGACTTATGGATGAATTTATAGCTTGCTTTGCTCTGGGAACTCACATCTTCAAAAGATTTCTGGTCAGGGAAGAAGAAGAAAAAAAAATGAAAGAATCAAAACCATAAGCAACCACTTACAAAAGCAGCGTCAATAAGTTGCCATTTGTGAGCAATATATGCAAATGATAGGGCTACAAGGATTTGGTTCTATGGAAAAAGCTTAAACTGCCATCCTTGTGTTTATTACCTGAATCACCTCCGGGAGTCTGATAAACACCTGTGATCTGCTGGGTAATTCAGGAACGGAAGCAGCTCTTGGCACGGCCTGCTTTTTTTCTTTTAAGTTGCCGGGGTGTAATAAACGATGTACACACTGAGTTTGAACATGCACAGAATACATTGAGGCAAGTTAAAGTGACTGCTGTCGGTTTAAAAGCCCAACAAAGAAAGCTAATAACAGGAAGAACACAGTTTAACACCTCAATATGGTGTACTTAGAAAAGGCCAGTGGACAATAGAAACCTGTAAGATCTGGAAAGCAATTCAACCATTTGCTGAAAGGAAAAAAGAAAAGTAAACCGTTACGGTTTTTTAAATTAATTTATGTATATGTATATGTATATGTATAAATGTTTTAAGGTACAACATGATCAGTTGAGTAGTAATTTCCTTGAAAGCAATACTTAAATATATCCATCATCATTTAGATTTTAGACACACAGTTAAATATTATTGATCATTTGCAATTATGTGCATCCATGTGTTCTGATATTAAACCAAAAAGTAACGGGAGCTTGAAAAGGGTGGAGGATGTGGAGTGCAAACTGGCACTTGAGTTTCTAATTACTTGGGCTGCTTAATTTTTTTTTTTTTTAAGAAAGCTGCAAGCAAATTATAGGCACCCTGTTTATAGCGTTGCAAACGTACAAGCTTCTAGTCATGAATATGGTAATTTTTTTTCTTATTTTACACCCTCTCAAGATGTCTTGTTAAAAACATTTTATGGGTGATCCTAAAATTCAGTAAATTTGACGCCCTTGGCACCTAAAAGATAGTTAAAGTTCTTCAAAGAGGAAAAAAAAGAAATAGATGCCAGCAATAAATATCTGGCAAATATAAAGAATATGCACATTTTCCTCAAGCGAGCAATATATTTATCTAAGTACAGTTCTATATTTTGCCGGAGTTTTTTTGTCCTTAAGTGATGACACTGCAGTTTAATGGGAAAGTGCATATTGATATTTCCTTCCAGAAACTGCCTGTGCTGCTTGCAGAGCATTGGTCCCATGCAGCTATATTTATGTTGGCACCTGGAAGTGGTTACCTGCTTGCCCTGACTTGCTGAGTTGTTTTGGACAACCAGGTGTAAATGGTCTTTATTTGGAGCAATTAAAATTCTAACATTCGCCTCTCCTGACATGCAATTACTGGAGCTCTGCTGTTTCCACTAATTGCTCTTGTTGAGGACGTTGGTGAGAAGCCAATGATTTTGATGGGTAACGGATTATCATTTTTACCCTGCTACCTGAGGAAAAAAAAATCATTTGCAAAATCCCTTGTGTAATTAGCACAGCTCATGATTAATTGTCCTGCAAAATTAGCTTCACTGTTGCTTTTATTTTACTGCTTCAAATATTAATTAATGTTAACTCCTTTCCTTCGTTTTCAGCTTTTGAATATTCAATGTGGCTTTGAAGAATTAGTTAGGGCTTTGAGTTGCATTAGCATGCTGAGGCTTTGATTTCAGAATAAGTATTCTGATTTAGAAGATCATACTCATAAATACTTTTTATAAGAGGACAAACAAAGCATCACGGGAAAGCGTTCACACAGTAACCGAAAGTAAATTTCCTCCATAATGATTCATTCCCCCCCCCCCCGCCATGCTTTTGGGGAAACATCAGCAAATATGCAAACTGCTTCATTGTTTGAGGCAGAACAATTCCTAGCTAGACAGGCAATCAATGTATATGTTTCCTAATCTGTTACTATATGGAAGAGGGCAGAGAATGTACCAGTAGCATCTTTGTAGTAGAAACTCATCTTCTAAACTTGGACTCTGTGCGATGCCAACTTCCCGTGTTCTATGATCTGCAGGCTGTTAAGTTTGATGGCACAAGCTAGAAAATGCCAAGTGCCCTGTATTTTAATGCCATCTGCCTTAGTGCTCTCTTAACCGTTATGCTTAAATCTGTGTGTATAATAGGCCAGGAAGAGTTATGCTCCACTCTTACCTGAAGGTTTTTGAATGTATGATGTATGAACAACTGGGGCTCATTGACACAGAGTTTTTCCAAGGAGTTGAAAGTGTAGTCTATGGGCATTGTGCTGTTGGTGTGGCATTAACTTCTAAGTTGGCACCCGTATCACAGAAGGCTATCAGGCAACTATCATTACAAGCCATGTAGTCAGCAGTACTACTAGCTTTGTACTCCTAAAACAGGGGGAAATGGGGTTGCCTTCTTTGGTGAAGGGTTATTCCTGTGTCATTTCAGTGCTTCTCGTTTACTGCTCAGGACTGCTGAAAAGAGATTCTGGATATTAGAGCAAACATATGCCACTCAGTCTCAGTCCCCCCTCCCTGATGTGAAAGTAACCAGTGTTATTCTCTGCATCTGTCCTGGTTCTGCCTCCCTGTCTGCTGCCCAAATAGCCTTCCTGAGCTCCTTGGTTAAGCACTTCCAGTTGCAGGGGGAGTGGGGATATCTTTAATCTGACTACAATTATGTATAGCGCGTTCCCTGTCTCTGCACAACAACCAGTTGCCCCAGTTATTGAATTGGTGCCTGCTTTTATCATCCAGGCACTGCACGGGTGAACTCTCAATCTAACAGGGATGTGGATCAAGTCTCTGACTCCAAGTCTCCAGTCAAGTCCCAAGTATCTGGGTCCAAGTCTCAAGTCAAGTCCCAAGCCTTTGCCCCCATGTCCCGAGTCTTTGGTTGTGAGTTGTGAGTCCTTATCTATTTAATGGGGAAAACAGGTTTAAACCTGAATAAAATTCGACTTGTCGTAAAAGTCTCCAAGTCTCAAGTCAAGTCTTTCGAGTCTTTTACAATCGCCGAGTCAAGTCCGAGTCATTGATGCGACTTGAGTTCGACTGAAGTCAATAAGCTGAGTCAATAGGCTCAAGTCTACATCACTGGAATCTATTCCCCAACTGTGCATAGCTTTCTCCTAGATGTCTCTTCCCATGCTGCCCTCAGATCCTGGTTCCGCAGCAAGGTATGGTATTCCTGGTTTCTTAGCTTTGTTGGAAGATAGGAAGCTGCATTATACTGAGTCAGGACATTGGTTCATCTAGGGCAGTACTGTCAACACAGACAGGCAGTGGCTCTTCAGGGTTTCAGACAGGAATTTTTCTCTGCCCAATCTGGAGGTTCAGGATTGAATCTGGGTACTTCTGCATGCAGAAGACATGCTTTCCCACTGCATTATGGGGCCTCCCTGGTTGAGCCATCCATGCACTTGATTTATTTATTGAAAAGAACTCTACCCTTCTTTCTTCCCTTGGGAGGACCCAAGGTGGTTTACCAAATCAATTACAAACATCATCGATACAAAATACAATAAAACAAGTAGCAAGCAGAACAAGATCATATGGAGGAAAGAAAAGGTCGAAGAAACCCTGTGGCAAGAACCAGGACTTCAATCTCTGGTGAAATACTGCCAGGGCCTGTGGTGAAAACCCCCTGATTTCCCACTCTAGTCCCACCTGTTTTGGACCTTGCTCTCACCTCAGCGGTTCCTGTGATGCCTGGAGGAGCCTCTCCTGATGGGGCTGCTCAGTCCAGGGATGACTGAACCAGCGCCCTTGCCTGATGCCACTCCTCCCTCAACCGCGAAGAAGAAAAAAGTAGCTGCTCATCTCAGTTCTTTCCCCTGCAATCCTCTTGACATCTATTCGCTTAGCCTTTGAAGATGGATGATCCCCCAGGTGACCGTTTCTAGTTATTGTTTATGAGTTTTTGTTTTACTTAACGCTGCTTTTATGGTTTTATTTTGTTATTATTAATCTGCTCATATGGTACTGCTGTTGGTTGTAAAGTACCTGTTATTGTATTGTATTTTATATAGCTGTGTTCCTACTTATTTTAAATTATGTTTTTAGTATGTTGTATGCTGTTTTGAGATGTGGAAAAGCATGATAAACATGTTTTCAATAAATAAATATAGCAGGAAGTGCTTGTAATGCTGAGAACTCCCAGCATGCACTGGATTTTCTGGTTTTCTTAAAGGGACTGCAAGGATGGCGTCACCTCCGTGACTCCTTCCCCTCATTTCTTCCTTGTGTGGGCCCTTCAGTGCAAGGAAGGAATGAGGGCAAGGGGTAGTGAAGCGGCTTGTTGCTACTCGCACAGGTTTTTTTGGCACGGGCAGCAGTAAATCAGTTCACTCTCCTTGCGTCTTCCTTATGTGGTCAATTGACGGAGGAGGAATGGAGGGGGGTAGCAAAGCAGATGATCCGTTCCTTGCCTACTTTTAGCAAGTGGGAAGCGGATCGATGCAACTTGCATCTGTGGCTGTCTGAAGGGAGGTGGCAGCAGGCTCCAGGTGAAGGGGCACCCCGAATCCCCGCTCCTCCCACCACCGACCCTGATGCAAGCCACATCACATTGCCCCATGGTCTGGCTAGCCCTGGCTCAGACAGTTGAAGACAGTAGTCATGCTTTGACCCTATTGTGTTGTTGTTTATTGTATGAGCATCATCTTCTTCCCCAACTGACTGATAAGCAAAGAACTTGGCTTTGAGTCAAGCTCATTAGATAGTGAAGCCCACCTGATTCCCCAAAGTGAGAAATTTCTCAAAGGGGCTCCAGTGACCTTAAGTGATCAATTCAACAGGTAAAACCTGGTTAATATTTACAAATTATAAAAAAACAGGGTCACCCCCCTCCCTTTGTGTATTTGCCTTGGTGTCGACTCATGCAAATAATGGATGCATAGGTGAAAGGTGCCCACCTGCCCAGATAGGTACTGTATGAGTGTAAGGACCAAGAACCTGGAGTAGCATGAGTACCTAGGGTATGGAAACTACCCATGAAGCCACATTAGTGTTTTGTTTTCGGCTTGCTTTTTAACCTCTTTGCCACCCTTTCCCCTAACGCAAGCTTCTGAACTCTCCTTTGTCATTCCATGCTTCCTTAAGTGCCTTATTTTTCCCCTTTACTCTCCCTTTTTTTGTATTCACCTTTTTAATAAAAGAAAACTACTGTTACTATTTGTTCTTCCTGGTCTTAGTCCACTCAGAAGAGAGCCAGAGCCCAATCCTATGCGCGCCGCCACTGATTGCTGAAGCACATGCTGTAAAGCAGTCAGCGCCGGTCACAAGAGTCTCCCCAAAAGTGCGCCGAATCAGCGTGCTGCTGGGGACACCGGCAGGAAGGTCTGCACCGTCAGACCTTCAGAGACCTTCAGACCGTCAGAGGCTCCCTGGACGCTCGCTGGAGCAGGTAGGATGGAGGAGACGGCAGGAGGGTGAAATGGGGGCGGGGAGGGGGTAAAATAGGCATCAGGGAGGGAGAGGGAGGATCCATCGCAGAAGGCCCGTGCCGGATCTTATCACCCTTCCCTACAGCCTCCCCGCCCCTTTTCTCTCCTTGGATTTACGCCGGTAAAATTGCTAGCGTAGGTCTGAGGAGACCCATTGTGGGCCAAGAGGCGTATGCGGCAGGGGTAAGGGGATTAAACATCCCCTTGCCCTGCAGAAGCCTCCCAGTCCCTCCCCCCCCTGCACAGGATGCAGTGGCTGCCATTTCGGTGCCACTGCATCGGCGGGTGGGGGGGCGTAAAGGATAGGTTTGGACTCTTAGTTGCCTTGATTTCCCAGATTGCCAGCCTTCACCACTGTCCGGTTTTTCAGGGGACCCAAGGGATTTGGGAGACTCCCCATTCTTCTGGGAGGGAGTATTCCCCAAGGCAACCTCCGCCTGGTTTCTCTTGGTCTTCTTGAGTGATGGCAGCAATCTACCATCCCAGTTTAAACCCAGTTTTAGGATGAGATGGGCTGAAAGGGGATGCAGGTCGCTAGGTGCTGCCTGTCTATCAACAACCACAGGACCTCACAGTACAAAGTGGAGATTTGGGGACAAATTTTGGGGACAACCACTCCACATTTTGGAGACAACCACTGTGAAGGCCCTCTCTTGTATCACCAGCAACAAAACCTCAGAGGGTGGAGGGACGTGCAAGAGAGAGCCTCCTGAGCTTAATGTTCTCCACATCATGGGTTTTCTACCTGCTCCTTCATGGACTGCTGGGCTCTTTGCCAATGCTCTCCCATTTCCCCTCTTGGAACTCCTATTAGTACACTGTTGAACAGATAATACCAAGCGCTGTCATGCATATACCACAGAGATATAAAATAGGAAAGCAGATAGTTATTATTGGTCAAACTGCTCTTGCCAAACCTTCCATTCAGCATCTCTTCTATTCCACATCTCTGATCCCAATACAAAGGATTGGGCAGCCCTATCACTTCCCATGCATGTTTATTCTGAAGTAATTCTTTGTCCAAACTGACTTTTTTTTCAACGAAATGCGGGTAGGATTACAGCCTTCATGTTTTTGTTTTTCAGCATTGTTTATTTGGTTAAATTTGAGCAGGGGCTAGAAAGAACTAAGGCTTTTGTGGTCGGGGGTTATCCTGAGGTAAAACATTATTTCGAGGTTTTTTGAACCCACCCGTTCAACAAGTTTGGAACTTCCTAATGGTTCAACCTCAATTGTGTAGGGCATTATCAAAGGACTTGTCTTGTTTTTAGTCCTTTGATAATGCCCCTACACAATTGCGAAACATTAGGAAGATCCAAACTTGTTGAACATGATCAACCCCCCCAAAACAACTTCTTCTTTTTTACCTCAGGGGCTAGAAAATCTGGATTTTTGAAAAACAAATAAGAGCTTAAATCTCCTTCTTTGGGATTTTTTTTTTTAACACTGAAATGTTTTTTAGACTGTGCTCCTTTCTTTGCTCATTTCATTTTTCCAGTTCCAAACTGTAATGTAGGCATTGCAAGAAGAAACTTGTCATCATATCTAGTAAAAATAGTACTGTCACATCCAGATTGATTATCATTCAATTTACGCATACATACAGACTGCACTCTCTGTGGCTTACAATCTAGATATCAGGACAAGGCAGACAACAGAGGAAGGGGAAGGATGTGGACGCCAGGAAAACTGGAAGGATATGTGATTACTATACTTCAGTGACACCTACTCACTAGCCCTGCGCTGGGCTGGGATGCGGGCTCTGCTGTATCCAGCACAGGGCTGGAGGCTGCTGGAGGCCTCCTCGAGGTAAGGGGACATTAGTGCCCTTACCCTGTGTCGAGCTGCAGCAGCCTTTATGTGTCTACTCGGATGTGTCGTTACTCAGAAATGGCCGGCGCAAATCTGAGCAGCTCTGTGTCGGGTTTCCAAGCCCGGGAAGGGGGATAGGATTCGGCAGAGGCCTCCTCCACCGAGCCCACCCCCTCCTGGGCCTGTTCCGCCCTCCTCCCTGCCCTCCCCCACCCCAAAATGTCCCCACCCCTGTTTAGCACTCCCCCCACCCACCCCCAACGCCCAGTGCGGAGCTCACCTGCCTCCAGCGGGTGCTGCTCCTGCGCTGGCAGAGGCCTGGCAGCGCTGGCCTCCACACTGGTGGGCCTCCACTCTGGCGCAATGTGCTTCTTTACAGCACGTTTGCGACATTGCGGGGCCTAGTTACACCGGCAGAGACCGGCATAGGATTGGGCTATTAGTGACACACGCTTCTGTTACACGTACCTTCAGCTACAGTTACAGTTACAAGTCTTCAGCTACAGTAAGGAACAGGCTGTGTGCAGCTGAAGCACATCTGCCACCACTAGCTCTGATTTCTCCAACCAGAACACAAGCCTGATCTGGAATATCTCTCTCTCTCTCTCTCTCTCTCTCTCTCTCTCTCTCTCTCTCTCTGTGTGTGTGTGTGTGTGTGTGTGTGTGTGTTTGTGTGTGTGTGTGTGTGAGAGAGAGAGAGACCTTACCACAAAATGTGCTCTGACCCATTGCTACTCAACAGGTATCTTTGTTGATCTGTCTGTAGTTCCCTCTTTAGCCAGAGCTTGATGGAGGTGTGTAGCAGCCTCTGCCCCACTTCCACCTCCTCCCATGGGGGTAGAATCACTGTATTGGTCAGCGAAGGGCATTTGGGACCCAATCCTATCCAACTTTCCAGTGCCAATGCAGCCACAATGCAGCCCCAAGCAGAGGCGTAGCTAGGCGCCCCTGCTACTGTGGCGGAAAAGCCCGCCGCCCCATTATGCAAATTAAATAAATTAATTAAATTAAATTAAATAATTTGCATAATTAAATAATTTGCATAATGAGTTTCGGGTTTTTTAAAGGTTTTTTTCAAGGTTTTTAACGCTAACGGGGCTTCTAAAAGGGTATGTGTGCTTTGCCAAACTTATCTGTAGTTCTAGGACTCTCCAGCGACGATCAAGGGCGCAGATCGGCCCTCTGCAGCTCTGCTCCCGGTCGCGAACTCTGCAAAGCGTCCAGGAGCGCGCTGCAGAGTTAACGCATGCGCAGAGCGACGATGTTTCCAATCGTCGCTCTGCGCAAGCGTTAACTCTGCAGCTCTGCTCCCGGGCGATTTGATCGCCCGGGAGCAGAGCTGCAGAGTTAACGCTTGCGCAGAGCGACGATTGGAAACATCGTCGCTCTGCGCATGCGTTAACTCTGCAGCGCGCTCCTGGGCGCTTTGCAGAGTTCGCTTCCGGGAGTAGAGCTGCAGAGGGCCGATCTGCGCCCTTGATCGTCGCTGGAGAGTCCTAGAACTACAGATAAGTTTGCGCAAAGCACACATACCCTTTTAGAAGCCCCGTTAGCATTAAAAACACTTTTAAAAAAACAAAAGTTAAGGAGGCTCCCGCCCCCCACGGAGCCTTTCCGCCCCAACGCCCTGGGGCCCACCGCACCACCGCCCCATATCAGACGATGCCCCTGGCCCCAAGGTGAGGGAACAAATGTTCACGCACCTTGAGGAGGCCTCCGTGACTCCCCCCCCCCCAATGCAGGATGTAGCACACACCCTGTTGGTACGGCTGCATCAGTGCTGGAAAAATTAGGATTGGGCTCTTGGACCTATGTTGGGCTAGAAATGATCTGGAACACTCTCGGTATGGTATGGCGAGAAGCATTGCTTTTGCTGTTAAATGCACAGGAGCAGGGGTCAGTGAAAACGTTGGCCTCCCTCTTACACGTTTGGAAAACCAAATGACATTCCATTTCTAATGTTATTGTTTCTTTATGAAAGTATACTCCTTGGTAGTTACTATTGGTCTGACTGCTTTTGTAGTTTCTTCATTTATGGATACTGTCCAAAACAAGGAGAAAAAAAATCAATAACTTACAAATCTATCAAATATATAAAGAGAAATCCACTAAGCTCAGCATGTCTTTCAATACAATTCAAATGTCAGATTAACACCCCTCTCCTAAAGACTTTTGCTCGGATGCAGGGTCCATTGATTTCAGTGAATTTCGTTCCAAGTAACTGGTTGCCTAATACTCCAGGGGCTGGTAACAAGACGTGCAATTGGTCCTTTCTCCTGAGAGAGAGAGAGAACATCAACGACTGGAAGGTTCAATGCAATGAATCTCCATAGAAGGGTCAAGCGAAGCAAGGTGGGTTTTTTTCCCCTCAATAATCCTCCTCCCGCTTACAACACCTTGATGCTGGGTTATTATTGCACGATCTGCACTTTAGCTAATGTATATATACTTCATGAAGAATGAATTAATTCAAATCAAAATTGATTCTATTAAAAATGTTGACACCATATTTACCAGAGTGTTAAAGCACTGTAGACTACTCAATAACATTGAAAGTCAGAGATGAAAATAACTTTGAGGTTACACTCTCTAGGACATGGGATCTGTAAGCACTTCATACATAATATATTTCTTCTATTATGTTAATTTTTTCTGGAATAATGTATCATTTTTATGCTTGTAGGTGATTAGCCTGCTTAGTCACATTTTTTTTTTCATGAAACATATATATACATTCATGTTTCAGGTTGCCAAAGTAAACAGTAATCGATGCAAATAGCCAAAGTGCTGAAGTCATTTCAATAAGTGAAGAGCTCATTAATTTAAATCTTACCCTTGACATTGTTAAGGGCTAGTTAAAGGCACAGTCTGTAGGCTAACTTCCAGAAGTGTACTACCAGCACTATGGCTGCTGCTAGTGTGTCTTTGCAATGGCATTGCTATTAGTAGGAAAGACCTTAGGCTGCAGCATTTTGTACAGATGTTAATGAGAAGGAGAACTGTTTATTTACAGTCGCCCCAAGTTTTCATCCAGGGAGTACCAGATTCTGCATCAAGAAATACCAAACTCTGTAAACAGATGGAGTATTTCTATTTTCATTTGCACAGGTGATGCTCCAATTGGTCACCAATGCAAGCGTAAATACCTACGTTGCGTTTGTTTGTGTATGTGCTTCCCCCCACCCCCATTTCATCAAGCATTAGCATTTATACATGTACAAACAGTATGAAAGAGACTCAGAGGCAGGTCTTTTTCGCGTTCAACATATACAAATCAATCAGCCTCTCATTTATGTATTTGAGTTATTTGTAGTATATCACTTCAGGCCAAGGCCTCTCCAAGTAGTTTATATACAATGGGAAAAATAATACTCAAGACTAGTTCTGGCTGTTGCTGCTGCTGGTTTTTAAAGCTGCAGAAGGCCTGGCTGGAAGTAGTCCATGACATGAAACTGGCCACCAGGAAAATAGTTCTAAGAGGTGCAGCAGCATCTTCTCCACTGGGCTGCAGATCCAAGAGCGGTCCACAGCTTCTGTCACTTTTCTGCAATATGCTCCAAGTATCAGAAAGGTTTGCTGGAGAAGACTCCTGCGAGTCCCTTGGACTGCTAGGAGATCAAATCGGTCAATCCTAAATGAAATCAACCCTGACTGTTCCCTGGAAGGACAGATACTGAGGCTGAAACTCAAATATTTTGGCCACCTAATGCGAAGAGAGGACTCTCTGGAGAAGACTCTGATGCTGGGAAAAATTGAAGGCAAAAGGAGAAGGGGAAGGCAAAGGATGAGATGGTTAGACAGCATCACCAATGCAACGAACATGAAAATGAGCGAACTCAGGAAGATAGTGGAGGACAGGAAGGCCTGGCGGGATATGGTTCATGGGATCACGAAGGGTCGGACATGACTTAACGACTGAACAACAACAATATCAGAAAGGTTTGGATAGGGATGAGATGGCAACTCATTTCCAACATTCAAATTCTTAAAGTTTGAGAGGGTTTTTTTTTGTAAGAAGTGGGGTGATGGCAATAGAAAGAACAATATAAAGATGTAAGTTACATCTCTCCATCAATCACATTTGTAGCCTGCGTTTCAGTGCATATGAAATAGCCAAAGCGGGCAACAATAAATTAGCATGTCAACAAAATCATAAATCTAGCAGACGAAAAAGCAAACATTCTAACAGTGAAACTCCTATGCATGTCGGCTCAGAGGAAAGCCTGCTTGAGTTTCATGGGTCTGACTGACTCCCAAATAAGTGTGTATAGAACTGCAGCCTAAAGGTTGCAAAGGGTCGGTTCAGATCATACCATCCAAGGTTGTCCTCTCTCACAAATTAGCTATGTGCACGAGTACGCACCTTTCCAGGCCTCCCCCGGCGATCTTCCCCTCTCCCCCCCCCCCACAATTTGAAGAAGCAGGAAAGTGTACTGGGAGACAGTGATGAAGGTGAGGTAGGGCTGTGGGTCCCTGGTGGCACGCAGTGTGTGTGTGTGTGTCAGGCCCCAGGTGGCAGGCGGGCGGGGGGTGTCAAAGCGGCTGGCGGCGGTGTGAGAATCGGGCCATTTTGTTGGCGTGAACAGGTGGTGGTGACTGGTGACATCATTTCTGGCGTTGGGGAGGGAGGCCGTAGCTCTGCCTCTGCTGGAAGAGGGGCCAGGATGTGCTTGCGCGCATCCCGCAGCCTTGGTAGATTGACTGTGTCTAATGCCACACACAGCCCTTGTCTAATTTCTCAGTTTTCTCTAGATCTACCAGTTCTTCCATAACCATGAAGATTTTAATTTATAAAATACTATGATTTTTCAGGATGCAATACAAGATCAGATCTATTTTCAGTGCTCTCTCTCTCTCTCTCTCTCTCTCTCTCTCTCTCTCTCTCTCTCTCTCTCTCTCTGCGTGTGTGTTTGAGGGTCAAATTTGATGCCAGAGAAGTCCATATTTTGCAAGTGGAATGTTATTTTGCAAGGGGAAGGCATTGGAAGCCATGATGGGTGCAGTATATGCAACCTCCTGGTTTTAGTAGTAAGCTATCTCAATGCCAGATGCAAGGGAATGGCAACAGGATACAGCTATCTTGTCTTGTGTGCTCCCTGAGGCAACTGGTGGGCCACTGTGAAATACAGAAAGCTGGACTAGATGGGCCTTTGGCCTGATCCAGCAGGGCTCTTATGTTCTTATGAAAGACGGGAGGCTATATTGGTGATATGTGGGTGACAGGGGCAGGAAGATATAATAGGAGAAGCAGAGAGCTATGTGAGCATATGAAGTTGCCTTCTACTGAATGAGGCCCAAGTCATGTGCCCTCACGTGATTTGGGCACCACCATCTTGGATCTCATGAGATTTTGTGAGATCCAAGATGGCAGCGCCGGGAAAAACGTGCCTTTTTGCACTTTGCAAGCGGCGGCGGCGGTGGCTTCACCTGGCCCAGAAAGCCCAGGACCGACCCGAGACTGGAGCCCAGAACCCGGGACGGTACTGGGTTTTCTGGGATGGATGGTAAGCCTACCCATTGGTCCATCTAGGGCCATCCTTGCTGGCAGTGATTCTCCAGGGTTTCAGACAGAGGCCTTTCCTAGACCTACCTGGAGATACTAAGGATGGAAGCAGAGACCTTCTACATTCAAAGCAAATGTGCTGCTTCTGAGCTACAGCCCCCCCCCCCCGGAATGCCTGCATCTTCCCCAACAGACTCATTCACTACACATGAGGTAGTGAATTCTAGCCCTCCACCCCACCCCCTGTTTACTTCTTGAAACTCTGCAAAGCCCAGGGATTTTGAGCTTTCACATGTCTCAGATGAACTGGGTAGGAACATTTTTTTGAGATGAAAGTTCTCAAACATCACTCCCTCCCCCCAGATACCAGAAAGCCAGTAAGCAGGTTTGAGCAGCGACTGATTTGTTTTATTTTTGCATAAATGTTTGCATTGTTTTATTTTTGCGTAAAGACCTAGTTTCGGAGCTATAATAAATAAATACATGCATCAAAATCATTAATATAATAATTTTGCCATTATTACGCCAATCTTCAGATGCTGAATTATTGGATGGCATGCACGCACGCGCACACACACCAACAAAATCTGCAGATGGAGAGTGTAACAATATTCTCCTCTGGCTAAAAGAACTTCCACGGAAAACATCAAAAAGCTGTCCCTGCTGTTTCCAAAAATACAATGCCTGTGGACAATTTAAAATGGGAAGATGTACAAAGAACTGGAGGCGGATACACAGGGAAATCGAAAAGCCTACATCATCATCATCTAAGTGAAATAAATGTGCCATCATCTGGGGAAGTAATTGGAGGGGTGTGTCTGCTCAGCTGATGTCAGACAGATGTCCATAAATTGGAGTAAGCATTAGTAATTAATTGTTATCATGAACAGGAAGTTTGGAATACTTGTTCCTTTCACCTATTCATTTTCATGTCCTTATGTTTGCATAATTAATGGAGAACCAAGTTCCTACATACATATTGTCTTGATGGCTCAAACCAGGGGACAACTAACCCAGGATTTTGTTTCTGCTGTAGTGAGCTAGACGCTTCTGGGCAGCTCATGACATGAAGGTGATAGGCTTCCATTGTGGTTTGTTCCCAGTAATTGGTATTCAAGAGGCTGAACACAGCCTCTGTATATGGAAGCTTCATTTCGCTATATTGGTTCATAATCAATAATAAACTTCCATTGTCTAAGTCCCCCCTTTTAAGCCATAGAAGCTAAGGTAAGTAGCAGGGTGAGATTCAAACTCACAATTCTTAACAGAGCGAAGCCATCAAACAGCACTTTTGATTGCTCTGTCATGGTGTTTTGTTCAGTTTTCAGGCAGGTACTGTAGATTCTTGATTACGTTGGCATTAACTTTAAGGGGAGAACTTGTGACAGGTGAAGTAATGAAGAGAGGAAGCTTGGGTTAAAAAGCAACAAGTGCAGTTGCAGGGATGGACGTACTCTTAAAACCTCCCTGTAAGACTGTGCCAAGAGCGAGAGCTACATGTGACATTCATCACATCAAAAGGAGGCACATATAAGCCAGTGTGTGACCTTTGGGAAGTCTCAAGCTTCCCTGGTCATACAGAAGCCATCTTCCCATGCTCTCCCCCTATGCATTCAATCAATGCGCGGAAGGAATGGGATTGTGCCAGCTGATTCCATCCTGACGACCATGTAGCCATGGACCCTTTGCCCTCCACAGGTTGGACATGATGCAGGAATGGGCCTATGCGCATGAAACTGTATGAGCGTAGGGCCAGTGTGCACCATCTGGAACCATGAGACATCACTGGCAGCAGAGCTGACAGTACCAGCATGTGTTTGGCAGCATCCCTGACATGGGAGGTGGATTACTTTCCCCCCAAATACTCTCTTGCATGATCTAGACAAGTGATCCATGCACCAAAAATTCAAGCTCGTTCAACATCTGTCTCTCTTTTTGTACGTTTTCTCCATCTGGTTAACTTAACATCTGGAGTAAAAGGGCCCTTCATCGCTGAGTTTTAACATTCTGAAACATTTCAGAATCATGAGTGCCTTCTCCATTCTGCACCTGAACACCGAAATCGGGGGGTTATCTTAAAAGAAAAAGAAGAATCTGTTGCCTGGCTTCAGGACCTTTAGTGTCTGAATGTTCTCAGGCATCATCAGTACTGCTGAGGCAGATGGAATTGGAATTGCAATTGCTTTGCATGGGAGATTAAAGTCCATTCTTCTCTGCACTCCATGCACAGTGCACTGAACATTCAGCTGCTCATTTAACCACCTACAAATAGAGATCTTCGTGATGACTGAATATGAATCTCATTTTAGGATTTTAAATCTCTCTAAAAAAGGTGGACTGCAAAGACAGAAATGGGCAAGAGGAGCTGCAGGACTAATGTGTAAGAAGAGGACCTAGTGAACAGCCATTTTTTTTTTAGTCCATCTCAGTAATAAATCCTTCTTCTTGCATTGTAAAATTGATTTAGTGTATCTAAATGGCTTTGTCCACTGATTTGTACAAGAGATGAGATGGACAGATGGAAATTCTTTTCGGCCATAAATACCACTCATTCTGTGATGTTGCAGAAGTTCAGATAGAAGCAATGGGGTGTTAATACCTGCCAAAGTGCATTCCATCCCTCTCTAGTTTGCTTGATGAATCCACTTCTTATCAGTTTGCTCAGGCAGACAGCAGCATTTGACCTTTTCTTGCGGATGTACACCAAACAGCGTGCCCAGCACTTGGCCAGAAAGCATGAAATGACAAATTTGTCTACGCCTTTTGACCCCCCCCCCCAAAGTGGAGGCTTAACCTCGCCCAGTTGCTTCTGAAGTTGCCTGCATCTGTTTCATCATCTCTATAAACATTCCCTGGCATCACCCTTCTTATTCCTGATAGACAAGGCCACTGGGACCCCATGGCTGCAGAACGGTTTTCTAATAATCGAGATGGTTATCCTTTTATTCATCCTTCTCCTTTGCTTTTGTTTTCTGTTACCATTCTGTGTTAAAGACACCGGGCTTGCACACAGAACCACTTTTGTTTTCTTGCTTGAGTCTGCAGAAATGCTTTCTCTACACAGGAAATACTTTTCTTACAGATACTTTATTTTCCCGTCCATCTGTACCAGAAGTATGTCTTGCTCTGTTCAGTGGGGCTTACTCATAAAGCATACATAGGATTTCAGTCATAAAACATACATAGGATTTCAGCCTTCAAATTTAAAACAACATTAATTACTACAGAGGGTAAAGCATGCATTTGTGATGGGCATCCATTGCTTCCTCTTACAAAAATTCAGATGAACATCTATCCCATCTGCCAGAGGATATTGGTAGAAAGAAGAGTGTGCCATAGAAACGATGATAATATGATATCTGGAAACCCAAGAAGCTCTCTCAAACCAGCTTGCAAAATGTTCCTTTCGTCTTAGTATTGGATTTGCTGTGGTCTCCTCTAGTTTCTGGCAAACAGGATGTAGCTTGGAGAGTTTAATTGACTTGAGCTTGTGGTGTCATGTTCTTTTTCAAAAAGCAGCTTCTGGAGAGAGGGCCTGATTTGGATTGGGGGCAGGGGTTCAATTTTTTTCCTCCTGTCCCATGACCCTGCTCCAAAGCTGTTATTAGCAGTTGGGGCAGGGCTGGCCCAAGTCCTCCTGATGCTAGGAAGGGGAGTGGTGGTGGGGGGGAGCGGTACGGCCCAGGTAGCAAGCGGGAGGGGGCATCTTACCGGAGGCGGGGGCTAGAAGATGGCGGCGGGGGTGTGAAAATGGCGGCGGTGGTGAACGCGGCGGCGGCGATCCAGGCGGCGGCGAAGGCAGTGGAACAGGTCAGAGGGAGCCACGGAAGGCATCCGCCACCTCCGCGCGCCATTTGTTCTGGTCCCCACCTGCCCGCCCGACACCCGAGTGATGATTTGGTCCGGCTTGCGTCACTTAGGGTGGGGCAAGTGATGTTAGCTGTCATGTGGGGTGTGTGTGCGAAGCCAGCTATGCTGCTGCCTGATGCAGAATGCCAAATGCTGTCCCCCTTACCTGATGATGTGCCAGCCTCAGCTCCTCCCACACTCCAATGCTCTAGCTCAGCACTCTCTTCCCCTCTACATTTCTGCTTCCTCTCTGTCCCCCTCTTCCTTTTCCAATCCAGGGAGTGGAAGGAGAAGGAGAAGCAGTAGACAAGGCAAGTAGGTGGACAGAGATGGGTGCTCCCTACCAAGCTGCTGCCTGAGGCAACTGGTTCACTTAGCCTTGTGGATGGGCCGGCCCTCAGTGTGTGTGTGGGGGGAATGTATGGATGCAAATTGTGCCTGTAAGTTTTCTCCTCCTCCTAACAGAAGCTTGAGGCAGGTTAGAGAACCCCCACTCCCCTTATGCCATGGGCCTGATGCAAATCAGGCCCCCACAACAGCATTATCCTTTTTGCAGAAGAAAACGATAATGGTGTTCTAATCGCAGAACTCCCAAGTCACGTCTAATTTAGTCCTTAGTTACTGCAGTGACTTCCATTAAGATGATGAAGTAAGAGGAGGAGAAATACTACATTAGAAATCCTCCTCCATCACGACTTCCTTTTCAATTACAAGAAACACCAGCTCTTCCCTTAATGATATTACAAGCCAACGTTCTGTTGCTCCTGTCCATTGCTAATTATTGTTGCTCGTTTCTTCCAGTTTATTAATGTATTTGCTCTCTCTCTCTCTCTCTCTCTCTCTCTCTCTCTCTCTCTCTCTCTCTCTCTCTCTGTGTGTGTGTGTGTGTGTGTGTGTGTGTGTGTGTGTGTGTGAGAGAGAGAGAGAGAGAGAGAGAGAGAGAGAGAGAGAGAGAGAGAGAGAGAGGTGTAACAGAAATGCCCTTTACTCATGGGTAGTCACAAGACAGTTTCCTTTTTAAGATGTATGTGTGCATTCTGAGTGAATGTGAGGCAGCATCAGATTGTCCGTTATTTCATCTGGCTCGAGATTTGCACTGCACTGCTCAAGAGACAACCGGGTGTATTGGGAACTGAGCTTTAGTCAGGCCTGGAATAAGAAATACCTGCAGAAGGGAGTAAAGGAAGGGGGCAGGTTTCATGAGATAGGCCAGTGAATATGAAACACTCTCCTTAATTCACCTCTTTATTGTGGGAGTTTTAGAAAACCAACTAATGTTAGCAAGCATCACTTCATCTGGGCAGTCAATTGCATAAAAGGCACTTATAGTGCTATGAAGCATGTTCTAAGCTAGAGTTATGTATAAATAGCAACTTTGCAGAAAGAGCACCAAGAATCAAATCACTATCCACTGTAAGAGGGGCAGTAGCATAGTGGTAGATCATGGGTTTTGCATGCAGAAGTTCCCAGGTTCAATTCCTTCCAACTCCAGGTCAGGCTGAAAACAATCCTTGACTGAAACCCGGGAGAGCTGCTGCCAGTCAGAGGGGAAACGACAATCAATCGTCTACTTCAGTCTAAGGCTAAGGCAGCTGCCTATGTTTAGGGTCACACAATACTTGGTGTATAACTAGGGATAGGGTTGCTTCCCCTTTTCACCTAAGTCTCATCTATCACATTTCATAGGGACTGGATGAATGTAAATAAATGTGCCCAGTTTGTGGTGCCACACGTCCAAGAAGGATGTAAACAAATGAGAACAAGGTCAGAGGAGGACAAAATGAAGTTGGCCAGGAGTCTGGAGTACTGAGTACAAGCCCTAGGAGGAAAGGCTGAAGGAACCTGAAGGTTGAAGGTTATGTTGTTCCTCTCATGTCCTGAGGAGGGAGACAACAGCACTCTTCAAATACATACTTCCAGGGCTTTCATGTAAATTGCGTTCTGCTGCCCAGAAGGGCAGGTTTAGATCGAATGTGTTTCAGCTACTGGAGAGTAGATTGCAACTGAACTTCTTCATGGTAAGAACAGTTTGGCAATGGAACCACTCACCCGGGGGGGGGGGCCTCAGCTGCGCTAAATGTTTGAGGAGAGTAAGGTGGACAGAGCAACCATCTAACTCTGGGATGCCTACCTGAGCAATGGGTTTGATGAGATGATGGCCTCCGAGGCCCTTTCTAAGTACTGTATGATTCTATGAAATGTATCAGGATTAGGTAACAATGTAAGAGTTGAGTCAGTCTCGTGGGGGCAGCCTTAAAAAGGCTCTTCTGAAGGCTTTCATTGGCGTCGCTAGTGCGCGCGCCGCCCTGAGCAGGGGGCGCGCGCTGCCCCCGTGCACCCCACCCCAAAATTACCCTTTGCACCCCCACCCCAAAAGGACTTACCCCCGCTGCTGCCGGCTCCGAGCGTCGTCCTCCTCCGGCGGTCCGGGGCCTTCTGATGAGGCCCAATGCGGAAATACGTGAACTTTTAGGTTTTTCGCACATGCGCACAACATTTCTGAGGGCAAGGGCTGCCCTTTTGCCCTCAGAAATGTTCTGCGCAGGCGCGAAAAACCTAATAAATGACATGTTCCCGCATTGGGCCTCGTCAGAAGGCCATGAACCGCCGGCCAGGGCGGACGCTCCGAGGCCTTCTCCTGGCCTCGGAGCCTCCAGAAGGTTGACGCACGGAGCGGAGGTGACGTGCGCGGGTGCGGGCATGGGTGCGCGTGTCATCCCTTTGTGCATGTCGCCCCCTGGCGGCCCGCCCCCCACCATGCTCCAGTGACGTGCCTGCTTTTGAATGTATGGTAGGGAAAGACCAATTCAGTAAAAGCAGTGCTTAATTATCAGCAGAATGTCTGTCCATTCCTTTGTAGATGGCCAAACTTCTTTCTTACAAAACAAAAGGTAGAATAGTGCCAGCGAGCGACTGCTCTTTCTTTAGGGGCTGAAGGTTAATATGTAACAGCTCATAACATCTTTATTATAATGCATTTATAATGATTTACTGGGATAATTCTATGGCTAAGTATCCAATGTCATTGCTTGGGTCTGGAACAGAATAAAGTGTTATATCCTTGGGTAGCTCTAGGGATAATAAGGCTTCAGTTGGTAGTTCCAGGTAATTCTACAAACTGTAATAAGGGTAAGGGCAACTGCATTAATGTCAATTAAGCTATTAATAATGTCCATCTTGTCATTCCCAAATCTTGTAGTCTCACATACGTATATTACCGGTGCCTGTTTAAGACTGAGCATAAATGAGAGCTTATCTGTGCCCTAAATCTGGAGAACTGCCAACAGCTATTCTTTTGTCATGGAACAGAAATACATCTACTGCATTTTGATTTTTTAAATAATCACATGATTTAAATCACTTCTTTAATGTCTATATTGCCAATGGTCCTATATGAAATGTGGACTTGTGCCACATTTTTGGGGAAATCCAAGTGCTCTCACCATTCGCTGCCAACCTTTTCCCCAGTAAGGCTCCTGTGCCTTTAACTGTTGTATGGCAGGAGAAAAAAATGAGTTGGTAAAACTTTGCTCTTTCTCTGTATCTACTCCCCCCCCCAATTCATCTTTTGATTTGCTTGTAATGCAGATTTTAAAGATATGAGTCCCTTTTAAGGAAAAGAAATATAGTAGATTTACAAGAATGGTTGTCAGCAGGAATAACCAAGGGTTTCTTCTATGTTTCTTCTAGAAGACACAAGCATGTGTAACTTGTTTCTTAATATATATGAAAAATAACATGAACCTCTATTTCCCTAAAATGGTGTATGACTTCTGGACCTGTTTTTGGAGTTTTCCCCTCAATGTGCCTTCTTTTCTCTCAGAAATAGATGTGTACATTAGCTGGCACATCTTAAGTAACTGGTGGAAAACCATGTCACCTAGAATCCTATCCCCCACTTTATGACAGAGGCACACTCTCCCGCTGTTGCAAATTGGCTACTGCTGATGTCCAGAGTGCACGGCTGGTGGCCATTTTTGAGCTGCCATTGCAAAGTGATGGCAGCATCAATGACCCGCTGCCACAGCTGGCGACCTACTACAATGCAGGTAAGCTGGGGCGGGGGGTGAACGGTGGGGGGAGGGGTTTAATGGGGCAGGGAGGGAAAGGAACGGAATGGGGATTGGAGCTGCCAAGAGGCATGTTGGGGGTAGACAGGGAACAGTTATTGGCGGCGACAGTGCCGCCAATATTCCATGCCCTCCACCTGACCTTGCCATGCCCCCTTGGGCCCACTTTGACTTGCACCAGCCAAAGAGCTGGTGCAGGTCCAATAGGGCAATATTGGGCTTACCTGGGTATAAGTGAACTAAAGTTTCCTTACCCTGAGGAGACCTCCTGATCGCCCCCCCCCCCAACCGTAGGATGCAGTACCTGCCTTCATGGCACTGGTGGCGGGGGATAGGATTGGGCTGTTAGTCACCGGTACTTATTACTTAGCTAGATGATGGGCAGTGCAAGGCTATTCTACCTGACAGAGTCCTAACATAGCAGTTTTTGTGCCTCAGCCTAAGCAATTATTGTTCAGCACGATGGCTCATAGGACCGAGCTGCCATATTTCCACGGCTCTTGGGAAAACACCATATTTTTTTCTTCAAAAAAGTAGCCATTGGTTTTCCTTTCCAAGAAAGAAAATATAGAGGGAAGTTGTTGGTTAGCAATGTCTGTAATGTGTGTTGTTTCTTCAGCTGCTTGCTTATTTGCTTGACATGCTGGATAGACCTGCAACTGTGATTTGAAACTTTGCATACCAGATGGTATGGCCTTGTATTCAGCTTTTATTCAGGTAAAAATCAGTGGAAAAGAGTCAGTGGAATAATTTTTAAAAAATATATATATTCAGGTAAAAACCTACTGATGTGAAAGTTTGCTCTGCAAAGGGAAGGCCGTTACTAAATGTCAAAACTATTATTAAAATGGCATCCCATTGATCTCTCAAGAACAGTTCCTTTAATTAATAGTTCCTTGGTGTTGTCCCTCGACAAGTATTTACTTCTTGTGTTATCAAATATGTGAGTTAAAGTAAGGCCACGAGGACCTCATACACGATTAATTTCTTTAGTAATTTTTTAAAAGGATCGGTGCAGAATGAAAATGAATGTTTTCACAGGAAGTGCACTTTGGATGCAGTAAAACAGAAAGGAGTTCCTAACCCCTGTGGCAATCATAAGCGGGTACCTACTGTGATCACTATAGCTCAGTGGCTGCAAAGCAGAAAATGAAGATTGTAAAAATGTCACATAAAGAAAAAATGCAGAGTGGATTCGGTTTGCGATGCCCATAATTCAGTAATGCCTTTAAGTAGCTAGAAGAAATATAATAAATGTTTTTCCACAACATTGATCATACTGTATCAGAGGAAATATTAGTGTGCAGGGAGCCATGATCATGCCAGTAGTAATTCTCAGAGTAGAAAACTACTAGAAGATGGGACCCTTTATAGACGGAACTTTTATTGGCTGCCGTTATTTAAGAATGTCCCTAATACATTGTCTTATCGCTAAATATTTTTGTGAAAACTCAGACCATCATTGGTCGGTAAATTAGGAAATCCTGGCACCATTTATGCGCGCGCGCACACACACACACACACACACACACACACACACACACACACACACACACACACACACACACACACCTCCTCTGACTGCTGCTGTGTTGTGACACACACACAAAAACAGCCAATTGACCACTTTAAAAAAATGATTGGAAGCTTGGGAAACAAATTCTTCTAAAGTCTGGATTTGGCCAGGCAGGTTTATTGTGTAAGATCCCATCCAAACGTTGCCTGGAAACATAAAATATCCCTATAACTTTAATGGATTATTTGATTGGGCAATATAATAAAATACATGGTTATACAAAGGCTATGAAAGAAAGAACCTATACACAGACCACTATGAGTTTCTTATTTGCCTTATGGAAGAAATTGTCATAAGTCACATGAACAGACTCATGAAGTCTGAGGAAGGAAATATGAGTATTGATTCCTGGTCCTCCTAGCCTTGTGTTCCTTGGGCTGGAAGAAGCTGCCACTGCTGATGTGAAGCTCATTTCCCTGGACTCCAAACGACGATGAGGGAAAGGAAGATGGACGGGCTTGTATGACTCATGGTAACTTGTCAGTCACATTGAGGAATTTAAACATGGTCCTTGGGAAACTGGCCAGTTCAAAGAATGGAATGGAAGATGAAAAGGAGTGCATAGCCACATTTCTTGCGATAATTCTAAGATCCCCATCACATATTGCAAGGATGGAAGGCTGGGTGTAATTTCTCACCTACAATAAAGCAATAGATTATTATAATCTCTTTCTGAAACAATAATAAGAGACGTGCAACACCCTATTCTGTGCAGCTTTACTGTTCACTCAAGGGAAAGGTCCACTGCGTTCATTTACACCCAAGTACATCTGCACAGGATTGCAACTCTGTGAATTGATAGTGTTTCCTAGATGAAAATAGGGCTATTCTGTACTCTTTCATGTGCTCCGTCTTTAAGAGGCAAACTTCCATGAGAGAGAACTGGATTTCACTTTTGCAGCCGAGGCCTGTGTGAGCGGTTGAGCTTGTATGAGTTCCTCAGTCCTAGACCCAGGTGGACAAGAGACAAGCCCCGAATAAGTTGAACTTGTGGTTTCACCAGTTGGTTTTTCTGCCCCTGTCACTTTTCAGTGAGTTGTAAGCAAGCAATAGTTGAGTTATTACATTATTAGAAGAAGCCTAGTATGTGCTGCTGTTCTGACATCCCCAGCATTGCACCCCTATAATCTCATACCAAGGATTCCTGCCTGAATTGAGTACCCTTCCTTCACTAGCACAAATTGCTAGAGGTTCTTCTCTGTGTGCTGCTGTATATAAGGTATTTTGTTCACCCTGGAACAGCTTCTCCTTAACCATGTTAGGTGACAGGGTGTGTGGGTAAAGTAACCATAATAGCTTCTTTAAAACTCAAATGTGTAATAGAATGCTTAATCTCACAATGGATCTAGTATTTGAATATATTACATTATTATTATTATTATTATTATTATTATTATTATTATTATTATTATTGGGTAGCATCCTGAGTTAATATCCTCTTCCTATTCCCTCACAGCTTCTGGGTATTCCTCCTGCCACTTGTGGGTCCCCCATACCATATCGTGCCACTGCTAAGGGTCCCCCAACCTTCAGCAGCGACTTTACGGGTGACTTGGGGGCTTCATAGAATCACAGAGTTGGACGGGACTTATAAGATCACAGAGTCCAACCCCTGCCAATCAGGCCCATAACCAGGATTCTAGAGGTGGGTGGGTGACTATTTTTTTTCAGTAGAAAATACTCCTGAGGCAGCAGTTACATATGCATTACTTGGGTCCCCATCCAGTTCAGCAGAGGATCTGATCCATGCATACAAAAGAATATAGTTGCAGGTTGCCTTCCTCCACTGGAATGAATGCAAAGCTGTTTTGAACAAGGGAAGCTCCTAGCTCCATGTCCACATTAGAGTTGGTGTAGTGGCGAGGACATTTGGCTACACTGCCTTGGTTGACTTGTATCTTATTTCCAAGTAAATGTGTTTAGGATTTTAGCTTAAAAGAGCAGAAATGAAAGCATGCTGATTTCACAACGCAAACTTGTTGGTTCCATCCACAATACACTCTCTTAATAGGTTTTCTTTTAAAATTAACTATGGTAAATAGGGTTCGTTGGAACCGGATTAGTTATCTTAGATTAATCTAAAGTGGTTGCTTCTCTTCAAAGCAATCGTAAAACCAGCAAACAAACAATGATGCTAAACTAATGAAATGCACTACAGCCTTATATAAAATCACAATATCAACAACAACGAAGTAATGCCTAATCTTTCATACATCTATTGTGATCTCAATATGTCTTTGGAAAAGAAAGAAAAAACCCACATTGTCCATAGTTTGCCAAACTCTTCATAACGCCAAAGTTATCATGATATTCTGCTTGGCAAGCATATATCTTCAGAGAGATTCTTTCACTTCTCTCTGAAGCATCTGGAACGAGCAAGATGCTTGGCTAGAGAGACCATAGTTGTGAGCCAGTAACATTGGAAGTCATACACACCCCTTTACAATGACATCCATCTGTGTCACCCCACAGGATCCATCAGATGACTGTACAATTCGTGCTGAATGCTGTTAATAATATTGTACATCACATTGTAGCTTAGAGGCTTGCAAACCGAGCTGCTAATCAGGACTTCCCCAGTCTGAATCTCACCTCTGACATGAACTCATTGAGTTGCCTTAGGAAAGCCACTCCCTCTCCGACTCAGCACCATAGTTGGGGTTAATAATCCTTACATACCTTAGAGCAGTGGTTCCCAAACTGGGAGACGCGGCTCCCCTGACTTGCCAGGGGAGCCGCAGAGTGCCACGGAATCCTCTTGGAAAACAGTGCAATGTCGATTGGCAGGCATCAACATAATGTAAAGGGGAGCTGTGGCCAATGGTTGCCAATGATCAAGGGAGCCGCAGGTCAAAAATGTTTGGGAAACACTGCCTTAGAGCAGGGGTGGCCAACCTTCCAGCATGATGGTCTCTGTGTTCTTAAGAGTTGTGTTGAAGACACGATCTTGGCAGCTGTCATTGCTGATGGTGCTGCTAAAGCAGTTGCACCTGCTGAAATGCCCTCTCCTATACAACCATTAAAGGGCCGGGAGCATTCATGTTGAAAGGTTGGTCACCCCTGCCTTAGAGGGTTGTTGCAGGGATTATATCCAGATAATACATATGGACAGGCTTACCATATCGCCGACCGGGACGTTCCGTTTTGCCCTTAAGGGGCGGGGCAGGGGGAAGGGAGCCAGAGCGTCGCTCTGGCTCCCTTCCCCCTGCCCCGCCCCTTAAGGACAAAACGGAACATCCCGGTCGGCGATATGGTAAGCCTGCATATGGAGAGCTTTGCACACACATAAAGCATGATACAAATTTATTAGTATTAGTATTAGTATTAGTATTAGTATTAGTATTAGTATTAGTATTAGTATTAGTATTAGTATTAGTATTAGTATTAGTATTAGTATTAGTATTATATAAAAGGAAAAAGCTGTTCTAACTAACTGAATAATAGAATAGGTTATGAATTGTAACTTTGTGCACATTTTCCAATTTATCACTTTTTATACCACCCTTCCTCCAAGGAGCTCAAGGTGGTGTACATATTTCCTTCCCTCCTTTTGTCCTCACAACTACGTGTGAGGTAGATTAGGCTAAGAGATAGTGACTGGCCGAAGGTCACTCAGGAAGCTTCATGGCTGAGTGAGAATTTGAACCTGGATCTTCCAGGTCTAAGTCCAACTCCAGAACACCAGCCTGGCAAATGTTCAGCTTGAAAGTCCGTTCTAGATCAGACCTAGGGCCAAACTACACATGTCATTAAGCACATCATTAGAACAGATGTGCTTAACTTTCCAGCACTAACCAGGAGCTGTGGGGGGACAGTCCAGATTGGGACCATGGCATAGGGATCCCGCTGTGATCCAGATTCAGATTGCCCTTCCGACTATAGCTGCTATTTGACACCAATTGCTTCTTCCCTCCTGGGCCAAATAGGTGGTAGATTTGAATTGTGATCTGGATTCAGATTGCCCTTCTGACTATAGCTGCTATTTGACACCAATCGCTTCTTCCCTCCTGGGCCAAATAGGTGGTAGATTTGAACTGGGAATGCAGTGAGGACAAAGCATTAACCACCCCCTTTCAATTCAATTCAATTCAATTCAATAACCTTTATTGCCATAGTCAACAAACAAAATACCATCAACAGACAACCAACAAACAAAACAATAATAGTGGGCGATAGTTATTCCACAGCAGTATAACATCAGATAACTTAATTAAACAGAACATATCTAAATATAAAGGTAAAGGTATCCCCTGACAATTAAGTCCAGTCGTGTCCGACTCTAGGGTGTGGTGCTCATCCCCATTTCAAAGCCGAAGAGCCGGCGTTGTCCGAAGACGCCTCTGTGGTCATGTGGCCGGTATGACTCTCCTTGCCGCAGCGCATAGCATGCAGCTGGAACACGGAGCGCTGTTTACCTTCCCGCAAGCGGTACCTATTTATCTACTCGCATTGACATGCTTTGGAACTGCTAGGTTGGCAGGAGCTGGCCAAGCAACGAGTGCTCACCCCGTCGCGGGAATCGAACTGCCGACCTTTCGATCGACAGCTTATGGTTCAGCGGTTTAACCCGCTGCGCCACCTGCTGGCCTTACACATAATTAAACTTTACGCCTAGGCTTCCTTGATAACTAATGCCAAAATAGAAAACTTTAGAGTTTAGGAGAAAGAGTAGATATTGTTTGGCGCCGTTGAATTACCATCAAAAGATAGGTAGCAGAGACTACCCCCCCCTTTCTATTCCAGGGTCTTGATCTGGATCAGGTTCTCCCCCTGTCTCTTATTTAGTACAGAAAAATGAAGCACATTGGTTTAATGATATACAGCAAATCCTCGAATGGGGTGGTGTTGGTGTCTGTTACTGCCCAAAGTCCATTAAATGTGAATGTTAAAATAACATTCATGTTGATCTGGCCCCCTGCCAGGACCACGTCCAGCATGCCCCACGCTTCCTGCTTTGTTAAAAGGGCCTGCACGGAGAAAGGAGCGAGTTAAGTAAAGGGTGCATGAGAAAATAAATGCAAGCAGCCACTCAGCATGTTAATCTACCACGTTTAAGGTTTGTTTGTACCTCTCTACCTACTCTCAAAATAGTGCATGGTTTTCACCACCCACCAAACCAACAGCATCCATTATTTCCGGTCCATTATACAGAGTCAGTTAAATAGCACTTAAAACCCATTTCCTCCCAGCCCACAGGTGTACACATTTAATTCCTGTTGCATATATACACCCTTGGGTAAAATTGCCTTATTAATATAACATGTAGTTTGGCCCTCACACAACTGCCATTCTATTGGGCTTCCCAGTAATCTACAACTAGACATCATGGGAGATATATATGTGCCACTGAAAACAACATTCAATCCAGCATTTCCTCCTTCTCGCTCCGCCAGTATTGTCTAGATAGGAAATGAATGACATTACATTATTGTGCTGCATGTTCTGCCCCCGCTCCAGTGATTATTAAGCTGCACCTTCTGCAGGTGGAAAACTCACAGTGCCTCAGCGTTATGGTTGGAGACAGGGAATCGTTGGTTAGAGTCAGAAGTGGTTCAAGAAAGGCTCATTTCCCATCTTGTACACACACATTTCATGTAACCCACTTTGTAACACCCCCCCCCCAACCCCTGGCAAGACAGGTTTTGCAGGGTTTGTACTGCAGGATACAATACAAATGTTGGTGAACAGTGCTGCTCCAAGTCAGGCACGGGACTCTCAGTGCCAGTGGTCCTCCTCTTAGAATGTGATCAGTAGGCTCATGGACTCTGCTCCTTCTCCTTGGTGTCACCAAGGGCCAAGAAGGTGAGGGCAGGCAAGCAAGCAGGCTGGATTTTGAGAGGAGCTGTGATATACTGCTCCTTTAACTTAACTCTTACCCTACTTTGCTGTTTATTCCCTGTTTCCTGTTTTCAGTAAAGTGAAACCAACTGTGGTTGTGGGTTCCTGTGAGTTTCTTGGGAATTGCTTCAAAACTCATGAGACCATAATTAGGCTTACCATCCGTCCTGGAAAACCCGGGACTGCCCCGGTTTCCGAGCTCCGGTCCTGAGTTGGTCCCAGGCTTTCCGGGCCCGGTGATGCGTCTGCTGCCACCGCTTTCAAAGTGTAAAAAGGTACCTTGGGGGGGGGACCGCCATCTTGAATCTTGCAAATCTCGTGAGATCCAAGATGGCAGCACTCAAATCTCATGAGGGTACATGAGGCAGTAGTACTCGCAAGAGCCAAGATGGCAGCACCTGAAAAAAGGTACCTTTTGCAGCAGGTACCTTTTGCAGATCCCCTTCATGGATCATTGCCTTGTCGTGGCGAAGGGGCTTGCGTAACTCAATGAAGCCATGAGCTATGCCGTGCAGGGACACCCAAGACGGACAGGTCGTAGCAGAGAGTTCTGACTAAAAGTGATCCACTGGAGAAGGAAATGGCAACCCACTCCAGTAACCTTGCCAAGAAAATCCCATGAACAGTACCAAAAGGCTAAAAGATATGACGCCGGAAGATGAGCCCCTCAGGTCAGAAGGTGTCCAATATGCTACTGGGGAAGAGCGGAGGACTATTCCAAGTAGACCCAGAAAGAGTGAAGCGGCTGGGCCAAAGCCGAAAGGACGTCCAGCTGTGGATGTGTCTGAGGTTGAAAGGAAAATCCAATGCTGCAAGGAGCAATACTGCTTAGGAACATGGAATGTGAGGTCTATGAATCAAGGCAAGCTGGATGTGGTCAAAAATGAGATGATAAGATTGAACATTGACATCTTGGGAATCAGCGAACTAAAATGGACGGGCATGGGCGAATTTAAGTCAGGTGACCATCATATCTACTACTGTGGGCATGAATCCCTTAGAAGAAATGGAGTAGCCCTCATAGTCAATAAAAGAGTGGGGAAGGCAGTACTGGGGTGCAACCTCAAAAACGACAGAATGATTTCAGTTCGAATCCAAGGCAAACCATTCAACATTACAGTAATCCAAGTGTATGCCCCAACCACTGATGCCGAAGAAGATGAAGTTGACCGGTTCTATGAAGACCTACAACACCTTCTAGAACTAGCACCCAAAAAAGATGTCCTTTACATCATAGGAGACTGGAATGCTAAAGTAGGAAATCAAGAAATAAACGGAACAACAGGCAAGTTTGGCCTTGGAGCGCAAAATGAAGCAGGGCAAAGGCTAACGGAGTTCTGTCAAGAGAACACGCTGGTCATAGCAAACACTCTTTTCCAACAACACAAGAGGCGACTCTACACATGGACATCACCAGATGGTCAATACCGAAACCAGATAGATTATGTGCTTTGCAGCCAAAGATGGAGAAGCTCTATACAATCAGTAAAAACAAGACCTGGAGCTGACTGTGGCTCAGATCATGAGCTTCTTATTGCAAAATTCAGACTTAAACTGAAGAATGTAGGGAACACCACTAGACCAGTCAGATATGACCTAAACGATATCCCTTATGAGTATACAGTGGAGGTGAAGAATAGATTTAGGGCATTAGACCTGGTAGACAGAGTGCCTGAAGAACTATGGACGGAAGTTTGTAACATTGTACAGGAGGCAGCAACGAAAACCATCCCAAAGAAAAAGAAATGCAAGAAAGCAAAGTGGCTGTCAGATGAGGCTTTACAAATAGCTGTGGAAAGAAGGAATGCAAAAAGCAAGGGTGAAAGGGAAAGATATAAACAACTGAATGCAGAGTTCCAGAGAATAGCAAGGAGAGATAAGAAGGCCTTCTTAAATGAACAATGCAAGGAAATCGAGGAAAACAACAGAATGGGGAGGACTAGAGATCTGTTCAAGAAAATTGGAGATATCAAGGGAACGTTTTGTGCAAAGATGGGCATGATAAAGGACAAAAAAGGCAAGGACCTAACAGAAGCAGAAGAGATTAAGAAGAGATGGCAAGAATACACAGAAGAACTATACAAGAAAGATCTGAATGTTCCTGATGACCACGCTGGTGTGGTCACTGACCCAGAGCCGGACATCCTAGAGAGTGAAGTCAAGTGGGCCTTAGGTAGCATTACTAACAACAAAGCTAGTGGAGCTGATAATATCCCAGCTGAGCTACTTAAAATCCTAAATGATGATGCTGTGAAAGTGCTGCACTCAATATGCCAACAAATTTGGAAAACTCAGCAGTGGCCAAAGGCTTGGAAAAGGTCAGTTTACGTTCCAATTCCAAAGAAGGGCAGTGCCAAAGAGTGTTCAAACTACCGTACAATTGCACTCATTTCACATGCTAGCAAGGTTATGCTCAAAATCCTACAAGCTAGGCTTCAGCAGTACGTGGACCGAGAACTACCGGACGTACAAGCTGGGTTTCGAAGAGGCAGAGGAACTAGAGATCAAATTGCCAACATGCGCTGGATCATGGAGAAAGCACGAGAGTTCCAAAAAAACACCTACTTCTGCTTCATTGACTACGCAAAAGCCTTTGATTGTGTGGATCACAACAAACTGTGGCAAATTCTTAAAGAGATGGGGTTACCAGACCACCTTACCTGTCTCCTGAGAAACCTGTATGCGGGTCAAGAAGCAACAGTTCGAACCGGCCATGGAACAACTGATTGGTTCAAAATTGGGAAGGGAGTACGGCAAGGCTGTATATTGTCACCCTGCTTATTTAACTTATATGCAGAGTACATTATGAGAAATGCAGGGCTGAATGAATCGCAAGCCGGAATCAAGATTGCCGGGAGAAATATCAACAACCTCAGATATGCAGACGATACCACCCTAATGGCAGAAAGTGAAGAAGAACTAAAGAGCCTCTTGATGAGAGTGAAAGAGAAGAGTGCAAAAGTTGGCTTGAAACTCAACATTAATAAAACTAAGATCATGGCATCGGGTCCCATCAATTCCTGGCAAATAGAAGGGGCAGAAATGGAAGCAGTAACAGATTTTACTTTTCTGGGCTCCAAGATCACTGCAGACGGAGACAGCAGCCATGAAATTAAAAGACGCTTACTCCTTGGAAGGAAAGCTATGGCAAACTTAGACAGCATAATAAAAAGCAGAGATATCACCATGCCAACAAAAGTTCGTATAGTCAGGGCGATGGTGTTCCCAGTAGCAATGTATGGTTGCGAGAGTTGGACCATAAGGAAGGCTGAGCGCCGAAGAATAGATGCTTTTGAACTGTGGTGCTGGAGAAGACTCCTGAGAGTCCCTTGGACTGCTAGGAGATCAAATCAGTCAATTCTAAATGAAATCAAGCCTGACTGTTCCCTGGAAGGACAGGTAGTAAGGCTGAAACTCAAATATTTTGGCCACCTAATGCGAAGAGAGGACTCTCTGGAAAAGACTCTGATGCTGGGAAAGATTGAAGGCAAAAGGAGAAGGGGAAGGCCAAGGATGAGATGGTTAGACAGCATCACCGATGCAACAAACATGAAAATGAGCGAACTCAGGAAGATAGTGGAGGACAGGAAGGCCTGGCGGGATATGGTTCATGGGATCACGAAGGGTCGGACACGACTTAACGACTGAACAACAACAACAAACCTTTTGCAAGCAGCGGCGACAGCGTCGGAGCGTCGGGGACATTGGAGTCCTGGCCGGCCTGGATGCGGCCGGCTAGGCTCCAGAAGAATGCTGGCAGAGCGGCGGCGGGAAGGCGACAGTGACAGCGACGGAGGAGGGACAGCAACAGCAGCGGCGGTGGAGGAGGAGTGACAGGGACATCAAGGTAAGTGGCAGCGGTGGCAAAAATGGCCATCTTCATGGCCGCAAATAAATAAATAAAAATTTTGCTTCGCGCCCACAAAAACAAAAAAAAATATGGGGAAAATATTTCAATCAATCAATTAATTAATTAATTAATTATTCCAGGTGTTTGTATCCCGGTTTGGATCCAGGAAAATATGGTAAGCCTAACCATAATACATTATAGGAGCCACCCGGCTGCAAACCCACTCCCCCCCGGTCCTTTGGCAGTGGCAAGGAAGAGCAGCTGCAGCCACAGAAGCTGGGCTGGCAAAATCACTGCTATGGATGTGGAGGGAAGGAAGCAGCAGCAGCAGTAGTTGGACCTAGTGCTCACCATGGGATGGCCATGGCAATTTCTTTGGCTGTTGTTGCAGTTCTTCCTCCTCCCCATTGGCACCTGTCTGCTGCCCATCCGGCAGAAAGGCCCAGCATCAGCAGAAGGTTTTGTTGGCTCCACTTGGTGGTAGGCCCCAGCAGATGGCCAAGCATGCCAACCATGGATGCCAGGCTTGCCTGCAAAACCTATTTACTAGAGGTGGAAGGAGTACACTTCATGAGATGCACTCTTTCAAATTGCCTTCAGCAATCTGGAAACCAACTCTTGTCTTTCTCCAGCCTAAGTTACGCATGCTTTGGTATTGTTAGATGTTACCAGGAGAGAGAAGGAAAGAAGGAAAAGGGTTGCTGTTCTCAGTGGCGCATCTTACATCTCCTCTGATATCTCGTTCCAGCTTGAGTCTACAGTTGAACACAGAATGATTTGAGTGATTGATTTTTAGGAATAACTGTTTATGAAATAATTGATAATTATTAAAAGTGGGTAAAACTATTTCTAGGGTGACTCACATGCTAAAACAAAACAGTTTAAGAATTAGATCTACTTAAGCTCAGCAAAACCAAAGGGGTTAAGCACACCACTCTCATGGTAAATAGTGTGTGACCCTTTTGGGTCACACAACTATTGTGTGGCTGTTTAAAAACTGGACTTTGCAGTACTAACAGGTCTTTTCATGCTCTCATTTACCCATGAACATAGTGATGACGTACTACCTGTGCAAAGTGCCTGCAGGGGTAGGGCATACAAAACATTTGAATCAGTAGGCCAGGATCCCAAGGGACATTTGCAGTATGCTTTTCATGCACTGTCTTTTCCTAATAGCTTCTTGCACCTCACAAAAAGCTGGTCCAGAAGATAGATCCTCTTCAGCAACATTTAATGTGGAGAAATGAGCTGCAAGCCACTGTATCCCCAGGTGCTTAAGGATTTGTATAAATGCATATATATCAAATAGCTTTATGATCCTAATTTGCTTCCTCACCATAATAACTCTGGGATTCAAGGCAGATTTTCAGTGGAGCTCGCTAAACAGCGTGGGGAAGAACAACCTGTCATTGGTAAGCAGAGACCCATCATCACACCTCTCCATCCCTGTCTGTCATCCACTCACCTTACCTTGAACAAAATGTATCCCTTTCCTTCCTTCTTCCCTGTGGGGATGGTTATATGAATAGCCTCAACCATAACAAGTCAGTTCCAAGCAATGTTCTCAAGACAGGCTGAGATAAATGAATAAAGGATAAGATCAGCATTTTTGCACTGCAACTCTTTGCTTATCTGTACTAAAACTACCGTAGGTGGTATGTACTGTATATGACTGAGAAGCTTAGAGAGCCCACTAGATGGCACTGTTGCATTCACCTGATAGTATTAAGCTTGTTCAGGGGGATGGTTTTGGAAATGACAACACAAATTTGTGGAAGGCAGATTTATCAGTACAGTATTTGACTCCTAAGATCCACTTCACACATAGCAAAAATTCCTCCACACAGGAATTAAGGAGCAACTCTTGGGTAGCATATGTAGGTGTTTTGCTGTGTGCGCATTGACTCTTTTTGGATGTTGTTGTTGTTCAGTCGTTAAGTCGTGTCCGACCCTTCGTGATCCCATGAACCATATCCCGCCAGGCCTTCCTGTCCTCCACTATCTTCCTGAGTTCGCTCATTTTCATGTTCGTTGCATCGGTGATGCTGTCTAACCATCTCATCCTTTGCCTTCCCCTTCTCCTTTTGCCTTCAGTCTTTCCCAGCATCAGAGTCTTCTCCAGAGAGTCCTCTCTTCGTATTAGGTGGCCAAAATATTTGAGCTTCAGCCTCAGTACCTGTCCTTCCAGGGAACAGTCAGGGTTGATTTCATTTAGGATTGACTGATTTGATCTCCTAGCAGTCCAAGGGACTCTCAGGAGTCTTCTCCAGCACCACAGTTCAAAAGCATCTATTCTTCGGCGCTCAGCCTTCCTTATGGTCCAACTCTCGCAACCATACATTGCTACTGGGAACACCATTGCCCTGACTATACGAACTTTTGTTGGCATGGTGATATCTCTGCTTTTTATTATGCTGTTTAAGTTTGCCATAGCTTTCCTTCCAAGGAGTAAGCATCTTTTAATTTCATGGCTGCTGTCTTCGTCTGCAGTGATCTTGGAACCCAAAAAAGTAAAATCTGTTACTGCTTCCATTTCTGCCCCTTCTATTTGCCAGGAATTGATGGGACCAGATGCCATGATCTTAGTTTTATTAATGTTGAGTTTCAAGCCAACTTTGGCACTCTCCTCTTTCACCCTCATCAAGAGGCTCTTTAGTTCTTCTTCACTTTCTGCCATTAGGGTGGTATCGTCTGCATATCTGAGGTTGTTGATGTTTCTCCCAGCAATCTTGATTGCGGCTTGCGATTCATTCAGCCCTGCATTTCTCATAATGTACTCTGCATATAAGTTAAATAAACAGGGTGACAATATACAGCCTTGCCGTACTCCCTTCCCAATTTTGAACCAATCGGTTGTTCCATGGCCGGTTTGAACTGTTGCTTCTTGACCCGCGTACAGGTTTCTCAGGAGGCAGGTAAGGTGGTCTGGAACCGCCATCTCTTTAAGAATTTGCCACAGTTTGTTGTGATCCACACAATCAAAGACTTTTGCGTAGTCAATGAAGCAGAAGTAGGTGTTTTTTTGGAACTCTCGTGCTTTCTCCATGATCCAGCGCATGTTGGCAATTTGATCTCTAGTTCCTCTGCCTTTGAAACCCAGCTTGTACTTCCAGTAGTTCTCGGTCCACATACTGCTGAAGCCTAGCTTGTAGGATTTTGAGCATAACCTTGCTAGCATGTGAAATGAGTGCAATTGTACGGTAGTTTGAACACTCTTTGGCACTGCCCTTCTTTGGAATTGGAATGTAAACTGACCTTTTCCAATCCTTTGGCCACTGCTGAGTTTTCCAAATTTGTTGGCATATTGAGTGCAGCACTTTCACAGCATCATCGTTTAGGATTTTAAGTAGCTCAGCTGGGATATTATCATCTCCGCTAGCTTTGTTGTTAGTAATGCTACCTAAGGCCCACTTGACTTCACTCTCTAGGATGTCCAGCTCTGGGTCAGTGACCACACCAGCGTGGTCATCAGGAACATTAAGATCTTTTGTGTATAGTTCTTCTGTGTATTCTTGCCATCTCTTCTTAATCTCTTCTGCTTCTGTTAGGTCCCTGCCTTTTTTGACCTTTATCGTGTCCATCTTTGCACAAAACGTTCCCTTGATATCTCCAATTTTCTTGAAGAGATCGGTAGTCCTCCCCTTTCTGTTATTTTCCTCAATTTGTTTGCATTGTTCATTTAAGGCCTTCTTATCTCTCCTTGCTATTCTCTGGAAATCTGCATTCAGTTGGTTATATCTTTCCCTTTCACCCTTGGAAGCTATTTGTAAAGCCTCATCTGACAGCCTCATCTGACAGCCACTTTGCTTTCTTGCATTTCTTTTTCTTTGGGATGGTTTTAGTTGCTGCCTCCTGTACAATGTTACGAACATAGTTCTTCAGGCACTCTGTCTACCAGGTCTAATGCCCTAAATCTATTCTTCACCTCCACTGTATACTCATAAGGGATATGATTTAGGTCATATCTGACTGGTCTAGTGGTGTTCCCTACATTCTTCAGTTTAAGCCTGAATTTTGCAATAAGAAGCTCATGATCTGAGCCACAGTCAGCTCCAGGTCTTGTTTTTACTGACTGTATAGAGCTTCTCCATCTTTGGCTGCAAAGCACATAATCTATCTGGTTTTGGTATTGACCATCTGGTGATGTCCATGTGTAGAGTCGCCTCTTGTGTTGTTGGAAAAGAGTGTTTGCTATGACCAACGTGTTCTCTTGATAGAACTCCATTAGCCTTTGCCCTGCTTCATTTTACGCTCCAAGGCCAAACTTACCTGTTGTTATGTTTATTTCTTGATTTCCTACTTTAGCATCCAAGTCTCCTATGATGTAAAGGACATCTTTTTTGGGTGCTAGTTCTATAAGGTGTTGTAGGTCTTCATAGAACCGGTCAACTTCATCTTCTTCGGCATCAGTGGTTGGGGCATACACTTGGATTACTGTAATGTTGAATGGTTTGCCTTGGATTCGAACTGAAATCATTCTGTCGTTTTTGAGGTTACACCCCAGTACTGCCTTTCCCACTCTTTTATTGACTATGATGGCTTCTCCATTTCTTCTAAGGGATTCATGCCCACAGTAGTAAATATGATGGTCACCTGAATTAAATTCACCCATTCCCATCCATTTTAGTTCGCTGATTCCCAAGATGTCAATGTTCAATCTTATCATCTCATTTTTGACCACATCCAGCTTGCCTTGATTCATAGACCTCACATTCCATGTTCCTAAGCAGTATTGCTCATTGCAGCATTGGATTTTCCTTTCATCCTCAGACACATCCACGGCTGAACGTCCTATTGGCCTTGGCCCAACCGCTTCATCCTTTCTGGGTCTATTTGGAATTGTCCTCCGCTCTTCCTCAGTAGCATATTGGACACCTTCCGACCTGCGGGGCTCGTCTTCCGGCATCATATCTTTTAGCCTTTTTTACTGTTCATGGGATTTTCTTGGCAAGGTTACTGGAGTGGGTTGCCATTTCCTTCTCCAGTGGATCACGTTTAGTCAGAACTCTCCACTATGACCTGTCCGTCTTGGATATGGCTATGGCTATGACCTGTCCTTGGATATGACCATCTTGGATATGGCTATGGCTATGACCTGTCCTTGGATATGACCGTCTTGGATATGGCTATGGCTATGACCTGTCCTTTTGGATATGGGCACCCTATTCCTGTACCTTCTTGCGAAAATATTAAAACAAGTAAAATGCCTTTACACTATGTAAACCGAGGGCTAGTTCATGCATATAGGTCCATTGTTTGTTTAGTGCTTTTCATTTGGGCCTGGGTCACTAGGCTTTGGTTTGTATGCATGGCAACTGCCAGATGCAGCTCCCAAATGTAAGAGTGTGCAGGGACGCTGGCTGGTTCACAGCACATTGGGAACTGAGAAGAGTGTAAGTACTTGTGGTTCCACATGGGGGCTTGACACACAGTCTCCCCAGTATTTCTGCTTGGAAAAGGGCAGTCATCATCACACAAATGATGCGTGCAACCTCTACAGCCCCCCCACGTGGAGGTGCTGGTTCACATAATCCAGTGCCTCCACACAATGCTGGTCTACGAGCCCACCAGTGGTGGCCCTGTTTGGTCCTGTGGGTATAATCCTGTGAGTAATTTGGGCCACCAAATGTATGAGCCACACCTTGATTATTCAGTCCTTCATGAGTCACAGCTGAATATTTGAAACAGATTCCACTGGAAAGCATTTTGTTTTGGAGAAAGTGATGTTATACAACAATACTATCTGTCATTCCCCACATACAAATGAACACTACTTGGCATTGCTGCTGTCTTCAAGTGAAAACATACACGTATGAATCAGCCTTGAGCAACAAAAGGGAGCTTAAATATTTTCCGTCAGTTTATGTGTCTTACAGCGCAATCCTGTGTAACCTTGCACGGGTGTAACAGTAGATGCACCGGCGTAAGTGCACTTATGCCAGTGTAATTGCACTTACACTGGTGCATCTGCTGTTACACCGGCGCATCTACTGCTACACCGGTGCAAGGTTACACAGGATTGCGCTGTTAAGCTAACATGATACCTTCTTGGGTTGGCCAAAACAAAAATTCAAAAGAGAAGCACAGATTGTCACATGGAACAATTCAACATTCTGCATAAAGTTTTGAAAGAAAATTGAGTATTAACATTTGTATGACATGAATTGGAAGCCCAGCAAACATCCAAACTAAAGGCTATGGTGTGAATTACGCCCAAGAATAGTGACAGGGCCAAACCAGACACTCTCTTGGCCTGGAGAGGGAAGCTCCCATTGAAACCAATGGCTGCTACTCTAAAGCTAGAAAAAGGTGGGAGTGCTAATGACACATCTAGCAGCAGCATAGTTGGCTGGCCTCTTAGTCAAATCAATGAGATATAAATTGCAGTTTGTGTGACCAGTCATTCCAGGCAGCAAAGCAGTGCACAGTTATATATGTAAATCCTACTGATTTCACTGTTACATCTGAACACGTAAGTTATACCTTTTGTATAATAGCAGCCTTTACTTATAAAGTACTTTACAATCCTAATTTCTTTAATTTTCATAATAACTTTGTAATCAAAGGGGGGGCTTGGGTAAACAGCTTTGGGAGAGAACAACCTTCGGCTGCCTAAGCTCACACCATGAATCCAGAAGCCTTCCTGCTTGCATTCAAGTCCTACAATTTGATCCCTTCCAATGTAAAAATCAAAGTCAATTTTAACATGGGTGAAACCATTGAATTGGTATTGCCATTTTACTGACAGGGGAAATGAGCCTGAGTTGCAAAACTTGCCTGGTACTCAGATCCTAAATTCATTATTTGGAAAAAAGAAAGTTCCACGACTATAATCAAAACTGTATTTGTTGCTTATTAGCTCATCCACAGAGAGAGTAAATATTTGAGCTGGAATTTGAATTGAAGCTTTGAATATCAAGAATGGTCAGCTTGCCTCCAAAACTGCACAAGGGTTTTCAGATTCTTCTTCTTTACAGCAGCCCCCTGCAGCCCCCTGAGAAACTGCTCATGAAGATTGGGGACCCAGGCTATCCATGCCATGTCTAACACAACACAAGGCAATGCAGCTGCCAGCTGAACTCAGAACAGTCCCATGAGTGGAGAGACAAAGATATCTCCAAGGCTACAGTGGAGATCTACTGGATCTCCCTGACTAGGATAACTGGGGTCTATATGACTCCTCTAATTGTTTTGAAAACTGATTTTTCCAAATTCCACTTTTTAAATGACAGAAACTATTTCCTTTCAATGCATTCTACCACATAATTAGACCTACAGAAAACAATGGAGTAGGGTAATTTTGGAATATTTCCATATAGCATTAGAATAAAGGTACAGCTTATTGCTTTTGTGCTGCAGTTGAATCTGATCCCAGTTCTCTTAATGTGTTCTTAAATATAAGGAGGAAAAGAGCTAAGATTGCTGCCCAGAAATGGGTTTAAAATAGCAAAAGAGTGGTTTGTTCTTCTCTATATTTAGAAAGTGCCGGACATTTTTCTGTGTAGCATTGCAAGCTGCTATCTTCCTTTCTTGGTGCCCTCAAACCTTTTGTTTCACTTCCTTGCATGCTTATGAGTTTGGGGATGCTAGTCCTGTTTATGAAAGATTCTTGGCCTATGTTTTAGTGATGGCGATTTACCCTCTGTTTTCATAAAGCATCGCAGAGCTACACTGCCTGCTGTCCATAGGATGCTTTGATCCAAAATTTCAGTCATTGTTTCCACATTTAGGGGTTGGAAGGGACATCAAAGAAATGGGTGTACTGAATTTACTGGATGCCAGAACAGTACAATAACACACAGAGGATATAAGCAAATCCCCGAGGCAAGATGTGTTGCCAAGCCTTGCACATAATAAAAGCGCTAAAGTGACAGTCTACCTTTGACAAATGCATAATGATATCAATGCCAAGGGAAGGAACTAGCTTGCTGAAAAGTGGCGGGGGGAGGGAGGAAAGGGAGCTGGGAAACAACCCATAGAATTTGCACATTTCCTCCGTGTATTTTCACACCACAAGAGAAGAAGATTATACGAATGCATTAGGTGATCACTGGAGAGGACCACAAATCTGCCAAGCTTTTCTCCATTCCAATCTGGCTGCCTTCTTTTTTTTTTTTGGGCTCAAACTGCTTAGCTAAAAACAAAACATGGTTAGAAATAATTAATCTTGGAGAAGTGTAAAAAAAATTAGCCACAAGGAGAAAAAAAATGGCCCATTCATTCTCTCCCTCTGACAAGTTTAGATTTAATGTCCATATGGTCCTTGCATAAGCTGTTTTGTTTCTTGGGCTGGTGCCTCCTTCATGTTCCAATAAATTCTGAAGGGCTTTGGATCCTGTGTACTCATCAGCCTCTCTCCAATTCGGCAGGATCCAGTACTGAGCCCACTGTGTCATGAAGGAGTCTAACCTTGCTGTTTCCCAGACATGTTAGTTTTTTGTGTGCAGGGTATTTTTTTTCCACACTGAAGCATTCCGTTATGTGATCAACCATCTGAAGTGGTACAGTTTAGACAAAGGACTGTACCTCCTCATTAGCTCTTTATGTGAATGACAGCCCAGTCCTATTCAAAGCCCCATGCTCAGATGCAGCAGCATCTGTTGGCCAGGCTCTGTTGCATCCAGCATGGGGCCAGAGGTCTCCTCAAGGGAAGGGGGCAATCATCCCCTTCCCCAATGTCGAGTCCCAGCAGCCCCTATGGGGCTAATAGGAGGTATGCGAGCAAAATGGCTGGCGCAGCTCTGAGAACCCCCGTGCCGGACTTTCAGGCACGGGATGGGGGATAGGACTTGGCAGAGGAGACTTTCCCCATGGCCAGGGGGGCTTTTGCCCAGCTTCGACTGGTGCGCCATCTGCGACCGTACTTGGATTGTGCAGACCTGGCCACAGTGACCCATGCCCTAGTGACATCTAGACTAGATAACTACAATGTGCTCTACGTGGGGCTGCCTTTGAAGACTGTTCGGAAACTGCAACTAGTGCAGAATGTGGTGGCCCGGGTGGTTGCCAGGGCTTGTCGGTTCGACTCAGTTGGACCGTTGCTTCAGCAGCTACACTGGCTGCCAGTTCGTTTCCGGGCACAATTCAAAGTGCTAGTTTTGACTTTTAAAGCCCTTAACGGCTCAGGTCCAGGGTATTTGAGGGACCGCCTCCTTTCTTATAATCTGACCGTACTCTGAGGTCATCAGGGCCCCCCCCGTTAACCGTGCCACCATTGACGGAGGTGAGGGGGATGGTGGCGTGGAATAGGGCCTTCTCGGCAGTGGCGCTCCAACTATGGAATTCCCTCCCCCTGGAATTAAGAACGGCTCCCTCCTTAGAGACCTTTCGGCAGGGCCTTGACATTTTTATTTAGATTAGCATTCGATGTCTGACGTGGTGGGCTGGCTTTTTAATAAATGGCTTTTAACAAATGTAAATATAGGTGACCCACTGGGGCTGTTTGTTTTAATTGTTTTAATTCTTGATTTTAAATGTATATATGTATTTTAACGTTTTTATTGAAAGCCGCCTTGATTGCCCTTGTTGGGAGAAAGGCGGGGTATAAATTCTTTAAATAAATAAATTAAATAAAACCCACCCCCTTCCTGGGCCTGATCCACCTTCCTCCTCACCCTCTCCCCGCCCCAGAACACGCCTCCATGCCGCCCTCCCTCCGCCTCCCCTTCGCCCTCCCCCCGCCTTCCTGCCTGCCTGTTGAGAGCTTACCTGCCTCCGGCAGGCGTAGCTCTTTCATGCCAGCGGGACAGGCCTCTGCGCTGTCGCAACGTGCTTTACGGCACGTTTGCGACAGAGCGGAGCCCAGTCCGCCGACGAAGGCTGGCATAGGATTGGTCTCTGATGCTAGTTATCATGAAGTCCTAACTATACTAATGCTACGGTAATGCACTAATTTTATCATGGAAATGAATCATGGGGGATTTGAGATGGATTCCTGAGGTGGAACCGCAAGGAAATCTTACATGATTACCTTTGCAAATGATCACAAAGCTCACATGATTAGACAAATCATCACAAGGTAAGTGCATCATTTAGCCTTGGTCTTATTTCATCAGACTTAGATGTTACATTCATTCTAATATGTATGCTTCTAGCTGTGAGTTATATAAGCTATAGAAATGTAGATTACAAAATGTTTGGTTTAATTGTAAAAAAAACCCAAACCATACTTTTGTGGCATCTCTCTTCCGTCAATTCTGTTGCTACTTGCAAAACTGTAAGCCAAAATGTATGAGCCCCAATAAAATGAGAAGCATATTCCTGGCACTTCTCACGACCTGTTTACTTCAGTGAAGCATAGGAAATAAGTCAGACACCAAAGCAGCTGGGAACACTTGCTAATGTCACATTTGGACCTTCAGCATTCCATTCTTTCCCTTCTAGCCTGTAGACTTGAAAATAGCAGGTGGCTTTTCAAAATAAGTTCTTCCACTGAATCTAATAAGTCACGGAGTCAATAAGCCAATTATGTTCTGTTTAATTTTGGCATGTGTTATTGACACAATTCACAGCAAAAAAAAAAGCATTTCTTTTGTACACACTGCTGATGAACTTTGCATAAAATTAAGCACCAAGTAATGACTTTAATTTGTGGTTAGTTAATAATACACAGATGATGGCACTGCTGGAAAACCTGTCTTGGGGGATGTTAGCATATCTACAGGCAAAGGAAAAATTTGAAGCTGACAGACTGCAAACTAAAAATGCAGGAAGAGGGGGAGTCGAGTACACGGAATATCAACGTCTACAGAGCCTTTCGTGTTACAAAGGGCTTTTCTTGTACATTCCCTTTCTCTTCCCCCTGCGGAAAGCTGTCCTCTTATTCCAGTTCATTTTCCTTCTCCTCGCACATCAGACTCCACATTGCCAATCCATCACTGTTACCTCTTTCTCCTCATTATCCCACCTCTACCCTTAATAGTCTCAGGCATGGGAAGGAAGGGAGGAACGAATGATGCACTCTGCCATATTGCTCTCCTCCCTGTTGAGGCAGGGTCTTCTTTCTGCCCCTGTCATGCTCACCTCAGAGTCCCTTCCCTCCTGGAACCAGGTCCCTGACTGTCACACTTTGACCATGTCAAAGAGACAAGACATTGAGAACCAGTTGTTATATAGAAAAAGACCACCCTGGAGTTCTGGACCGAGGAGAGGCTGACTTGCTTTGATGTTCCAGTGGACCCAGGCAAGTGGAGAGGTTATGGCCTTTCTGGCTTCCGGTGACTTAGCTCCTCTGATATCACAGAGCGGCTGGGCAGTCTTGGCAGCTGAATGTCAAGGAGAACTGGGAAGATTTTCGAACTGGAATTTGACCATGTGCCACATATAAGACTTCTCTACAGGCCAAGGGTGTGCAAAAAAGTCTGTTGGGGGCAGCAGATCTTTTTGGAAAGGTTCAGAACCTTTAATGACACAATTGCTGGCATAGAGAAATCTCACAATGCCAACATTTACAGGCAAGTAAACCGGGCTGACCAAACCTGCCCACACTTATAAGTTCCACTGCCAATGGAGGTTTACTCACAAACAGGCATGTTTATGTTTGGTACTGAAGCTGCAATCCTATGTACCTGAGAGTGTGAACTCAGTGGGATGATTCCCTCCCCTTGGAATTAAGAACGACTCCCTCTTTAGAGGCCTTTCGGCGGGGCCTTAAGACGTTTTTATTCAGGACTGCTTTTAATGTCTGACATGGTGGGCTGACCTTTTAACAATTGGTTTTAATATATGTAAATGCTGGTGACCCACTGGGGTTGTTTATTTTTAACTTAAGTGTTTTAATTATTTTAATGTGTTTTTAAATTGTTTTAATGTGTTTATGTATTTTAATATGCTGTAAGCCGCCTTGAGTGCCCTCGGGAGAAAGGCGGGCTACAAATTCCTTAAATAAATAAAATAAAAATACTTCTGAGTAGACACACATAGGCTTGCACTGTAAGTCATCTGTCTGAGAGAGAAATAGTCCCAGCTAGTGCACCACCCAAAGCTAGGCAAAGGCACCCCTCGGCCACTGCTGCCACCTGTAGTTCCAGGAGCAAGGATGGGTTCAGGAGTATACCCAAGCAGTGTACTTGCTTCTTCAGAGGGAGTGCAACCCTATCAAGAACAGGCTGACATACTATCACCACCACCTCAGCAGGGCTCCTAACCAGGAGAACTGTCAGATTTAATTTCAGCTTGTTGGTCCCCATGCAGCCATTTACCAACTCCAAGCAATTTCAGGATGTCTACAGCCACTCCAGCTGTGGGGTGGAACAGAGAGATACCATTGGGTGACATCCACATATTGATGACATCCAACACCAAACCCCCAGGAAACATCCCCCAGTGATTTCATGTAGTTGTTAACTAGCATGACGTAAGGAAATGCAATATCCTATCTCCTTTTTTTCTAGCCCATTTGGGCAGCTGCGCATGTTTACTCAGAAATCATTCCCATTGACTTCAATAGGATTTTCTCCCAGGTAACTGTGCATTACCATTACAGGCTTAACAGCGCAATCCTATCCAATTCACACCACCGGTGTAACCAGCGGTGCAGCGAGGAGGCCCCAGAACGGAAAGGGGATTCAAATCTTATTCAAAGGGGATTTAAATCTCCCCTCCCCTCCAAAGCCTCCCACCCTGCCCTCCCTCCCCCGCTGGTTACACCAGTGGTGTAAGTTGGGTAGGATTGCGCTGCAAGCCTATATTTTTTTATTGCACACATTTCAATGGTGCAAAATCACCTTAAACTCAAATGCTTGTGCTTATTTTACTCATGTGAGATTCAGGATGAAATCTAAACCACTTTCTCCTGATAGGATTTGTGTTGACTTAAACTTGACAGTTCTGTTATAGGAAGTTGAGGAGTCCAGCATAATATGATTTGGAATATTTTCTCCATTAATTTTGTGTATTCTTAAACATCCTCTTTTGAACAGTAAAAATAAGTCCTCAGGCAGAGTAACAGTTTGTCCATACAGTACATGCAATACTAATCATGTTTGAAAATCATGGAGTTCTTATTATATGTTGGGTCTGACTTTTATGACACAAAAAATATTCAGCTTATAAAGGCTTTTTGTGGGTTGATAAAATAATTTTATAATGCTGTCAATTAGTGACACTTTTGCAATATTTGCTATTGCTTTCTTTTTAATGATCATACCATTTTTTTCTCACTTGGCTTTGCCAAGGGGTGGGGAGAATTAAAAAAATCTATTTATTCATCTGTGAATGTGAAGACATAAAATAGCTAGTCTATAATTGAGAAAACATTCACTTTTGCTCATGTGTCTTCATCACCCACTTTGTTTATTGTTTTTAGTCTTATTGCACAAAGTTTCTTGTATTTCACGAATGCATTTGTTGAATGTTCAACACATAATATTGAATAATATTCAATATAATAATTTTGTTATTGTTACGGGGGCAGGGGGATCGGGTTTGGGAGGGGGGCAGAATTGGTGGCAGCCCCGCGTGCCAGTTCCTATCCCCCTTCCCGGGTCTGCTTTCCTTACATGTGGCCTCTCGAACTTGCTTCAGCAAACTAGCTGGCATGGATCCGAGGAGACCCATTGCAGGGACTGGGGCTTTACCCGGGGTAAAGGAACAAATGTTCCCTTACCTCAAGGAGACCTCCCATTTTCTGCACAGAATGCAGTGTTGTCTGCACTGGCATCCCTGCATTGCTGCGCAGAACAATAAGTAGGATTGGGCTTCCTGTTAGTGGCCATCATTCATGTCTTGAGGCAGCAAATTCCATAAATGAATCATGTGCTGTATGAACAAGTATTTCCTTTTGTCAGTCCTACATCTCCTGCCATCAATTTCATCAGATAACTCTGGGTTCTAGTTTGTGAGAGAGGGGGGGAAAACCTCTCTAGAATGATCACATAGAAAGATTAGCAGCGCAATTCTGCATAAAAAAGTGGCTGCGGAGTGCGCGGTCCGCAAGCGCCAGGTGTTGTAAACGTGCCGTAAAGTGCGTTTTTGACACCCAGGGAGTAAGGGCCATTGGTGCGGAGGCCGACAGCCCTTACTTCTCCTTCCCCCGGACCCTGCAGCCATCAGTGCAGGTATGAAATGTATCGGTCAGTGCAGGGGTGGGGGAGGGTAGGCCGGGCGGCGAGGGAGGGTGGCCATTGGGTGAGCTGGGTCGGGATGGGGCGGGGATATTGGTGGCAAGCTCCACCAATATCCTGCACCTGTTTGCGGCCTAGGCGGCCCGGATGTACGTCGGCTCAAGAGCCAACGTACATTCAAGGAGATCCATTGGGGCCGGGCAGCCTTATACCTGGGGAAGGGGACGAATGTCCCCTTTTCCCGAGGTGTTCCCGGGCCGCCTTCACATGGCCCGGGTAAAGATACGTGGCCCTATGGACCGGCCACGTATCTTTACACAAGATTGGGCTTTAGGGCTTTGTCAGATCTGGTCTTTATGAGAAGTAAACTGCAGCGCTATAGCTGCTCTGATAAGCTATTTGAACCACCAGAAGAGGAAGAAGAGCATTAAGGAAAACTGGTGTATCCCATCACTATCTCCAGCTGTGGGTTTCTCCCTTGCACAGCTGGCTATTTAAGGGTCACACATACTCCCAGTTTTGAGAGATTGAAAATAATAGGGACAACCAAATGTGACTAGGTCGGGATTACTTTTGGCCCTCTCTCTTTCCCCATTACTTAGGGGACAATCCCAGCAACACTGAACCCATTGATTTTGGACATGGTAAGTGGTATGTAGAAGCGCTTAACTTTGCCTGCATCATGCCACCAGATTGTGAATGTTGTTGCTGTCAGTTCCTTCACTTTTACGCTCCTTCTGTGGTTTTATTATATCAAGTCTGCTTACTGCATTACTGATTTTTAATTTATTGTAAATTGCCTCCAGTGCCTCCCTCTGGGAGAGGAAAGGCAGGCTAAAAATATTGTAAACAAACAAACAAACAAACAAACAAACAAACAAACAAACAAACAAACAAACCAATAATTACTTGGAGACAGAGGTAGGAGCTGAGCCTCAGAGACTGAGCGGCATACAAATATTGTAAATAAGCCCATAAATAACTCAATTTGCTGTAATACAACTAAGCTCACATGAAATCCTTTCAGGGCTGAAATGGCAGTGTTTGGTAGCCATGATCTTATGCTCTCCTGAAGTAGTCTGTGGATCTGAATGATGAACAAATGATCACACCATGCAAAATTGACAGGACAGGTGCAAAATTATGTTAGGACTTGGCCTGGCATCATCATGTATCCTGTGGATGGCTACCATTGTAACAATCCAATTAATTTAGCCATCTGATTCTGGAAGCCTTCTGGTCATTTACATAAACGACATTGCATTTGAAAAGCTCAAGTGGGCAATGCACATTAGACACACACAAAAATTCCCATCTTAAGCCCATTTACTAGCCTTGGAAGGGAAGAAAGATCTAAAGAAATCAATGGAAGTTCTAAGCAAATGTGTTTAGGATTAGGGGCATGACATTATGATCTCTAATGATTTGTCATCGTTTGTACATTCTGTAGGTGGAAATTAGAGGTTGTGTGTCGGAGCTGATTTTGTACTGCCCATTTAATTGCAACTGTGTCCTTCATTATTCTTCTGAGCTCTTCCCCCAACTACCAAAGAAAGAAATTAATATTCTTCAGATTAAACACACACACACACACACACACACACACACACACACACACACACACACACACACACACACACACACACACACACACATGAGTCAGCTCTACCCTGAGTCTTCCAAACTATCTATTGCTGCTGTTTGTTCCTTCAGGATATGACTGGGATGCCTACAGTCTGGAAGGTCTAAAACCGGGGGCGGCCCATGCAGTAGGCAAGAAGATGTGGGTTGCATCAGCTGTGGATTGTGAAGAGGGTGAGAGGAGGGCATGTTCAGGGTGCCCCTTTACCCCGAGTCTGCCAGCTCCACCACCTCCTCTAGCCTGCTGCAGATGCAACCCGCACTGATCTGCTCTCCGCTCTCTAAAAATGAGCAGAAAGTGGATTACCGGTCTCCTTACCTTGTCCCTGGTACTGTTTTTTCAGAATGTGGAAGTGCAGGACTTCCAGTTTGATTTACAGGGACCGTGCAAATGAAGAGGCTCCTTCATTCGTGTGGTCCCTTTAAATCAAGCAGGCAAGCCCTGCACTTCTGCGATCAAAGAAACTGCTCAAGGAGCCCGGTAAGTGGCTGGGTTTTATTAAAAAAATGTGCAGAGGCAGTGGACCCAGGGCGGCATCAAGCAGCATTCGTGCGACTATTTCGTATGAGAGCAAATTCCCTTTTGGGAGAGTTGTTTCAGTGCCTAAGGACGAATCTGGTTCCTAATTTATTTCAATCGAGATTTCAAAAAGCTTTCAGCTTTCATTAGCAAACTCTTGCAGGAGATGTGAATTACCTGTGCATTTTATGTCCATAAATACTCCTTAAATAGAATACCTTTCAATGAACTGTTGCTGCTTGTAGGACCCGTAATTTCCATTATGAAATTATTTCTTTAAACAATATTTGCATGATCATGGTTTTGGTTTTGTGTTTTTTTTTCTTTCTAATCACAAGTATTAGTGTAAAATTGGTTTGCTCTACTGACTTTATGGAAGCAATATTGGTTTACAGTAGCTGAAAACCTATTTTACGTGATTGAATTTATTACTGATTATGAATCGGTTGGGGCAGTAGTAGTATTCTTCTATATTCTTTTAACGAAATATTGCCTGAACTTTCAAATACTCCCTGAGAGATCATTTTTATTCCCCTTTATTTTAAACACATGTTTTCTACAGATTGCACCCAGGGTTTATAAAACCTGCTGTGGCACCAGCGCCCAGGTTTGCATGAGGTCAGAGAGCATCCTGAAGTGCCTTATTTATTTATTTATTTATTTATTTATTTTAGGACATGCTTCTTCCAAGGAGGTCAGAGGCAGCATGTGATCCTCACAACGGCCCTACATAAACGTATCTAATGCTTTTAAAAAGCTGGCTGAGCTAGTGGCCAGCACTGGCGTTACTACAGGGGGGGGCGGAGCTCTAAGTTCCTCCGTGATCGGAGCCTCGCTTACACGGAGGAACGAAGCGCCCCGCCCCCGCGCCTTCCGAACCAGTCAAAGCAGTGAAAACAACGCGCAGGGAGTCTCCTGCGCGTTGTTTTCACTGCTTTGACTGGTTCGGAAGGCGCGGGGGCGGGGCGCTTCGTTCCTCCGTGTAAGGGAGGCTCTGATCACGGAGGAACTTAGAGCTCCGCCCCCCCTGTAGTGACGCCAGTGGTGGCCAGGACCACATCTTGTTCAAATCCTACTCTGACCTGCGTTTTCCCTGGCCAAGTCCAAAACTCTGTCCACTGTGCCTATGACTCAGAGCAAGAGGTCACACAGGTGGTGTGTCCCTAGAGGGAATTTGGGGGCTGGTCTGCTTCCAGCAGCCAGGCTCTGGCATTTTAGTTCCTGCACCAGCAGCACTCTGCTTCCTTGGGAAGCCTGGCAGACTAGCAGCCCAATCCAGCCCAGAGTGTGCAACGGCACTGGTGCAGCCTCTGCTGCTTGCTATGGGCCGGCCAGAAACCAGGCAGTGATGGAGAGGTCAATAAAAACTCACCTCTTTTTTACTTACCTAGTCTTCTACTGCCTGGTCCCCAGTGGGTCTACTTGGATCTGCACCAGCTCTTGGACCCCAGCGGCCCCTATGGGCCTCCTCGGATGTGCGCTGCCAAAATGGCAGTGCAAATCTCAGGAGCCGGTGTAGGACCAGCCAGGCCCAGGAGAGGGGATAGGATTCGATGGAGCGTGCCACCAATGATCCCTCCCCCGTCCCTGGCCTGGCTGGCCAATCCCACCCCCCAGAACGCCCTGGTCCGCCCTCCCCCCTCCCCTCCACTGACTGGCTGGGACTTACCTGCTTGGTGCAGCTGACAGACTGGATGTGGGGCAGGTAGTCCTGCGCGGCTGCGCCGGCTTCAACGCCATGCGGGACCTACTCGCCAGATGTCAAAAAAGTGCCTTATGGCACGCTTACGACACCCAAAGCCAGCAGAACCATCGTTCCGCCGGTGTATAGTTGCACTGGATTGCACCCAGAGAGAAAGAAAAAGCATCTCGTGGACCAACAAACGATTACACATTCAGAAGTCTTGAATTTCCAGTGCCCATCCAGTAGGCATACTGGATGGGCATATCTCAATCCAGCTTATTGTCGCAGCAGCTCAGTCCATGTAAGCAGCAGTAAAAAGATGGCCCCTGAGCTGATCCGCTTGTATGTCAACGGAGTGTCAGTGTGCCAATGGAGAGAATCTTCCAGCTTGTCAGCTGGATATGGCTGGTGGTGAGCAAAAGTGTGAGAATTGGGCCATGAGAGACGATGCAGAGGAACCACTAGGGTGAAATTCACCCTGAGTTAAAACTATGAAAATACACGTGATGATGATGCAATGCCCCTTAATACTAGGAGTGTGACTGCACTCAGCAGCCTGTGTTTTGCAGTAAAGGTAAAGGTGACCCCTGACAATTAAGTCCAGTCGTGACCGACTCTAGGGTGTGATGCTCATCCCCATTTCAAAGCCGAAGAGCCAGCGTTGTCTGAAGACGCCTCCGTGGTCATGTGGTCGGCATGACTCTCCTTGCCGCAGTGCGTAGCATGCAGCTGGAACACGGAGCGCTGTTTACCTTCCCGCAAGCGGTACCTATTTATCTACTCGCATTGACATGCTTTGGAACTGCTAGGTTGGCAGGAGCTGGCCAAGCAACGAGAGCTCACCCCGTCGCGGATTCGAACTGCCGACCTTTCGATCGACAGCTCATGGTTCAGCGGTTTAACCCACTGCGCCACCCGCTGCAGTAGTTTTGTGCAATTGCAGTTGGAAAGCAAACTGTGATCAGAGATGTGGTTCAAAGCCATTCGTAATTCATATCGACAAGAGCATTTGAGTTCAGTAGGATGAGGATTGCACCTCGGGTTTTATAGTTTAAAAAAAGATCATTGTTGTTGCTGTAGGATTTCAACGTACCACGTTGATTTTAAGAAAGATATTTTTAATAGAAAGCACCAGTCTTAATGAAAACAGCTATTTTTTTAAATATAAAGCAAACAACCTTTTTTAAACCTCCATACGTCATAAAGCAAACAACCGGAGGAAAAACAAGCAAGCAAACCTGTACTCATTTTAGTTTTTCCTTAAAAAAAAAAAAATCACAGCTTGATTTTTTGCTTACAAACAACAAAGCTTTGCTGCGACGTGGAGATGTAAGAGTTAACAGTGAAAACCTCCCAGCTTTTCAAAAACAGAGAGAGCTTTGACAATCCTATAATCCTATTACTAAAATCACATCAGCAGAATGATATATTAAATAAAAGCACGATATGATGCAGCAGGAGTATTTTGTATGTTGTTCACGAAAAAAATGCATCTTGCTTTAATGATCTTTCCAAGAAATGGAAGACACTAGGGAAAAGAAGGCTTGAAAAGGGTTTTGGAAAAGTCATCCCTGCTGGTATTACGTCACCCTTAAAAAATAAACAGCACAGAATACCACACAGGTAAAAAGTCTTTGGGAAATGAAGGTCTACAAAGCAACAGCTTGCTTTATAGCTTTCTAGTGTGTGATAAATTCGGTTCACCAGATGTACTACCTGTCCCCTGTGTCGCATACTTGAGCATCATCTAGGCCTGAGGCCCATTTATTTCATGTAATTGCTTTCCCTGTGCACACCTTAGGGCACCCTAATTCTCCATTTTATTTCAGGCACTGCACAGGGTACCATCTGGTGGAGCTAAGCTTATTTCATGGCAATACTGTCATGGTTCTACAGAGTTCTGCAGCAGCATTCATTCAGGGGGAAGAAGTGGGTACTCTCTTATTACCTGCTATTTATTTGGATCTGAAATAAAGCAGTCTTCTAGTGTACACAGACATATACTGGTATGTACTGTATATGCCCCAATCCAAAATCCTGGGCATGTGGTGACACATACTTGGCATTCCTATGTGGGCTTATAGTTCATTGAAGAAGCAACCTTGTGCATGCATCTTATTGTGTGTGTGGACCTATCTCCTTTGTAAACTACTGTATTGAGGAATCTTTAACGGTTGCAGGAGCTCCCCGTATCTGCAAATGATTACTGGATCAGGGTGACAGAGTTCATATGAAGGGCTGTGTAAGATTCTTCTATTTTTGTATCCTCAGGTAAAAAGCAGTGTTTTGGGGAAGGCTGAAATATTTCCTCCCAACTCCATAAATTCAATCCTGTTCTTACCATTGTTTCTCCTCATTGTTGCTGCATCTGGCAACATTTTTTTCCTTCTCATTACTGCGTCTTCTTCCTTGATTAGTCACGTGCATGATCCTAGGTAGTTTGGGAGCGTGTAGTGAACTAGATAGTGTTAAGGTGTCTTCCCTAGAAGGTAATAAAGTCAATTCAGAGTGAGGGTACTGCTTCCTGGAGCACTCACTTGGGTGATCCTAGGTGACTGGGCATTTTATAGTGAATGCGGACATCACAATGGTACATGACCACAGGGTAGAAATTTTATGTTCTTCTCATGCAGCTCAATCCTATGCCTGTTTCCTCAGACATAAACCCCACTGATTTCAATGTGATTTTCTCCCAAATTAATGTGCAGGATTATAGCCTTACAGCCTCCCCCCCCCCCAGCTTGCATGATGCAGCAGTACCAACAGAGCGTGGGCTGCATGACATGGTGTGGGAGCGACCAGACACACTGGTGTTGCTGCAGGGGGGGGGTGGAGCTTTAAGTTCCGCCACGGCTCCAACCCTCTGTTACACCGGAGCACAAAGCGGCCCCACCCCTCGCCTTCGGAATTGTACCTGTTCCAGTCTCAGAGCAGATGGGGAAAGGGGCTCCCTATGCACACAGCTTCTCTTCCTCCCAAGTAGCACAGTGAGGAGCAGGGGTGGAATGAGCATGCCCCTCCCTCCCTTTTACGGCCCATGCTTGGAAAAGCCACATTCCCTGCTAAGCATGGCCAGGGAAGGAAAGCTAGGTCTCATTAGGCTGGTCTACTTATGGGTAGGGTATTGCTCCCTAGAGAGGCTTGCCTTCCTCCTTTTCTTATATTCCTACAGTTTGTGGCTGTCTCAACACTAGTTGGTCTTCTGCCTGGGAATAGTGACACAAGTGACCACAGATGATCAGGGATCAAATTATGGTTGTGGTGGTGATGATTCCATGATGCTGTATAGCCAATCAGATTTGGTAATGTGATAATGTGAGGATGAATAAAGCCAATTGAATTCTGGGCTGGCAATGCCCTCACTAAATTAGCTCAACCGATCCCCAAAGTGCTTTGAAATAAAACTGCTTTGAATGTAAGCAAAGAAACAGCAAGGCAAGCTTCTCTAGGGAGCAAGATCCATAACCACAGTGCTACCACTGAGAAGACCCCCCCCTCTTCCATAAAACCACCATCCACACCTCAAATGGAGGGGGGGTACAGACTTGACCTCTGTAGATATTTAAGTGTGTAGGTTGATTCGCATAGGTGGAGGCAGTTCTTGAAATAACTAACAGCCCAATCCTAACCAACTTTCCAGCACTGATGCAGCCACAATGCAACCCCGAGGTAAGGAAACAAACATTTCCTTACCTTGAGGGGGCCGTTGTGCCTACCCTCCCACCAGAGAATGCAGTGCATGCCCCATTGGCACAACTGCATTGGTGCTAGAAAGTTGGTTAGGATTAGACTGTAAGTCCCAGATGATTACTCAGGACTTTACGTCACGACCAAAACGCCTTGTGAAAACCACCCCACTTTCAGCTCAGCTCAAGTAAGCGGGTTTTTTAAAAAAAATTTCCAGCCATTAGACATATGCATTATGCATATTAAGCAATTCCTTCCAGTGACACAATTAGTGGTGTCCCATTACAGAATTGTGGATGTGGGATGGAGCCTGAATTTCAAAACTGCTCAGAATCCTGTCTCCTTTTGGTAACCAGGACAAGGAAACATCCCATTCTCTGTTGAAACAATGCCTTTTAGAGGACCCTGCAATAAAGGTGTTTGATTGGCATAGCCACAACATGATGCAGGTATTTCACAGCTGCAGTCAAGAATGCCATTTTTCATGTAAATAAATTTACAACTGATGAATCTTTAGAGGGAGCAATTTTTCCCCCCAGTTTTGTATGAATTCTGTGTAAAGATTGCTTTCACTGGCAATGACAAATGCAGCTCGATGCACCTGGATGTAGTTGTCTGCTTTGATATAAAGTACGCTTGAATGAAAAGGGGAAAAAAACCCTCTTCCAGTTATTCATTGTCATAAGCAGAGTTTATTTCACTGTTTTGCACCTCAGCAGAAATAAGAAGAGCCAGGTTATGATCAGGCATACCTGTGACATTACTGCAAGCATGCAAAATATCTTTGGCTGATGCCTTGTAAATCACTGGAAATTTCCCTGTTCACCAAGTCATTTCATAGTTCTTCTATTTCTTAGAACTCTATTTTGCCTTATTCTGACATGGATGATGGATTCCCAAAGCTCGGTTGTGGTCATATAGGTTGTTTGAGTAACTGTCCAATCCTATCCGCCGACTGCACTGCCGAAACTTGTGTTCTGGCAGTGCAGGGCATGTTCCGGCAGCATGAAAGTCAGGCTGCTGTTGCGTGCTGCCAAGCCGCTGCCACAAATGGTGAATGGCGCTGCATGCATGGCAGCAGTTCCACTGACTCCTCTGGCAGTGGTAAGTTGGTGAGGGGGGCAGTGTGTGGGGAGAGGGAGGATCAGAGTGAAGGGGGAGGATCGGGACAGAGATCAGGGCTGTCAAGAGACATGTTGGGGAGGTGAGGGGGCAGTTATTGGTGGCAGTGGCGCTGCCGATATGCTATCCTGATATGCTATCCCCCTCACCCAACCTCTTGGGTGTACTTGGATTTGCTCCAGTCAAAGAGCTGGCACAGATCTGAGTAGACTGATTGGGGACCATGGTGTGGCATGGTGTCTCTGTCGTGCCATGGTGCTGGCCAGTCCACAGGATGCAGTGGAAGCTGCGTCAGCGCTGCTGTACCCCGCAGACCAGCTGAGAATAGAATTGGGGCCTATGTCATCACCACGACTGGCAAATTAGTCAGCAAGTAGTTTCATGGGAGAGCCACTTTGACATGGAGCTGGAGGGTGGTGATGGGCTGGACCTCCCTCATCTCCGTTCCCCAAAGTGAACTATCAGTGAGACAGGCTGGAGTTGGCTGTGGGGTCTTCAGTTGGTGATTTCTACACCAGCATCACTTCAGCCTTTATGTTGTTATGTTACTGTTTGGAGGTGGGGGTGGTGAAGATGGCCTCCAAACTGGAAGATCTTTCACTTACAAAAGGTTCTACAAGTACAGTATTAGCATTTTTCAAAACAGTAGGAATTAGCATGATATATCTAAGCAGAAATGAGTCTTTTAAAAATCAGTATAATCATTGGTAGAGTGCCATGTTTGTGAGCCCTCTGTCAGTGAGTTTATGCTGGCTGTGGGATCTCCAAAGGCTGGAAACCAGAGCTATTCAGTTCTCTTTGTGTTCCAAAGTTGGGGGAGCACATTCCATATCCTAATTACATCCATTGTTGGTTGTGTATCAACCAATTATGATGTCAACGTCCTGTCTTTCTTTCATCATGAAGGTCAGCGTGGCATGCATTGGATTCCCTGGCAGTTGCTCATCTAGGCTGTAAGTCTGGATATGGACACTTATGGGGGAGTGTAAGCCCCATTGACTTTAAAGGGACTTACTTCTAATGCATAGGATTTATTTATTTATTTATTTTCTGTATTTATATACCGCCTTTCTCATCATCAGATTTCTCATCAGATTTATTCAAGGCGGTGTACATAGGCAGGCTATCTTTAGACCTGATAAGGGTCTTTACAATATTGTTCTATTCCTATATAGAACCTTCCATGCTCGAGATGTTTTCCCTTCCGAGTGCAGCCCTCCTTCTGGCTTGTGCTTTGCACTTCCAAGCTTCACAGTTCACCACAGTTCACCCTCGGACGGTTGTCTTAGATGTTCTCTCTCTAGCTGACTCCTCCGCATTCCACCCTCTCACGATGCCTTCTCAGTGTCTTTGTGACGTTCGTCAGCAGCTTCCGTCTCCCATCCAAGCGGAAACTGAGGTTGACCCTGCTTAGCTTCTTCAGGCAGGGCACCGGCTCAAACCTCCAGGCTCCTAGGCACTGACTAGCCCAAGACCTGCTGAGCTTCAGGAAGGCAGCTATACCATCAGATCATACCTGGAACCCAGTTATAAGCTAGACTACTCTGTAGAGAAAGGAGGAAAGAAAGTTGCATAGAGTTTCTCTAACAAATGTTGCCATTTTAATCTAAAGACTTATGCATTTTTAAATGTAATTTTGATTTGATGAATTGACTCTACATGCATAACCTGATAGCAACAGCCTGACTCAGCATGCTGCCCAGGAAGGAAATCATAGTACCGTACTGTACGTTCCTCTCTGATGAAGACATAAGGTAAGAGAGTCACTTGTCTACCTCCACACACATAAAATGGCTCATGACAAATAAATAGCTTCAGTTATGACATGGTTGCACAGCTTTACAGCAGTGAATCATTGGACTGCTTGAAATCATGTGGCAGAGACATTAAGAAGTTCTAGGCATCAATGGTTAGATTGTTCTGCTTGCACAAGCCCCCTATGATTCCCGAAGCTCTTGCCCTTTAATTCTGCAATTGCCTTGTCAAAAGTGCCATGGTTTCCTCTTGCCAAGTCTTGCAAGTGAACTTCGATTGCATCATTTGAATGCTTTTTAAAACACACACACACAAATGCTCCACTCGCTGGCTGGCTAGGAATATTTTCCTTGGCCTTGAGTTAATTCCAGTTCATCTTCCACTGAATGTAATGCCTCTTTGGAGCAAGTTGTACTAAACTTACAATGAAATCTCAGGAGATGTCTGAGCTAGGATCAGTACATAGGCTATCCTAGATCTTTAACTATTTTTTTAAAGTGCAGCCATCACACCCTGCATTGCAGACTTTCCCCAGGCGTTTCAAAGGCCTCTGTGCCGGTCACGGGTGCCATTTTGAACATCCCTGCTGGACTCAGGAAGTCTCTGCTGGCTTCCGGAGACAGCAGGGACATTCAAAATGGCGTCCGTGACTAGCGCAGAGCCCTTTAAAATGCCTGTCTAGCACCAAACAGCTGATGGGCTGGGGATTTGCAGCTGTTTAAATCCCCAGCCCATCAGCTGTTTGGCGCTAGATAAGTGCATTGAAGTTTAGTGCTGTGCTTAAAGTCCGCTGGGACTTTAAGCAGAGCGCTAAACTTCAAAGTGCTTATCTAGCGCCAAACAGCTGATGGGCTGGGGATTTTAAAAGACGTGTCTGAGTCGGAATCACGGTGTGGCTTCTCTCTGGCATTCGCCTCCCACGGTCGATTGTTGGCAACTCAGTCTCTCACCCAGAGTACAGCTGACTGCATTCCTCTCTCTCACCGAGGGCTCTGCAGATCATCATCAGCATGTGGTCAGCTCTCGGATACTTCCAGATCTTCAGGCATATGGCGGCAGCTCTACCACTGAGCCAGACCTCCTCCTGATGAAGCCTACAGACATACAGCTGTATGTACGGGTGACTAGAGTCACGATTGCACAGTGTTCCCAAGAGAGTCTACATGAGTACAGTTGTTGAGTAGAACTTTGTTCACATATTCAGCAGGGTGCACAGAGGTTGGGATCGGGCCCAATGGGTGCAATCCCATGTTCCCCTCCCTAATACTGTAAATGCACTTGATTGACAATAAAAATTGGCCTGGTACCCTCACCTAAGATGTATTCAGTTATCCTTTAAGAACTTCTATTTTCCTTCCTCTCTGTTACCCAAATACAATTCTAGATTTGTTTAATTTTTCTGTTACTGTAATTAACAGCATGCTCCTTAGTCGTAGGCAGTGTACAGACAGACAGCCACAAGGTTTGGGTTGTAAGTTATTCATCCATTAAACATCTGGTTTCCTTTTATTGCATCTTCAATTCATTTAGAAGCTGGAGGGTGGATGGCTGGTGGTGGAGACAGGGATGGCGGGGGGGGGGGGGAGAGAAGAGACCTTGGCACAGAACAGAATTATGCAATGTCATGGGCACATTAACATTTGGATCCAAATTTTACATTGTGTCAACTCAGTAAACAGTATAAATGGTTCAGATTTGCAATAAATAATTGTCTATTAATACTCCGGCATGGTGTAGCAAATTAAAGTCTCACTCCAGTAAGCACCATTGCAAGTTGGAGCTGGGGCCTAAAGAATGCAACTGCCTTACACGAGAATGAGAGTATTATGAAGCATTTTTCTAGCAATAAGGCCAATTTTAAATAGCAAAGAGGTAAAAAAACAAACAAACCCTGATAAAGCAGAGTTATGTCTCTTGGCATTTAAAACAACGATGCAGAATCCATATGAAGTCATGTCTAACTACTCCCCTTGAAATCAGTCTACAGTACATACAGCCTGATTTCCAACCATGACACTGTTTCGATTCCAATAAGATTTACTTCTAGGTAGGTAAGTACATCCAATAAGATTTACTTCTAGGTAGGTAAGCTAGCGGGTGGCGCAGTGGGTTAAACCGCTGAACCATGAGCTGGTGATCAAAAGGTCAGCAGTTCGAATCCGCGACGGGGTGAGCTCTCGTTGCTTGGCCAGCTCCTGCTGCCAACCTAGCAGTTCCAAAGCATGTTAATGTGAGTAGATAAATAGGTGGTACTGCTTGCGGGAAGGTAAACAGCGCTCCATGTTCCAGCTGCATGCTACGCACTGCAGCAAGGAGAGTCATGCTGGCCACATGACCACGGAGGCGTCTTAGGACAACGCTGGCTCTTTGGCTTTGAAATGGGGATGAGCACCACACCCTAGAGTTGGACATGACTGGACTTAATTGTTAGGGGTCACCTTTACCTTTACCTTTAGGTAAGTTTAGAACTGCAGGTTTAACCCTAGTGTTTTATCTACTGTCTTTCCACTGATGCTGTTTTGTAGGAAAGATGCTGTTAAGCAGTGCTGGCACCAGGTTGCTGGAGGAGGCCATGCAGCAAAGGTCTCCACCGGACTCCCAGGGACGTGGATCAAGTCTCTGACTCCAAGTCTTGAGTCAAGTCCCAAATCACTGGGTACAAGTCTCAAGTCAAGTCCCAAGTCTTTGGTTGCGAGTTGCAGGTCCCTATCTATTTAATGGGGAAAATGGGTTTAAACCTGAATAAATTCGACTTGTCATAAAAGACACCAAGGGCTCAGTCCAGCCTAACTCAGGCACAGTTGAGGCCCAATTGTGGCCCAATTGTGGCCCAAACTAGGACCGAGTTAGGCTGCAACTGTGCCTGAGTTAGGCTGGAGGCAACAGCATTGGGCCAGGATCGCGGCAAAACTTACCGCAGAGGCAGGCAGGCTCCTGTGGGGAGCTGTCAGTCTTGTGGAAGCGAAGAGCCCCCTCCTCAGCCCGTCTGCGTGCACCTACCACAGCTGCTGCAGCGGTCGCAGCAGATGGGCAGCCACAGGCGGGCCTGCAGGCACTGCGCGTTTGACAGTCAGCTGAAGGGCAGAGGTTGTGCCAGTGCCAGTGCCAGCTGCCCCAGGGCACCCTGGGCATCAGCCACCTGCCGCAGGGGGGAGTGCGACTGCCCTCCCTCCTGCAGACTGCGATGCCACCCCCAAGCCACGGTGAGGCTGCACGTGGGAGTCATGGGGGGGTGAGCGGGGGAGAGAAGGGAAGGAGGGGGTGGGAACGACACGCACAAGGGGGGGGTCTCATGAGGTCTGGAACCGCCTCCGCCAGGACATGCCCGTGCGCTGCCTGAAGCCCTGGGCCTCAAGGGCCGTGGCAATGCCCACAAAGAAGGCATCCCAGCATGCCTTCTGCTCCGTGCCCCGGCCAAGACCGAGAGATGCCGTGGGCTTGTCTGCTGCGAGCGGGAAGGGCTCACGCAGCTCATCACACCCCCAGATGGGGCAACGTCGGCACCTTCCGGCAGGCGCTCTGGCGGCATGGGGGGTGCCAGCGTCCATCATCAGGGAGTGGGAGGGGAGGCAGGCACACTGACAGGGGGTGCTGGGGAGGGGCACGGGTGGGTCAGAAACAGACAGACAACACGGCTGGTGGGAGAGGGATACAGGGAGAGGGGTCTGCAGAGACCAATAGGGGCACAGGGGGCACTTCGCAGATGGAGGCAATGCAGGAACGGGCGCCTCTCATGCAGACGGACCGAGGGCGGACACGGACACCGTTGATGGGCGGAAACGGACGCCGGTGACGGGCAGACAGAGGGCGGAAACGGACGCCGGTGACGGGCGGACACGGACGCCGGTGATGGGCGGACCGAGGGTGGGTGAGAGCCCCGGTTGCTGAAAGGGCTCTTCACGGACGTGGCGGACGTGCGCCACAGTGCCCGTCAGTGTTTGCCTGCCTGACAGGCCCCCCAACTCCCCCCTCCCCTCTGGTCCCAGAGGGTCTGGCGGCCCCCCTGCTGTGTTCTCCCAGGGATGGCTGTGGTGGACCCTGGCTGGGATTCATGCAGAGGCTTGTGTGCTGGGGCCTGCCTGTGTGGGTGTGTGGGGCAGTGCTTGTGCAACATTGGGGACATGTGTTTCCAGGGGCATCTTTATTGTTCTGGAACAGTGGCAGAGATGGCCGGGCGTGGCTGCCAGGGGTAGGCACAGCAGCCTCTAGGACCACAGCAGCAGCATCAGGCGAGCCCCATGGACCTGGAGATGCGGGCTCTTCCCCTGTGGAACCACAGCCTGCTCCATAGAAAGGGGAGGGACAGCAAGTAGGCAGCCAGGGCGGTGGGGCAGCAGCAGCAGCTGAGGTGGGTTGCAGGGCAGGCTCCCAGACCTCTCTGGCAGCATCAAGGCAGGTGACCGTGGGGCAACCAGACTGCAGGCCCAGGGGTGCTCCCCGGACGGTTTGTGGTAGTGGGCATTCCTGGGGGGACGAACAACATGGGGGTGTTCCATGGCAGCTGCTGCGTGGTAGCAATCGCCATTGAAGAGGAGCCAGTGTGCCAGTTGCAAAGGTCTGCAGGGAGAGAAATCAAACACAGCTGAGTGGTGTGAGACACATAGCCTGGTCTGCGCTCCTTCCCTGGGTGTACGGTGAGCATGATCCTGTAAGGGAAAGGGGTCAAAGAGAGAGACAACAACACAACTTGGGGGGTCACAACCATGGCAATCCTAGCAATACTGACCTGTCGGTAGACCCTGTGGAGAAAAGAGGGGGGGGAACAGCTGGTGTCTACATATGGGTTACAGTTCCACACTCATGGCATTGTGTGCTCACATTAATACAGGCAGCTATGAGACAAGACATTGGTATAGAGGCATATCATGGCAGGCTATGCAGGCAGCTATGAGACAAGACATTGGTATAGAGGCATATCATGGCAGGCTATGCAGGCAGCTATGAGACAAGACATTGGTATAGAGGCATATCATGGCAGGCTATGCAGGCAGCTATGAGACAAGACATTGGTATAGAGGCATGTATCCTACCTATATTTCTCTATGCAAAGAGGCAGACGTCAGACCACATGTCAGCACAAACCCTGCACTTACCTGCTGGTGTTGTTGCCTGTATGGGGGGGGGGAGAGAGGGGCTGGGAGAAAGACATGGGTTAGCAAACACTTGCATGGAGACAGCTGCCCAGGCACAGCAGTAAACAGTTTGGCCACAGGCAGAACAGCCCTCTCTGCCCTAGAGGGGGGCAGAGAGGAGAGAGGAGAAGAGAGAAGTGGGGTGTTAGAAAAGTTTTCAAAGTCCCACTTTGTGGCTGCTGGGGGACAGAACCCCACGCCACATGCTCAGAGAGAGAGAGAGAGAGTGGAGGGCTGGGGCTGGGCTTTTGTGGGAAAGAGGCTGGGTGGGGCTGGGTGCTGATAGGGTAACTATTTGGGTCCATGTCCAGAGTTAGGCCACACCTGTTCGGTCCTAACTCAGGCCCAACTCGGGCCCAGGGTGTTAGAACTTTTCAGGAGAGGGCTGGTGTGGGTAAGGTAAAATGGCTCCTATGGGTCTCCTCACATTTGGGTCCACCCTTTTTGCTGGCCCAAATTTTGGGCCTGAGTTGGGCTCGAGGGGGCGTGTCAGTGGCTCTCCAGTGTCTGGAACCGGACCAAAATTCGTAACCGCCCCGTCACACCCCCGACACGCCCCCAACACACCCACTTTTAGGCTGCAATTGTGCCTGAATTGTGCAATTGTGCCTGAATTGTACCGCAGTTGCCTTGGGCTGGACCGGGCTGCAATTCAGTCACAATTGCAGCCCAACTCAGGCACAATTCAGGCACAACTCGGGCCTAAAGCACTTGGGCTGCAATTGTACCTGAATTGTACCGCAGTTGCCTTGGGCTGGACCGGGCTGCAAGTCTCGAGTTGAGTCTTTCGAGTCTTTTACAATCGCCAAGTCAAGTCCGAGTCAAGTCATTGATGCAACGAGTCCGACTCAAGTCCAAGTCAACAGACTCAAGACTACATCACTGCGGACTCCCCTGCAAGCTTACTGGCTGCAAGTGAAGAGTGGAAGCAATGGGTAGCGGTTCCTCGCACCTTCCCCATAAAGGTGAATGGGGGGAATCTGAAGTGACTAAACTGGTACTGGCAGAAGGAGGGAGTTGACCCAGTCTTGGGAATGGGCCCTTAATCAGTGTCCAAATCAGTGTCTATTTACATCACCCCTGGTATTAAAACTACAAGTTTCTCATTTTTCACACTGGTTGGGTACTGTAGCATAAGTAAGGCTGAAAACAAATGGCCTTTTACGTTTTTCTTCAAGTTGTTTGGAAGGAACTGCAAAGACCCCCAAAGTAACTAGAAATAGCAATAATATGTAGAACAGAGAAGTGTAGGTGCATGGATGCTTTCCATGCTCTGGGTCACATGGTCAGGCTTCTCTTTGCTAGTTGGTTGAGTACAAAAGGACAACATTGTGCAGACAGGAGTTTTTATTTTCACACACATTATACTCATTCCATTCAGACACAGCTATTACCACAAAGAGCAGGCTTCCCCCCCCCCCCACACACACACTCATCCCAGACGTACACAACAAAGCTGGTGATTTAGCCCCCAACCAGGACTGACTCAAGTCCTCCTGGTGTCTAAAATGGTGTGCCAAACATCCCCCCCCCAACATGGGGATGTACCAACCTCTGCTCTGCCCACTCTCTGGATTAGAAAAGGAAGATGAGAGTGGAGCAGAGGAGGAGGTGTGGAGGAAAGGAGATGGTGGGCTACACAGTGAAGGAGCAGTGGAGGTGAGTGGGTGGATGAAAGTGGGTGCCCCCTGCTGTCTGCTGTCTAAGATGACCTCCTCGGTCAGCCTGATAGATGGGCTGGCCCTGCCTGCCCCCAACATTCGAGCTGAGTCAGGCAATCAAACTGCCCTTGCACCCTTCCCCTCATCCAAGCTGTCCAGCAAGCCTCTTCCCATGCTGGCTGTTTCTTTCGGTAAATATCACAGATGCTCATTATTCTCTGATAAATTCAAAGTGATGTCATGCCACAGTGCTGGCAATTCTGATTTTGGCCTTTGGAAAAGCAGTTTGGACTTTTTCCCCCAATATGTTTTTATGCACGTCTTGAGGTTTGCATCAAGCCCTGAGTCCCCCCCCCCCCACACACACACTGAGGAAGTATTTACTTCCTTTTCTACTTTTTCTACTTAATCTACTTTTTCACATTCTTACTGGGGAAACCATATTAGTACTGTATAGGACTACATGTTCAGTCATGTCTGCATTGGCTAAAAAGCAGAATGCAGGACAGGTGTAGTTATGTGCACCTGATCCCACTATAGATCATTGTCACAGCAAATCAAGTCTCTGAGCTTCAGCAGAGAGTCAGCAGAGTTTGTGTTCAATGAGTTTACAAGGTGATAGATAGAGGGAAAAGCCCCCAATTGGGGGGAGGGGTTTGAACCTTAGCTACTATTCAGGCTCCACACAGGTGTTATACAGGGTTATACTTATATAGACCACTCCCAGGCAGGGCTCTAAAATACAGACCTGCAACAGGAAAGACAGAGAGGTGAGGCTTGAAACTTAGGTTGGTGTGTTAAGGGAACGAGGCAGTTATTTATTTACTCCACCTAAATACAACACGTTGTTGGCTTCACAGAAGGTCTTCTCACAGCAAAATGCTGCCACAAATCTATGCAATCACTGGGAGTCAGGAAAAATATGCCTGCATCAAGAGTGGACTCACAGGCAGGTAGTTTGGCTTAGAATTGCACCAATAGCTGAGTTATATATATATATATGCCTATGTAGTCTCACAAATAGACATGACTGGCTATATGGCCTCCCATCATTATAGCTTTCAATATGGGATTTTTTGGTGCAGTAACGTGAAGGAAATCTGGCACTTAGGCCTCAGTCCAGCCCAACTCAGGCACAGTTGAGGCCCAATTGTGGCACAATTGGGGCCCAAAATAGGACCGAGTTAGGCTGCAACTGTGCCTGAGTTAGGCAGGAGGCAAGAGCAGTGGGCCAGGATCGAGGCAACACTTACCACAGAGGCAGGCAGGCCCCTGTGGGGAGCTGTCAGTCTTGTGGAAGCGAAGAGCCCCCTCCTCAGCCTGTCTGCGTGCACCTACCACAGCTGCTGCAGCGGTCGCAGCAGATGGGCAGCCACAGGTGGGCCTGCAGGCACTGGGCGTGCGACAGTCAGCTGAAGGGCAGAGGTTGTGCCAGTGCCAGCTGCCCCAGGGCACCCTGGGCATTAGCCACCTGCCGCAGGGGGGGAGTGCCACTGCCCTCCCTCCTGCAGACTGCGATGCCACCCCCAAGCCACGGTGAGGCTGCACGTGGGAGTCATGGGGGGGTGAGCGGGGGAGAGAAGGGAAGGAGGGGGTGGGAACGGCACGCACAAGGGGGTCTCATGAGGTCTGGAACCGCCTCCGCCATGACATGCCCGTGCGCTGCCTGAAGCCCTGCGCCACCAGGGCCGTGGCTATGCCCACAAAGAAGGCATCCCGGTATGCCTTCTGATCCGTGCCCCGGCCAAGACCGAGAGATGCCTTGGGCTTGTCTGCTGTGAGCGGGAAGGGCTCACGCAGCTCATCACTCCCCAGATGGGGCAACGTAGGCGCCTTGCGGCAGGCGCTCTGGCGGGGTGGGGGGTGCCAGCGTCCATCATCAGGGAGTGGGAGGGGAGGCAGGCACACAGGCAGGCGGACAGGGGGTGCTGGGGAGGGACACGGGTGGGTCAGAAACAGACAGACAACAAGGCTGGTGGGAGAGGGATACAGGGAGAGGGGTCTGCAGAGACCAATAGGGACACAGGGGTCACTTCGCAGATGGAGGCAATGCAGGAACGGCCGCCTCTCATGCAGACGGACCGAGGGCGGTAACGGACGCCGTTGACGGGCGGAAACAGACACCGTTGACGGGCGGACTGAGGGCGGAAACGGACACCGTTGACAGGCGGACACGGACGCTGTTGATGGGCGGACCGAGGGTGGGTGAGAGCCCCGGTTGCTGAAATGGCTCTTCACGGACGTGGCGGACGTGCGCCATGTCGCCTGTCAATGGTTGCCTGCCTGAGAGGCCCCCCAACTCCCCCCCCCTCTGAGCCCGGAGGGTCTGGCAGCCCCCCTGCTGTGTTCTCCCTGGGCTGGCTGTAGCAGGCCCTGGCTGGGATTCATGCAGGGCCTTGTGTGGTGGGCGCTGTCTCTCTGTGTGTGGGTCAGTGCTTGTGTAACATTGGGGTCATGGTGTTCAAGGGGCCTTTGCCCAAGGGGCATCTTTATTGTTCTGGAACACTGGCAGGGATGGCCAGGCGAGGCTGCCAGTGGTAGGCACAGCAGCCACTCAGAATGTAGCAACAGCAGCAGCAGCTGAGGAGGGTTGCAGGGCAGGCTCCCAGACCTCTGGCAGCATCGAGGCAGACGACCATGGGGCAACCAGACTGCGGACCCAGGGGTGCTCCCCGGACGGTTGGTGGTAGTGGGCATTCCTGGGGGGACGAACAACTTGGGGGTGTTCCATGGCAGCTGCTGTGTGGTGGCAATCACCGTTGAAGGAATGCCAGTGTGCCGGTTGCAAAGGCCTGCAGGGAGAGAAATCAGACACAGCTGAGTGGTGTGAGACACAGAGCCTGGTCTGCGCTGCTTCCCTGGGTGTAAGGTGAGCATGATCCTGTAAGGGAAAGGGGTCAAAGAGAGAGACAACAACACAACTTGGGGGTCACAACCATGGCAATCCTAGCAATACTGACCTGTCAGTAGACCCTGTGGAGAAAAGAGGGGGGGGAACAGCTGGTGTCTACATATGGGTTACAGTTCCACACCCATGGCATTGTGTGCTCACATTAATACAGGCAGCTATGAGACAAGACATTGGTACAGAGACATTTCATGACAGGCATTGCAGGCAGCTATGAGACATGACATTGGTAAAGAGGCATATCATGGCAGGCTATGCAGGCAGCTATGAGACAAGACATTGGTAAAGAGGCATATCATGGCAGGCATTGCAGGCAGTTATGAGACATGACATTGGTAAAGAGGCATATCATGGCAGGCATTGCAGGCAGCTATGAGGCATGACATTGGTAAAGAGGCATATCATGGCAGGCATTGCAGGCAGACATTGGTAAAGAGGCATATCATGGCAGGCATTGCAGGCAGCTATGAGACAAGACATTGGTAAAGAGGCATATCATGGTAGGCATTGCAGGCAGCAATGAGACAAGACATTGGTAAAGAGGCATATCATGGCAGGCATTGCAGGCAGCTATGAGACAAGACATTGGTATAGAGGCATATCATGGCAGGCATTGCAGGCAGCAATGAGACAAGACATTGGTAAAGAGGCATATCATGGCAGGCATTGCAGGCAGCTATGAGACAAGACATTGGTATAGAGGCATATCATGGCAGGCATTGCAGGCAGCAATGAGACAAGACATTGGTAAAGAGGCATATCATGGCAGGCATTGCAGGCAGCTATGAGACAAGACACTGGTATAGAGGCATGTATCCTACCTATATTTCTCTATGCAAAGAGGCAGATGTCAGACCACATGTCAGCATGAACCCTGCACTTACCTGCTGGTGTTGTTGCCTGTGGGGGGGGGAGAGGGGCTGGGAGAAAGACATGGGTTAGCAAACACTTGCATGGAGACAGCTGCCCTGGCACAGGAGTACACAGTTTGGCCACAGGCAGAACAGCCCTCTCTGCCGTAGAGGGGGGCAGAGAGGAGAGAGGAGAAGAGAAGAGAGAAGTGGGGTGTTAGAAAAGTTTTCAAAGTCCCACTTTGTGGCTGCTGGGGGACAGAACCCCACGCCACATGCTCAGAGAGAGAGAGAGAGAGTGAGTGGAGGGCTGGGGCTGGGCTTTTGTGGGAAAGAGGCTGGGTGGGGCTGGGTGCTGATAGGGTAACTATTTGGGTCCGTGTCCAGAGTTAGGCCACAACTGTTCCGTCCTAACTCAGGCCCAACTCGGGCCCAGGGTGTTAGAACTTTTCAGGAGAGGGCTGGTGTGGGTAAGGTAAAATGGCTCCTATGGGTCTCCTCACATTTAGGTCCACCCTTTTTGCTGGCCCAAATTTTGGGCCTGAGTTGGGCTTGAGGGGGCGTGTCAGGGGCTCTCCAGCGTCTGGAACCGGACCAAATTTCGTAACCGCCCCCGACACGCCCCCGACACGCCCACTTTTAGGCTGCAATTGTGCCTGAATTGTGCAATTGTGCCTGAATTGTGCCTGAACCCAATTCAGTCACAATTGCAGCCCAACTCAGGCACAATTCAGGCACAACTCGGGCCTAAAGCACTTGGGCTGCAATTGTGCCTGAATTGTACCGCAGTTGCCTTGGGCTGGACCGGGCTGTTAGAAAAGCATGGCTGAACCAGGGCTAAATTGTGCCTATTTTTAACGACCGTAGGTGTGCTTATGATAATGCAAAGGATGTCACCCATCCACCTATTGGACCCAATGTTTTGTCTTTGTGCCCTCCATACTTCCTATATCTGCTGGGACTATCCATGCATTCCTCTAGCACTGAGAAATGCCAAGATCCAGTCCATAGAATGTTTCCTCCCCCCATTTAGCAGAGTCCTGCTCTTCTTACCACAATACAGAATTGTGCATTTTCAATTCTCAATTTTAAAATTCACACTCCAAACACACCTCTGCCACTTCTCCAAAATACACGTAACGTTGATGCTTAGCAATGCTTTGCCCCATTTTTCAATTTTCTCCTAGCATATTTTTTGACAGAAGTTAATTGCATAGTTGCTGTGCAATAATGCATGTTATTACATGGCTAGCTACACAGTAACTTCACTGGGAGCAATGGTAATTACAGAGTAAATTGTGTTAATGCCCCTGTGTTATTATTTAGTAACTGTGTAATTACTTTGGGTGACCTGGGCAAATCAGATTCACGTCCCCATTTTCCTTTCCTTGAGCCACAGAATAATGGCAATTATATGTGTATATTTGGAGGATCTCTCAAGGATATGAATTTTTGCCATATATTTTAGGGGTCCTCAGCCAGTCATTTCACATTAGTACATTTTGGGAATAGCAAGCAATGATAGGGGGAGCAGTTGGAACCCTTAAAATGCACTGGTCACCTCTCTCCCTTTTCAGGCTTTGGCTGGTACGCATGTGGGGCAAAACTAGACTATGGTAGGTCCTCCAACTCAAACAACTGATGGGTTGAAGGCAGAGATATAATCCATGACTATTAAGACCCTTTGCTATGTTGTAAGACCCTCTAGGTCAGTGGTTCTCAAACGTTTTAGCACCGGGACCCACTTTTTAAAATGACACTCTATCGGGACCCACCTAGCTTTACAAGACGCTCAGACATTTATCTCCCTATATTTACACAAGCTTGCAAACTGCAGGAGCTCAGCTCTTTGCAGAACAATTAGCAGCTATCTGATTTTTGAATAGCTTCAGGGCTTGTGGCAATTGCTTTGCTGATCATTCCATCAACTGGGACCCACCAGAAATCAGGTTGCCACCCCCCAAGTGGGTCCCAACCCACAGTTTGAGAAACACTGCTCTAGGTAAAGGTATCCCTTGACATTTAAATCCAGTCGTATTCAACTCTAGGGCACGGTGCTCCTCCCCGTTTCAAGGCTGAAGAGCCAGTGCTGTCTAAAGATGCTTCCGTGGTCATGTGGCTGGCATGACTCTCCTTGCCGCAGCACGAAGCATGCGGCTGGAACACAGAATGCTGTTTACCTTCCCACAAGCGGTACCTATTTATCTACTCTCATTAACATGCTTTCGAACTGCTAGGTTGGTAAGAGGCAGGAGACCTTCTAGGTTTGGATAAAACATGAATTAGATATAGAAATGAAATGTCTTCTCCTCACTCTCCCACTGACTGACCTTTCCCTCCACTCACTTTATCCTTCCATTGTTAGCATAAAGATGTGTATAGATACAAACAATGAGATTGTAAATTTGTGCACATTCACCTGTACAACACCTTTATAGGCCTGAACGTCATGCCGGTATACCAGGGAGAGGGCACTAATCCAATATGACAATATCACACCCCCATCCCATAATCTGATGCATTGACGCACCAATTTTTATATGTTTTAGGATTACTTTGCCTGTAATAGTTACCCTGACTCTGATTCAAAACAGAGATGCTTGGCAAAAAGTTGAGTTATAATCAGTGGGACATTGAAATGCTTTAAGGTATCAGTCTTTTTGATAGTGATAATTACAAATCTACTCTTTGCAATACATTACGTTTTGAAGATCCACAGAGTCAAGGTCTCTGTCCAACTTACTATACATTTTGTACCTGATCCACTAACCTTGTGTCAGCAGCAGTTACCTCTAGGACTGGGGAGAAGACAGGGGCCTGGATTCATCCCTGCCCTCCAGACAACAGCTTCCTCTGGTACTACATAAACATTCCAAACCCAGTAAATTGAGGTCCTCATTTAAAAGGGGGAAACCTACTTTTGTGGCTTTGCTACCTGATGCAGGTAGAGAGAGGAGGTGAGCATGGTGTGCTGTGTGTGTCTATTTCTGGTGTGCCATCTGGATGATGTCTGGCCTTCCCATTGGCTGGGTGACTGGCTTTGGCTGGCCAGCTATAGGAAGGGAGTGAGTAAGAGTGAACCAGTGTATGTGTGTGTGCGCGCGCATGTGTGTGTGCGTGTGCGTGTGGCTTGATCACTATGGTCCATTCCTGGGTTTTAAAAGTTTGACTCTGTCCCAGACACCAACCAGTCTAGTTCCTGTTGGTTGTCATAATGGGATCTTCACCACTTGCCATGCCTCATCTCTGAGAGGTTGTAAATCAACAAAGTTTTGGCCTGTTTCACCTTACATTGGTTTGGTTTGGTCCTTTCTTTCCTGACAGTGTGTAGTTCGTGGTGTGCCCAAATAGTGTCATTTTGCACTAGTGTTTTTGCAGTTATATACACATAGGTGCATTGTTTTTATGATGACAATTGCTGTATTACTTCTTATTGCCTCATTTAAGGGATCAGCCGTTTTATCCATTAGTACCTTATTGTTGTCTTATACAATTACCTATTATTGCTTTAATTTAAGGTCAGAGAAGTTGCTGCCAAACACTAGAAAAAAACCACTATTCCTAAAATGATGTCAAAAGGATTATAAAAACAGGGAGCAAGATCTGAGCTGCAGAGAGAAGCCTGCCTTCAGCAACAGAAAGGTCACAATGTACCACCAGTGTCTCTAGCCTTTTGCTGTACCTGCTTCAAATCAAGCCAGCTGCTCAATTTGTATGCAAGGGTGTGTGTGAGTACCACTTACAGGGATTGCTTTGGTCTGCTAGCTTGATGTGATTTTAGATAGTAAGAATGCAAAAAGAAAGATTTCACTGTTTCACTAAATCTGTTACAACTGTGCTGCACAAAAGTTTAATAAAACCAATTAACTGCTCCCTAAAGTGTGCTTCCTCCAACACTCCTCCCCTAAAGATCCTTTTGAACTTTGACAATAGGAAGCAGCCCTAGCAACTGGATACAGAAGTCTACTCATGGGAGCTGCACATCCATCAGGGTCCTCTGCCTGCAGTCTGAGTTCTTAATAAGAAGCCTGTTTCGAGGGCTAGTTTAGGGTGCTTAATTCTGGGAGATATCTTTGAAACTTTGGTGCACCATGTTTCTTCACGGGCAAAGGCATTTGGCTCCGTTGTCCAGGTGTGTTATCCAAGTGTTCTCATTTCCTGACTGTTAGTCATAGCTGATGAAGAAAGTGGTGAAACATGTAACAGGCAGCCCAATCCTAATGGGCTGCCCCGCTGGCGGAACTAGTGTTCTATCAGTGCTGGCTGCTGTAAGGCAGCCATAAAGCATGCTCCGCCAGCATGTACTGACGGAGCGCTGGTGATAAGACCAGAGCCTTCTTGCACATGTTGTCTTCTTGCACCGTGCTGTCTGTCTGCTGGAGCAGGTAAGTCAGCACAAGAGGGGGTGGGTGGTGGGTGGAACGGGGATGGGGATGGGGTGAAACTGGGCAGGAAGGGGGAGGAATAGGGGAAGGGGAGGCTGTGGGAGGGAGGGATCCGACAGTGATGGGGTGCACTGGATCCTACAATTCCGCAGCCTCCCCTCGCCTTTCCTCAGACTTGCACCAGCTAAAGAGTCTGAGGAGTCCCATTTTGGGGCTTCCAAAGTCTTCCACTCCGCCCCACCCCTGCTGGATACAGCGTGCGCCTTTTTGGCGTGGCTGCGCTGGTGGAAGGAAAGGATAGAATTGGGTCAAAAGTCTCCACAGCATTGCAGGAAGACACTGAAGGCTGCAGTCCTATACAAATTTACCTGGGAGTATGTCCCATTGAACTCAGTGGGGCTTACTTCTGATAAGACATGCCTAGAACTGAACTGCATCTTATAGCTCAATCCGAATGGGCTGCTGTGCAAAAGGCAACATGCCACCAGCATGGTCTGGCCGCCACCACAAGCAGTGAGCAGTCAGGTCTATGCTCCATTGGCATCTCAACAAGACCTGGTGCAGGTAAGTCAGTGCAGGGGTGGTGGTAGAACAGGGAAGGGAGGAATGGGGAAGAGACTGGGACAGGGAGGGGGTGGCCGGGAAAGGGGTGGTATCAACTACCACTCTTCCTATCACCTATTTAATCTTATCTCCCTTCCCGGCCTCGATCCCACGACCCAGGTCAAGTTGGTCTTCCACCAGCAGAGTAGCTGGCACAGGTCCAAGTAGACCCAGCGGGGCAGCGAGGACTTACCCCAGGGCAAGGGAACAAATGTTCCCTTACCTTGAGGAGGCCTTCATGGCTCAAAACTCCCCCATAGGATGCAGCGCATGCCGCATTAGTGCGACTGCATTGGCACATGAGGAGTTAGGTAGGATTGGGCTGTTTGTCTTTGAGAAATAAAAAAGATAACTACTCTGTCTAGAGCATGACAAAACAACGCCATGTAAAAATCACAAAGGATGTATTTATACTTTGTTATAAAAAAATCAAGCAGCAATGGAACATTATAGCTGAGACTTTTATTAGTCTGATTAAAAATATAAATACAATGGGCCCTGTCTGAGCTTCTGACAGGTCATTGTGATTATGTAATTGAATCAACTGAAACTGTTGTTCCAATATGCAATATGAAGGCACAAAAAGAAATAAAGTGCTCTCACATTCTTAACTGAGTCAAGTCTGAATGCTTTTTTTATACCTTCTAGCATCTCTTATTTATTTTTAATGATTAACTCTAAGTTCTGCCCTTACTGCCTAACAGCAATCTATGCACCAGGTTCTTCAAAGTGGCCACTCTGATAGGAAGGCTCCCTCATTGAATCTAGCCAGCTCTGGGCAGGATCTTCCCAATGGAATAAACTACTAGCCTGTACCATTCAGATTCCATGTGCCACAAACGATGCAGAAGTAAGTCTTTGCAAAGCAAAAGGGCGCGCTTTGCGCCCCCTCTTCACTTATTAATATTAAATTGATATTGTTTATTATTTTTAAATTAATTTTTAATTAATTTTTTTAAAAAATTAATTAATTAATTAATTGTTGGGGGGGGGGGTCCCGGTTTAAGGGCTCAAAAATCTGGCAAGCCTACCAAAGGCCCATCTAGTCCAGCTTCCTGTATCACACAGTGGCCCCACCAGATGCCTCAGGGAGCACACAAGACAACAAGATACCTGTGTCCTGTCGCCACTCCAGTATCAGTAGAGGAAGGGTGAACAGAGGCTGCTTGACATTTTCCCCTCTGCTGATTTTTCAGCTGAAAATCAGCCTCCCCAAGTAAGATCTTTTTCATCCATGGATAGAAAGATGTGTAGAATATATGGAGACTCTGTATTCCCCCCCCCCCCCGCAGTGATAAAGCAACCAAGAAAGGGTGATTTTGAACAGAAAAATGAGCAGAGGGGAAAGGGTTAAGCAGTTTTTCTTTGTCTGCACTTCCTGTGTCCTGACTCACAGCCTGCTCAGACTGATGTTGGCTGAAAAAAAATCACAGAGGAAAACACATGGAACTCCATGGAACGTGTATTTTGAGCCTTAGCGTTCCATCTTGATTAAGCCATTTGGTTTGGGATCCTTCCCAACTGAGGAAGAGTGTTAAAGGAAGCTGTAGGTAGCTGGAGTTCTAATACAGGCTGCTTAGAAAACATGGCCAGGAACTTCTACATTACAGCCAGCTGCGGGCCTATGCTCAAAATAGCCTCTATATAACTTACCCCACGAACAACATGGAACGGCTCACTATAAAGTCTGAACCAAAGAATATTGGTTTGGTAATATTCCTCCTCCTCATTCTGTGCCTGCTGCAGCCTTCCTCAAGGAAAATCTCATGCAGTTTGTGTTACAGAAATACATCATGTTTTGTTTCATCACTCAGAAAAATATTCAAATAATATAGAAACTAGGTAGAAAATGGCTTTCTTACATCATTGCACCAGCATGCCGTTTTTTGTTTTCGCTGGAATGACAACGAGACATTCATCTTTCAAGGGGCAAAAATTCAATTTTACCTCCAGAAGTGTCAGGCTAGAAACAGCCAAATCAGGCCACTAAAAATATTATTTGTTAAAAAGGAAAGTTTACCATTTCCTACAGGAAATGTCTTCACCTTTTAAACACAGAATTATACTAATAGATTATTACTTTCACTCTCTTTTAAAGGGCCTTTCCACCCACAGCCTTTGCTGTTCCTGATAATATTTGTGTGAAACTTGTGCCAAATCCTACAAAGACCTTTTAATTTTTTTTTTTTTTTAACATTGGCAATATACTCGCTAGGGGAAAAGCTCATAAAATTCAGCTTCACCCACAATCTGGACTATGGTCTGCCAAGCTCCACATAAATAAATCATCGAGTCATTTTTGGCATCCTGTGGGCCAGAAGGAATATTTTCCTGGGTAGATTTAAAGAGACATTGTTGGGTAAAATGTAGCTGCTGCAAAATGTTAGACTGAAATACTGAATTTTGACTCTGTCACTTATAGGACTTCTGTAAATGGATCCTCTGAATAATAAAATGATAAAGAAAGTTGTTCATTAAAGAGAAGAAATCTAAACCCTAAAATAAAAGTGTGGCTCAGGTGCTGTCAAATGCTGTTTTATGCATTTGTTTCTTAGGCTGCAATCCTACATGCTCTTATGTGGGAGTAAGTCCCATTGAACTTAATGGGGCTCACTTCTGAGTGTGCCTGTAATTGTGCTCAAATCAAATATTCATAGCAAAAAAATAGCATCTTCTAAAATAATTCATTTGCATGGTCTAAATCCAGATTTGAACATCACATGGGGACAAGTTCTCATTGTCACAAAAAGTGCACGTGGGAATCATCACAGGTCAAAACTACACAGAGATAACTCTCACGACAAACAAAATAACTACATTATCTCCATACTAAACACACATAAGGCTGCATGTACACATGTACCAGAATGCGGTGATGGTTAGGGAGATGGAATAATAGACCTTTCCTGCACTTCTAACTGTAGGTGTAGGTACCATTTTTTTTTGTATGCCTCCCCCATATAAAACAAACTCCCTGGATATAGAAAACTACCACATCAAGGGATAAGGTCTGAACCATGCCCTTTCCCTGAAGTGCTAATTTTCTCCTTCCTTGTCAGGAAAAACTCTCTGCATGCAGAAAAGCAGCAGGCCAAGAACAAGGGATTTGCCTCTTCCTTGATATGCTACTTTTCTGTGTGCATGGAAGGTGTTTCTTTTTTAGTTTTTGTTTTAACATGAGGAAACATTCAAATATGCAGTTCCCTACCTGAAATATGAAGACAGGGAAGCTGAACCATATAACTTCTCTGTATTTTGTGGATCAATCCTAAGTTCAGTTCACTATTAACCCTCCTCTGCTTCCCCAGATTTCTAAGCAAGCCACTTCACAGTTTGATTACAGGAGCCATGCAGTAATCATCTATTACCACAAACATCCTGGCTATCCAAATCTATCCCAAGTGTTCCCTTATCATATCATATGAAGAGGAGTAGTGTCCATTTACCCTGTTGTGGAACATTTAAAACAATGGTATCTTGTACAGCATGTGGAGGAGAACAACCAAGCACATAATTCTCTCTACTGGGTTGGACTGAAAAGGCTTCTCAGCTTAATGGTCTCTGTGCGCTTGTGTGGGCATAAGCGTAAAAATGAGTGCAGCAGAAAAACCAGCAAGGTGGTATAGGGCTCTAAACACGATTCATTCATGTCCTTGAAGCTACTGTTGCCAAAGGAGTTTGTGTTGGCAATACTTCTATGATATCTTGTTGTATTTCTATTTTTTTCTTATTTGGCTTTCGAGATTGACAGTGTCCAACAGGTTTGGAGCCAAGTGCATTAAGGCTGCAATCCTAGTTACTTGGATGAACACAGTGGGACTTACTTCTGAGTAATATACATAAGGTTGCACTGCACATGACCTTGTGCAGACTATTGGTAAGGGTAAGACATTGTCCTGGTTCTGATGTAATGGACTTCATGGCTTCTTGCTATAAGAATGAGTCTCAGAGAACTATGGGCTTGTGCACTCCTTTCCCTTCCTCGTTTGGAGGAGAAAAGTGAACACTTTGCTTCCACTTTAAGAACAAACTGCAGTTCCATGTAAGGTATGGGTAACTGCAGTTTGTTAACTAATGAATTAGAACAAACCAAGATATCAAGTCAGGATCAAACTGTGGTTTGATATTCTGGTTTGTTCTAACTCTGGTTAGTTAACAAACCACAGCCCCAGAGCCGTCCCTAGAAGTGTACGGGCAGGATGCAGGCCTGGGGCAACTCAACCAGTGTCTATTATGGCCATATGGTCATGAAAGCGCGGAACCCAGGCCGACCGCCCCAGTTGCCCTACCCAAGGGACAGCTCTGCACAGACCCCCCAAGCCCATAGCTTACTCAGTACAATGATTTATTCTTAAGGTGGAAGTTTTTATTTCTGCTCACACATGAAGGAGGAGGGGATGGGAACAGGGAACATACAAGACAATATCTCTTCAAGCTCGTCCTCATAGCTGGAAACTATCATTTCCCAGTACATCTGAGCCTGTCTATTGTGTTATTATGACACTTGCTGCCATATTTTAGTATCTGTATATATTTGATTATCTTTAGTTTTAATGTCTCTCTGTTTGCTAAAAGCTATAGTAAAATAATTTAGCATCAAGCATATTAATGCTGTAATTTAACTCACCTAGTTTTGAAGTTGCTTTAACAAAAAGAAAAAGAAAAAAGAAACCCCAAACCTATTGAGAAATATGAGCTGGGCAGTTAACAGGATCATTTGCATAAATTAGCAAGTTTTACAAATGAATTCACCTACTGAAAAGTCAGACACGGGACACTGCATATTAATAATTGACATGCTATGTGAAAAGCAATGTTCTTGAGGAGGAAATTGAGCTCCACGGTTGCTATTAGAACCAGTGGAGCAGCAAACACTAGGAAAAAGAAATACCATTTCATTCAGCGAGTTACTACTCCTGAATAACAACAATCTTTCATTTTGATGAAGTTCTTTCTAATAAAAACAACCGGTCAGATATGCAGACAGGGAGAATTGGGGAGGAGTGGGAGGAACTTGGGGAAATCCAGTTGTCAATAATCTTGGACAGGAAATGAAAATGAAAAGGGGTCTGTATGATGTGGCCTTAATATCTGCCAAGACTTCATCGTATTCTCCTTGAAGAACAATCCTTCATTTTCCTTTTAATCTGGAAGCAAACAATCCGTACTTTTCAGGTATAACTAAACACTTTCACAAGATGGTGCACCGTTGCAATTGTAAATGGTCTAATCTGTTTTGGTTCCTTGTCAGAACATAGGTTGAATTGCACAATTACGGTAACAGCCCAATCCTATTGGGGCTGTATGCTGGCGGAACGTGTCAGCAATTTTGCTAGCACAGATCCAAGTAGACTGCGCCGTGGAGGATTACCCCGGGGTAAGAGAACAAATGTTCCCTTACCCACAGGAGAGCTCCATGACTGCGCGCTCCCCCCCAGATGCAGCAGTAGCCATTTTGGTGGCACTGCATCAGCTGCAGAGACAGGGGGAAGGATAGGATTGGGCTGCTAGATAAGTGAACCAGATTGCTGGTAGAACACATTATGTTACAAATATTTTGTTTAAAGTCATTTTGTTTTAAACTTGATGGGAAAATGCCATAGGAATGTTTACATTTATCAATTAGCCTATGTAAAATTGGTTTCATTATAAGTCATTTCGCTTAAAGTCGCAGTTTCCAAGAAGAACCTATCGACAACTTTAAGTGAGGACTTGCTGTAGTGACTTCCATAATGCACTAGTCAGACATTGGCAGCCCAATCCTATTAAAAGCCCCACACTCAGATGCAGCTGTGCCGGGGCAGGCTCCGCTGCATCCAGCGCGGGGCTGGAGGTCTCCTTGAGGGAAGCCCCAGCAGCCCCTATGGGGCTACTTGGATGCGCACCAGCAAAATGACTGGCGCAGCTCTGAGAAGCCTTTCAAGTCCGGGACAAGGGTTAGGATTCGGTGGGGCCCGGGGGGACTCCTTCGCCGAGCCCATCCCCTCCCAGGCGTGATCCACCCTCCTCCCTCCCCGGAATGCCTCCTCCCCACTGCCCTCCCCCCACTGGCCAGCATGAAGCTCACCTGCCTCCAGCAGACGCAGCTCCGTTCCCGGCAGAGGTCTGCCAGCACTGGCCTCCAAACCAGCGAGACATGCCTCCGTGCTGTTGCAATGTGCTTTATGGCACGTTTGCAACAGCGTGGAGCCCAGTCCCGCCGGCAAAGGCCGGTGTAGGATTGGGCTCTCAAAGTTGTTGTTGTTAACAGTATTTATATACCACTTTTCAACAAAAAGTTCACAAAGTGGTTTACAGACAAAATCAAATGATTAAATGGCTTACAAAGGCTTTCGCTGTGTGTGATGCATTCACAAAGGGTTGGAAACAAATTTCTTCTTTATAATGTTCCATGGCATAATTTAAAATTAGCTTCCAGTGAATCAAATCATTCAGCCCATGATCTACTTTTCCAAGTTCACACAGAGTAAGTATGCCATATCAATTAAATTGCAATGAACTGCAGCAGCCAATAAAATTTCCTCCAGCCATAGATAATCTAGCTATTGATGGGAGAGTTATTGTCATGAATCTGAGTCCGAACTCAACACCTGATATAGGAAGTTGCCTGACAAACTCCCATACTGGCCAGTAAAACTACTTCACTAACAGCGCAATCCTGTGTAACCTTGCACCGGTGTCACAGCAGATGCACCAGTGTAAGTGCAATTACACTGGCGTAAGTGCACGTACACCGGTGCATCTATTGTTACACTGGTGCAAGGTTACACAGGATTGTGCTGTAACTCTGCCCTTCTGCTGTTCTTCTTACCAGTCATAATTTCTGCAGGGAAAAGTGTCCTAATCTGTACAGGTAGAATGGAAGGCTGCAGCACTGCGGGACATCTGTGTGTCACCTTCCTCTAAGGTCTTGCAAATTTGGGCTCCCCACCTTGGCATAATCTCATTCGCAAAGGCATGTCTTCCTGAACAATAAATTGAACTTAACTGCCTGGTAACCAGGCCACCTGGACAGTCTTTCAAGCCTCTTTTCTGGAACGTCTTTCTTACCAATGATCTAAGCATGGGTGCAGTCCACACCCAGTGGTGTCACTCAAGGTGGGGCGGAACAGTAAGTTCCGCACTGTGCTAACCTCCGTTTACTCCCCGGCATGAGGCAGTTCCGCCCCCTCACCGTTGGAGCCATTCAGTGCTGCAAAGTCAACACGCAGTAGACCAGGAGCATCTTCGTATTCTTTATCCAAAGTCATTATAGTTATCCCTGCTCTGGGAGCAGAATGTTGGAATTTTCTTCCTCACTGAAAGTATCCATGCTGTCCATTTTAGCAGTCTCTCCCAGTGGCGTCACTGGGTGCACCTCACCCTGGGGCCGGAGGTCGCTGTGTCACCCCCTTGCCGCCGTGTCACCCCCCGCTGTTGCCACATCACCCATCAAAGCCGCCGCATCTGCCGCGTCACCCTCTGAGGCCTCCACGTCACCCCCTGTGACCGACCAGTACGAGCTGGGAGAGGGTGAAGACATATCTTCTTTGCCCGCCGGCTCGGCCGCTTCTGACTAGGCCAAAAGCAGCATTCTTTGCGCATGCGCACAATGCCGCTTGAAGCCTCTTGTCCTCAGCACCGTTGTGCGCATGTGCGAAAACGCCGCTTTTGGCCTAGTCAGAAGCAGCCGAGCTGGCAGGCGAAGAAGACACATCTTCACCCTCTCCTGGCTTGTATTGGGTGGCCTCAAGGGAAGATGCAGAGGCCTTGGAGGGTGACGCGGCGGCCTCAGGGGATGATGTGTGGGTGACACGGCGGCCTCGGGGGGTGACGTGGTGGCAGCGGGTGTGACGCGGCACGCGATATCGGGCGCGTCACCCTCGGCGCATCACCCACTCCAGCGCGTCACCCCCCCGGCAACCTGACCCCCGCCACGCCCTAGCGACACCACTGGTCTCTCCAACAGAGACTTCCGCTCTGTCCATTTTTGTGTGGTTTTTCCCACTCTGAAAGCCTCCAGTCACAGTAGTTACCCTCATTTCTGGAGGAATTGCCTTCCCTGCCCACCAAGAGGGCACCACACAGGCAACTGCCTGGCTAGTATACATTCAGCAGTTCTTAGAATCTATTCTAGCCAGGAAGCCAAACATGAGGTGGACCTTTTCAGAGACTGTTTTGCCTGCAGAGATCACAAGAAATCATGGCACCATGGTCTATATATGCTGTGCCATATATAGGATATACCAAATCCTAACTCTTGGAAACTTTTTTCCCCCCTGAGTTGCATAGTATCCAATGGATATACTGCAGAGCTTCCCATTTTAATCTGTTTCTTGTCTTCACTAAAACAAAACCAGCCACCTCCATTATTCATGAGAATATATCTCTGTATATGCTTTTAAAATCACATTTATAAAAGAATAAGGAGCAATTATTATCAGAAAATTGTAATAAATTCCATTCTCTTTTCTTTTTCTGTTCTTTTTTTCAGTGTCGTATGTTCAAATCTGGAAGTTCAAGCAATGCGCTCTGCAAAAGAGAATCAACCAACAGGAGCATCATGACCACAGTCTGATCATGGAAGAGCTTCTAACCTACATTCCTTCGGTAACAACACACAGAACTTGCAACTGGAGAGCCGCGGATGCCTCTGAATGTCCCTTTTCATGTATGCATGTTGCAAATTCTCTCCATGTTGACATTCTAATAAGAGTGAATGGCATAAATTATCTCCAATTCTGATGCTGTGCTGAAGCAGCCATCTGGTCTAATATCACACTGACAGTGATATAGGACTGAACATTCAGTTCTTGGTCTGCTGCACAGAAAAGGACAATAGGACATATTTTAAAATGTCAGGATACATCAGACCCCACATTCAGGAAAGTTTGCATTTATGAAAATGGATCATATTGGAGATCTATCATGATGCAGATCTAATCACAGATGATACTGGTGTGTGGCGAATTAGATTTAGAGCCGATCTGAATTGTTCTAATTATGGATGTGTTGTGCTTGCTCCTCCCATCAGGCTTTCTCTTCCTGTAAAATAAGCTTATGAAACAATTTTAGCAAAGCTTGATATATACCGTCTGCAGCCTCATAATAATCAGCAAGGTTTAGCAATAGATTGCGTCACATGGAAAGAGTTCAATCGGCTAGCCTGCTGAAGGCATTTGCTCAATTCTGCAAAGTCCTGAAAACCCTTGGAAGATGCAGAATTAGAATCTCAAGCAAACCATACTTATATCAAGCTACAACTTGCATGACAGGGTCTGTTTATTTGGGTGATTGCCTTGCTTTGTCCTCTTTCTCACCATCGAGCAAGGAGATTCATTATGGTATGCTTTTGGCCAAGGACCAGTTTGGATGTTGGAAACGTAAAGATCACAGCAATTGTTATAAATGCTTCCAGCCAGTCCCAGATTACCCTCAGCTAGTTCACAGAATGCCCTGTTCTCACTCCAGCTCTCTAATTAAAGGTGTATTGTCAATCTAGTTGGAGATAAGCGGGCAAAGGAGCCAGAGCAGGAGGTGTATTTGAAGCCTCCCACACATGGCTAAACAAGAAAGATAACTGTACACAGAAAGGCAGACTGTACATTCAGGTGTGCAAGCGACTGCTGTGGAAACATCACCTCTGGTTGCACATCTGGTTCTCCCACTGCCTGTGCACATAGCTCATGGCTGCAGTCCAAAAAAGCCATATGGGGAAGGCAAAAGCATTTGCACCTGGGGGTTTCTTTAGCATTTTCTCTGCAGCAGCTCTAACTCCCAAAGAGGCAAGCCTTTGCCCAGCTTCAAAAACAGCTTGCTTCTCTGGGAGTACGAGTTGTTCCAGAAGAATCTTCAAAGGCTGCTCTGATAACACAGACTTTACACACACACACGCACATGCACACGCATGTGCGTGCACACAAGCACGTGTGCACACACGCACGCACACACATATATGTATGTAGGTATGTAAAATTTTAACCATACCGCTGCAATTTAGGTTGGCAAAACGTTGATTTTCAAGTGGGAGAACCTTATTCAGAAAGGTTGAATATGAATACTGAAATGATTACAGTAGACCAGGGGTTCTCAACCCCTAACCAGCCGAGTACCACCTCCAGCGCCAGTTTCCTGCTATGTACCACCGGAAGTGGCTGGTGATGACATCATCGCCAATTACTTTTGGGTTTTCAGAGGCCAGAAAATGCAGGCAGAAGGCTCTGGGTTGGTGGGAGGGCCCTTCTCAGCGTTCCCGAGAGGCTCGGCCAAAGGCAGGAGCCTCTCAGGAACAAAAACACACCACTGAAAGTACCGCAACAGAGCAGGGTTCTGGTGGTCTGATGGTCTGAGTACCACCAGCAGTCAGGCGATGTACCACTGGTGGTACTAGTACCACTGGTTGAGAACCCCTGCAGTGGACTTTGTCATTTATAAAGGAGGCAAGCTGTTGACTGGAGTCCTGACCTTCTCCTCTCCTTTCTTACATTTTTAACAATGGCTCTGATGTTTCCAGCCTAGTTTCTCTTCAGTTGAAGATGGTTAAACCTTTGGAGGAAAACAGGCACTGATTAATGGCTTTCCTATTACACCTTAGGCTGTGATCCTGCCAGCTCTCTTAGTTAACCAGGGTCGGGCCAGGTCTCAGCTTGCACAGAACTCAGGTCTCCCGGGGGGGGGGGGGAAGCAGACGATTGCAGTAGATGACACTGGCTGAGAAATATTCTCCAAATGCCATGAGAGAAACAAGATGTTGCTGAATGGACTGTTTCCCATATAACATAAAAGTCTGTGGTTAAGGGTACAATGAATCAAATGTTTCCGATGACTCTGCTCCTAAGAGGTTGTTATCAAGTTTACAATGTGTTTCTTTTCATTTTTAACTAAGCCAAGTTATTTAGACAAGTCTTGATGCCAGCTCCTCAGTACTTGAATTATGGGGTGTGTGGGGGTGGTGGGGAGGGGAGTCCAATCCTGACTCCACCCAATTGCAGCCAAATCATGCCACCAGAAAACAATGGCTCAGTGGCTCCCAAACCTTTTAGCACCGGGACCCACTTTGTAAAATGACAGTCTATCGGGACCCACCTAGCTTTACGAGACTTGTTTATTTGTTTGTTTATTTATTTATTTATTATTTTATTTATTTATATATTTTATTTATTTATTTATTTATTTATTTGCAATAAACTCAATCCATTTCTCGTAATGAGGCAGCCCTAATGAATAGCTTCAAGACTTGAGGGGCTTATGTGACCCAACCTTCACCTGCCCCCACTACCTGTCATTGACAGACTTGGAAAAAAACACACACCAGAAAAAAGACGCTCAAACATTTATCTCCCTCTATTTACACAAGTTTGTAAACTGCAGGAGCTCAGCTCTGTGAAGGGCAACTAGCAGCTATCTGATTTTTGAATAGCCTCAGGACTTGAGGCAATTGCTTATCTGATCTTTCATTGGAGGCTCTTTGGGACCCACCATAAATCAGGTCGCGACCCACCAAGTGGGTCCCGACCCACAGTTTGAGAAACACTGCAATGACTGAAGAAGCCATCACAAAAGCCAGAGATGGTCCCACTTGTCCTCCTCCAATTTGAGCACTGCATAGACCACTTGCTTAGTTTATGTTTCTGGTGAAGGAAGGCTATGAGAATATGTTAATGGGCAGAGGTGTGTACAGTGTAATATTTATATTTTATTTTTATTTTTATCTTGACCCATTGGCATTTGTTTGGTTTTGAACTGTTTTAATTATTTTGTTTTAATTGGTTTTATCATTGTTTTGTACTACAGTATTTTAACATTGTTTTAGTTTTGTAAGCCGTCTTGGTTGCCCTCTCGGGAGAAAGGCGGGATATAAAAATCTTTAAATAAATAAATAAAACAAAAAACATTTCTCATGTTTGTATTTGTCATCTACCACTGGAGCCGCCTTGATTGCCCTTGTTGGGAGAAAGGCGGGGTATAAGTTCTTTAAATAAATAAAATAAAATAAAATCTGCTGCCCTGAGACTTCCTCCTCTACGCCATCATAGTAACTATTGGAAGCCCAGAACCTCAAGGAAGAGGCCAGTCACAAAGGTCCTTGTCATCTGAACACTGCTCAGTCGAAAGGGAGGGCAATGATCAAGTGGGAAGGACCCATATGATTGACTCGACACAAAGGGCTATTCACACATTACATTGTACACATATACTGTACAATGATCCCTGTGTGCATGAACACATTATCGTTTGCATAGTATGTTTGTGTTTATTCGTACCTGTACTTTGGTACGTGTCTTTTAAAAAGACACCATGGGGATTGGACTCCCTCAGAAGAAATATAAGGTCAGATTGCTACTAAATGCTCATTTTACTGTTTAACTGTTCACACAGACAGAGAACAATCATGTGTACAGATTGTCTACTCATTGAAACATAATGCGTGAATAAGGTTCAAATGTAGGGCTGGCCCAAGACCACCTGACACCTGAGGCAGAATGCCAAATGTTGCCCTCCCCTTACCTAGTGAGGTGCCACCCTCTGCTTCTCCCACTCTGTGGTAGGGAAAAGGAAGAGGAAGATGGAGGAGAAATGTGGAGGAAAGGAGCATATTAGGCCAGTGCATTGGGATATTCTAATCTAGTCCAACACTCTCCTCTCTCCCACACTTTCTCTTCTGCTCCATCCCCCTCTTTCTTTTCCAATACATGGAGTACGAGGAGGAGCAGTGGAGGCGAGCTGACGGATGGAGGTGGGTGCCTCCCACTGCTTCAGTCGGCCCTACGGATGGGCAGCCCTACTCAAGTGTGCTTAGGATCTGTGTTCTATTTTTGACATACTATATTGTTCCTTCCCATATTTTCTGACTGAAAATGACATCATCTAGAAATCACTAGAAATGTTTTTTATAGTTGGGCATTTTGTAAATCTTGGATATATACGCAAGGGCATATTAGCTTTATAGCAGTCTCTAGGCTGCCTCTTTTTTCTAATCTAGATTCTTTTCCAGGTAACTAATTGCCTAAGCTGCCCGGCAGTGGGAATGTAACACAATTGTGAAGATCACGGAACAGTGTCTTGACTCAGCAGGCAGAGCTCTGTGGGCATTTTTTTCGTCACCTGAAAACCCTTGAGCTTGAGCTTCTTACTGCGATTTTCAGGGTCACTTCTTTGTCCTGAACCCAGAACTAATGGTGGTGAGGTGATGACTTCATTGCGTCATCTCCATCACTTCTGGGTGCGAAACTCCATGTCTGCGGTGGTAAGGGTATCACATAGCTGGTAAGTCTAGGAAGCACTGTGCTAGGGGCTTGAGTAACTGAAATGGTTGTTTCACGTTAGTGCTGTAGACTTCTGAAGATGCCTGAAATGTATGTGGGCGAAACGTCAAGGCTGTAACATCTGTTGAGTTTATTTTATTAAAAAGAAATGTTTTAAACGATGGAGTTACCCGGCAGCATGCAAATTTTTAATTCTGTAATCTGGTCACATCGTGACAACTTGCAAAACATGAAATGGGCCACTTGTACTTGGCCTCACAGCTCTCAAAAGATCCTTGTGAGTATGGTGTGCTCGAAGTGTTGGGTATGGAGTGCGCAAAGAGGAACCTCCTCTGAGAAAAGACCCGTTTGTTTTTTTTCATAGATTGCATTAACATTGCAACAATAAATGCATGCCTGCTAGTACAGCGAAGCATTTGTGCTTGTTACCAGAGTATTCACATTTATAGACAGCATTGTGACGGATGAAAAAACACTCACCTTTCAAGGTACTTCGGCATCTCAGAGAAAGTCTGTTAAAGTTAACTTGTGTGCAATAAATGGGTAGGTTTTCATAGACTTCGCTGGTGCCAGGAAGACAATGAAGTTTACCAGCTGTAATAAGCAAATGAAACATTATGAAACACACCGAGGGAAAGGCAAACATCAGAACAATGAAATGGGAACTGGCTGCTGCTCAGTAGGTTGCAGCATTCATTCATCTTTATTAAAAAAGACTGAAATAATCTGCTTTTTTCTAGGTCACTGATAGAAACCATACCGTATTTCTCAACGTGCTCAGTAGCCTGCTAGCAAACATTTTCCACTTAATCAATCAGTCAAAATCTTTAACCACATAAAAGTCTATTGGGGACAAGTTTTTATTTACAATGGTGACCTGCCCAAGACGGCTCAAAAACAACAATATGCATCATTACTTATCGTTGTACAGACACTGCTTCTTATATTACTGGAAAGCTCCCAAACATATCCTGATTCATAAATCAATTCTATAAAATACCACGAGCATCAAGTGAAACAATAAAGTAGGAAAAGGTCATAACAGTGAGAGGCATGTTGCAAATAGCACCAACCACTGCCGGCCAATGGCTGATGCAGGGAAGAGATAAAAGGAGTCAAGAGACTGATGGAAGTGGTTAGACAATCCTTCCTTTTGTAGTGCAATTTAAAAACAACAACATTATTTGCTCTTTTTCATTTTGGGCCTTCAGTGTGTTAATTTAATACCAAAATTATTTTAATGCTTTTTCTTTGTTAAATGTTACAAGTATGGCAACAGATTCATGTCTAGAAAATTGACAGTAACTGGCAAAGATGTCATCGTCAGTTATATGTTGACTGAGCTCCTTTTTGCATCACAATTGATATAAAAGGTAAATAAGCTTTTGAATTATTTACTGGGTATAAACTGAGAGCCCACTGGATTAAAACATAAGTTTAATGTTCATGGTGAGTATATATATATTTAAGAATTTAAATGCTTCTAAATATTGCGGCTCGCAAACATCTGAAGTTTATTGTATGTGGCTCTTACATTAAGCAACTTTGGCCACCCCTGCTATATAGGGCAGCTTTTGAATATATCCATTGGAATGCAGGTTTGACCTTGGTATCCGTGGGGGTTTGGTTCCCCAAACCCCCATGGTTGAGAAAATCCGCAGATGCCCAAATTAGAAGCCGGAAACGACATTTTCCCAGAAATGATGTAATTTTACTTAAATTTGTGTAGACTTATGCGAATTGCATACATTTACACAAATATCACTACAGACTAACACTTGGGTACGGACATTAACTAAGACATAGGGAAGACATACGAATATTATACTCCAAGCGCGCAATGACAGAGCCTCTTCTATGGCTCCTGGGGCTATTTCTGTGCCTGCGCGAGGTGCAGCCATGTTTTTATGCTTTGGGGGCTGCTTACAAATTGAGGAGAAGAAGGCCTCCGACTACACAAAGTACTGTACAGTACAAACACGCATGACTTTGACTTGACTTTTTTCTTTTTTTTCCCCAACCTGATTTGCATTGAGTTAAAAATCCGTGGATACAAATTCCGTGAATCCCAAGGTTGAACCTGTATAGGAAACCCAGCCAAATATTTTGCAATATGGCGCACGTTTCTTCTCTTCCATTCTATCCATTACAGCAAGAAATTGATAGTTGACTGCAATCCTATGCATACTTACTTGGGAGGAAGACCCATTCAACTCCATGGGGCTTACTTTTGGGTAAACATGCATGCACCATGTGTAATCAGTTGCACCATGTCTTAAACTGCTTTGCACCAAGAATGCAAGCAGAAAAAGAATGATGTATTTCATTAAAGAGGACTTCATTCAATGCACTGTTGTGATTTCTGGTATATCTATAGCAGTTTTTCTGGCTAACTGCTGGGTTTTTTTTTCCATCACTGCCTTGAGAAGCAGGGGATGCCTATGTTCTAAGCTCACATCCCAACTCAACAACTGCACACTGTCAGTTTACCCCAGGATTGCAGATGAATGGCTTTCGTCCCTGTTCTTCTTCCATCTTTACCTAGTTGCAAGCTGTAATACAAGTTGGCATTTTTTCATTACTGCAAGTTGAAAATAATTCCGAGTTCAAAGCCTGCTTGAGGCGTTGCATCAGAAATGATACATATTATGGGCAGCTATTTCTTTTTTTTTACAAACCAACATGAAAGAACTCTGAATTTTGCCAAAGATCTTTGATGTTCCAGAAAGGATGAGCAATTATGACCCGACCAAGGAAGCAACAGGGACAGTTCCCAAGGATGTAAATTCACAATTGAGCGATCTTTGAAGAGTAGGTTTTCTAATGTAATGTAAGTTCAATCAGGACCTCCAGGGAAATACGGCAATTGGATACTGCTGGTAAAGCTCACTTTGCAGCTGCTTGAGAAAAGAGTACTTTTGCTGCTTCACTTCCATGAACTGGAAAATTGCAACTTACAATTGCACAGTTTACAGAAGGGAAGGGCGATCCCATGTGAATTGCTTGCTTCCCTGTTGTAATACTCATAGGTTCATGTGAAGCTGCCTTGTACAGAGCCAAACCGTTGGTTCCTATTGCTCAGTGCTAAAGCAGCTCTCCAGAGTTACAGGTAAGGGCCTTTGTCAGCCCTACCTGAGATGCCAGGGACTGAACAGGGATGCGGATCAAGTCTCTGACTCCAAGTCTCGAGTCAAGTCCCAAGTCTTTGCTCCCAAGTCCTGACTCTTTGGTCGTGAGTTGCGAGTCCCTATCTACTTAATAGGGGGAATGGGTTTAAACCTGAATAAAACTCGACTTGTCATAAAGTCTCGAGTTGAGTCTTTTGAGTCTTTTACGATCGCCGAGTCAAGTCCGAGTCGAGTCATTGATGCGACTTGAGTCCGACTCGAGTCCGAGTCAATAGACTCAAATCTACATCACTGGGATTTACATACAAAGCAGCAACTGCTACTGCTAAGCTACAACCCTTCCCTTACTGCATGTTTACAGGGCTTCTATCATGCAAATGAGCTGGCTTTAGATCATCAGAACTGCTGGATTAAGTGGTTTGCAGATTGCACCGAAAGCTTTTAACCATCACCTACATCACTGATGTTCTATAGTTTCGACATGATGCAATTGTTGTATTTCCTGACTAGTATCAGATGAGAAATGACAACAGCATTTTGAGAATGCAGACAATTTTCCTATTATTATTAAAGCAAATGAGCCATTTATTCCAAAACAAATTAGGATGGGGATACTACTGATAAAGCAGAGAAAAGAGCTTGTGTTCATAACCAGTTGCACTCAGTGCTCCTATTGACATTTCCTTGTATCCATAACTAAACATCAACAATTATCAATAAGAACGTGGAGAATGCTGTTTCTCCTGCAGTGAGAAATTATACAAATCATTCGGTTGAAAGGAAAAGCCTTGGAGTACGATGTGTATTGAATTTTTCAGCAGAAAATTATGTGACCCTATGTGTCATTTGATGCAATGATTGCTTTTTTTTTTTTAAAGGGGGGGGGTAAATTTAAAAAGTGAGATGAACTGTTCAAATCTATCTCACTAACAGCCCATTCCAACCCAACTCCTCTCCAAGTCAGGCATAAATGTGGCCTAAGTGCAGCCTAAGTTAGGCAGAAGTTATGCCTGAGGTAGGTCAGAGTTATGCCTGAGTTAGGCAGGCTGCAGTTTCTGTGGCCCAGCACCACCCCAGGATCCAGGCAACACTTACCTCCCAGGCAGGCAGGCTCTTCTCCAGGCTCCGTGTCTGGCTCGGGCATGTGCAGGCCTCTGTCTGCATGTGTCAGCGTCCATCCATGGCAGCTGCCGCAGGGTCTGTCGCAGCCCGGTCACAAAGGGGCTGACCGCAGGCATGGGGGTTGCGCCAGTCATGTGGTGGGCGCAGGGCAGGTGACAGGTGAGCGAGGTGCCTGAGCCCAGCCGCCACAGGGCACCCTGTGCATCAGCCACCTGCTGCAGGGGAGAGTGGCCGTCCCGTCCCTCCTGCAGAAGGCGATGCCACCCCCAAGCCACGTTGAGGCTGCACTGGGGGGTGAGCGGGGGAGGGAAGGGGAGGGGGGTGGGAACGTCACACACAAGGGGGGTCTCATGAGGACTGGAACTGCCTCTGACATGACTCGCCCGTGCGCTGCCTGAAGCCCTGGGCCTCAAAGCCCGGGGCAATGCCCACAAAGAAGGCATCCCGACGTGCCTGCTGCTCTGTGCCCCGGCCAAGACCGAGAGATGCCTTGGGCTTGTCTGCTGCGAGTGTGAAGGGCTCACACAGCTCATCACACCCCCAGATGGGGCGACGACGGCGCCTCGCGGCAGGCGCTCTGGCAGGGTGGGGGGTGGCCAGCAGCCATCATCAGGGAGTGGGAGGGGAGGCAGACACACAGGCAGGCAGACAGGGGGTGCTGGGGAGGGGCATGGGTGGGTCAGAGACAGACAGACAACAAGGCTGGTGGGAGACAGATTCTGAGAGAGGGGTCTGCAGAGACCGATAGGGACACAGGGGGCGCTCCGCCGATGAAGGTGATGCATAAACAGGCGCCTCTTATGCAGACAGACTTTGGGCGGAAGTGGCTGCATTACGGGCGGACCTTCGACGGAGGCGCCTGCATTACGGGAGGACCTTCGACGGAAGCGCCTTCATTACGGGCTGACCTTCGACGGAGGCGCCTGCATTACGGGCAGACCTTCGACAGAGGCGCCTGCATTACGGGCGGATGCCCTGGCTGTCACTGTTTGCCTGCCTGAGAGGCCCCCCTGACTCCCCCCTCCCCTCTGTGCCATGGGGGTCTCGCAGCGCCCCTGCTGGGTTCTCCCAGGGAAGGCCGTGGCAGTCCCTGGCTGGGACTCATGTAGGGGCTTCAGTGCTGGGGGCTGTCTGTGTGTGTGGGGCAATGCTTGTGTAAACACTGGTCACATATGTTTCACTGGGGCTCTGCCCGAGGGGCGTCTTTATTGTTCTGGAATGTTAGCAGAGATGGCCAGGCGAGGCTGCCAGGGGTAGTCACAGCAGCCAATCTGAAAGCAGCAGCAGCAGCAGCCCTGCCCCATGGACCTGGAGATGCAGGCTCTTCCCCTGTGGAACCACAGCCTGCTCCATAGAAAGGGGAGGGGCAGCAAGTAAGACAGGCAGGGAGGTGGAGCAGCAGCAGCTGAGGAGGGTTGCAGGGCTGGCTCCCTGACCTCTGGCAGCATCGAGGCAGAGGACCATGGGGCAACCAGACTGCAGGCCCAGGGGTGCTCCCAGGAAGGTAGGTGGTAGTGGACGTTCCTGGGGAGACAAAAAACAAGGGGGAGTTACATGTCAGCTGGTATGTGGAAGCAGTCACCATTGACGACAAGCCAGTGTGTAGGTTGCAAAAGCCTGCAGGGAGAGAAATAAAACACAGCTGATAGGTATGACACACATAGCATGGTCTGAGCTGCTTACCTGGGTGTAAGGAGAGCATGATCCTGTAAGGGAAAAGGGTCAAAGAGAGAGACAACAACACAACTTGGGGGGTCACAACCATGGCAAACCTAGCAATACTGACCTGTCAGTAGACCCTGTGGAGAAAAGGGGGGGGGGGACAGCTGGTGTCTACATAAGGCTAACAGTTCCACACTTGTGGCACTGTCTGCTCACATGACTACAGGCAGCAATCAGACACAACAGTGGTAAAGAGGCATGTATCCTATATATCATAGCAGGCAGCTATGAGACAACACATTGGTAGAGAGGCATGTCATGGCAGGCTATGCAGGCAGCTATGAGACAAGAAATTGGTAGAGAGGCATATCATGGCAGGCTATGCAGACAGCTATGAGACAACACATTGGTAGAGAGGCATGTCATGGCAGGCTATGCAGACAGCTATGAGACAACACATTGGTAAAGAGGCATGTATCCTTCCTATATTTCTAAATGCAAAGAGGCAGCAGTCAGACCACATGTCAGCACAAACCCTGCTCTTACCTGCTGGTGTTGTTGCCTGTGGGGGGGGAAGAGGGGCTGGGAGAAAGACATGGGTTAGCAAACACTTGTATGGAGGCAGCTGCCCAGGCACAGCTGTAAACAGGTTGGCCACAGCCAGAACAGCCCTCTCTGCCCTAGAGGGAGGCAGAGAGGAGAAGAGAGAAGTGGGGTGTTTGTGAATTTTGCCCTCCACCAACAAAGTCCCACTTTGTGGCTGTGGGGGACAGAACCCCACGCCACGTGCTGAGAGAGAGTGACTGGAGGTCTGGGGCTGGGCTTTTGTGGGAATGGGGCTGGGTGCTGATAGGCTCCCTATCTTAGGCATAACTCTGTCCGTTTCCAGACCTAGCAGGCCCAACTCTGTCCTAACTCTGACCTAACTCAGGAGTAGGGTGTTAGAAATTTTCAGGAGAGGGCTGGCTTGGGTAAGGTAAAATGGCTCCTATGGGTCTCCTTGAATTTGGGTCCACCTTTTTGGTCGACCTAAATTTTGTGTCAGCATTTGTGTTGGAGGGGGCGTGTCTGTGCTTGCCAGGGTCTGGAATCCAACGTTAATTGGTTGCCGCCCCCGTTACACCCACGGTCCGCCCATGTTCCGCCCACTTTTAGGTCAACTTTAGGTCTGACTTGTGCTGCTTAGCCCTTGGGTTGGAATGGGCTGTTCTTAGTCAGTCGGTCATAACTTCGACCTAACTTTGACCTAACTTCGCCCTAAATGGTTGCGTTCCAGACCTAACTTCGACCTAAATGACTTAGGCTGACTTTAGGTCTGACTTGGGCTGCTTAGCACTTGGGTTGGAATGGGCTGTTAAAGATGCTAAGAAATAACTGCATTGTCTTCTTGACTATTCAATAACTACACAACTCCAGAGTAAGAGTGTATTGTCCACAATTGCCAAGAGTAGGAGTGGAAATGGGAAGTCTGAGTGAATTCAGTTGGCTCTCCATTTCTGTCCTTTTGTTATGATAGTACAGGAAGTTGTAGGTTTAGGAACATTGTCCTCACCATTGTCCTTCTTACAAGTATACTGTTAGGGAGACTATGGGATAGTCAATATTACTGCCCTCTATCATGAGCAAGCAGTATCTGCTGCCCATTATTAATAAGATGGCAGGGAGGGAGGTATATGGAATGGACAGTTCATCAAATACAAAGGTGTTGCTAAATTAAAATATTAGGAAAAAAGTCAGACCTTCAAGAACTTGGCACAAGCCTAATCAGAAAAGAGCAGAATTCTCTCAGGACATAGTGCACAGGACTGCAGGATTAGGGCTTTCTGCCCCATGAAATGACTTGTAACTTCTGCAGCCTTTCTTGCAATCTGCTATGTGACTTACAGCCCAATCCTATACATGTGGCACGCTGGCATACTGCAAGGTGTGCCATCACAGCAGCCACTCTGCCTGTCTGCAGAGCACTGCTGCCAGTGCAAAGGCTGGCCACCGGCGGGTTTCTGCAAGTGGTGGGGGCAGATTGGGGCTGTATTGGGGGCAGATTGGGGGCGGGGGTGGGTCACAGCGGCCCCCATCCCAGGCCTACATGTCCCCCTCCAGCGCTTCAGTTCTACGCCAGCAAAAGATCTGGTGTAGATCTGGGGAGTCCCATAGGGGACCTGGCAGCAGCCAGGGAAGTAAAGTTTTTCTTTACTTATCTCTCCTGGCTGGCCTGGTCTCCAGTCGGCATGCAGGATGCAGCGGTGGGTGGCTACACTGGCGGCCCAGTATCGTGCATGCCAATGAGGGTTAGGATTGAGTTGTTAAATTGCTTTCATGACAGAAGGCTTTACACTGTTGGGGGTCACTGACTCCGTGTGTCCAACATCTGCAAATATGATGCTACTTTTTAACCTGGCAAAATGGTACAATCCAGACTCCAGCCATTCATTGCATCAGTGGGGCAAGACAAATATGCCATCAAGAGGCTGACTGTGACATACATACAAGGGTATGTATCCTGTAAAACAGTTTTGTGTCTTAACAATTACAGAGTTGGAAAACCAATAATTAATACCCAGTGGTCATTATCACTCCAGATGGTCCTGCACAGACGATCCTGTGTTCAGAGTGGGAATAGCACACAAAATAATAGTATGCATTGTATTTCTACAAAATAATTCAACCATATTTGTTTGCTTTAAATAAATGCGTGTATTCTTGTGATTGATCTTGGCTGACCACCGACGACTACTTTGCCCCTTCAGAAACACTTTAATTTTTTTTAACTCGAAGCTCCAAAGAAAAGAGAAGCTTGTTTGGACACATTATTCTGCCTTCCTCATAAATGTGGGCAAACGTAGTCCAAAATAAACTTTCTGCATACTATGGACAGATGAGAACACCTACAATCAATAGCGTAGCTGGGCCAGCCAGTACCTGGGGCTGTCCCACACCCCCATGTCATCACCCCACCCCTGCTTCTGAAATGGCTCTGATTTGGAGTGAAACAGAGGTTGAGGGTGGGTAGGAGAGCCAAACTTCGTTCTGCTCACCCCCCTGCAGACAGCGTGACGCCTGGGGTAGTGGGCCCCACCGCCCCATCCCCCCCAGCTATGCCACTGCCTACAATATGAATAGCCTATAATCATTATGAATAGGTAGGAATCCTGCCTGCAAGTCTATAGGGACAGTGATGATTCCCATCGAAATGGATTCCAGCAATTAATAAGGATGAACAGTGATTAGTACAAAGTGGAATGCAAGGCAGAACACCATAGCACCTCTCTTTTGTGCTAGTTGGAGACACTACTCATTTCTTTTCCTCACTTCTGGTTTGGTGCTGTAGTCCCCGGTCTCTTAGCTGAGAGAAGCTCTATCTGGAGTGAGCGGCCTTTGGCCTTTGAAACATGGACGTGATTTGGCTGGCGAAGCAGGAGGCATTTCTTGTGTTGCTGTGCTAGTAATCTAGAGAAGTCTGGTCTGACTTATATGAGGTATTCAGTGAGGCATCTGTGACAGCTGGAACCAAAGGGAAATTATTTGCCACCCATGTGCCAAATATGTGGCATAGACACATGGTTATCATGACTAACGTAGCAGACATTAAAAGGTGATAAACCATGGTCATAAGCATCCTATTGAAGGGTTGGACTCAATAGTGATCTACTACAATTGATTAACTATTTTTCAAGCCCTTTATTAACCATTAATCAGTCCTTTATAAACTATTTATAAGCGGGACCTCCGTGTAACATCTCTGAAGGATACAAATTCCACATTGTCCGTCGGAAAATGTGAACATAACTACTATAGCAATGGGCCTTGTAAGCCTCGCATGAAACAGAGAAGTTTGTACATCTACATGAGTAGCCCAACAAATTATCAACTATAATCAGAAAGTGGCGGCACCGCAAGAAGCGTTTCCAGAGGACGGTGTCAGATGACACAGGTCTGTGTGGAGCTATTTGGAAGTGAGGAAGCTGCACCGACTGAGGGAGTGAGCAAGCAATCTGCCCTTTGGGATGCCAGCATAGTAAATAAATACTCAGTGGCTTTGCATACAGAAAGTCCAAGCACTGAGCTCCAATTTTTATTATTACATTTATATTCCATCCATCTGGAATTCGAGGCTCCACATATAGAGTTTCTAGGCAGTTCACCCTGGAAACCAGCCTTATGACCAGACCAAACATACAAAAACCCACATGGAAATGGGCATTTCCCACAGAATAAGAGCATGTTGGGATGCAAAAACACATGAGTTTCCTTACCCGTGAGACATCTGTGGGGTTTTTTTTTAACCACAAAATATCCACGTAACACTTTCTAATGTTTTCACCTCTTAATCCATGAATTTGGAGTCTTCCACATGGGCTTTTCAATCCATGTGGTTCTCAATATATGTGAGTTTTGAGTCCTTGTGGCAGTGAGAGGGCTCTCTAGACTGGCTATCGGTGGAGGCCTCCTTCATGACAGCTCGCCCTTTTGTTATTCTCTTTCATGTGGCAAGTAGGACAGACAGCAGTGAAAGCAGCTATTGCGTGGTCTTTTGCGCTATCTGCTTGGGATTGGGGGGGGGGGGAGACGACAGCCAAAGGAACCCTCTCTTGTCATTGCTTTGATCCTCTTCCCACTGGAGAGAGAAGGGGGAAGGTGCCAGTGTTTATAGTGCCCTATACATGCCTACTCAGAAGTAAGTTCCATTGTGTTCAATGGAGCTTACTCCCAGGAAAGTGTGTATAGGATGGCAGCCTAGGCAGAGAGAGTGAGGAGGCGGCAATGGCACCCTTCTCCATTCGCTCTTAGCTGCCCCTCTGCCTCCTCTCATCTCCCCCCCCCCGTTTCAACCAGAGGAGGATGGCTCTCATCAGTGAGACAATCCTATCATGATCATCCAAAGTATGCGTACTCAGAAGTAAATCCCATTGTGTTCAACAGGATTTACTCTCAGGAAAGTATGTATAGGGCATTCACTGCCTTCAGAAGGGCAAATACTCAGGGGGAAGCTCCCATCCTTTTCAACTGGCAAGTGCTGCTGGGATACCTGCGCATTGCCTTCGCCGCACTGAATGGCTCCGACGGCGAGAGGGTGGGGCTGCCTCGTGCTGGGGAGTAAACGGAGGTTAGCACAGTGCAGAACTTACTGTTCAACCCCACCTCGAGTGACGCAACTGGGCACAGTAGTAGCCCAATCCTAACTAAGAGTTATGACAGTGGAACAGAGGCTCTGCTGTCGGCCATTTTGAAGCCACTGCCGGAAGTGGCAGTGGTGTTGGCAACCTGCTGCTGCTACCGGCTACCAGAAAGAGCACAGGTAAGCTGGCACAGGGGACGGGCAGTGGGAAGAACATGGTGGCTAGGGGGAGGAGTGGGGGAGTTTCTGTGCCGGGAAGGGGGAGGGCAGGAGGTAGACCAGGGAGGGAGGAATGGATCCCAGCAGCATACTGGTGGTTATGGACAGGAACAGAGCCGCCAATCTCTTATGCCCCCGGCCAGGCCTTGTCACACCTCCCTAGGTCCACTTGGACTTGTACCAGTCAAAATGCTGGCGTAGGTCCAAGTAGACCCGTAGGGTGACAGGGGGCTTACCCGGGTATAAGGGTATATTCTGCTTCCTCACCATAGGATGCAGCGTGTGCCTCCATGGCGCGGCTGCATCAGCACTGGTGGCGGGAGATTGGACTGGAGCCAAAGTGTTTTAGGGTGAGAGTTGGCTGTAGGTTAGGAAGTTGAAAGGCACAATGAAATGAAACTTCTGTTATTAATATAGTATCAAAGGGCAAGGACATTTCATGCCTTAATATTTTAAATACAGCCTTACATTCACTTTCTCATATAATATAATATAATATAATATAATATAATATAATATAATATAATATAATATAATATAATATAATATAATTGGGGCTTAAAGCATGTGCAATTAAAATTCTTGATGTTGGTGCTAGCCTTGTGTACATCACATGATCATCCTTCCAACAGTTTTGTAGAGTCCTAAATTCAGTGGCATATCTATACATAAACATTGCCATGCCAAGGGGGACAATGAGCTTAGAATCAATCCTTACAAGAGATAACCGAGAAGCTTGGATGACCAACAGCCTCCAAAGAAGATAATTGCAACTTTATCAGCCTGTTCTCAAGTAAGTGCTGTCAGTGCCTGAATCTTGTGATAAATTGCATCGATCATATAGGTTACGGAACCCCTATCAGTAGCAAATAAAAGACATTATGTTTTGACAGTGGTAAGGTACCACCATTGTCAGCTTCTGCGGGGGCTATACTACAGTCACTTGAATGGCTCGCTTGTGACCTGTATATAGACTAAACAACACAGAAAATGATTACCATAGATTTCAAATACTTCAGCCACATGTATGCACTTAGAGACAGGGCTTCATACAGTTTCTTATTTTTAACCAGCCACTGCTTTAAATATCTGAATATATAAATCTGAGTTGTTCATCACAGCTGCTGACAATATGTGTCCTTAGTTAAGATCCAGATCCTACATTCCTTCCACAGTCAAGCTGGATAAAATTGATTGCTAGTCACAATTAAGACCCTCTTTGCACACTCACCCCAAAGCATGGAAGATGCTCCTCCATGGCCATCTCACATAGTGCAGTATGAAAGCATGTGTATGTATATTGTCACCACTGATTGCATGGATATTTTTCACTTGAATGGCTCCCTGCCAGGAGGGTAGGTCAGTGCTGACCAGAGGCGTCGACAGAGCTTGGCAGGGGGGGCGGACCACCAGGGGTGACGCGCACGTGACGCGCACAAAGGGGTGACGTCACCCGCGCGTCACCGTCGGACGCTCCGAGGCCGGTTCCCCCGGCCTCGGAGCCTCCGGAGTCCGGAAGCTCCGAGGCCAGGGAGCAAGCCTTGGAGTGTTCGACCCCGCCGGCGCTCCAAGGCCTTCTGAAGGCCCACTGGCTCAAAATGTAAAGTTTTACATTTTCGCACATGCGCATTGCTTTTCTGAGGGCAAATGGGCAGCCCTTTGCCCTCAGAAAAGCAATGCGCATGCGCGAAAAACGTAAAACTTTACGTTTTGAGCCAGTGGGCTTTCAGAAGGCCCTGGAGCGCCGGCGAAGCCAGTCGTTCTGAGGCCGGCTCCCCGGCCTCCAGTTCAGGGGGGGGGTGGACACCCTAGGGCGGGGTGTGTGTATGTGTGACGCGCACCCCCCAACCCTAGGGTGTCGCGCGTCTAGCGACGCTACTGGTGCTGACCACCACCACCACCACCACCACCGGTATTTATATGCCGCCTTTTCTTTTGTCATCGGATTTCTCCTCTGACTTTAATTCAAAGGCCGTTTACACAGGCAGGCTTTCTAAACCCCGAGGGGTTTTTACAATACAATATGTTCTAGACTTGCATAGAATCCTTCATTCTAGGTGGTTTCCTTCACAGTCCAGTCTCTCACTGGCATTCGCCTCCCTCACTTCGACTGACAGGAAACCTCAACTCCCACTCCAAATGTAGCTGCAGCTTCTCTCCCTCACAGACTATCTGCAGCTTATCAGTGGCATGCTGGCAGCTTATCAGTGGTGTGCTAGCAGCTCTCTGACAGACACGGATACTTTCGACCGTCCCAAAACGTACTTTTGGCCTTGCTGAACTGACAGGCTAGGCTCAGAAGGGTGGCCTCGCCGGGTGAGTACGTGTTTCATCTTAGGAGGGCGCTTGGGGAAGGGGAAGGGTGCCACTATCAAGGTAGTGACGGGCCAGGGAAGATATGGTGGTGGGGGTCAGACAAGCCGTTCCAGGAGAAGGAGGGTCCATCATAGACAGATTGTCTCTCCTTCTGGTCCTTCCCCCAACTCTTGGATGACTGGTACTCTTGGCAGTGACTCCCTGAACCTGAAGCTGCTGCTTTTGAATGCCAGGTCGGTAAATAATAAAATCAATATCATCCGGGACTTGGTCCTGGATGAGAATGCCGACCTGGTATGCCTCACAGAAACTTGGTTGGATGAGGCAGGAGGGGTATGCCTCTCCCAGCTTTGTCCCCCAGGTTTCCAGGTGGTGCAGCAGCCACGGTTGAAGGGACGGGGAGGAGGAGTTGCAATGGTCTATCGTGAATCCATCTCCCTTACCAGGTGCCCCGTTCAGCAGTTCACTGGGTTTGAATGTCTCCATGTTGTGTTGAGAGGGCTGGACAGGATTGGGATTCTGTTGGTGTACCGCCCGCCTTGCTGCCCAACAGTCTCCCTGCCTGAGCTGACTGGGGTAATCTCGGCAGTGGCGTTGGAGTCCCCCCGCTTATTAGTGCTGGGGGACTTTAATGTTCATGCTGAGGCCCCTGGGGTTGGTGCGGCTCAGGATTTCATGGCCGCCATGACAACCATGGGCCTGTCCCAGAAGATCTTGGCCCCGACACATGAGGCGGGACATGTATTGGACCTGGTGTTTACAGCTGAGCAAGGGGGCGGTGATCTGGATCTGGAGGAGATTAAGATCACTCCGTTGTCATGGACAGATCACTTTCTGGTAAGGTTTAGGCTTGTTGCAGCTTCCTTCCTCCGCAAAGGCGGGGGGCCACATTCTATGGTCCGCCCCCGGAGGCTGATGGATCCAGAAGGTTTCCTGAGGGCTCTGGGGGATTTTCCCGCTGCCAAGACTGGTGACTTGTCTGAGGCCCTGGTTGACCTCTGGAATGGGGAAATGGCCAGGGCAGTGGATGAGATCGCTCCTGAGCGACCTTTGCCATGCCGTAGACTCAGAGCGGCTCTTTGGTTTACTGAGGAGCTGCAAATGATGAAGCGACGGGGTAGATGTCGTGAGCGACGGTGGCGGAAAACTTGTGCCGGGTCCGACCGGACACGGAGTAGGGCCCATTATAGAGCCTACTCCGTGGCGGTGGTAGCATCGAAGAGAAATTTCTTCTCTGCTACCATTGCATCTGCAAGCAATCGTCCAGCGGAGCTGTACCGTGTGGTGCGAGGCCTACTCCATCAGGCCCCTCCAACAGATCAGGAGGAACACACGGTGGCCTGCTGTGACATGTTTGCTAAACATTTCGCAGATAAAATCGATCGGATTCGCCATGACTTGGATGCCTCATTGACAATATCTGAGGATGTCCCCTTGGCATCTGCTGGTCCAGTGTTGTGGGATTCTTTTCAGCTTGTACAGCCTGAGGATGTGGACAGGCTCCTTTGGAGTGTGAGGCCAGCTGCCTGCCTGCTCGACCCTTGCCCTGCCTGGCTAATTAGATCGGCCTGGGAGGGGCTGGCTGAGTGGACGGGGAGGGTGGTTAACTCTTCTTTGATGGAGGGGGTGCTGCCGCTCGCTTTGAGGCGGGCGGTGGTTCGACCCCTTCTGAAGAAGCCCTCCCTTGACTCCACAATAATGGACAACTACCGGCCAGTTTCAAACCTCCCGTTTTGGGGCAAGGTAATTGAGCGGGTGGTGGAGTCTCAACTCCAGAGGGTCCTGGATGAAGCGGATTATCTAGATCCCTTTCAATCCGGTTTCAGGCCGGGCTTTGGGACTGAAACGGCCTTGGTCGCCTTGGTGGATGATCTACACCGAGGACTGGACAGGGGGAGTCCTTCCCTGTTGGTTCTGCTGGACCTCTCAGTGGCTTTCGACACCATCGACCATGGTGTCCTTCTGGGCCGACTGGCCGAGCTGGCGGTTGGGGGCACCGTTTTGCGGTGGTTCCGCTCCTACTTGGCAGATAGGTCCCAGATGGTGGTGCTGGGGGATGCCTGTTCGGCACCCTGGCCCTTGAGGTGTGGGGTGCCACAGGGTTCCATCCTGTCCCCCATGCTATTTAACATCTACATGAAACCGCTGGGAGAGGTCATCTGGGGATTTGGAGTGGGGTGCTATCAATATGCTGATGACACCCAGCTCTATCTCTCCTTTCCACCTGATTCCAGGGTGGCTGTTGAGGTTCTGGAGCGCTGCCTGGAGGCGGTTGGGACCTGGATGAGGGCTAACAAGCTGAAACTAAACCCGGACAAGACAGAGGTTCTCCTGGTCCGGAAATCCACAATGCAGGTACTAGAGTATCATCCTGCTCTGAATGGGGTTGCACTCCCTCTGAAGGAGCAGGTCCGCAGCTTGGGGATCCGCCTGGATCCGCTGCTGCTCCTGGATTCCCAGGTGGCAGCTGTGGCCAGGGGGGCCTTTGCCCAGCTCCGGCTGGTGCGCCAGCTGCGACCGTACCTGGATCGTGCAGACCTGACCACGGTGATCCATGCCACGGTGACGTCGCGACTAGATTATTGTAATGCGCTCTACGTGGGGCTGCCCTTGAAGACGGTTCGGAAACTGCAATTAGTGCAGAATGCGGCGGCCTGTGTGGTCACTGGAGGTAGGCGGTTCGACTCTGTCGGGCCGCTCCTCTGACGGCTGCACCGGCTGCCGATTCGTTTCCGGGCCCAATTCAAAGTGCTGGTTTTGACCTTTAAAGCCCTATACGGCTTGGGGCCAGGATATTTGAGAGACCGCCTACTTCTATATAGTCCGGCCCGTCTCCTTAGATCATCAGAGAAGGCCCTTTTGTGGGTGCCATCGCCCAGGGAGGTGCAAGGGGCGGCGGCCAGAAATAGGGCCTTCTCAGTAGTGGCACCAACCTTATGGAATTCCCTCCCCTTTGACTTACGAACTGCTCCCTCCTTGGACACTTTCCGGCGAGGCCTAAAAACCTTCTTGTTCAAAGAAGCCTTCTGAGCCTTTGCCTTGTTTAACATCTTGCTGGTACGGGTGGGGTGCTGCTGTTTTTATGATCTTGTTTTAAATGTAATTTTTAATCAATTTTTAGATGTTTTATTAACTTTTTGCTGTTTAAAAAGTAATTATCTATTTGTATTTTTTGTATTTTTGTATTTTATTTTTGTGTAAGCCGCCTTGGGTCCCTTTGGGGAGAAAGGCGGGATAGAAATATTGTAAATAAATAAATAAAATAAAAACTAATGGTTGGGAGAGATCCAGATATCTTCTGGAACGTTTGAAAGGTAAAAAGCCTTTGGAACATGATGGTGATTTCCCCACCAAGCTAAGGGAAGGGGCTGATGAAAGGTATGAAGGAAACTACAGTTTGCAGTTTTCGGGTGGACAGTCTGGAACAAGGAGGAAAAGAGAAAGAGTTGAGAACTTGCTGAAGGTACCTTAGGGTGCAGGGCCTTTCTCTGGGAATCTACTCTGAAATGGTAGATCTGCTGCCTTGTATGAATCAGGACCGGCCCATCCATGAGGCCAGCTAAAGCAATCGCCTCAGGCCACAGTTTGGTGGAGGCACCCATCTTTATCTGCCTACTTCCCTCCACTGCTCCTCCTTCCCCTTCCCCTCCCTGGATTGGAAAAGGAAGAGGGGGACAGAGAGGAAGAGGAAATTTGGAAGGGAGGGGAGTGCTGAGCTAGAACATTGGAGAGTAAAAGGAGCAGAGGCTGGCACATCATTGGGTAAGGAGGGCAGCATTGGGCATGTGCCGCCTCAGGCATCAGGAGGTCTTGGGCCGGCCCTGGTGTGAATCCACATGCTGCTTGCCTCTATCTCTACCTATGTTCTACTTGTATATTTGTAAATACACCAACATTACAACAACAACAAAAAACCACGCACACAACAGAAGTCTCCAGTTAACTTGCCTCCAAAGAAAGCCAAATCTGGATAGTGCTGCCCCTTGAACTTCACACCACTGAGGAATGCATAACAATATATTTTTTAAAAACCACTGAAGTGAAAAGTGATGGCTACATATAAGAAACTGTCCAGCTAGTCTGCCTGCTACTTCCAATGGGCGTCACTCTTTCAAGTCAGGTGAGAGCACACCTTCTGTTCTGTTATGAACTTAGAACTGTAGAAAGTGGGCAAAGCAAGGAACTGGAAAAGGAAGGGTCCTTTTCGTGATGCCAAACGCTTGAATCCTGTGTGCGAATTGCACCAGCCATGCTATTCCATCCGAGTGTAGATGGGGGACCACAGGCAAAGGAGTCTTAAGAACATAAGAGCCTTGCTGGATCAGGCCAAAGGCCCTTCTAGTCCAGCTTCCTCTATCTCACAGGAAGATCTCACAGATCTCCTGTATCTCACCAGATGCCTCCGAGAGCACACAGCCAACAAGATCACCTGTTTCCTGTTGTCACTCCCTTGCACCTGGCACAGAGAAAACCTACTTCTAAAGCTACTTCTAAAGTCCATGAAGCAGAAGCTGCCAGCACATACTCTGACTGTACATGGGATGCGCACTGACCACTGAAATGGTCATGCATGATGCAGATAAACCCCAGTTAGGTAAACCAAGAAAGAGTTTTGTGGCATCTTAAAGCAGCTGCAATTGAGAGAAACGTTTGTGGACTGGAAGAGCCTACTTTGTCAGAAGATTCAGAAAACCCTGAAGAAATGTCATTTCTCTTCTAGAAACTCATTTTGCTTCTCTGGAACAACAGTCTCAAATGGCTGTTCCTTGGCAAGAACCTGGACATTTGCTCCCAGTTTCACTTTTTAAAAATGTTGGTGCAATCAAAATGCTTTTTTTAAAAGTGTGTTTGTAATTCAAAACAAAATAGCTCATAAGCACGTAAGCTAACAAATCTCTATAAAGCGATACCAATCTGGTTAATTTCCATATAGGAGCAGTGTCGACTGATTCAGAGGCACGGAGCTGCTGGCCAACGCTCTTCTTTAAACCATTGTGTCTCTGCTACCTGTTTGGAACACAGAATGGAAATATTCAGCTTGGCCCAGTTTCAAAGGGGCTTGAAGCTGCATGCTCTCTAATCCTTAGCCCCCTTGGCTACTAATTATGTACCAATGGTATAAAGCGGGCTTAGCAAATCATTATTTCCATTAGGAAGGTGTCGGGATCAATTCCACTGAGGTTTCCCCTCCTATTTATGCAGCTGTTATCCCCTTGGGAGGAGGCCATTACAGTCCTGGCTGAAACATGGGGCTTCTGTTCTCTTTCCACAGCACTTGGAAGAAAAACAAAATAGGAGTAATGAAAAACACACACGGGAAATGCTTTATTATTTCATCATCCTCACCTACTGAGATCTGGCACCACTCTGTGGTTAGGAAGAACTTCTCCCTCCCTCCCTCCCTCCCTCTCTCTCTCTCAGAATATGGGTCTACAAGACCAACACTCTCTGTCATTTCCTGTCAGATCATTTGAGAGGAACTTGTTCTAATTTTCTCCTAGCTTCATCCCTTCCTTTTCACTTTAGGATTGGATAAATGCCTCAACAGCCATGCTGTATTGGCTTAGCCATGCACAGTGATGGGCAGACTGTACTGCACCCTCTTAAATCCATGTTCCCAAGTTATACAACTTCCCCTGCATGTGACAATAGAGCAAAAGCGTAAGCTTCAATGAGTAAAACTTGAAATACCTCACATTAAAGACCATGGATTGGCAAATGTATTCAAAAGCTGCTTCACAAATCAGTTCATAAATATTGCAGGTTTTATGTTGTTTGATTAAAGACAGTGCAGTCAGATTTCCAGGAAGTCCATAATTTTCTTGGTAACTATGGTTATCAAATGAATATGTGCCTCCTCCATCTGCATGTTCAGTTTCAGTAGTGTCACTGGCCAAGTACATCTGGGAATTTTATATCCAGATAAAATGTAATGGGGCTAATAAATATGATGACAGAAGATACACAAGAATACAAATGGCTACTGGAACCCTAATTCCATGGACTGAAAACCTGTGATGGGGCTAACACTGGGATAATGCTGTTGATGACAGTACAGCAGAATGATAGTCAAAAAAAATTTCTTGAAAAAAAAAGATGAAAAAAATTCATCTGTCTTCCTTATATTCAAGGCACTACAGATCGCATTGCGAAGATCTTTAGACACTACGATATTCAAACCCACTAGAAAGATCTCACAGTATTTGCACAATGCGAAAGACCCCAGACCCGCCCTCTCCACATCAGGGGTCTATTCAATTTCGTGCCAATGCGTGAAAATTTATATAGGAACAACAAAAAGAGCAATTAGTACCCGTATTATTAAGGAGCACAAAAGAGCGTGTCGCTTAGAACGTAAGGAACAATCTGTTGTAGCAGAACATGTGATTTCTATGGGGCAGAATATCAAATTTGAAGAAACTACGTTTTTAGTTCAGGAATCAGCACATAAACAACGTCTTCATAGAGAAGCCATAGAGATCACCGGGAATAAATCGAGGCTTATGAATCGTCAACAAGAAATCTCCTTTATTGATAAGATTTGGATGCCTGTTTTAACAAAGAACAGAAATAAGTATAGACAGGATTATGCTCGGTTGAACCACATTGACAGTAGTGAGTCAGGATGATTGGAGGCTAATTGACACATGTTGCTGTTAATTGCTTCCTCCCTCCTGGCTGTGACTGGTTTGTCAGTGCCTGCTTAAAAGCACCTGGCTGCTTGCTGCAATAGCACCATCTTCAGTAGCCAGTAGGCTCTTGGAACTTTATGACCTGATTGATGCTCAGTAGTGTTGCTAGAGGTAGGGTGGAACGCTAAGTTCCATGTTGCCCTGACCTCTGTCCTGCCCCACCTCCAGTGATGCCACTGCTGATGCTGCCCACAGATGTCTGGGTGAAACATTGTCCTTTTAATGTTATTGTATTTGTTGTTTTTAATCAGTGTCTTATTGATTTTAACTATAAAGACATTTTTTTAAAAAAAATAATTAGCATGGCTTTTAAACCCGGACATGAATTGAAATCTATTTTTAGATGTATGATATTGGGGTATCTGTGATCGGATTTCCTATGGGCTTTTTTAAAAAAAATGGCAAAAGCAGCTAGTTGAATTGGATCAGGGCTGTGGCATTGTCCTAATTTAAACTGTCTCGTCCAAAGATGTTGTTTGCTCTTCAGTGGAAAATATACAGGTTCTTGAGGGCGATAGTCTAAGTGAAAAAATAGGAAGACTGGGGAGATCAGATCAGATCTCCCAAGTCTCAAACTCTTACACTCTGTCCATCGGGACAGCAAAATGGGTCCACTACTGCAGTTTCCACCAGCAACACAGAGGCAGATGGTGGAGGATGTGGTGGGGGGTGAAGTCAAAGGAAATGAAAAGATGATATGAGGAGTCGTTGCTCTTCCCTTCCTGCTCTGGTAGTACTGGATCTGTCTGAATACTCCTGGAAACTAATTTTCTCTCTGATGCTGTCGGGAATGAAGTTCCCATCTTTGCTGTATGTTCTTGGACTGAAATAACAAATCTTTCCTTAAGTGGAATATAATATTGTGGAATATATACTGTCACATGCTGTGAGATTAGTAGTTCTTCAGGATTAAGGAGATAAAGCAAAGAAATCCTATGCTGGAAGTGTCTTTGAACCATGGTAAATATTACTGGAATCTTTCTTTCATATGCTTTATGCATGATTTTAAATGCTGGGAAAAATAAAGAGAAACGGGTGTTCATCTAGAATGAACAAGCAATCTGATGAGAGAGAGAGAGAGACAGAGAGAGAGACAGACATGCAGCACAATCCTATATATGTCAGGAAGGAATATATCCTGTGCAATGGGGCTACTCCCAGGTAAGTATGCCTAAGATCGCAGCCATAGATGAGTGAGAAACAGCAAAGGTAAAGCGATATGGGGTTGTGTATAGTGCTCTCTGCTCCTTCTGAAAGTGCATAATTTATTTGTTATATAATCATTTAAAACGTTTGTATTCCATCCTTCCCCTCCTGCAAGGTTCAAAACATATGACCAAAATAATAATAATAATTAATGAAACGAAACAAAAAAATATCCCACACACTAAACAGAATACAGCACTAGGAAGAAGAAAAAAATGCTGCAGATCCATGAAGCCTGGAGGGAAAAGCTGGGAGAGACCACCTACCCTGTCTACTTTGTTCAACAGATCCATGGGATGAGATCGGTCTTACTATTCACCAATCTGACTTTTCAAAGCAAAAGCTTCAGGCTAGAGGGGTTGTCACAACAGAATCCCATTGGCTGGAGGAGGAATCAGAAAGAGGAATGATGACTACTATGTGACTAGTCCTCTTTCTCCTATAACTACTCATCTTTCCACCACCACCATACCTCCCATCACCATATTAGTGGTGGCACCCCTTATTTCCTCTTGCCCCAAACAGACAAATACTACTACCCACAACAACCGCACACCGCACACACAGAGCAGCAGCAGCAGCATTACCTTGTCTGGCTTCCTGGAAGGGAAATGACACAGCTGGAGTGTCAAAATCCTCTTCCACTGCCCAGCTTTCGCCTGGGCCTAGGAGGCATCCAGCAATAATGCCTAAATCCAACAATAGCAGCCCTCTCCCACACACACATCCCTTCCTACAGTGGAGGAAGGCCAAGGGCTAAGAGATCTGGCTGCCTTGCCCTTGTGACATCTTGAAGAAGCAATCCACCACTGCAGATGAGCGCAAGGAAATCCCGCCTGCCCTGAGAACAACCAACTACTATTAGATGTTGCCAAGTCTTTCAGGGATGGGGCTTCATCACCTGGCTGCTGCTGTTCTCTGCAGCTGCGGTACGAAGAAAACCTAGATTTTGTATTCAGAATCAGTTCTAAAAATGTGCATTAATTGTTTTTGTTGCATTCTTTATTCTGTGTGATGTGCATAAACTGATGTGCTAATAGAGGAAATGCATATTGCCTGTTGCCTGAATCCAACCAGGGTGTATGGCCTGCACATATAGAAGCATGCCAACTTGCCAAATGTGATCTATGTATGTAAAAGGGTACCCTTTAAAGATGCGCATGCGCACACACATGCACAGAATGGACCCTCACTTTACAATGGGTTCACTTTACCATCAAATCACTTTAAAGTGGACTCTCCTTAGTAAAATAAGGTTCACTATACAATAAGTTATTCACTTTACAATGGGCTCACAATTGTCATCAATAGGACCTTGTTTGATAAATAAGCCAATCAGTGATGCAAATGCACCGTTTAGTAGCATCTCGGCCAATAGCAGGTTTTTAACATCTTGGCTGTGTGTATGGAGGGAAGGATATAGTCAATGCGAACACTGGTGCAAATGCAAGCCTTGTAGATAGCATCTCAGCCAGTAGCGGCGTTTTTTTAACATTGTGGCTATGTGTATTGAGGGAAGGCTACAGCACAGTGGTGTCACTAGAGTTAGTGTCGCCCAGTGCATGGAGCTCGGCATCCAGGAAGTTTGGTGGTGATGATGTGATGACGTCACCATGTCACCACCAAACTTCTGGGTTTCTAAGTTTTCACATTTTTTTAACACGAAGAGCCGCTGCCCGAGCCCCTGCTCGGCAGTCTTCAGCCCATTCCAGACAGCTTGACTTCTCTCTTCCTCTAGTTCCAGACACAAATGCATAAAGCTAATGCGACCCCCAGTGAGAAGAAGGTGACTACCCCTACCATTGCCTGTTCTGATAACCAATTCTTCCTCCACATGTGCCCCCTCCCTTTCCAGGCACAGTCCTGCTCTTCAAGCGCTGCAGTCTTCCACATGTGTTTTCCAAGGCTGTTCACAGCAGCTGTCAATCATTAGGCCCCAAACATCACCACGGGCACTAGCAGCTAAAAAGTCAACCAGAGCCTCTGTTGGAAGGTAGTCTGTTGTAAGGGCACTTAGGAGTTGTAGTCTTTCCCCTTAACCGAGGTTACCTCACCCCATCTAGTGGAGAAAACGCGCTCATCACAATCATGGGAGTACACAAAGCATTGAGGCCCGGAGCGGGCCAAAGATTGTGGAGCAAAGGCTTGGGTGGTGGTGAGTTTTACAAAGTCATTGTGGTGTCACCCCTCCCTGATGGTGTCACCTGTGTGGTCCGCACCCCCACACCCCTCTAACGATGCCTCTGACCTACAGCCTTGCCATTTGTGTTTTACAATTACAACGTTGTGTAAACTGATCACCATGGCCCCTAAAGAGTGCAATAGGCACCTTTAAAATCACCTTTTTGAGAGAGAAATGGCTTAGTTCTCTGGTAGAAACTTCAACTTTTGAGGTCTTGGAACAAATTACCAAACAACAATGTGTTACTGGCTTCATGTTACAATCTATTCACAATACAATGGTGTCTCTGGAATGGATTACCATTGTAAAGTTGGGGGTCCATTCTCTGTGGTGTGTGTGGGGGGGGGGGAGGGAGGGAGAGCATATTAGTCCCCTGAACCGTACATATGGTTCAGGTCAGCATGCATACATACTCTGCCAACAGATGTTCTGCATAGTCGCCTCCAACAGTGTCAACCCCCTGTTTAGGGGATGAGAATATGGAATCAAATCTGACATCACCAACAAAATCAGTTCAGCTGGTATGTGCACATGGAGATCTTCAGGCACAGCAGCATTCCCCCACCTGATGAGCCTTGAGATTGACTTGCAGGGCTGCAAAATTACAGGTACTCTATAGCCATTGGCATTTAAATGATCCGGCCTGGTGGCTGGCATTTGACTTGCAGAAGGAGGTTCCTCCAATAGGTGCAGTTGTTGTTAGATCTGAGTACTGCCTCCCCTTATTCACTTTGCCCAACTTGGTTCCTCTCCTAGCGCAATTAGCTCTCTAACGCCCACTGCAGCTCTATGTATGGCCTTTTCAAGCTGAGGTGAAGAAGGTGAGATAGCAGCCGAGGTGAGCATCTGGCCACGGCCCCCTCTGTCAGGGAGGTTGGAATTGTAGAGGAACAGAGCTCTGAATACAGTCAGAAAGAATAGAATCCCTCCTCTCATTGCCATGTTCTCTGCCTTCAATCTGGCTCTTAGAAATCCTCATTCCTGTTGGGATTCACTTTGCAAAGCTGTGTGGATAATCCCTAAGAGTGTGTGAGCACAGAGTTCGCAAGGAGTCATGGCTCAGTTACAAGCCTTGCATCTGTATATATTCTCAAGTGCAATCAGTCATTGTCATATTCAGTTGAAGGATCTAAGGGCTAAATGACACTTTATGCTAAGCCTGTGGTTTGGACTGACGTGCTTGAGTTTTACAAAAAAATCAAGGGTGCCACAAGGGGTGGGAGAAATGAGGCTTTAACCCTTTCCCTCATCACCGTCCTGATCTGGATTGGGCCCTCCTACATTGGAACAAACTATTCTTTCCCCTGGGAGAAAATCTCCTATTGCAACCTCCTTTCCTTGGGAAAAGAACAGCAATGGGGGGCTCCGATCTGCATTAGGTCTGTGGTGGGGGCAAAGAATTAACCCCCCCATGTAATGGTCTCAATCCTGATCAGCCCCCATCAACTACTGGTTCAGTTGCAAAAATCAAGCACATCACCCCCAATCACAGGTTTACAGCGCAATCCTGCCTACGGTTAGGCCGGCAGAGTGCATGCTCCGCTGGCCTAGGGTGTCATGAAAGTGCCATAAGGTACTTTTGCGGTACCTATGGAGTAAACAACGCTGGCACCGCTCACTCTGCCGTCCTCCAGACACCGCATAGGCCCTGTGCTGGGCAACAGGAGGGAGGGTCGGGGTGGTGGGGAGGGGCCGATTGGCCGGCCAGGCCATGGAGGGGTCAGGGGTACTGACACCACGCTGCGCCGATATCCCAACCCCCTTCTTGGGCCTGGCTGGCCTTACACATCCTCCCTGGTTGTGCGCTAGCTAAATAGCTGGTGCGTGTCCAAGGAGGTCCATTGGGGCCACCAGGGCTTACACTGGGGGAAGGGGATGAACATCCCCTCCCCCCAAGGTGAGCCCCAGCCCCACCGGCACGGGCCGCATCCTGGATAGGATGCAGTGGCCGGTCATTTAGGCGGGCCGGTGCATCTTAGGCAGGATTGGGCTGTTAATGTAATGTGTCAAAGAGCTGGAGAGAAGTGCTCCCCATCAGAGTAGCTGATATCAGTCCAGATGAGCCACGGACCTGACTCACTATATGACAGATCCTAAGGCAGAAGTACTGTGAAGATCAATGGCTGCACGTGCAGAGGCAGCGTAGCACAAGCCCGCAAGGCACCCCGGAGAGCTGAGGGAATGCACATTGCAAACAGGGCTTCAGCAGTGTGCCCATTCCGTTGATTTAATATTAATTGTTTTGCTAAGCACAAACATTAGCGCCTTATTTACCTGCCCATGGAAGGACTATAGATGAGGGGCATAAATTCAATAGAGTTACAGCACAATGAAATGGGAGAGAAGTGTATGGATGGTTACGTCTAGAGAAAGTGCAGTTATAGGCATACTTTTATATATCATTTGACAAAGCGATATTACCTCGCAGTACGTCAATGTTATTGCTCACAATATAAAATCCAGATGATTCTGTTAAATAAGGGGAAGTTGCGGGTACAATTAACGCCCCACAATTTGAAAAGTGGGCTTATTTTCATTAAAGATTACTTGGATTCAGTTTAAAAAACATGAGTCGTCCTGTCCCCCCCGCCCCCCCGGTCTTTCTTCTGTTCTCTTTCTTTCTTCCTGCCCTTAACTAGTCCTTTGCAGTGGGAAAGTAGCACCAACTGTTGCAGATGTCTTCATCACAGTGGAATGCTTTTAAACTTAATGAGGAGTTGCAGTAAATCAGTGCACTTTGTTCTGCTTTCTGTCATTGACACATACATTCTTTTAAAGTATTAAACTCCTCCAAAGATAATCACCAATCAGTAGGGAGAGCTGTAAGTAATTGTTATTAGCTTGTAAGAGGATTCTAGCTAGGAACACTGCCTCTAAGTTTGACTATGTCAGTTTAGTGGTCCATGATGAAGTCAAACATACCCCCACCCACTATAGACACAAGTTTCAGGAGGTTTGTAACCGAACAGAAAATGATTTGGATTCACCAGAAGACTCTTCTATTGAGAATAAGAAATGCTTAGTCCAGATATACAGGATACTTCAGCCCTGGGGTGGAACCTGGGGAGAAAATTGGAGGACACATAGATGGGGCAAGCTTTGTCCCACATGTCAAATTTCTTAAGAAAAAATAATGGTATGTTTCACATACTCACAGACCACTACTGCTCCCCATTTGGGGATAAGTAAGTAAGTAAGGAACCTTTATTGGCATAAAAACAAAACAAAAACAAACAAACATTACATAACACTTAACACATAATATTTATATTACAAAATCTACAAGCACAACAAAATTACATTTGGGGATGGTCATGATGGAAAATTATACTGGGGGCGGGGCTGGATTTAGCAACAGAAGATCTAAGGATCCACCTGGGGTCCTGGTCATAGAAGGGCACTGGAAATTCCAGTTATTTGTAAAACTAAAATGCTTCTGTAAGATCAGAGGAAACAAATTTGTTTTTATTTGCTTATATATGGCATGAATAGATACATATTTACAGGTCCATGCATGCAAATTTGTCTTATATGACAGATATAAATTATGCACACACATCATCCATCAAAGTCGTGAAAGGAGCTACACTTAAAAAAAACTGTAACAAAAAATCAAGGAGTCGACAGTTGAATATATGGAAAGGGTGGCAAAGATACTCCTCTCCTGAGGTGCCGTTTTGGGCCAACCCCAAGGAGTGGGAGGGCAGAAAGTAAAGGACCACAGTTGGAAGGACACAGGCTATTTTATGTCAGCCAGTTACTCAGTATTTCCTCAGATTGGTGCATCATGGTGCATATAGATGTTAAATATGTATACTTTAATTTTAATTCCTTGCTGCCATGTAAGTGGCCTTGGGGTTGGAGCAGGCTAGAAAAGAAAGGAAAGCATCCCAGAGTACTCACTCTTCCTTATCAAATATTTGCCCACTTGAATGAAATATGCAGGGTTTCAGTTGACTCTTCTTTTGGCGTATAACAGATATGGTTTATGCTTTGCCCTGGGCTAAACGCATTTTCTGCTAGATCTATCCGAGGCATGGAGCCAAATGAAAGTTCATTCTGGGGGTATGAAGTTCACGTTTCAGCTTTGCTGGTGTGCAGAAGCAACGTTTGTCTAGAAATGTTGTAATTAGTACTGGATTCTCTGTGTTGTGCTCTTTCATTAGCCATGTTTGCCGCCAGAGCCAGTGTGTCAGTGGGAGCCCTGGGGCAAAGTCCTGTACTGCCCCACCGTGACATCCCCTGCCTGTGCCCAGATGGAGCGTTGCCCCCGCTGCCAACCTACCTGTGCCGATGGCTGGTCTGTGGCTTGCCGCTGCTGGCGAGGGCTTACCAGCTGCCATGCCATTAGCCATGGGCCAAAGCAATGGCTGCCTGTGTGTTACGATGGCGGATTGAAATATCTGTCAGCATATTACATGGGTAGAACTGGGCTGTCGCTGATACTTCGGTAAATTAGCCATTGCTTTACAAATGGCATGTACATTTTTACTGCTGTATTTTGGGGAGGGGGGCAGAATAGTACAGGTATGCACTGTCTAATGACCTTCCGGCCAACGACTGACTGCAAATACAATTGCGGTTCCCACCGCATGTGCCTCCACGGCTGCTGCTCACATACGCGCCTCCTTTGCTGCTGTTGCCCCCACCATTGCCACCTCTCCAAACAATTTAGCTCACATTCGCGCCTCATTGGCTGCTGTTGCCCCCAAATACTTACCATTGTGATACAACTGCCTATCGTATTCAGTATTCAATACGGTACAGTAACATGCTTGTTTGTAGCCTAGGAGCAATAGGGACAATATCATACTGTGCCACCAGATGGCGATGTTGTTCGCACAACAACAAAATGGCATAACGATGGGTTTCGGAGAATGCATCCCCGTTGTTAAGCGACGACGCATACCTGTATTGTGATGATATTACTCTCTGATCTTGAGCACTTTTATTTGGAAGTAAATGTTTATTTCAATAGCACTTACTTTCAAATTGGACTCCTGGGACAGTCAGTATCCTTAATCTAGTATAAATTCTACCTGGCAGCTTCCACGTTTTTGAAATCTCAGAGAAGAAGTAAGAACAGAATCAGAATTAGAAGAAACAGAGCACCATGGGCGACTTACTCCTCCCGCTGCTTAACATAGGAATAAAACATGTCTGTATAACCCTTTAACAACGAAGGGAGAAAATACCCTCCTTTCTTTACCTTGACGGAGAAACTTTGCTCCAGTTTAGCAAACAGGCTTGGCAAATAAAGCCTTACTGAAAAGTTAAGGCTCACTAATTAATTCCTTTAGGGTATGCCATCACATCCAAAAGTGATTTTTAGACATGCAGTATAAATATCAGCATCTAATCTTTGTGATTTATGATGTCACGATGCTCATTCCAATGGGCTGAGAACAAGATAGCACTCGGAAAGGAACATTCATGCTAGCAAAGCTGACCTACACCAAGATTCTTAACATGTTTTCTCAGAAATGCCATTCATTTCAGTGGGGATTGCTTCCAGGTACGTATGCTTCGGGTTACAGTATTCAAAACATAGCTTTTGTGTTATTGTTGTATATGCTTCCTTAGATGTACATCCCCAAAGGCTCAAGGTAGGCAGCAATATTTCCTTTTATCCAGGAGCAGATGCACAAGATGTCCCCGTGCTTGGGGCAGCATGTCGCCCATTCCTGGTGATGGGCCAGCCTCTGCTCCTCCAGCTCCCTGACTTGGAAAGTGAGGAGGGAACGGAAATGGAACAGAAGAGGAAGTGAGGAGGAGAGCTCTAGCCCACCACTCTGCTCCCCCACACTTCCTCTTCTGTCTCATCTCCCTTTTCCTTTTCCAAGTCAGGGAGTGGGAGAAGGAGGAGCAGCAGCAGCAGTGGAGGTGAGTGGGAGGATGAAGTGGGCATTTCCCCTGCCAATCTGTTGTCGGTCAGTCTAATGCAGGGGTGGCCAACCTTTTCAACAGGAATGCTCCTGGCCCTTTAATGGCTGTCTAGGTGAGGGCATTTCAACAGGTGCAGCTGCTTTAGCAGCACCATCAGCGCTTGCAGCTGCTAAGATTATGTCTTCTACACAACTCTTAAGAACACAGAGGCCCTCACGGTGGAAGGTTGGCCACCCCTGGTCTAATGGATGGGCCGGGCCTGCTTATGCCATTTGTGTTCACATTCCAAAGTGGGTTGAAGAAAGTGGATCAAGAGAATGTTAAGACAAACTGGAGCCCTATTCTCACAAAATATCCAGGTTTTTGTTGCATGTAGCAGACTAACATGGCTGCCGTTCTAGAAGCTGTTGATGAATCACGACAGTGAGCACACGTATGGGAGAGCACAGGATCACAATGACAGGCCCCACGTTGTATGCATGTTCAATTGATATCTACATTGTGTGTATGTTCATAGGTGTGTAGCCTCTCTCTGTACAGTCTAGAACCCTGGAAATGCAGGGTTCCCATTCCCAAAGAGAGAGCCCAATATGTATACAGATGGGGGGGCAGTCACGGAGACCTCCTCAAGGTAAGGGAACATTTGTTCCCTTACCTCGGGGCTGCATTGTGGCTGCATCGGTACTGGAAAGTTGGGTGGGATTTGGCCCTGAGTATCACATTTGCTCACCCTGCATATATTGTGAGAAGAGAGCTAGTAAGCACTGATGCTGAACAATCACTTCTAGTCCAGGGTGGTTCACACATGCATGTTTATCACTTGATGACTACAAAATCCAGTGGTGACTGCAAAATCCAGTGGTGACTGCAAAATCCAGTGGTGGCTTGCATGTATGAATGGGCCCCCACAGGTCTAACAGCACAGATAGAACTGTTTTATCATCTCACAAGCAATGCTTTCTCAGCAGCAGCAACGTACATGTTCATCAGCCAGCAATCAAGTACACGGTGGCCAATTCAGAGAAATCAAGAGATTCAGAAGCATGTGTGTGAACCTGTCCTCAAACGTATGCAAGTTGTTTGTACATTTGGGTTTGTTTTGCATACGTGTGTGTTGTATTTTCATGCACACGGTTTGTCGTGGTTTTTCATAAGTATTTTAAGAAGTTCTCAGTATGCTTTGTCACCTGGTTTCAGGTCCTTCAACCTAATTATTACCACTTGGACCCAGAAACAGTCAATATGACTGTATCGGTTTCCTACAGTGACGGCGATAATTTCATGAACAGGCCATTACATGGATTTGATTGAACTGTCCAAGCACATTGCGAGTTGAGATACAACGCAGAAGAGTAGACACGAATGTCAGAATTCAAGCTTACTTAGTGTAAGCAGAAGTGCTCTAATTAAAACAAATGAATAGGCGAATTAAATGCATTGTATTGAATTTTCCATCAGACCCATAAATTATCCTCTCTGCTGGTGAAATTAAATAACTGACAGGATCTTCTGGGTGGGTGATGTGTCAGAGTACATTTATTTGATTTTCTCCTCGGTGCAGTTTGTATGCTAACAAAAGTATATAAAGAGAAACCAAGGAATTGGCAAAGAAACTGACCCAGTGGCCTACAACAAAAATGCATTTATTTCACACACTCATAGCATAGAGTCATAGGCAACCTTTGTAAAAAGTGGTAATTTATACCATTGTGCATATATGTAAACAGCCAGCCTATAAACTGTAATAGCCTGCCAGGTATTGAACTAACTTTTAACACACTTGCATATCTGATCTACTTTATTTAAACAGATATTGTTCATTGATGCTGTACACCCTCCTTTCATTTCAATTAGGGCAGATCATCTGAAAGTAGTGTCCGTCAATCAACCACGACGAGAGCTTCTGGGGCAAGGGGAATTTGTGAAGGCATCCAAAGTGTTGATGATAGGCCAAGATCTTGTGCAATATGGAACTCTTTCAGGATCTTGAATGAGAGGCAACAGAGAGGGACCTACATAAGATTGAATCCTGCCTTTATCAGGGTAATTTCAGCAATCCAGCCAGCCATATGCTGTGGGGTTAGTTTGAACTTTGGTAGTTGATCTTCATAGGGATCAGGGGGGAAAAATATTGATTGACTGGAAGCTGGGGTGTTTTTGCCTTTTATCAGGTACACTTCCATCTTTTTGGCTATATTTGGTTGTCTGGGTTGCATTTGTTTGTTTTTCATTCATTGACTGAAGACCAGTCAATAGCAGAGGAAAACAGCAGAGGTAAAGGGGAGTAAAGGAGGCGACTGGACATTCAGGAGGGGCACCTCTTCGAGACGGAGGATGGCAAGATGTTCATAATGCTGGAATGGCTGTGAGATTACTACTGTCACTGGTTAGTAGTGATGCACACTACTATCACTGGCTGGATGACCAGGGTTAGCCAACAGGGTTTTTCATTTTGGGGTGGGTTCCAAATGGTGTATTGTGTATCACATGCCATCTTCTATGCAGCGATGTGTACTGCATTTAAAGTGGCACACATTGGGTTGGACCTTACCCAGTTGGGGTGACATGGTTGGACTTATTGATGTCAGATCCCAGGGACTTGGTCATGTGGGATTGATGGAGATTTCTTCCACACTGGATCCATTAAGCTTGCTCATTTTATTTGCATTCATGTTTCTTAAATAAAGCTGTAGGCTTCAAATCTGCAACACTCATGTCTGTCTTTTTTCCAGTCCCACCAGCACTGGGACAGAGTGGCTCGTGTCCTTTTTCTTTTTTCTTTTTCGGAGGTGGCAAGGGAGCTGTCCAGCACTGCAAGGAATGGGTTCTAAAGCAAGGCTGCTTAAACATGAGGGACATTGTCCAGCCAGATACTAGACGATCTGCCAGGCAATTGCTAAGGCAAGAGACATGGAGACAGGAAAAAGTATCGATGCATCAGCAACACCTAAGCAGTTACTGAAGGATTTTGTAGCGGACTTGCAGGCCTCCCAGTGGAGACCAGCCTTGGTAAGGCCATAAGAGTCCTTCCTTGGGAACGGAGCTAGGAACAGGAAGGCTCTGTGCTGCAAGGTGAGAGCTCTACCATCTAATGTTGACTTCTGCTCAGGCCAGGGTCACCAGATACAGTACAATGGAGGACAAAGTGCCTATACCTATAACCATTGTATAGAAGAGGGAATTTTGGCAGGTGCAGCTTTTTGCACCCTTCTAGGATGAGCTGCACCTGCCAGATTCCCTCTTCTATACAATAGTTAAAGGTATAGGCACTTTGTCCTCCATTATATCTGGTGACCCTGGCACAGGCTTGTTGGTATCTTTGTTTCTGGGAGCAGGAGTGATTCTGGGAGGTCTTGTATTAGGATAGGTAAAGGTAAAGGTGACCCCTGACAATTAAGTCCAGTTGTGTCCGACTCTAGGGTGTGGTGCTCATCTCCATCTCCATTTCAAAGCCGAAGAGCCAGCGTTGTCCGAAGACGCCTCCGTGGTCATGTGGCCGGCATGACTCTCCTTGCCGCAGCGCGTAGCATGCGGCTGGAACACGGAGCGCTATTTACCTTCCCGCAAGCGGTACTTATTTATCTACTCACATTAACATGCTTTGGAACTGCTAGGTTGGCAGGAGCTGGCCAAGCAACAAGCGCTCACCCCGTTGCGGGAATCGAACTGCCGACCTTTCGATCGACAGCTAGGGTGAGCCAAAGCAAAGAGCAGTGGGTGTACCCCACTGGATTCCCAAAGCAAAGAGCAGTGGGTGTACCCCACTGGATCCCTGGATTTAGAAGAGTCCATGGTAATAGAGGTCCTCCATGGCTGCTGTCCCAGAGTCCCTGGCTCTAGCATGTACCAACACCTGTGGCAGAGTCCACACCACAGCTCCCTCTAGTCTTTCCTAGGACGACTTCTCTGAATTTATTTATTGTGAATAAATTCTAGATATATTTTCCTGGTAGTGGTAGCAATCATCTTAAATTAATTCACTGCTGGCATTATAATACCATCCAGCAAACAGGGAACTAATTAACTCCTTGCTTTGATGGCAATAATTGAGTCTATATTATTAATTTAAGCTTTACAGACTCAGTGGATTGCCACACACACACACACACACACACACACACACACACACACACACACACACACACTGGCCTTAGAGATGCATGTGGCATCAAACGTTGGGAAACGTGCAGGCCTTGATGTGCAAAGCACTAATGTAGCAAGCTGAAAATGAGAAAAGTGTTGTTTGCTTTCTTCAAACCACAACTGAGCATACATGTTATTATTCTATTTGAATTATACGATCGAATGATAACATTCACATTAGAAAATGCATGTAGATCACAGATCTGTTTTTTTTAAAGCTGTTTTCTCAGATCATTCTCCATCACATTTGTAGTTAGAGAATAACAGCCCTATCCTATTCTACACACACACCCCGCCGATGCTGTGACACCAAAATGGCTACCACTGCATCGGCGGGGGGGGGGGGGAGTTGCAGAGGTCTCCTCTGGGTAAGGGAACATTCATTCCATAGCTGCCGCTGAACCCACCCCCTTCCTGGATCCAATCTGCCTACACCCTGCTCTGTTGCCACCCCCCCCCCATTAACAATAGCACAAAAATAGCATGGAAACAAGGAAAAAGACTTGGAAGTGTCACAAACTAAACCTGTAAAAGCCTCAATCCAGTCCATAAGCCTGGCAAAAGAAGGAGGTTTTCACCAGTCACCAAAAGGCAGGCAGAGATGGAAGGAGCCATCTGGGTCTCATGGAGCAGGGGATTGAGTGCCACAATCCAGAACGCAGTTGTAGAGGAATGTTATGTAGGCTGGCAGAACAACATGTGTTCTTCTCTTCTACCAGGCCCTAGTCAGTTTGGTGGAGGCACATTCATGGCCTTGTTCTTCTGTGATTATGCTTCCCCCAGGTTTGGAGTAGTGCTTCAGTAGGCATAAACTGCCATCTTTATCAAATCAGAGACATAGCTTGATAGAAAAGCTGGAAGACGCTTCTCTTACCTTCCCATCCCTTCCCTCTTCAAGTAAGCCTGCTTCTATTGCACTGCTGAAATCATGGTTATCACAGTGTGGTAAGAAATACGCAGTAGTACTTAAGCCAAATCACTACCATTGATGGGGGGGGGCAGTAAAAATTGGGAAGAGTTGAGTCAGGAAAAGGTTCATTCAGGTTGATTGGATCCCTTGCAACTCGTGTCATCATGCTATCCTGTCTTAGATGTGTGGTTAAACAATATATTTATTGTAAAGCACTCTGCATCATCATGACTGTGCTACATAAACTAGCAGCAGCAGATCTCTGTACAGCGCTGCTGATGTGATGGTCCAGTTTGGGGCAGAATGTCGCATGTTCCCAACTCTTTTTTGCATGGTGAGAAAAAATGATAAACATAGGTGCCTTGCAAACTATTTTAAACCTTTTCAGTGAGCCAGAAACTCTAGACAGCCCACCTGGTATCTTCAGAACACCACCAGCAACTACAGCGACATTCAGAAGCTGTCAGTTTGTTTGTTGTCCCGGTGATTTGTGAGGCAATTACGGCATCACAACTATGACAGCAAACATTTTTTAGGCCTGCCATAATAACTCCCAAGCTCCTCAGAGCTGAGGCCTGATAGGACAAGACAGCTCATGGTATTTGTGAGGTAAGTTCTACTTCGAAGTGGACAGGTTGGGGCTGGGGGCTGAGTGGAATGAAGAATGGTTTCTGGAGGAATGAAACCTTCAAACTTCAAAAATAGACACAAAATATATGGAAATCATGAATGTGGGGGAAAAAAAACCTAAGGAAAATATACATCACAGTATACAGTAACATTCACAGAAAGAATCTGAGCCCTATGTTCTGTTTACTGTGATCCTGTGTAACTGCTGCCCCCGGGCAGGGTGTCGCACAAGAGCTGTAAAGCACTTACACACGGCACCGGGAGAGCAAGCAGCACCGGTGTTGCGGCCTGCGCTGCGGCCTGCACTGCATGCTCCGCCATCTCCCCGGCCATGTGCCCGCTGGACTGGGTAAGTTCTACGCCGGGCGGGGCAGGGGAGGGCAGACTGGGTGGTGAGGGAGGGCGGCCATAGGCTGCCTGCGGTCTGGAGGGGGTGGGGAATACCAGGGGCCGAGATCCCCGGTATTCAAAGCTCCCTCCAGGTCCGGAGCTCGCGTATATTCAAGTAGGCCCATTGGATCTACCACCGCTTATACGGAGGGGGGGGGCTTCTCCCAAGTTGTTCCTGGGCTGCCCTGGGGCAGCCTGGTAACTCAATAGGATGCGGTGGTCGATCCTTTAGGCCAGCTGCCACAGCCTACACAGGATTGGGCTGATACACCATGGTTATATCAAGCAACTTCCTGTTGTGGCCTTTGGCTCTCTGAAGGAGCAGATCATAGTACTAAGAACTACTGCAGTGCAGTGTTGTAGTTAAGTGACTGATGGTCTGCAAACTCAGGAAGTTCCTAGTTGAAATCTTGCCTGAGCCATTAAATTGGCTAGGTGGCCTTAGGCATACCACTATTTGAGTCCCAGTCCCCCATCCATCACATCTGAAATGTTTTACTTACCTCCTCTGCTGCTCCCTGGTCCTCAGTGAGCCTAATCAGATCTATACCAGCCCTTTTGCTGGTTAGTTCAAGGGGGCATGTCAGGCCTGGGATGGGGGCTCCAGATCTCACGGATGCCACTGCTGCCGATATCCACCCCGACCCACTCCTGGCCCAGCCCCATACGCGTCACTGGAGTGTGGCGGGTGGGCGGACCGCCGGCGGGTGATGCGCGCAAAGGGTGACGTGCGCACCCACGCATGGCGCACATCACCTCCGCTCCAGGAGAAGGCCTCGGAGCATCTGCCCCAGGCGGAGGTCCGTGGCCTTCTGACGAGGCCCAATGCGCGAAGTCATTTATTAGGTTTAACATTAGCCCTTGCCCTCAGAAACGGTCTGCGCATGCTCGAAAAAGCTAAAACAGCACGTACTGATGCATTGCGCCTTCATCAGAAGGCCCAGGACAGCTGGCCGGGGAGGATGTCTCAGAGCCGGCAGCAGCGGGGCCTGGGGGTAAGCAGCGCGGCAAATTTGGGGTCATTAGGGCGGCACGCGCGCCCTCGCTTTGGGGCGGCGCACGCCCTAGTGACGCCACTGAGATTCCAGCCCAATCCTGATCTGCCTCAATCTGCCTCTGCTGCCACCTTGCCTGCTCCAGCAGCTGAACTGTGGCCCGCTGCTGCCGGTGCAGGGCTTATCAGCTTCCACGCCATTGGCAACAAGTCGCCTACTGTCGGAGTGGCCAGTGGCATCGCTGGAGCGTGGCAGGGGGCGGGCCGCCAGGGGGTGATGTGCGCAACGGGGTGACGCGTGCACACCTGCGCGTGTCACTTCCGTGACGTGCGTCACCCTCCGGACGCTCTGAGGCCAGCCCGGGATTGATGCAGTGCATGGGCCTTCTGAAAGAGCCATCGGGCCGGACGCTCCGAGGCTGGGCCGGCCTCGGAGCGTCTGGAGGGCGATGCGGGGCGGGGGGCACCCGGGGCAGGGTGCAGCCGGGTCGCCCCCCTCAAAAACGCGGCACGGCCAAATGCCGCGCCGAATATCGGAGCATCACTAGGGTGATGCGCGCCCCCCCCTGCCTTGGGGTGACACGCGTCCTAGTGATGCCTCTGGGAGTGGCTCAAGCACTGGCAGCCTGCATGACGCAATGGTGGATCATGAGATCCACTTTTGCACCATGAGGATAGGATTGAACTGTTAATGAGTCAAAACAATAAAGTTGGTGACAATCAAAATTGGCGCACCACATGAAAAAACAAAACAAAAAAGTACCTTTTCTTACAACGGTACAAAAATCAATATTGATTATTAGCAGTAAATAATGTGACAAAAGTGAACTTTTTTATTTTCCAAAAGGGTTAAAAAAAAATTCCAGTAAAACGGTAATAAATTGCAGTCTAAGTATCAAGAATACTTTCATGGAATTCAGCATTACCTACCATATTAGACTGTTACTTAAAAAAAGGCTATTACTGATTCAGCAATAAGGTACAGTAATTGTAAGAACAGTATCAGTGAGTGTAGTGTTATTTTGGCAGCTTACCTTTAAAAGACCCAATATTTCATCAGGTTCTCTAGAAAGCCACTTCTAAAATCCCTCTGCTTTTTCTGCTCATTACCATGGTTTTTTTTTCTTGGCTTCCAAAACTGGCATAATCCTGTTCTTATTATACACAGTAAGAGTAGGTCATTTTAATTTATGGCAGGGCCTCATTTTGATAATTGGAGGTTGGTGTAAACTGTAAATTTTGTTAATGACAGTTTCTAGAATAAGTGGAAATCTAAGCTGGCATTTTTATTATCATCCACTCAACAACTATTAAGAGTATTCTATTTTTAGGAACAACAATGATCTTCATTTGCTAGAAATTTCTTGCGAACTGTAGAGTGTTTTGGATGTAGCTTATAAAGCAGTAATTGCTTGAACACCCAAGGAACCTTTTCCATCCTTATGCCAGGCAACCATAATGTGCTAAGAGAGTGTGCTAATGTGCTAAGAGAGATACACACACACTTCTTAGCTTATGCGCTGGTACTTATTCTAGTAGAGTCCCACAGACATAAATAGGATTGAGACGGTTTCAGTGCGAGGACTAGATTAGAAAGACAAGGAAATGAAGAGAGGCAGACATTAATAGCTAGGATTAGTTTCAAGCTGAGCAGCTTCTGCTTGAAATAAAATATTCAGCTGATATTAAAACTGGGGAGTTGAAACTCAGGGGCAATTTTAGGGGAAGGAGTGAACATTTTTGAAAAATTTCAAGGGCGGCGGCAGCAGTTCTTGTTTTTCAAATTATTTTGTTGTTGTCACAGGCAGCAGCCTCAATGGAGATCCTCTCAACAACAGTTCCTGGTGGCCACCGTTCCCCCCTTTAATTAATTATATATTAATTAATAACTGTGCTGGTGCCCCCCCCTCCCCTTTTTTGAGAACATTCATCCCTTTTTCCTATGAGTACGTCACGTGGAAATGTTGCAATGGAACGGAAAAACGGAACTGATTCTGCAGGAGATACCTCTCTGAGCAATGTGATTGGCTTGTTGCTGGAGCTCCCACCCATGGCAGGATCATTCCTGAAAAGCCCACAATGCGCATTCTGTTCTGGTGTACAATAGTTCACATATATTCCTTGGGTAATGACCCCAAAGCACTCCTAAGAACAGCATGCAGCAGTGTGGGCCCCAGCTTAGATTCACAGTCCAGTTATTGCATGCCGCTTCCGGATTGCTAATTGCACAACTGCAGTTTCAGCCGGTTCACAGGATCAAGCACTGGAATCTGCAGCTGTCAGGATTTAGGCCACCCTGGATATGAGATCCTGCTTCCATCAGGTGCACTGAGGCTCTTGATGATCTTTCGCTTTTGATGTTATAGAATTCAATGGGAAAGATAAACTGAGGGACTGCATTTGATTGATGTGTGAGTCATCAACGTTTCTGCTGTGTATCTCATCCCACTTGGACCAATGCTTTCCAAATGTCCCTACCTTGTGGAATACCAAATCTAATGGGCCTGACTTCCAGTAGTGCTTCCTTTCTACACAACTAAAATATAGCTTGTTTTTTTTTTTTAAAGAAACTGGTGTAGCTTCAATGCTTGATTTAAATTATGATGAGTTTGTCGGGAGAGTCAGCTGCCAGTTAGAGTTTACAAAACTGGGCTAGATGGTCTGACTCAGTATAAAGTAGTTTAATATATTCTGTACTCAGTGTGATGATTACAGTCTACAGTATTTCTAAAAAGTAAATGTTATTGTTAAAATGAAACTTTGATATATTTTTGGTAGAGTAGTTCACTGCTGAGAATTTATCACTTACACAGTGATTAGTTGTCAACCATGGTTTCTCTTTGCATCTAACTCTTCATATTGATAGAACGACATTTTCTTGTTTTCTGAAATCCAGAAGATCACTTACACAGATATGACCATTCGCCTGCTATTTATATAGCTGGTGTAGTTCTGTTGCTAAACTGTTTTCATGGAGAACTCTTTAAGAATCGGGCACCCAATTCAAAACATACAGGATAGTGTCAGGCAAGGACTATAGATGTGTCCACTTGAAAGACCTATTTGCTACTTGTATTCAGTAAAAATGTTCATTCAACATTTTCACGTTAGCATTATTTTAATAGCTCTTTGCTTATTGCAGCATGATTATTCCATTTGTAATTATCATAGTAACTGTATTCATAACCCAAGTAAGCTTATAAGACCCATGACTATTATTTATCAAGAAGCAACAAACAATATGACAATTATACTTCTTTTTAAAGTAACTTTGGCAATTGGAATTACATATACATGGATGGATGATGCATGGTGAAGGATCCACATAGCTCTCTTTTTGCATGGCCAGTGTCTCATCAGGCCATATATAATCCCTTGATTTCTTTTATTTCATCACTGAACTTATTACTTACCCTTCTCTCTATCCTGGAAATTATATACCCTTTACCAATATTTACAGCAACGTGAGACCCATTCGTTTCAGTGGAAATTATTTACTCATCATGCTCTGAATCCTAATCACCACAGGTTGTCCATTGCACCTACGGGCCTCCCACATGAGCGGGCCTCCCACATGAGCAGGTTTCCCAATTAAATTCAGTTGGAGGGGCAACTCAGCATATACAGTACAGAGAAATGTACATGCAGAGCTGCCATTACCGTTCATGGAGAAACGTGTGTGCAGGGAAACCGGAGGATGTACAGGGTTATTCAAAAAAGGGTGGTGCAAAAATCTTAAATGAACTGACACACCACAACCGTCATGACATGAAAAGACAGAAAAACTGTCCAAGTTTCACATGCACATTACGAATGTTTGATGTGGGTGCCATTGGTGACACAGCAAGATGTTCACTTCTGTCCAGATGTGTCCCAGCATATCCTTGGATATCGATTCCACTGCATCGGAGATGCGCTGTTTCAGGTCGTCCAGTTGTTGTGGCAATGGGGGCAGATATGCAGCATCCTTGATGAATCCCCACAAAAAGAAGTTGCAGGGTGCTAAATCTGGCTATCGTGGAGGTTAGGGTTCCATTGGCAAATCCTCATTTCTGGCACAGTTGGTCCAGTGCCCCAGTAGGGTGTCATCGATATCCGAGGATATGCTGGGACACATTTGTAATGTGCATGTGAAACTTGGACAGTTTTTCTGTCTTTTTATGCCATGATGGTTGTGGTGTGTCAGTTCATCAGTGTTACTTTTGCACCATCCTTTTTGAATAACCCTGTATTATGGACAGAATGTGCACTCAACTCTCCCATTGGAGTAATTCTTTGACATGTTATGAAAAGAACCACTGATCATCCCAACGTGTGGTGTGTGTGTGTGTGTACGCGCGCGTGTGTGCGCGCACACTTTTTTCCTGGCACATACCAAAGGCCTGTTGACTCACTCTTGTAACTCAGCTATGAGCAGTGAGTCTGGTTTCCAGTCAACAAGCTACAGTATGAACTCATGTGCCCTGGGGTGTAGTTGGTGCTCACACCCTAGTAGTTTACACCTTCTTGCTAATGAGACACAATTTAACTCTTAATACCCCTTTTGCAGGATTCCATAGAGATTTGAATGGTGATGCTCTTCCTGGCATGCCCATATAGATGAGCAGCAGCCAAGTTAGGGTCACACTAGACAACAAGCACACAAATGCCTACTCAAGAGACATGCTTTCAACTTGAAGGGCCTCTTCTTTCACTCAAAACAGCCGTGGAGGGTGGGGAGCTGAGCCTGATCAGATCCACACTGTGCAGGAATAGCGACTTAATTTTTTGTTAGAAAATTTACCACCACCAATTACCAGTAAGCCCTCCACTAAACTGTATTGGATTTCATCCTGCACCCCCAAAATTGGCTCCACACAAACCCTTTCCCCTCAGCAAGTTTCAGCAAAACACAAAGTTATTTCATATTTGGATCAGCACTATATTAATATGATAGCTGTACTAATAATGCTATGACCCTTTAGCTATTTCATGCCAAACCATCTCCCTAAATCTCATAAAAGACCACAATATGGCCTTTGACCCAAGGACAAATACACCCGTACAAGAAAGACTCCTGTGTTGCACTGCATTATGACTAGAAATTGTCATAACACAGAAATTGAAAGGTGCAACTGCATTGCAACAATATATAAAATGTGTGCTCACTGGAATGACTCCATATTCATACAGAAGGCTGCAGAAGCCACGATGCTCTGTTGTCGTGAGTTAAAATGCCAGCTCTTGGACGTTACATTAAAATAGACCATTGATAAAATATCAAAGGAATGGAAATGCAGTCCTTAACACTTGAATAGGAGGGCTGAGCTGAAGGTACGGTGAACCCTATCAAGATCTTTGTCATCCTGAAGAGGTGCAGGAAAGGTAGGTTTCCTTCCCAATGTCTGGCTCAGTTGGTAGTGCGGCCGTGTCATATGCCTGAAGATCTGAAGGACGGCAGTTCAGGACACCCGGAAGTATCCATTTGCTGTTGGAGAGCTGTCGGCACACCGCTGATAAGCTGCAGAGTCTCTGTGGGGGAGAGAAGCTGCAGCTGTACTTTGAGTGGGAGTCAAGGTTGCCTGTCAGTCGAAGCGTGGGGGGTGAACGCCAGAGAGAGGCTGGACTGTGAAGGAAACCACCTAGAATGAAGGGTTCTATGCAAGACTAGAACATATTGTAGTGCAAAAACCCTTTGGGGTTTAGAAAGCCTGCCTGTGTAAACCACCTTTGAATTAAAGTCAGAGGAGAAATCCAATGACCAAAAGGTAGCTGAATGCTGTTATGGCAGTACTGTATATAAATGCTGGTTGTTGTGGTGATGATGACGACGACGATGACAATGACGACGATGTGCTTCTTTTGGTCTAGAACAGGGGTTCTCAACGTCTTACCTTCTGCATACCACCTCTGGCGCTGTGCTCCTGCTGCATGCCACCAGAAGTAAGTGCCGATGACATTATCGGCACTTACTTCCAGGTTTTTGCCAAGCCGGAGCCCTGTAAAGGTAGGCTGACGGGCAAGGGCAGGTGGGAGGGCTTTTCCTGACCCTGGAAACTGAGCTCAAGATGCTGGTTCCAGGGCTCTGGCATGGGACATGGATGGTGGGCTCCCTGACGGCTGCCATCTTGACAGCCAGGGACCCGCATACCACCAGCTGGTGGTCTGCATACCACTAGTGGTACGCATACCACCGGTTGAGGACCCCTGGTCTAGAAAATAGACACACCCATGCTATAATAATGTAATGGACATCTTACCATATGTATTTAATAAAAAGACGGTCCTGAATGTCTAGTTTGGTCCCCAGCTATGGACAGAAGAAATGCTGAAATATGGAGTGCATGATCCTTTTAAAAGCATCTGGAGGTAAGCCTACTATAACATAGTATAAAAGAACAGACTTTACACTCACTTCTCCACTTTCATGTTTCATGGAGCTTTGTTCACCGCATGGTTTGTGAGATGTAAAATATAATTCATCCCCCGACAGTAACTAATTATTACTGATTACTGAAGAATAAGTCAACAAAGATATTTTCCTGTTTACATTCTTAGCAGAGTGTATCGGAACCATCTGTACTTCCAGGCCCTTTATCCCAAGGGATAAATACTTCACATTGTTCACTGGAAAGGAGCAGGCAAGTATGGCAGTGCAATCTGATGCATAAGAGCAAAACCATTGCCAGAGCATGTGGGTGAGGGGCTTTCTAACTAGCAATAGCAACAAAAACAACATGATCAAGTAATGTATCCCATGGGGAAATTCGGAGGCATTTACCCCAGGGCAATGCGAGCTTCCTTTGGAAGATGCGAAAAGGAGGTGCAAGTCTTTCCTCACTTCCTACCAGTGGAGATTTGTTTTTGATCCACAAAGCAGAGAATCTTTTAGGGATGGAGCTGGACCTCTGCTGCATAGCACCTGCATTGCATGCCATGGGTTCCAGGTTCAGGGGCAGGGGGTGTGGTCTGGAGGTTGAGCCAGTGCCCTGCCTGAAGAAGCTAAGCAGGATTGGCCTTGGTTCTCGCCTGGATGGGAGACGGCAGCTGCTGATGGACCCTGTGAAGGCACCATGAGAGGTTGTGGAATGTTTGGAATGTGGAGGAGTTCCCGTGATGCAAAATATTGTGAATGTTCCTATGTGAACAGTGAACCCTTCAAAAAGTGTTACTCTGCCCTCTCAGACTCCTTGACTTTTAGAAATACTCCTAGAGTCAATGGGAAAAAAGCATGCAATATTTGTTTACAAATATCTGATGTCACTTAACAAATACGACACTCAAATACTTAAAGCAAGACGGAATGCGGAGCTAGACCGTCCTATCTTGTAGAACCAATGGAACATGGTTTTAAATAACATATCCACATTATCTATGGATCTGTGTTTAATTCAGCAAAAAATTGTTTTAGGGCAGTGGTTCTCAAACGTTTTAGCATCGGGACCCACTTTTTAAAATGACACACTATCGGGACCCACCTAACTTTACGAGACACTCAAACATTTATCTCCCTATATTTACACAAGCTTGCAAACTGCAGGAGCTCAGCTCCTTGAAAACTGCAGGAGCTCAGCTGTTTGCAGAGTAATTAGCAGCTATCTTGCAAACTGCAGAGGTCAGCTCTTTGAAGGGCAATTAGCAGCTATCTGATTTTTCAATAGCCTCAGGGCTTGTGGCAATTACTTATCTGATCTTTCCATCACCTGGGACCCACCAGAAATCAGGTTGCGACCCACCAAGTGGGTCCCAACCCACAGTTTGAGAAACACTGTTTTAGGGTCTTTTGGACATGGCAACATCTTAGTAAAGGGTTAATTAAAGAATCTAACTGCTGGCATTGTAATACTTCGGATGCGCTTCTTATGCACATGCTTTGGTCTTGTTCAGAAATATGTTTTTTAGGGGAAAAAGTTATCAACTGCATTAATGTTATATTGCAATAATCATTGATATTTGCTGATGCCGACGTCCTTTTGAACTACTGTATTTACCTGTATGATGGAAGTTAACAGTGGGACAGTGGAAACAGACTCTTTGTGCCCTTACAGTAGCTAAAAGATTGATATTTTGAGCAAATGACTTACAGATGACAACTAAAATGGATATACGGTATTTGTAGATTTGGAAACCTCTCCTAGACATGCACATCTGGTGTGTGAAATATACAATAGTACAGGTTGAGTATCCCTTATCCAGATTATTTGGGATGGGAAGTTGTCTAGATTTTGGAATATTTGCATAAATAGTGTATAATGAGAAATCTTGGGGATGGGACCCAAGTCTAAATACAAAATTTGTTTATGTCTCATATTCGCCTTATACAAATAGCCTGGAGATAATTTTTATACAATTTTTTAAAATAATTTTGTGCCCCAGCGTGCCTTATGCTATGCTAGTCAGGTGCTAGAAAAAAATCATAGCCCCAAAAATGTCTGGATTTTGAAATAGTCTGGATTTCGGATGTCCGGATAAGGGGTAATCAACCTGTATAGATTGCTTAAATATCTTTATAATGCATTTTCTTTTTTTTCCTCTTTTTCTTGTTTCCCCCCTCCTTTTTTTTGAAAACTGATGTCCTAATTTTTCTTTGTAACTTTTGTTCTGTTTGTTTTGTGTCTTTGAATGTACAGTACATTTATCTCACAAAAGTGGATTTTAAAAAAAAAATTCTTCCCAACTGAAATCCATATCAGTTCACTGTCTCTCTGGTTCACATGGTAATATACTGAGAATCCGGGGCTGAGGCACAGGCAAATCATGTGACTGAGAGAGGGAGCCTCCTCGTGGAGAGGAAGTAACAGGTTTTCTCATGGTATAGCAAGGAGGGTGTGTGCTCATTAAGCGACACCGGGATTGACAGATGGGATGATTCAAGCGCCAGAGCCTGAGGGTTCTGGCAGTGGGGGGGGGGGGGGGCTAGGAAGAGTTCATGCAAAGTACCAAGATAGGTGAAATGCACCGTTCAATACACGGGATTGGCTTTTCTTTGCAACTTTGATGTTGGAGGTGGGGGAAGAAAGGAACACTTCAGGCAAAAGCCATAAAAATAGCTAGAGACCTTATATGGCCATGCCCCTTCTTCTTCCCCTTCCCAGTAAATACTGGCTCACGTAGCACAAGGCAATAAAGCTAATTCATCTCAGGCCTCGTGTTGTAGGCTGAGGCTCCAGAAGTCTTGTCTCTTGGAAGTGAAATCTCCGTAGATTTTTGGAAAGTGGCAGCTGTGGAAAACCCGTAGGGAGCCCAATGTCAACTGCACCTATGACTTCACTTCTTGGGTTTCTGCTCTTTCATTAATTCATTCCTAGATTATTGGTGATCACTTTTTATGTATGGGAGCGTAGCATAGAGATTTTAACAGGGCCTCCAAGAATTGTCAATATTACGGCGCTGGGACAAAAAATATCCAGGAAAAGCTTCAGTCACAACTGGCAATCCTAATAGTGACTAAAGCTAATAGTGAGTAATAGTGAACCAGGAAGTCCCTGGTTTAAATCTTACCACAACCATAAACTCATTAGGTGGCCTTAGGCAAGCCTCTCCCAATTTCTGCCCCCCCCTCCCTCAATTCCAAAATGCAGGCAACTTTGCTGTGAAGCAAAACACTTTCAATTCCTCATTCAGTTCAAGACAGTGTCACATAAATGTGTTGCTTTTCCATTGCTTCAACTGCAACCCATTGGGGATCATGAAGGTTTCCATTTCCTTAGCATGCGATTGTGTGTTTTTTTTTCCATTTCAGTGGGCCATCAGGAACTGTCACAATCACAGACAAGATGTAAGATGAACCAGTTTCCCTTGGAATGTTTTTGGTGGGTGGATTGTACTCATGTACAGTACATGGTCGAACTGAAAGGCATATTTGAGATGGGAAGGGTTTCCTTCAGATTGTGCCCCTGGGTGGTGTGTTGTCAGCCTTCCCTTTATACAGTAGAACGTAGCCTGGCTCATTTCCTTGAGTCACATCAAGCTTTTTAGCTTGTAAACAGCTTGCTGCAGTATCTCTGGCTTCTCCTAATAAAGCATTCTGATCTGAACTGTATATGTTAGGAGGAATAATAAACAGATCATTCTGCCTTAGACAGGAGTTTATATGCTGCCTTTTGGTTCTTCTAATTTTATGATTCTTTGATTTCATGATTATTAGCCCTTAGACATGTCTCCTTGAGACATCATTTCAGGATTCTGTCACGGGGCAGGGAAGAACCTTTCAACAGGGAGAAAGGTTCACAGCACTACTATTGGGTACAGTCATATTTTAAATGCAAATCAGCATTGTATTTCAAGAGTCGTGATTGTTTCGCAATTACTTGATATAATGGCCCAATCCTGAGCTGGCCTGTATTTTGCTGACACGATGGCCACTGCATGCTGCTGGCCAGCTGGTGACCAGGCTGGTCAGGAGAGGTAAAAATAAATAAATTACATTCCGGTATGTCTCTCTCTGACTGCTCTGTGGTCCCCTATGGGCGTACTCAGATCTACATCAGCTCATTTGCTGGCATAGATCTGAAGGGTGTGTGTCCAAGCTGGGATGGGGGTATAGGAAGCTGTGTCTGCTGCCACCGCCACCAAGATCCACCCCTGTCCCCTGATTTCCTGATTCACCCTCACTGCCACTATGATCATGCCACAAAGTGGTGGACAACTACCCCTCGCCCTCTATATGTAGCTTCCCTGAACCATCACGTTAGCCTTCAAAACCTCTGCTCTTTCCATTGCTATCTATATAGCATGGTGGGACAAACCATTCCAAATTTGGGGGAGGGGATTGAACTGTGAGACCAATGCCAGAAGCTTAGCTATGAAAGAGGGCCATCCAAAAATAAAGGGCATATTATGTGGTAAGATATATTTATCTCAGTAGTTCTGAATACTGTACAAATAATACAATGTTCGTGTGGGATAGAGAGAAGGAAAACACAATTATGTGAGCCTTTGATTATGTCAATTTGTTGTAAAAATTTGTGTGTGCCTGCAAAATGGGTGTGTCAAATAAGGTTCATCCAAAGCTATGAAAGCTGGAGAGCACAAAACACGTTAACGCTGTTGTTGCAGGGCAACATGGCATTGCAAATTGAACTGAGGTACGAGAGATTTGCCCTACTCTCCACACCTGAATCTTTCTAGAAGCCAGTTTTGTTAGCTCACAGGTACAAATTCCTCCCTGCCCTCTTTAAAATCAAAATTGCTTGGATATTTTGTGATTGTAATTAAAATGTAAGACTGGAATCTTGCATGGAATCTCTTTCAACAGATGGAGCGGTGCATTTTTGTCAGGCAGCAAAAGTTGGGGCATGAGAGCAAACATTCACCCACAGCCCACTAGAGGGCAGCCCCTTCCAGGTCAACCCAAGACCAGTCTAGCTTGCTTTCTTCTGCACTTTCCTGACTTCTTTGACAAAGAAAGAGAAGAGTGAGAGGAATGACGGAAGAAAGAAGTGAAAAGAACAACCTGTCATGATCGCTTTATCTCTTCATCCTTCTGTCGTTTGCTAATTTCATATGCCAGGTAAAAAATAGTCAATATATCTCAACTGGTATCAGGAGTTTCCCAAAACGACCACTGACGCAAGGGCATTCCTAGGGAAACAGACTGAAAAAGTCCCCCCGTTGAGATGTTCTATAACAGCACGTGTATTCTGCAGAAGGAGCTCCATTTTTCTAGAACGCATAAAGAGAGCTGCAGGGGTTATGAGCATGCCAGCTGTTGTTGTTTATGATACGGAGTGATTCAAAAAATCCGAGAGGACGTTTGGCACTAAAATATGCTACAGCCTGATTGTTTTTGCAAATGACTTGCATTGTCTGCCTACCTGCTTTTTTAAAAAATGGGGGGGGGGTCAAACCTCATATGGCAAAACCCTGGAATGAAATCCTCCCTGTGAGTGAATGGAGTCAGGAAGCAGAGAAAAATATGGCTGACTGGGGTTGAGTAGGTGTTGCAACACTATGCACAGGAAGCAAAAATAATGATGCTATCTGTGTGCACTTCTTGTCGTGTTCACTATTGCAAAACCCCTTTGCTTGTTACAGTAGAAGCAATGGAGTGTTTCATTTGGGATATGATGTAGTAGTCTAAAAGCAAGGTGCAGCTGTTAGATTCTAGGAAACAACATTTCATTATGGGGGGAAGATCTAGTTTCTGCCTTCCGTACAGCAATATACCTGATATTTATTGGTGATACACACACACACACACACACACACACACACACACACACACACACACACACACACACACACACACACACACACAACCTATTTATCTATTTACCTTAGCACAATCTAGTCAATGTGAAAGATTTTCAAGTCCCATTGATTTCAGTGGGAGAGTTCAGCGTGTACTTCTTGCATTAAAATCAGTGTGACTTAGAAGCTCTTCATTTGGATTGGATTGTTCCCACTGTGTGCATGTGCATGTGTATTGGGGTGATGGTGGTTATATGCATATATATGCGCGCGCGCGCGCATGCGCACACACACAAATGATCAATATGATTAATAGTCTGTTATATATGAAGTACAGCATACATAGTATATATACTGAACATAACAGAAAATGTCACTATATTTCAGGCATTTGTTTTGACCTGAAAAAGTGAATTTTTACCCATGTATTTTCACTATGAATGTGCTAAAAACATACATTGTACACAATTATCTCTCACCATTACTACGTTTATCCTGTGGCTCATAGGGAGTATCCTAGAATTGGATTGCCTTTGATGTCTGACAAAGCCACTGTTTCTTTATTCTTTTGTCAAACAATTCTCATCACTAAACGTGCAGGGAAACCTAAGATAAGTTCTTTTCCATTTAGGCTACATGTTAAGAAAGACAGTGCAATTTCAATGAGAGGGTTACCCCCCCCCCCAATTTTCTTTTTCCTGGCAAGACCACAATATGATGCATATATTTGGAAATCAAATTATTTAGAAATATGACCATGTCATCAAAATAAACCATTTTGAAATGCACAGCCAGCTCACAAAACAGATTGCATGTGAAAATTGGATAATACTTGGCTGGAGACCCGGCAAGTCAGTGAAATCTAAACTCCAGGGGATTGTTTCATTTTATTCGCCTCGAAATATAAATCTATCTCAACATGATATTTAAAGCTGTGCATGGTGTGAACTCCCAAGCGGCTGAATTTCTTCACTGACTTTATGAGTCAGCACCACAGTCTGCTGCTTGACCACCAGGTGGCGTCCTTTGGTAATGGACATGTGTCCATTGTCTCTTTTCCAAAGACTCAGTGGAAAAATAAATAACATTGTGCCCACAATCCTGTTTCAGACAAGGGATGTAACACACATAGATAAAAAAGGATAAAGCTTTCACCTGCACTGATATAATAAACTGGGCTTTAAGAGCCTTGTTACTGCTAGATTTAATAGTGCACACATTTTTTTTTTTTTACAACCTTTACACCAAAGAGCAGAACATAATATTGCTGTTCAGGCCATAAATAGTGGTGCTGCAGATCTATTTTACACATTACAAAGTGTGTGTTGTCTTTCATCTCTGAGCATCTTTCTCGGTCATCAGACAATGCCAGCTACCCATGGGGTATGGCTACCCTTTCTAAAGTGCCGGATCGTAACTGTGTGCTTAGAAAGAAATACACACAAGCTCATTCATTTCCAAATGAACACCTATTTCCATTTCATTTTCATCCCAATTTTCTTTCCATAGCAGCATAGCTTCCCCTCTGTTATAATGTAGCAAGAAGCTAGTGTGTGCAGATTAAGAACATTAGAAGGGGTGCATTCAATGGGTAGCATTTTTGAAAGATTGGTGGAAAAACCTGGTTCAACATCCAAATTCCAACTACCGGGACCTCTTTGAAGCCGCCATCTTTTGAATGCTGTTCTCCATTTGCAAAATGGAGACAAAGGTGGACTATTTGAGATACAGGTGGACTATTAATCAGCTTTACTATTCCTAGGTATATAATTATTATACTTTCTGACATCCTTGGAAGTCTTTCACGTGAATTTATAAGCGGTAGAATGAGGTAATGCACAATATTTCCCCAGGGACCACTATCTTGATCTGCTGTGTGTGTGTGTGTGTGTGGGGGGGGGGAGGCAATTAGAATATTCATTTGTGACACAAACCGTTTACTCAGGTGAAAGCTACATAACATCTTGGGGCTTATTAACACCAAGTATTTACACAACAACAACAACAATCTATTGTGTAAACAAGTGGCATTAACAAGCCCCAAAATTGTATGTAGCTTTCGCCAGAGGGAACAGTTTGTGTCACAAATTCTTAATAAAAGAATATACCAATTTTCAACAAAATAATTCACAAAGTTGGTTGCGCAGCAAAATAAATAAATAAATGCTCCCTTGTCCCAAAAGGGATTGCAATTTAACAGACGAAACACCAACAAACAGCCACTAATCCTTCACCCCACTACGCTGGGGTGAAGGGGACAGTTGCTTGCCCCTTGCTAAATATAAGAAGACCACCACTTTTCCAACGTGCCTCCTTGCCCAGTCAGCTCAGCAAGGGTTTGTTCTTACTTGGGAAACAGAAAACATGCATGGATTTCTATGATCATTCTCAATGATCACCAAGAAAGGAGTTGGAGTATGCGGACTTTGACTCCTTCATGGAAGAGGGGGTGAAATGCAGGCTACTCTCATGAGAATGGTTGGGGAGATGAAAGGTTACCCTGTAAGCTAGTTCTTCTATGTCAGGCAGAAAGAAGCACTCCCTCCCTGTGTGTCCGCCAGTGAAACAGCAGCCCGAACAGTATCCGAATCTTCATTTGTGAAAGCCTTCATAACCACCATTTTACCATCTGCCCAGGAAGGTAATAAAATGGTGGTAAAGAAGAAGAGACTTCTTTACATCATAAGAAGAAACATCACGATCAGTTCCAAATTGCAGCGAGACTGTGCAAAAAAAAAAAATGTTCATGGCGTCTCACTATTAAATGGTAATGAAATTGAGATTCAGCACACACACAAAAAAGGAAATGAGGAGACAATTCAGATGTGTATCAGCAAAATGCACTGGCTAAAAATTAACCTTGAAATTGAGGGGAAACAATGTGTCTATTCAGCTGTAAATAGCCCTCCCATGAAATACTTCTAAGAACCACAATAATGTGATCCCACGATTGCAGCACAGACTGTTGAGGAGAGGATGCAGACATCCAGGCCAGCATGTGATCTTGTAGTGCTGCAGAAGTGAGGAAAACACTTTCTTTCTTTCTTTCTTTCTTTCTTTCTTTCTTTCTTTCTTTCTTTCTTTCTTTCTTTCAAAAATGCATCTGTTTAGGGGAACAAACCACGTATATGCAACGTTCAAATGGGAATAAGGAATTATCCCGGGAAATGATGCATTCTGCTTTAAGACCTTCTCAAGAAGACAGGAATTTTCCATGGGATGACTCTACAGCTTTGAAGTATACGGTTAGCCCAATGATTTATTGTAACATTCCTTTGGGGTATGATGAGGATATAAGTACATGTGCATGGGAGGTGACTATTTTAGCAATTAGGAAAGAAAGACATAGGAAAGAACATTGCGTGTATGGCTTGATGTGTTCCCATAGTAGCTGCAGCTTCTCAGTCCCTTTGCTCTGATTGAATCCACTTCCTCTTTTCAAGACAGCGTTGTGGAAAAAGTGTGCAAATCAAATACGTTCCAGGAGGTCTTACATATATATACATCCACCATGAGCTGCTAACACTTTCCCCTAAAGTTTAATCCAAAGGCTTGTTGAGCCAGTAAATAAGTACTTCTTTGCAGAGCCATTAAGTACAGACCAATTGTGGCATTTGTGCCAAATATGATGTTTCTTTGTCGCTGCAGGGCCATTTCACTGCCGTCTCAGGTAAAGAGGGCAATGCACATTTTTGGATCTGGACGTCCCAGAGTCGACAGCTTCAATCCACCTATTGATCACTTTATACTTAAAGTTCAAGCACAGCCAAAAGGATGGCCTGCTTATACCTCTTATCCAGGAGCATTTGTCAGCTCAGAGATTGAGTGGACCCACACAGCAGAAATATGACAATACTGTAATACAAAATGCTCCAGAGCTGTGGTTGTCGGAAATAAGATTGTTTATGTTAAGAGACCATGATATAAAATAAAGGGATATTGCTTAAAATGGGAGACATCACTTAAAACAAGAAATATCCAATTATTTCCCCTGTAGTATCTTATTCTTGACAATTGATCTAGTAGGCATTGGAGGGAAAATCAAAATCCGGTTTACTAAGCATGAACTAAGAGAATAGTATGGATGGCTAAGACTGAAATCCTAAGCATACATATCTGGACAAAAATTCCATCAAACACGGTGGGATGTACAACTGAATTAAGGTAAATTTTACATATTGGAAAATCAAACTAAACCTGACATGAAAACCTGGATTTTAGAGTCATTGGATTCAGTTGCCAAAAGGGGGTAGTTTATAACTACTGTACTGTATTAGGACATGGAGCAGAAATGCGAAGCTATATGGGGCGAATTTTGTAAAGATGTGCGCTTTATAGCTAATGTTCAAATTCTGATCAGCATTCTCATGTCAATGTTGGCAATCCCTGATACATTTTAAGAAATGTAGAAATGCACTAGAGAATATTGACAGTCATCTAAATATGATTGTCAGCATTCAGTGTTTTATGTCTTTATTAAAGGGGAGAAATATATTTCTATTTTCAGACATTCACAACATATGTGTGGAATTGTCATTCATGTAATTGACATTTACTGTGACATAACATTACCTCAAAGGGGTGATGGGGGGACTGACAAGCAATGAGTTTGAAAATCAGATGCATAGGGAAAAACCCAGCAAATGTCAAGCACTTTAAAGTTGAAGCATTGTATTCAAAGAACGTTACAGCTCAATCCTAACCAAGGCCTGCATGGGTGGAACGCAGGATGCAGTGTAGCCCACATCTGCATCAATGCACAACTGCGTAGGGATGGGCAGCCAATCCTGTATAAAGATACGTAGCCAGCCTAAAGGGCCGGCTGCTGTATCCTAAGCCCATTGCGGGCTGCCCCAGGGCTGCTAGGCTACACCTCAGGAGAAGGGGACATTTGTCCCCTTCCCTGGGTGTAAGTGAGCTTAGGGCCTATGGGGGCGGTGTAATGCTGGTGCGGGCTGGGAAGGGGCTTAGGATATCACTGCCAATATCCCAGCCCCCTCCCAGCCCGGGCCAGCCAATGGCCCCCTCCCTCACCGCCCCTTCCCGCTGACTTACCTGCGGCAGTGGGAGTCAGGTGAGTTCTGCAGCTTAGTAAGCGGCTCTGGCCTCCGCGCCGGCACTGCTTAATCTCTGAGTGTTGAAAACGTGCCTTATGGTATGTTTATGACACCCTAGAGTGGTGCAGCAGCAGCCGCTCCGCTCCAAAGTTACACAGGATTGCACCGTTAGTTAGGATTGGATTGCAAGTCATTGCTGAGTTCCATTGAAATTAATGGAACTTGAGTTAGTCATAACTAATGTGTTTCATTGTTTTCATTGGTACTTAATCATGACTAACATTGCTTAGATACCACTCCCATTGATTTTGTTGGAGAAGATCTACAGCCCAATCCTATCCATCCCCCTCCCCCCGTCGATACAGCAGCAGCAAAATAGCAATCACTGCATCCTGCGGTGGGAGGACAGTATAGGAGGTCTCCTCTGGGTAAGGAAACTTTTGGTTCAGGAAGGGGGTTAGGATATTAGCGATGTTGTCACCGCCAATCCCACCCCCTTCCAGGCCCAATCCACCCACCCTCACTTCTGTCACCATCCTCCCCCCGCCCTGTTTTGCCACCCTCCCTCTTGCCGCCTTCCCACCACCCCTCCTGTCTCCTCCAGCGAGCAATGGGGGATCCACTGGAGCGGTCAGGAAGGCAGAGGCCTACCTGGCACTCCCGGCAGTGCACTGTGTAGCACATTGTTGGAGCATCTTTTGCAACTGGTACTGACTGCTTTATGGCAGTCAGCTCCAGCAGAGGACAACATGTGACATCAGGGGGTAAGTATAAGATTGAGCTGCTAAGCACAGGCTTAACTTTGACTTGATCATGGCCATATTGTGTGGTTTACCCTGATGAATCTTATGTTTGTTCAAGGTCATTGTTAAAGGAAATGACTTTAAAAAAGCCAAATCAGGAGCCCTAGTCCTATTTCTGGGTTAGAAAGACAGCTTGACTTATAACACAGAAGGCAATTCACTGCACTGACATTGGAAAATATTTGTGACACCTCATCATCTAAACAGCAAAACTTTGCCAGATTGATTTATCAGGGATTCAGGTCACAAAATTAATGTGGTGTCAGTAAAAATTTAAGCCAGATAACAAAAAGGGGATTATTGCTATTATTTGGTACAAAAATTAGGCTTCATGTTCTTAATTGGCCACATATCCTGTCCTGAGTCTGTTGAGTTTAAATCACAGCCCTTCCACGTTTGATTGGAGAAAAGGAAGTCTTAAAAAGAAAAGCCTTTCATCCAGTGACTTGAATTTCTAAGAAAAGACATCAGGAAACTGTAAACATAGCAACACCGTGAAAATAATTTTCTGATGCCCTATTTCTTTCAGTGTCCAAAGAATATGTTGGGCAGACCAGAGAGGAAGCTGTTGTGCCATTAAAAACCCATGCAGCCTCCAACAGCCACCCTTTTGTAAAATGAGTATCCCCTTCCCCTTTGGACTGCCATGTCTCATAAATCTTTGCTTCAAACTAGGCTCAAACCGTGGGCCAGCTCTGCCTCTTGCATTAATGGCTTGAAACTGTTGTGCATCATGTTCAAAGAGAATGGAGAGTATTTAAAACAACAACAACTCCCGGACTGGTGCAGGATGCAATTATAACTGACAGCCAGATGTCTGCCCTGTCTGGTACAACATGCCTAGCAAGGGAGACTGCAAATGGTTCTTAAGGCCCCTCAGATCTAAACAGTGCATCTGTGGGACTGATAACCTGGATAAACAACACCACCACAAATCACCAGTACAAAATGGAGGACCGAGCTCTGCGGTTGATAAAGATTTTCAGCGTTTACTGACCTAACACCCCTGGCCACTCCCAACTCCCACACTTTTAGACTGCAGCAGCTACAAAATGACATCACGACAACGGACCAAGAACCCAGCATGTGTTATCTCTTCTCCACTGCCCTCATCTTGTCCCATAAAGAGGAAGGCCACATGTGCGATTGTTTAGGTTACAAGGCTAAATGCACCCTATCTTGAAGTAGTTTATTCTATTCGCTTACCAGTTACAGACAAAACGGAGAGCAATCTCTCTCTCTCTCTCTCTCTCTCTCTCTCTCTCTCTCTCTCACACACACACACACACACACACACACACACACACTCTTCAATGTGTAGAAAGAACATACTTGCCTTTACTAAGCATGTCTAGTAAGACAGTACTTCACATGTCATGCATGTATATTACCCAGTACATGAGTACTTGCTTTAAGTATATTACCCAGTACAGTATATGGTAATATAAAGGGGACACAGTAACATTACAGACTGAAGAGGACAGTATGTTTTGTTGTTTAACTTTCCTCAGCAGATTCTGATTGCCCTGTGCAATGATGGGTGCTTTAAGGGGACAATCCCAGCGTAACTGATTTTAGGCTTGTGGTTTACTCAGTTACCGCAGTGGAAGAAAACTAAGCTGGAAGCAAACAATTGTTTTTAAGAGAGATGAAGGTGGTATAATAGTGCCTTATTATTACCTGAGGTGCACATGGTCAGTTTCTTTCTGCCTGCTTGTCAAACAAGTTTTTCAAAGCGTTTTGAAGCACTACAAAACCTTGTAAAACCTGTTTGCACAAAGATCGTAGCAGGAAAGGGGGAAAAACGAGTGTGCACACTTTGGGCTTTGAAGCTCTATCATGCCATTGCATTGCCAACTCACTGAGAAAACTATGGAGTCTGTCTCCTGTGCCATAATCACGACCACAGTGTGTTTAATAACAGCCCTAGACAGAGGGCCACAGGGGGCACATTTATCTTTGCAACTTTGCCAGAAATGCCTCTTTGTAGGGACTGGGTTAGGATTTTGTCTAAATCTTACCCAATTCTTGATTTATTTTTTTCTTTGAACCAAACCTTGATAAGAGTCCACAAGGCTTAAATACCATCTCAGGGATGAAGGTCCTTATAAAAACAAATATTGTTCCTGGTCTAAAACCAAGTTTATTGTTTGAACTCCAATAACTTTGCTGTTTTAAACTGCAGCTCAGAACGAAGCTAAAGGAACCCAGTGATGAGAATTACAAGAGCTTAGTATTGGCTGTTTTGTGCCCATAATCTGTCAGTGTGCATTTCTCTTGTAATAATTGATAGGATTACACAGGCCTGCAAATTTGAAGGTCAAAAAATATTTTTTCAAAATTTATGGTGGTTTTATATTAATTTAGGGCGCTGATTCAAAAAATGACATCCGTTTTGCTCAATCACATCTAGTTTTGGGGGTACAGGATTGTCACCTTATAACACAAGTCAAGCAGCTTCCTCGTGAGGAAGCCATGGCATCGGCTTCCTCACGAGGAAGCTGCTTGACTCACATTATAAGGTGGCAATCCTATACCCCCCAAAACTAGATGTGATTGAGTAAACGGATGCCATTTTGGAATCAGCGCCCCAAATATACCCAGGAACAGGTCTAACCTTAAGTTAAGGAGAATTTGAAAAATAGTGCCTGTATCACTGGAGGTTTTATCCCAGCAGGACGATACCATTTTATCCCAGTTGGTTTACAATGAACAGTAATTGATGACTTGCTCACATTTTTTTGTGAGGACTTTTTTGGTTGGCATTCTAGATCTTTAAAACTACAGTTGTTGGCAAATGCTACATGGTTGGCTACTGGAACTTCCACTAATACAATGACCCTTTGTGTTTGCTTCCCCCACGTGTGGGATACAACAGGAAAGCTGTGCATACAGTAATCAAGTGGAAGGAAAGTGAGTGCAAGAAACATTGCACATGTTGCTTGTCACCACCACACTCCGGCTATCAATGGCACGGGTGTAAGAGAGAAACAGAGTACTGAGGTTTGAGATACAGGTAGTGGCGTAAACAGTTCTTGCATGCTATTTCCTGTCCCCTAGAAAGAGGCCCTCACAATGAGTTAGAAAAACAGCATTGCACTCCTCGGATTTCCCACTGAATAGGCCTACAGAACTCTGCAGAACAATTGCTATTATATAAGTGGGATATAGGGTGTATGGGTATAGATGCCATGTACAAATAATATCAAAGCCAGAATAAGATTTAAAACAATTTAAAATTCAAGGCTGAAGATGGTGCACAAAACCGACGTTTCGTCTTAATCTTAAGACATCTTCTGGGTGTTGACAGCTTGGCACCATCCTAACAGCCAAGCTGTCACCACCCAGAAGATGTCTTAAGATTAAGACGAAACATCGGTTTTGTGCACCATCTTCAGCCTTGAATTTTAAATTGTTTTAAATCTTATTCTGGCTTTGATATTATTTGTACATGGCATCTATACCCATACACCCTATATCCTGCATACCTAGCCATGAAAGCTTCCGCTCTAACTTATTATATAAGTGTTTCTCATATGTTTTAACCACAGCCCCCCCCCCTTCTAAACTATCTTCTGAGCCAACCGCTAGCTGACACACAGGCACTGTGAACCTGTCATCAGAGGGAGAAGACCATGTGAATCCCCCAGCATATGAGAAGGCAGTTCAAGTGTACCCCACCATCAGAGGCTGCCTATCCACAAAGCCCCTTGGGTTCTTCCGAGGCTGAGCTAGAATCCCTAGACAGTACATGGCTTCTGGTTCTGGAGTCACTAAGGGACAGGAGCTCTCCAAGCAAGTCTCCAAATGTATCAGAAACCCACCTTCTCCATGTGAGCTCCTAGACACCTGGCACAAACCAACGGGGTATGCCATAGGGACACTGGTGAGTGAGTGAGAGGAGCACAGGGAAGGGCTGGGCAGGGGCAACCCAGCAGCTCTTCACTTTGAGGCTCTGCGTACTGTGCATGTTTGTCACTCTTATACCAGCTTTGGAGAGGAAGGGACAACTTTTCACAGACGCCTCTCTGGGCATCACGAGGCCTTGCTTTAAAACCTGGCAGGACAAGATTCAGCAGTGATGATCTTGGAACGTTGTTTCTAATGTATGTGCACAAACAAGTCCCTGTCATGGCCTTTTCAAAAGGTCTCAGGACACCACATTCCTACACAGTACGTGGCTGGTGTCAGCCCCAGTCTCACACTAATATCAGTATGGTCTTTGGACTTGCTTGTGTAAAACAATTAATGTAGCAATTAATTGTGTAAGGCACCAGAGGACTTGATCCAGAGACTCTGGAGCAGGGCTCAGGAACTGAACTGCACCACCAACGCCACTGTCTCTGGCCGCAGTAGCTGTTAGCCTGATTTTGGTTTGATGTAGCATCACCCAGTTCATGGTCAGAGCAGAGTATGGCAGTTCATTTGCCCTGCTGGACCAGGTGATCTGGAGAGCCAATAGGGACCTGGCTGACTTTATTTTTCCTTTGCTTTAGGCTTCATTCCATAACCTCAGAAAATGTGCTGCTACAGTAGCCATATACTGTTTCCAGGGCTCTGTCCCCTTTAAGAACCTGACCTGATTTTTTGGCAGCCTGACCTGACTCGGGTCCCTCTGACCTTCGTTCATTGTCTGGGATCTTGACTTCAGCCTGACCTAGATATGTACCTGCCTCAGTCTGGCCCTTCCGACCCTTCATAGGGCTCTACTCACTTTCCCACCAGTGTTTATACAGCCTACTGCCAAGGAAGATGCTCGTGAACTCACAAACTATGCACTTAGATTGGCTAGCTAGACAGTAGTCACCCTAGAGCTGCAAAGGGTATAGGACAGTGGTTCCCAACCTTTTTAGCACCAGGACCCCCTTTTGTAGAATGACAATCTGTCGGGACCTCCCCTAAGACCTAGGACCGGAAGTGATGTCAGTAAGCAGGAAGTGATGTCATTGTTTTTAATAAGTTACACTGTTTAATAAATCACCCCTTTTAAAATAAATCACATTTTTAAAATTGCACTCATAAGCATCCCCATTTGGGGGGGAGGAGTGAACTAATATTTACAGAGATGCTAAAGGGCAAGCAGAAAGTAACACAAGGTGAGAAAACAAGCCCCAAGAGAGCATCAGACACTTCTTTCTCTGTAGTTGGGGGGGGGGGAGTGAGTGAGCCGCCATCTTGGGTGTGGCCATCCAGCCAACATCCCGCAACACCCCCCCCCCCAGAAACTGCTTCACGACCCCCTTGGGGGTCCCGAAACCCAGGTTGGGAACCACTGGTATAGGAGAAGGGCTGGTTGGTAACCTGCATCTCCGTTTAACAACAGTATCTATTGCATGTCACTTAATTGACACAGTCACAAGAGTTCATACTTTATACAATATCACCTATTTGCATGTTGCTTTACCACCTAAGGAAAATAAAAAAAAAAGAAAAAAAGACATACCCCTGCTCCAAGAAGCTTACATTTTATATTTGATACCGGGAAGTAAACACAGCAGCTGTTATATAATAATTTTTATTTACAGAGTATTGTTTTGTGCACATATGCCCCACCCCAGTGATCATTAATTGGGGTGATCTGGATTTTTCCTAAGTAGGGCAAAATGTTTGTTATAGCCCACTGCTTACATTGACTGAGACGGTAGGGAATGTTGTAAAATTTTTACTGTCAGTAGAGCACCTCTTTCAGGCTAGGTTTTATTGAATGTCCTTGTTTTAAACTGTGTTTTTATGGATAATTTGTGTTATGCCAATAAAGGTACTTATTATTATATAAAATTATAAGGGACTGAGTAAAATAAAGCTCATGTTGCATTCACTTTTCTCAGGTCTATTCTGTAATGCCAAGCTTCCCCAGACTCTCTCAAAACTGATTTGATCCAACTACACAAAATCCAGTTCTCCTCATAAGTAGTATTGTAGTTCTATCCCAAGCATGTCTTATAGATAGAGGCAGTCCAAAATGATGTTTTGAAAAAGCAGATTTCGGTGTTTTCCAAAATAAAATTGCTGGAAGCAGTGTTATGTGTTTTTATTCCATTTTTATAAATTATAATCGCTTTAATAATCGCATTAAAAGTGTACTAGGTAGGTGATATAGGTGGTATAGTGTTAGCAGATGCAGCCACAGTCATTGCCAGTATGTAGAGGTGTTAGAAAACGGTTTTATTTTTCTCAGAGTTTGGGGGGTTTTGTGCAGAAAGCAGTCAGTGTTTGTTTTTATTTCGTTATAACCGAACAAGACTGCCCCTACTTATAGATACTGTATATTTCACTCCAGCCAAAGAATATTGATATAAATGAGAGAGCAAAGCACACGTTTAACTTCCTCCTATTGAAAGTGATGGGACCTGAAAGTGCTTATCATTGTCTGGATTGTGCCCATTAGCTTTTCTGTAGATTGTGGATGTAACTTTGTATGGTTCCCCCCCCCTTTAATGGTTTTATTTTCAGAAAGAGAACAACTGTACAACCTATAAATATGAATATCATTGATTTCTCAAAAGTATAATATACTTCTTAAGTATCTACTTCAAAGCAAAAATGTATGTTTTTCAACACTGAAAAGACTCTGGAATGACCTAGTCATTTCAACATACCTGGTCCCATTGAACGAAATGACAAAACCATTAACTTGCACGGAATCAGTGATAAAATGCCTCCCTGTAATCTCAGTTACTCCAGTAATTAACTGAACATGTTTCTCCTTAATGTTGAACAGAATTTGGCTCTGACTGTCCTCTGAGATTACCACATCATGCATTTGACAAAGTGGGCATGAAAGTTTGTGCCCCCCCCACCCAAAAAGTTAGTCTTGTTTAAAACCCATTTCCTCCCAGCCCACAGGTGTATACATTTAACTCCAGACGTGTATATACACCCTTGGGTAAAAATGCCTTAGACACAGCAGGGTCTTGTTGTTTTTGACTAAACCCATGATGTCAGGAAGGCTGTTGCATGTGTGCACGAGACCCATCTGACACCATGCATGTGTTGTTGTTGTTTTAAAAAAATAACCAGACGAAACTTGTGTTCTCCACCCACTACAGCAAATGTTTCCTGAGACAGTTGCCATTCACCCTTTGCAGAGAACTCCCATTTCCATTGACGTCATTGGGAGTTCCATGTGCCGACAGTGCTGCCAAGTTGACTTTAGCTGCGTGGACAGAAACAGAAGAGGCATTTCATGGAGTTGCTGGCATTTTTCCTAGATAAGAGCAAACGCCAGGGAGAATCAAAGGTCATGCTTTTGGCTTCTCCTATTTCACTGACACGATCCCAGTGAAACAACTGAGATGGAACAAAGAAGGGATCGGTTACCACCCTATAACTGGTTGCTCATGCATGTGGACCACTGGGATGGGGTCACTAGCATTAACACATGCATAGCTGATCACAGGATTGCACTCTCCAAACCACACCATCCAAAAGTATATCAGACCCTGACCAATCAACTCACAGAATCAACTGACCAATCAACTCACAACCCACAGGGAAGTACAAATGACAGATGGTCCCAAAGGAGGAAAAGGATCTAGGCTCACCATATCAGAGGCTCATTGGTTCTTAATTCTCCTGTTTCCAACTGGGACTGGCTTACTCCATCTTATCCAGAAGTTCACCTATGGCTTCCAGCAGCTGCTTAACGGGTCTACTATATGATAGGGTAGAACAGGGGTTCTCAACCTGTGGTACGGGTACCCCTAGGGGTACACGGACCTGTTGCTGGGGGTACACCAAGCCCTGCCCTTTATCTGCCCCATCAGCAGCTAATTAAGTGTTAATTAACAAGGATTTTAAATTGTAATTGTTTTCGGAGCCCTTCTGTCTCTCTGATTTTGGTTTTGGGCTTATTTTTGTACTTTGGAAAATGTACTTTGGTGGGGTGGGGGAGGGAGGAGCTGATTTTGGGAAGTGTGACTTGGAGAAAAAAGAGATCCTTGCCATTTAATCATTTGATTTTTGTCTGTAAACCGCTTTGTGAACTTTTTGTTGAAAAGCGGTATATAAATACTGTTAATAATAATTATTATTATTTTTAATAAATAATTAAAAATTATTTATGAGAGAGAGAGTTAAATAAGACATTTTTCACATTTAAAATTGTTTCAGTACCTTTTTATTTAACGATTACCTAATTAATTAATTGATTAATCCAATTAATTAGCAGTTAATTAGCAGTGGGTACTTCAGATAGTTGGACCGTGATAGGGGGTACCCAGGCCTCCAAAGGTTGAGAACCCCTGGGGTAGAATATACATTGCTCTGAGAGTATGTCGCTCACCTGGGACATGAAAGGTCCTAAGTTCAGATCTCAGAAAAAATCCAGTCAACCAGAGAAATGAGAGCTGTGCCCCCTCTTTAAAAAAAAAAAAAAGACTATCATGGTATAGTGGGTGGAGAGTTGGACTTGGATCAGGGGGATCTGGGTTCAGATTCCTAATGATCATGAAGTTCATTGAATTATCTTAGGCTAATCTACCTCAAAGGGTGAAGATAAAATGAAATATCCTTGTATATGTCACTATAAACACCAGGAAGAACTGCTCTTCAAAGTAATTGATACGGAATTGAAATGCAAATAGGTTTCATTTATTCAGGTGATATTGGTTGAAAGGAAACTGTGGTTATATAGCAGTGTGTTGACTTGAAGTGGCGTTGGAAGAACTGGTGAATTTATAGATTCAGGAAATGTGAGAAATAAAGCTTGGATGGACAGAAGTTGTGTGGAACTTGGTTGGATGTAGTAGCCCAGGGGTGACCAACCTTCCGCCATTAGGGCCTCTGTATTCTTAAGAGTTGTACATAAGACTGAATCTTGGCAGCTGCAATTGCTGGTGCTGCTGCTAGAGCAGCTGCACCCAGGGGCGTTGCTGGAGCGTGGCGGGGTGGGCGGGGCGCCCCCCGGTGACGCGCGCCACGGGGTGACGCGCGCACCCCGCGCGCGCCTCCTCCATGACGTGCGACACCCTTCAGACGCTCCGAGGCCGGCCCGGGAGCCGGCCTCGGAGCGTCCGACCCCGTCGGCGCTCCAGGGCCTTCTCAAAGAAGGCCCAGGCAGCGCATCCATCCGGGTATTTTCTGGATTTTCGCGCATGCGCAGACCCGTTTTGAGGGCTTTTTGCCCTCAAAACGGGTCTGCGCATGCGCAAAAATCCGGGAAATACCCGGATGGACGCGCTGCCTGGGCCTTCTTTGAGAAGGCCCTGGAGCGCTGACAGGGTCGGATGCTCCGAGGCTGGCTCCCGGGCCGGCCTCGGAGCGTCCGGAGGGCGACGCGGGGGGGAGCCGGGTCGCCCCCCCGCGCCACGATATGGTAGCGTCACTAGGGTGACGCACGCCCCCTGCCCCAGGGTGACGCGCGTCCTAGTGATGCTACTGGCTGCACCTGCTGAAATGCCCTCACCTAGACAACCATTAAAGGGCCAGGAGCACTCATGTTGAAAGTTTGGCCACCCCTGCAGTAACAAACCCTCTGCTCAAGACAAACATTTATTTCATGCTACAGAGCAAGTACATGCTGCTGTAAGCTTCATTCCGGAGGTAAGAAGCCAGGTAATATAGCCATCAGTCTAAAAAAAATGGATGTCTTTGAGAGTGCTTTCCCACACATGCTCTCACACTTTTCATTTCCCTTTAAATTATTTGGATGTGGCCTACTTTGGGTGCTCTCCTTTGCCTGAGATGAATCCAATATTTACTAGTAGCAAGGTCTTTTCAGCATTGGTCCCTCCATCAATGGAACTCCTCCCTTGGATGTCTGTACTCTGCAGGCCTAGGTTGCTAGTGGATTTCAAGAAACAAGTAGAAGAATTTATTTTTATCTGTGTTTGGAGAATAAATGCTTATTCTTATGCTATTGCATATAGGTTTTTTAGTTGTTACAAATTGTATTTTTTTGTATTTTTAATTTATTGGTGTCGTAACTATTTTATTACAGGGTGTGTGTATGTGTGTGTGGGGGGGTAAACCACTCTGTGGGCCCAGCAGATTGATTTTTTTTAAAGGTACAACAATTTAAAAATAAACAAACACAAAAATGCTTCCACTGCTTTCCTTCCCCAGAAGTTCTGCTCATTGAAAAAGTATCAAAGTATTTTTTAGATTGTGAGCCCTTTTGGGACAGGGAGCCATTTAATCATTTGATTTTGTCTGTAAACTGCTTTGTGAACTTCTTGTTGAAAAGTGGTACTGTATATTAATAATAATAATAATAATAATAATAATATTTCTACTATGTCCAGGTCCTTCAGACAATATGTGGTTGGGAAGGCTTTTAATTTCCGCAACCTCTGAAATAAGAAAATGGCAGAAAGGACATTTTACACAACCAGACACAAATTATGCTTTGGGGGGGGGGGGGGCTGCAGTGGCCAATGTGGCCAATGCTACTATGGGAGAAAAGTCCCCTGTTCATAACTTTTGGCAATAGTTGGATGACAAGGAATGATTTGCTGACTCTTCCATGGGTGTGGTCTGAATAGTTTTAGCAAGACTTTGCCAGCATAAGTGTTGAGTGAGTCAGACTCCTACAGAGACCACTTTCCTTCCTTTATCCCAGCATGAAAGTCCATGAAAATCCTTACATTTCATAAATGGATCACTCCCTTGTTGTAAAGTTCCAATTTCTGAGTTCTTCCATGTCAGTGTTAGGTACACAATTCCAGATTTTCAAAGGAGCACTTGTAAGCACGTGAATGAACAATGTTCAAAATGATTTAATCCACCCACCAACCCACATTTCTGCTGTCCTACTGCAACTAAAAATGTTTTTAAAAGTGCCAGAGAGAAAATAGTGACAGGGAAAACAATCTTGTATAATTGGTTCCTCCTCCCTTATGGATCTTAGGAAATAGCACTGAAAGAAAAAACGAATTAAACAGAGTACATTTTATTGTAAAACAAAGTCACCCACCTTGCATACAGGGTGAGGAAATTTAATTGCCTCCTTTTGATGCAATAGGTTTAACAACACATGTTAAAGGAACAATTATTTAAAATAAAAGGAAATGACCTTAAAACAGCTGCAGCAGCTCAGGCTGAAGACCAGAAAGCAAACTGCAGGAGCCGCAGGGATAGCAGTGTGTTGTTGTGTAAAGTAAACAGGACACACACACACACACACACACACACAAATCAGAGAATTTTTTTTGAAAAGAACCTTAAGTGGACTTCAACTTGTCCTGCATTAAATCTCACCATTTTCTTTGCAACTGTTAAATCCCCCCCCCCATCGATACCACTGCTAGCTGCAAAATGGTGCAAAGGAAAAGCAAAAGAATTCACTATGACGAAGCCAAGGCAAAAAATGCACTTACAAAAATTCTTTATGATGCTGAATCATAAGGATGATTCCATAAGTCACATGATCAAACATTTTAAAATCATTTTACGGAAACATTCCAGAGTCACATGACCAACCTCCCAACTTTCAATAACAGTCTCAGAGTCTCAGCTTGAAGTGGTAAAAGAATTAACCAGGCCTGCCTCCACCTTCTTCTTCCTCCTCATGCCTTTTCGCCTGTCGACATGTTGCATGTCCATCTCCTTCACAGCGCATCTGTACAGCTATTAAATTGGATAATCCCTCTGGCCTTTGATACATTTCTGGACATGATTATTTCATTACTTGCAGTATATCAGTAGGATCATAATAAAAAGGACTTCTGACAACCTGCCAAGAGTTTTGTGGCCTTGTAAACACAAAAGTGCTCTAATAAAATTTTATTAAGTGTTAAAAAGTCATAAAAAGTGAAATAACATAAACTACAAAATTTACTGTCCTCAGCAAATGCTGAAAATATCATCCATAGTAAAATTAAATTAGCATGTAATAGAGAGGAAGAGTGAGAAAGAGAAGAGCAGCCTGGAGTGGGGTTTAAACACGCTAGGAAAATAATCGCATTGCAGCTAATATCGGTCATGGGGATTTAACTTATTGAGATCCTTTCTTTTACTGGGGAAGGCAAATCCGGCTAAATATGCAGGTTAAGGACTAAGGTTTTAAGGTCATTTATGTTCTTGAGGCTGTCGATATTTCTTTGGTGAGCAATAATATATCGCAGGCAGTAAGACGTGATGGGCAACGGAAGAGTTGGAGGCCGCCACAGCTGTCCACCAGGGTGCGCTGTGTGACTAAGAATATCTGGGCTATGAAGGAAGCAATAAGGCATGGATCTTACACGGCAATAATCCTATACATCAAAAAGAATGCCGCCACTTCCCCACCTTAAAGAATTGTATTTACTTTTTTCTTTTTCTTTTTGGTGTGTGTTCTCTTATAATCAGGAAAATATTGAGGCGTAGAAACAATGCAATAGTACGCACAGCACAGCCCCTTCCTCGGGGGAAAAGGCGTGCAGGAGAAATCCCCACGGGACCGGGTTGCAGCTTCTTTCCATGATCCTTCTTACAACTTGAACTCCTGGTGTTCACAGACAGGGCAGAAATAGACGTCCCCCCCCCCCCCCCCGATTTCTAATGAGTCTCGGAGCACCACGTTTCCCTTGGCTTTCCTAAGAGACTCATGGCAGTACTGCGAGGCCTACATCAGGATGATCCAAGTAAGTTGGGGTTCTTTCGGTTTTTGTTTTGCTGGGGTAAGAAATGCGTGTGTGGCTCCAACAACGTCCAGACCGGGAGAGGGGGCCAAGGCCAAGGGGAATGAATGAATGGGACACACAGGACCTGTACTCAGAGAAAGCGAGGGATAGAATCCTTTGCACAACTTATCTGGGAGTAAGCCTCGACTCACTGAGCACCGTGGGATTTACTTCCGAGTAGACTCGGGCTGCTATGGAGGCTTGGTTGCAGCAGCGTGTACCAAAGGAATGCTGCAGTACTCTGTCCTGTGCACAGTTATTAACCTGGCAGTAAGTAAGCCCTTCGGGGTATGTATAGGGTTGCCAATGCCAACTCTGACTGAAGCGATTCCTGGACAGCTTTTCTTCTCCAACGTGACATCATAACGTGATACAACGAAGGAGGCCCTCCAGCAGGAGTGCTTTCAGTGTCATCACCTGCCTGGAGATTGATGCCGATTCCTGGGCACTCTCTCTAGGCCAATCCTGGACTCCTGGCTACCCCTGTGGCCACTGAACTCAGCGGGGCCTCTAAACAAACATACAGAGACGCGCCCTGCTGCATCCTCTGCACGTTCACCCAGAAGGAAGCCCTACTGCCTTTTAGGATTTTCGCCCAGTCAGTGTGCGTGCGTGGGAGGATCGCACGCACCACTTGTAGCCAGGGGAATTTCTCTGCTCTGCGGCTTCCCACGTGCTCAGCGCTCCATTGTTTGTTTGCCCCCTGTGCACAGTGTGCAGCAGCTACCAGCTCAGGAAGCGCTTGGAGCCGGGCCATTATTGGACCGCGGGCCCCAGGAGCGGCCGTTGCGTTCAAGGCAGGGCTCGACCCACGGCAGCTCCAAATCGCTGTTCAAAGCTGCGAGGCGAGGCGAGGCAGGGTGGGACGGCAGCCCTTCCCTGTAACTTCCCCGCTGCTCCGACTGGTTAATTAAGCCCGAATCTCCCTTTCGGCCCAGCAGCAGCCGCAGCAGCAAAGCAAACTGTCAACCTGGCTGCAGATCAGAAGGGAAGCAGCCTTAGGAAATCCGCACGAGCCCCGCAGCACCTCTTCAAGCCCTGCCTCTCCTGCACTGGGCCAAGGTGTAAATGTTGGAAAGAGAAACTCGCCTCGCGGGACTCCGCTGTATTTCCTGCTGGCATATCCTCTGATTGTGTACAATATCAAACGCGGGGTCTCGATGGGAAGGCAGGAGGTGATTTCTTTCCTAACAGTCGGTTAGGATTCTGTAGTGCAGGCTTCAGGGAAACAGGAACCCCGAGAGCAGTGAATGGTGCCAAGTTGACGTGTCATCTCTCTCGCAGGATATCCCTTTTTTTGCTGAATGCTTTCTTTTTTATTTTTGTAATGCCCTTTAATTTTCTCCACAAAGGAAACGAATGTGTTCCTACTAGGATGTTGCACAAATAAATGTACCTTACCTTTTGCACACAAAAAGGAAGGGGACAGGAGTACCCTGTATATGTTTTTTGCATGGGCAGAAGGAATAATTTGTTCAAATAAATAAATTTATTTATATACCTTATATGCATGTACACACACACACACACACACACACACACACACACACACACACACACAGAGAGAGAGAGAGAGAGAGAGAGAGAGAGAGAGAGAGAGCGCATCACTGCTTTAATCCTGGAAGGTCTTTAGTTACAGTCCTAAACAGTCTTTCGTAGGATGCACTGAGTAATTTCAAGTACATGGAATTGTGTCAGATTATGGGCATAAGCCAAGTGGATGTGGTTAATGCAAAAGCATCAAGGGTTCTTTAAAAAGAAGATGTGAAAACATTTGCGAGACAAATGCAGTGATTCAGAGACAATGTTTTGATCAGCATTCATGAAAGTGAACTCTCGGAAATCCTAGCCAAAAATGAACCACTTTTAAACTAGCATTCCCTGTGCAATTATTCTGGTAAGATTTGCAAAACGCAGCTCTGATCCAGCTACAGCTACTCCTAATTTAAGGCACTATGAAACCAATGGAAGAACTCACTCATGAGCATGATAAAGTTCATATCGGTTAAAGTCCCAGCGCTTTCCATTTGACTTAATCATGAGTCCAGCTCATTTTTGTTTGTTTTCGGACTGCGAATGTTGTATAATGGGGTACAGTGAAAAGTAAGAAAGAGCATCCTAATGAAATAGACTGCAGTATTTAGTTTTAATGAATCGTTTATATTCAGCTACATGCAGCCTGAGCCTATTCCTGATTACTGAGAAGTAAGCTCTACTGAGTTAAATGGGATTCAAGAAAATGTGCATAGGATTGCAGCCTAAACATTATAGACAAAAGTATCCAAAATGATTTTTTTTTAATTGTAAGGCACCAATGCTGTATGAACTTCCTGTGGAGTATCCCCATCCTACTCAGCTTACTTTCAAATAGATAATATGCATAGGATTGGACTGCAGCTTTAGAACTTGGACATACAATACACCCAGTGGATTTTTAATTACTCTCAACACTACAACGTTTTTTTAAAAAGGTCTCTCCACCCTCCTTTTTGTTTTCCAATTGAAAGAACACTTTTGCGTGATCTCTGTTCAGTTGTATTAGCAAGTTACAGAAGTGGATAAGGGATAAGACTTTTAACCCTTGATACAGTGTTCTTTATAATGTCTATTTACCAGTTTAATATCAATCCCAGCAGACCACAATCCATGTACTGTACTTGGAATTGCAACAGGATTATGCTAAAGTAAATAGATTATAGTGTGCAACCTTAACAGACAGTGTTTATTGCAGAAATCTGCTCATTACCCTCTAGTCGTTTCATTCTAAATATTTATTTGAAAGAAAAACCCGCAAAGCTTATTGGGAATTGAGATGCATACAGCATTTTGAGAAGACTACGTTTTTAAAAAGCAACATTTAAAAAGTAATCCGTGAGTGACTGTATAAACTGTTTTGTATAAAGGTGAATTCTAAACAATGGATATTTCAAAGAGTTATTTTCGTATTATACTCAATATATTGCAAGTGGATGGTAAATGACTGCCTAGAATAATATTTATACTGGAAGCAGTAGAATAGCATATTTAACACCCCAGCCCTAAACAAACAATGTCAAAGGAAGTCTTACTGAAATCCTTGGGACTTAATTCCAAATAAAACATTTTAGATTCATGTGCAGGTTTCTGAGCACAAAATAGGCATAAAAAAAGCTACAGGCCCTTGACAAAGCTCTACATGGATGCATAGAACTTTAAAAACAAAACCTCAAAATTGTGAGATTGGATTTTATAATCCTAATTATGACATCAGAAGAAATTTAATGTCAATGTTGACTTTATATATACAGTTGAACATGCACACGTAGAATCCGCTTTGGCATTTGAAAATCTAGCCTGTGAATGTAACCTTTTGTAAAATCATATTTTTCAGCCTGGTTCCATTCTAGCCCTGCCAACTGTTTACTTCACAATTAAGTGATGAGGTTATTGCTTGAAGTCCTGCCTTATGGCCCCAAAGTTGATTGTTTAACATCAGCTATATGGCAATTCTGTTTATTTGAGAGCAGCCTCTCTAGACTAGACTTAAGTTATATACAGCAGTTCTTTGTCTGGGGTGGGAAGGCAGAGTTCATCAGACCACATATCAGGGAACTAATTTCTCTAACCTGAGCATTCTGGTTTATGCAGGGCTTTTGGGTTACCCCTATGGTGGATTTTCTAAGAAATTTCACGAGACTCATCAGACCAACCTGCACATAAAATATAAGTTATTTGCCAAGTCAGTGGCAAGCCTGGCTACCAAAACATTCCGATCTGCAGAACTACAGTTCCAAGTAACTGAATGACATATCTTGAGGGACGATACGCAGACATGGGTGGCAGAGAGACATCCTTTTAAATCCAGGTGTTTGTGATAGTTGTGGTTTTGTTTTGTAGCACTGGAAAATACGCCAAGCATGTAAGAAATACAGTATGTCAAAAGAACAAGTTTGCTGTTAACTGTATAAAGTCTAGCTATGGTAAACTCAGAATTAAGGAAGGCAAGTACAATACACAAGGAAGAAACCTCTTATTGTTGGAAGCAACAGCTCCAGCTGTATATTTGGAAATGGGGTATTCCTACATCTCTCTCTCTCTCTCTCTCTCTTTGCAATAATCTGCAACATTTTTTCAGGATCTCTTTTTAGACTTTCAGACGCCACCCTTTAGACTCCGGAGGAGCTCATTCAACAAAATCCCATAGCTTACTTTGCATACCTAATAGCATCTTATCTTTCCAGGTTATACACTATAGCTCTTTAATGAAGCACATAAATAACCTGGATCAACTGCATGATTATAGACTGTGCTTAAAAGAAATATCAGTTTCATACATTTATTCAAGTTGTATACACAATTATTTTTCTCCTGAGTAATTATAAAAACATAGAAGCAAGTTGTACTTTAAATATGCAAACCATTTAATTTTGTTTAATCTGTCAGGACCTATAATCTTGTATGCTACTAACATGTCCTTACAGTATACATAGGCTGTGTTTGATTAACTGGTTGAGCTGAACTACTTAGATTGAAACTGGTTTGGTCCCACTGATCTCTGTAGGCCCTACCGTTTTCATTCAGAGAACTTCAGTTTCATCAGTTTGTGAACTGGAGAGACAGATTACTCTGAGAGGGAGATCTCAATTAAGCAATGAAAGCCAAAATATTATTTAACCTGCTTAATCTCTTTTTGTGGCCCTGTGAATTTAGAAGCTTTGAGAATTATCCATAAGGCAGTCTGGCTCAAAAGAAGAAAGCTACAAGCTGCTTTTTAAAATGTGGATGAGCTTAATCCATGCAATGATTAGGTGTGGAAAACGGATTTTTCTGAATCTCATTCAGTGTCTATGTCAGGGAAGAAACTGAATTCTAATTGGATCAGACAGATTCATGGAGGATCCCACCCACACCTATTTGCGATGATAGCTGAAGTGAACCTCCATATTCAGCGACACTATACCTCTGGTTACCAAATGCTGGTGATAAACAATAAGGATGTCTAATACCTTTAGCCCTTGCCTGTGAACTTCCAGAGGTATTTGACTGACCACAACTAGAAAGGACATACCGATGAAATATACTGGATTAACTGTGCCTGAGTGGTCAGATCTAGTAGATCATTTTTATGTTCTAATTCACTAGCTTGGGCTCTCTGATCCAGTACACATTTCTTCTGCTCTATTGCCTTGTATGAGAGGAAGCAGTTCCTGAGATTCTCTGATCACAGGTCATTTGATTAAGGTTAAAACCAGAACCTTGAACTGAGCCTGGAAATAAAGTGGCACAAGTCTTTTTCACTTCAAAGGGAGAAATTTAAGCACACACTGAACTTGAACCAGATTGGGTCCATTGGTCCAGATACACAGCATGCTAGGAGCTTCTATTGCCCTACCTTTGGCCCTTGTGGAAGAATTCAGCAACACGGCCTGTGTTGCTCAGCTGGCCGGTTGGAATGAGGAAAAATGCAATTACAGATGCAAGGGAGTGGCAACAGGATACAGGTGTATTGTGTGCTCCCTGAGGCATCTGGTGGGGCCACTGTGAGATACAGGAAGCTGGACTAGATGGACCTTTGGCCTGATCCAGCAGAGCTCTTCTTATGTTCTTTAAAAAGTCATAAACAAATCTGCCACTCTGCTCTGAACTGGAAACCTGTCTGCTCAGAAATAAGTCCCACTAAATTCAATGGGATTTCTCTTGAAGTAAATATTCTTGGCATTGCAGCCTTATGGTATATAGCAGGGAGTGGCCAAACTTGCTTAACATAAGAGCCGCATATGATAAACTTCAGGTGTTTGAGAGCTGCAATATTTAAGAAGCATTTAAATTCTTAAATATATTTGGTCACCTTGAACATTAGACTTATGTTTTAATCCAGTGGACTCTCAGTTTGTACCTGGTAAATAATTGTAAAGCTTGAAAATATTTTATTTACCTTTTATATTAATTGTGATGCAAAAAGGAGCTCAGCCAACATATTTCCGCGAGCTGCACATTATATGTCAAAGAGCCGCGTATGGTTTGGCCATCACTGATATATAGCTCAGCAGGATGTTCTCATGCACAAGTCCCATTTTGTATGCGCTTCTTAATAAATTAAATTCATAATCCACCAGGAAATTCCTTATGCAAGTCTCATGACATGCGTAAGAGCGCATGCTCTTTGCACAGTGTCCATGTGTGCGCATAAAGACTTATGCAGAAGAGCTTCCTGCTGAACCTTGTCCTCATAACAACCAGTTGCTTTTCTTCTCCTGATTGCACTTCTTCTCTTTACGCAAATGAACAACTGCCTGTAATAACAGATTTCCAAATGGGAGTCTTTTAACTTGCCTGTGGGAATTTCTGCTGAAAGATGAAGCTGCCTTATATTGATTTAGACCATTGGCCCATTTTGCTCAGTGTTGCCTACTGTCACGGTCAGTGCCAGCTTTGGTCAAGGGGGCACATGCCCTGAGCACATGCCTCGCATGTATAGGACAGCTCCTCTCTCATCTGCCTGAAAGCTGGATGGAAGACAAAGGAGAATTCTCCTTTGCACTGCCACTTCAGTGCAAAGGAGAATTGCACTGCAGCTTCCTCTCCCATCACCCACCCAATAATAATTCCCTAGCAAACCAGATTTTTTTTTGGGGGGGGGGGAGTGCAGAAGCTGCAGTGATCCAACCTCCGTCTTCCTTAAAATTCCCAGATGACCAGCCCCTGATGCTGCTTTGGGGGCAGGACATCCAGGAATTTTAAAATGGTGTCCAGGAAAAAGAACGATGATGATGATGATGATGATGATGATGATGATGATAATAATATACAGCATTTATATACCGCGTTTCTTGGTCATTGGATTTCTCCTCCAACTTTAATTCAAGGCGGTGTACATGGGCAGGCTTTCTAAACCCCAAGGAGTTTTTACAAGATAACGTTCTAATCTTTCGTAAAACCCTTCATTCTAGATGTTGCTTTCATAGTCCAACTCTCTCTCTCTCTCTCTCTCTCTCTCTCTCTCTCTCTCTCTCTCTCTCTCTCTCTTTCTCTCTCTCTCAGGCGTTCGCCTCACTAAACTTCAGCTGACAGGCAACCTTGACTGCCACTCAAGTGCTGCAGCTGCAGTTCCACTCCCCCACAGATGCTCTGCAACTTATCAGCTTGGCGTGCTGGCAGCTCTCCAACAGACACAGAAACTTCCAGCCGTCTTGAACTGCCGTCCTTCAGTTCTTCAGGCATTAATGAGATGATCGCTCTACCAACTGAGCCAAACGTCCTGCCCCGGACTGCTGCTGCTCCAGTAAGCAATGGGAATGCTTACCAAGCAATGGGGGAAGCACCCTTCTGTGGGATGTGACCATGCCTGGGCATGGGCCCTTTGGCATGTGTCTGACCAGGCCCAACCTGTGATGCCGATCCTGTCTACTCTGACTGGCAACAGCTCTCCAAGAGTAGTATGGAGATTTTCATGGCTTGTTACAATTTTTAAAGGAATAGGATTTATGGGATTATCAGCCATGTACAATTTCAATTGAAGAAATAAAGTTATTCAAACGTGTACCAACTTGTCTGGAGAAATTCCTTATTAACAGTACACACCATCAACGCAGTCAACAGTAGTACACATCCAAGGATGCAGAATCTGTGGCCAAAGAGAAATTGATCATCATGGACTGTTTAAAGGCTAATGGCTACAAAACACAACAAATTGAGGCTTGTTGGGAGAAACAACTTAAAAAGAAAAACTACATCCCAGGACCGGAAGTAAACAATAACAAAGAGAAAGAACTGGAGAATCCGGAAACTAAAGAACACAGATGGCTGTCTCTCCCCTTTATACAGGGTGCCACTGATAAAATATCTCGCATCTTCAGACAACACGATGTGAAGACCTTATTTACACCCACGTTAAAAATAGAAGAAATGCTACGTAACCCGAAGGATAAAAGACCTTTGTTGTCCAACCCAGGGGTTTATGAAGTACCGTGTGGTGAATGTGGGCACACTTATGTGGGCAATACGAAGAGATCCATTAACATAAGAATACAAGAACATTTAAGAGCCACCAGATTACTCCAGGACGAGAAAGCAGCGATCGCAACTCATGCAGCTGAAACCGGACATGAAATTGCCTTTCAAAAGACCCGTTCGCTTTACAATGAAGCTAAAAATAGACAGAGACTGAATTTGGAAGCGATCTCCATTTCTCAAAGGAGATCGTTGGACCTTTTGAACAGGCAACAGGAAGTGTCATTTGTTAATAAAATTTGGTTTCCGTTTTTAAACAGACTGCGGCTACAGCCATTAATGAAGAGGTTACTTCCGGTCATTATGGAGCCTAGTGTTTCCGCTTTCGCTTAACTAATCAAGCATTTCCCGCGGTTTTCTAGCGACTTAACTGTATAAATCTACATGGTATTTTTGCAAGGGCATGATCATCTACCGTTTGCTGCCGTGTTTTTTGCTTTGACAAAGTCCCAAGAGTGGGAGGAAACGTAAGCACAGGATCTAAAGTTTCTTTCTTGTCTGCACTGGATAATCCTGGATGTGTACTACTGTTGACTGCGTTGATGGTGTGTACTGTTAATAAGGAATTTCTCCAGACAAGTTGGTACAAGTTTGAATAACTTTATTTCTTCAATTGAAATTGTACATGGCTGATAATCCCATAAATCCTATTTCTTTAAAAAAAGCTGTCCAAGATTTCAAACAGTGTCTTTCTTGGCCCTACTTGGAAATGCCAGGGATTGAACCTGGGATTCTTTGTATGCAAAGCAGATCTTCTGTCACTGGGCTGTGATCCTTCCCTAGCCAGGTTACTTTGCAGGAATATAATGAATACTGTTCACTTAAGGAAAGCAATGTATATAAATGCTTCGTATTCATACTCTCCAGAATGAGAGTACTGTATATTTTAAAATCCCTGTGACTGACTCTGTCAATCCTTCTCTCCTGGCGTTGCTGTGTCAGCACAGCATCTTTGTCATCTGATCGCTTTGCTTTCCAAATTTCCCTTAACTCAGGTGACGACATGGCTGTACACACATTATGGCTCCCATGCACAGTCCAAGCTTCCGGAGCGTTTTTTTGAGATAGTAGCTTAAAATGTTATCTGCAGCTGGATAATCTCCCATTTGCAAGTCACTGCCTGCAGATATCAAACCCTGTGAGTACAGTATGTCTCAGCTACAGAGACTGAAATGAAAGCCTGGAGCCATACATTCACCTGTGCACAACTAACAAGAAGAATGAGGCTTTTCATAATGAAAAGCTATTTATCAAAATTCATGCCTTTTCAAGACAATCCTCCTTAAGGAAGCAATCATGCTTTCAGGAAAATACCGACGGAGAATTTTGCAATTCATTTCACTAGGACAGATATGAAGTCCTCTGAATGAGGGGTAGATTTTAAATAGCAGCAGAACAACATCCTAAATACATTGCTGGTAATTCCTAGGGCTATTCATGATGAATGTGCATGTTTTGGATGTTATTATTAAAAGTGTACAGTTCAATTTTAGTAAATCTGGTGCTTTGAAATTATTTCTGTCCAGCCTGGAGAAACACAACTGAGGTGCTGCAATGAAGACACTGTTGGAGTTCTTGCTACTTAAAAGTGGGTCTGCTTTTAACCTACTTTAGTCCAATTAAAAAACAAACACCATTCATATGCGAGGCTATGGGGGGGTGGCGGCAACCAGACAGCCTGGGAGAGGTAAGGAAAAACAATTTTTAATTACCTCCCTGTAAGACGGCTGGCTGCCAATGGGTCCCCTTGGACCGACGCCAGCTATTTGGCTAGCAAAAGTCCAAGGAGCCTCAAGGGGTGTGTTGGGCCAAGAAAAGGGGGATAGGATCTTGGCATGCACCACTACTGCCGAGATCCACCCCCTCCCACCCCCACCCCGGTTTGGCCCACTCCCCACCCTGATCTTCCCCCAGACTGCCCCCACCCCACCTTACCTGCTCCAGCATAGGTTGGGTGAGCCGCTGGCACACACATGAGGCCTCCAGCCATTTGTGCTGGTGATTTTGAAGCATGTGAGAGTGGCACAGCTTTTGCTGGAACTTAGGGCAGTGGATTGCAAGATCCAGTGCTGCCGGCCCTGTAAGGCTCCAATCCTATACACACTAACCAGGGAATAAGTCCTATTGAAACCAGTGAGATTTACTTCTGAGTAGACATGCATAGGATCACACTGCCAGAAGTCTACTGTCCTGCTTTATTGTCCAGTGTGTCAGAAGTTGTTAAAGATTTTTATATTGAGGACCACTCTCCTGGTTTGCTTGTTCTATGTAGGACTAACATGTTTTCTTACTTAACAGCATAACATACTTAAAACGTCCCCTCCTCAGCAGCTTCTTGTTCTGGAACCAAATTTTCTTCACTTGGTTTCAGTCAATCTCCTTCAGTGCACTGAAGTTTCTCTGGAGCCATTTGCACAGCTGAAGAGGCAAGCTGCTTTTCAGTTGGAGTATTAACACCACGGCTTATGTCTTTAGCATTCAGTGATGCCAAGGAAACAGTCATCTCTTCAGAATTTTTCTTTATTTTCACCTTAGACTCTGGGACCACCTGAAAAAATGCATCATGGCGGGTGGGGTGGGGGTTCTCCCGGATCACTGTTTAAAAACCTCCTCTGCACAACCCCCCAGGGATGCAGGCTATTATTTATCTTAGTGAGAGTAACCAAATCTAATTCCCAGATCCATAAATCTGCTGCTGTAGAGGAGTAAAATGGAGGCATAGTGTATATAAATACACAAGACAGCTTGGTATTTCCTTTACCTATAGTAAGTATGTAAAAACACTTCAGCTTACAAACATCTCTCTTTTCTCCTTTTCTTTGTTTCTAGCTGGTGTTGTACAGTAGTGGTCACGTTTTTTTGTGGTTGAGGATCAGTTGTCAGCAAGACAGCATGCAACAACTTGTGTGACAACTCCATTAAAATCCTACAAGGCTGATGCAGTTCTGATGTTATTCTTTCCTCCTTTGTAGAATAAAAGAATAAGATTGTGGAGTGATCGTGTGATGCCACCAAAGTCTTTTCCATCTCTTTCTCTTAATTCAAGCTGACACCCACAAAACCTGTGGCCCTGAAAGAAGAAAATGGCTGCCTTTAAGGTGACAACACACTGAGGGGTAAGTGATCTGAGACCCCTGCATGTTTCGTCACAGAAAGAAGTCCTGTGGATTTCAGTGATGTTATGAGATTTACCGCACAATCCTGACCTAAAATAGGGCGGCGGAAGGAGTGTTCTGCACGCCCTAAGCCGTCGCAAAAGTGCCGTAAAGCACTTTCATGACAACTCGCAAGCAGGGAAGGTCGGCCTGCCCTGCTCCGCCGCCCAGACCACTTCTGCCCACCGCCCGAACCAGGTGAGGATCCAGCGAGGGGGGGCGGTCCAGGAGCAAACGGCAGGGGCCAATAGGCCCAGCCGACTGGGGAGGGGGCGGGGATCAGCCTTGGCCGAATCCTGACCCCCGCCAATTGGCTGAGCCATTACACAGCCTCCTCCGACTTCTGCCAGCAAAATAGCTGGCGGAAATCCGAGGAGGCCTATCGGCCCCAACCGCGGTTACACTCGGGGAAGGGGACGAGCGTCCTCTTCCCCAAGTAGACTTTCTGCTGTGGGCTGCCTGCTGCAGGCTGCCCGTGGCGGAAATCAGGATCCGGCGGGCGGCCTGGGCCACCCGGCGGATCTTTAGATTGGGCTGCCCCAAGCATATGAAACTCTGTAAGGTTGCTGCTCAAAGGTGATGATCTTGGACAGTTTCCTGTACGCTGGTCTGACACTGTAACATTACAGTGAAAGAAGGAGGAGGTAGTCTTTTGGAAGGAAAATCAATCAGATAGGACAAGGAAACCAAATGCAAACATTATGCAATCAGTTGAACAGACTATGCACGCTGTACAGGTCTCACATACATACCAGTCTGCAATGCTCATGGGTGTGTATGTGGGGGGGGGGTTGTTACTGAAAGCTGAACACTCAGAAATGTTTTGCCTGTTTCAGGGGAGCAGCTACAGATATGCAAGGGACTTGTGCATCATCTTTCCATGTGTCCGGGTTTCGTTTAGAAGAAGAAAACAAGCATCTCCACCCCAGAGGAAACATGGGCATTTTCAGTGCAGATACAACTTCTGTGTATATAGGTAGGTCTCCACTTCTGAATGTGCATTACACCCAGATATGTGAGGAGGATGTGCATGACTTAACTGTGCATCATCTGTTGTTGCTTCCAAGAAATTTGCAGTTCTAGCCAAGTCTTGTGGACTCTGTAGTTAGATTCCCCCCTGGGATGTACATCTGACTTACATTTAAAAAAAATCCCGGTCTACAATTGCTGCAGGTAGAGAAATACATCTAGAAAGTTGACAGGGATAGAAACAGACAGTTTGGAGAACTGTGACCTTTCCCTTGGAAGACCGAATATCCCAATACCACTAGGTCTGGCAGCAGTGACGTGCGGTGAGGTCCAAGCCTGGGGGGTGCGCGCACGCGCGCACACACACACTGCTCCAAGGTTCCTCCATGCCTATCCGTTGCCCAAATTATACAAGGAGTGAATATCTTTCTCTCTATAGCACCATTGCATGGGGAAAGAAGGGGAGAGAAAGCAAAGTATTTACCAGTTCGGCGAAGGTTCTCTTGTGCGTGTTGTTGGGGAACCCTTACGGGGGACCCCGGTAGCAGGGTGGCGAGGGCGCGGTCTGTCCCGGCGCTGCTGCTGCCGGGTCCGTCTCCTATTTGCCGCCCCTATGTGTCTGGTTGGCCCCGGCCCTGTTCCCCAGGGGTCCGTCAGGGACCTCAGAACGGGCTAAGAGGGAAGGGGGTTACAACACCCAGGTCCTCCGCCTCCGTCAGGCTCTTGCAGGTCGCTGTCGGCTGTCGCTCCGGCTCTCCAGCCTGCCTGCGAGCTGACTTCCTCATCGGTCCAGACCCACTCCTTAAATACCCTTCCCCCGATCTAAGCCCCGCCCCATCTCCACCTGACCCTGGCCCCACAGCCAATCCCACCACCACTAGCGTCCCACCCTCCTGCCGGGTGAGACCATGCTTCCAGCGGTCTGTTTGTTGACGCTAGCTATAGCGTCCCCCCGGGTTTCCCCTGGTAGGGCGGCGCAATGGCCAATCCTTGGCCGTCTCCTGTTACAAACCCGCCCATCTCTGGCTGCCCTGTTTCCTCCGCGGCGCTCCTCCGCGGAGCCTGACCTGTCTTCCTGCCTCCTTCCTCAAGGGCTGGGCAATGAGTCCTCCATGACCCCGGGTGCCACTCCTCCACCGGGTAAGCTGTCAGGGAGCTGCCGGCCTCCTCCGCCACAGGGGATTCTTCTCCCGTGGCCGGTCTTGGGGCAGGGTTGCCAGAGGGCCCAAGTACAGAGCTCAGGCAAGAGCCCGAACCCGGACACGTGTGTGTTTTTAAAAAAAATGCAAGTCCACCGGTGGGAGGGAAATAAATTTAGAGGAAACGAAATAAATAAAATATTTATTTATTTATTTTTAAAAATTATGCCCCGCCTTTTCCTATGCCAAGGCAAATGCCCAAGGCGGCTTACAACAGAAATTAAAATACATAACTTAAAAAATACATAAAATAAGTTTAAACAATACATAACCGTACATAAACAAATTTAAAAACAATAAAATCCACTGGGGGGGACAGTATGGAGCAGATAAGCAGCATGGCAGAGCATCTTGAGACACAGGAGGCATACCACAGCCCATCACCCAAATGCTAGACGAAACAAAAACGTTTTGAGCACCTCACCGAAAAGTCATGAGGGAGGGGGTGGTTCTCAGATCCCCTGACAGGGAGTTCCACAGTTGTGGTGCCACAGCAGAGGACGCTCGCCCACGTGTTGCCACTCCCCTAACTTGTGATAGGGGAAATTCATATCAGAACTTGCCTCTTTCAGCCAATCAGAATTGAGCTCTCTCTCGAGGATCACATGTTTTCCCCCCCCCCTCCCTGAGGCAGCTGGATAAGCTGCCTCCCTGCTGCTTGAAACTGGATCCGGACATCTTGGTGTCAATTTATTTATTTATTTATTTATTTATTTATTTATTTATTTTCTGTATTTATATACCGCCTTTCTCATCATCAGATTTCTCATCAGATTTATTCAAGGCGGTTTACACAGGCAGGGCTATCCTAGACCCGATAAGGGTCTTTACAATACTGTTCTATTCATATATAGAACCTTCCATACTCGAGATGTTTCCCTTCTGAGTGCAGCCCTCCTTCTGGCTTGTGCTCTGCACTTCCAAGCTTCACAGTTCACCGCAGTTCACCCTCGGATGGTTGTCTTAGATGTTCTCTCTCTAGCTGACACTTCTGCATTCCACCCTCTCACAATGCCTTTTTCTCAGTGTCTTCGCGAGGTACATCAGCAGCTTCTGTCTCCCATCCAAGCGAGAACCAAGGACAACCCTGCTTAGCTTCTTCAGGCAGGGCACCGGCTCAACCTCCAAGCCACACCTCCTATATTTAAAACATACCTACAAGTAGATGGAGAACTCAGTAGTTGCAGAATAAAAGCTACAGTACCTGAAATGGACCGTTTCCTCCACCCCTACTAAAGCAGCTTGAACTTCCAAATAGGCTTCTACGGCTGCAAATGTCATCTCCAGAAGCGTGGCTGTGCCATGGAAGGCTGAGACACCTGTATGTTTTGCTGTATGATTGGCATCTCCATCATGCTGAAACAAGCATGTAAATAAGAGTGTAATTGCTACATAGTTTTAAACAGTGCTGGAATTGTCATAACTTTTATATATTGCTCCATTACAATCTTTAAATAAATGGCTTGATGGAGATCAGCCGTGGCGGGCTAATTCATTCTTGTCTACCTTTAAAATGCCTTGGAAGAAAAACCAAACCCATAATCTTTTCCTGTGAAACATTCAGAACGACACATCTTTCTGCAACACCTGTTCATTATGAATCGATGCAAGATGGAATGTGCCAGTTTATCATCATGAGTGTAACAATGGCTGAAGAGCCCTTAAGAATTCCCACATTTAATTTCAAATACACTGAAATGGTGTGAACACATTTTTGGTCTGGTGAACATCCAGTTTGGTTTGCCTTTTACATTGTCTATTCTCCCCAATCAAAAATGGTACAGTTTACTGGGTTTACTGGACTGTGAGACTATTTTAGGAAAAATCGCCTTTAGCATATACATGATATAAAAAAATTGTTTGCCACAGTTGCTTAGTAATCCATGGTGAACGGAAAACCAGCCCGCTAATGAGTGTCAATGAAGCATTGTGCAGCATTCCGCTAGTCTCCTCCTCAAGCTTCTGCTACCCTCTCATGCCCCCCCACCAGCTCTCCTTTATTCCGCAACAGCAAATACTACTGCTGCTCCTCACTTCCTCTTCCCTCCTGCACTCTCTGCCTTTTGAAAAGGCAGAGTTTGGAACTGGAACAAGGAAGTGAGAAGGAGAAGGGATTTTAGTGGTGAGCTAGTATCTCTTCTGTAGCCCACCACTTTCATCTCTACTCACCTCCTTCATGGCTGTCCCACCCTCTGAGAGGGGGGGGAGGAGGAGGAGGAAGGATGGTGACAGAAGCAGCCATGGCAAGACAGGAAGAGAGGAGGATAGGAAGGATTTGGGGGGGGGCGGGGTGAGTGTGAGCGGTGGCGAAAATCAGGGCAGGAGGACAGAAAGCCTTGGGGGTGAGAGAAGAGAGAGCCTAAGATGGGAGGGAGCAGCTGGAAACTAGGGCCAGGATGCACTCTGCGCATCCAGGGGTGTGAAAGAAAGGAGAGAGAAAAAGAGAAAAACTTTTAGGCCCCAATCCTATCACCTACTACAAGCGCCAATGCACACTTGCCAAAACAGTGCATCCAACGGTAGGGGGGGGGCACTCGGGCAGCCTGCAGCAGGTAGGCTGCACAAGTAGCAATACGTCTCCTCAGACATACACCACCCCTTTTGGTGGCGTATGTCTGAGGAGAGGAAATGGGCAGAGAGGTTTGAAAAGGAAGGGATAGAGTCTGCATACGCCACTGCTGCTGAATCCACCCTCTCCTGCCTCCTCTGCGACCCCGGTTCCCCCTCCCTGCCCAGAAACACTCCGATCCTCCCACTCTCCCATGTCTCTTCCACCACCCGCCTCCAACGCCGACTCATTTCTCGCTGGCAGATGGAGGCCTCACAACCAGCCCGCGCAATCAGCTGCCAGCAACTCCGCCATTGGCCTCGTGCTTGTTGGCGGCGCTGAAGCATGTGCGACATTGTTGTGTGGCATCCGCCAGGATCCAAGCACTTCCACCTGAATCCTGCTGACTCTGTTGGTGGAACGCACGTTCCGCCAGTAGTGCCCAACAGATAGGATTGGGCTACCTACAATTGTGCTTAGGACTGCAGCCTCAACGTTGATACTTGGGTTTGAGTGCTCAGTGCTTGGGTATGAGAATAGCATGAAGTTGAGCTTAGTGGGGGGGGCGGAAACCCCATATTTTGTCCTCTGATTCTAATCTAGTAAAATCTAAACCAGTATAATTTATTGTACCAAACCCTTCTGCTCTTACCTCTGTTATACCACAGGGAACAATTTGTTCTCTGTTCAAAGTAACAGGAGTTTCATCATGGGCTTTAAATGAATATAAGACTTTATCCAGTGACTTTGGCTGGCCGTTACCTGAAATTTATGAGCTATCACTACACTGTGACACGAGACATTGGCCTCTTCTGAACATTTCAAACTCGTGACTACAGAAAGTTCCAGCTGTAAACAAAAGTTAAGTTTTTCATGTCTTGCTTGTCTGAAATCCCCTGCAATCCCCATCTGTGCTGCCCACTTCTATATCAGCCTGATTATTAATATCGATGAAGTTATCATTCCTTTTGGCAGGGACAGGAGGAAGAGTTTCTTTTTTAAAACAGCTTGAGGCTTGAGGAAGAAAGATGGAGTGCGCAAACACAAGTGAGGATCTCCTCCACTACTCCCACAAAGCAGACAAGTCATTGAGGACAGACCTCCACACATTCTGTGCGCTCACACATCTGGCTCCGGCTTTTGCTGGGGAGCAGCATCCGTCCACCTCTGACATGATTACTGTGCAGCCTGCATTTCATCAACATCATGCCACAACATTATTTTTCTTCCCTCACTGCCACGCACTAAATTTGTTCCTACAGGTATCATTTCAACAAAGAGCCAAAAATAAACAACTACAACTAATTATGTCCGGTACGGCAAGCTGCATAACGTTTGCACAGTACAGAATGTGCTGCAGTTTTGTGTGTGTGTTGTGTGTGTATTATGGTTTAAGACTGTATAAGAGCAGCTTGGTTGGTAACCTCTAAGAAGAAAAAAGGCAAGGAGAAAAGTTAATTGTAAATCAATCTATGTATTCATACCAGTAATTATCCAAATAGTGATGGAACAGTCAATAAAAAAAGAAAATCCAATTCAAGTTGCTTGGCTCTTTCTAGGTGTATGAGTGAATTTCTACACCGTATACAATTCCTAGCATTTAATTAACCAGGCATTAATTGAAGGGGCCCCTTTTTCATTCCTGATGATGTTCTCACAAGACAGTTGGCAGCAAATGAGTTCTCAAACTGGCAGACTGAGTTTCCTACAATCTCTTACCAGTAACCTCAAGAAAATTGCTAAAAGGTCAAGCGGAGTCTGAACTCCCATGAAGTAACTTGAACTTTAGTTCAAAGATGTCAAAAATTGCTTTGGAAACATTCATTAATCTTCATGACACATTTTGGACATCACGACAGTTCACAGATGGTTAAAGCAGAACCTCAGAAGTGACCTTCTTCAATGTCAGTGCAAGTCGGTGGTAGAACGCAGGAATCAGGTCCTCTAATCCCCTGAACTTGGTCACCACCACGCCCAACAATGACCTGATAATAACTCCGTTGTGTCCCCTTGCTTTTCCCAAGGTAAACAACAATATGTGCTAACACAATGAATAAGGCTCAAACTTGGTTTATATCTTTAAAACAACAATGATAATGTTATTAAAACATCAGAGCAAACGTGCCTGTAGAATCAGGGGTTCTCAACCCCTTCCCGGCCGAGTACCACCTCTGACACCACTCTTCTGCTGTGTGTCACCAGAAGTGATTGGTGATGACATCATCACCAGATACTTCTGGGTTTTCAGGTTTTCTGAGGCCAGAAAATGCAGGTAGGAGGCTCTTGGCGGGTGGGAGGGCCCTTCTCAGCCTTCCCAATAGGCTAGGTCAAAGGCAGGAGTCTCTTGGGAGCAAAAATGCACTGCCGAAAGCGCCGCATCAAAGTGGGATTCCAGTGGTCTGGCAGTCCAAGTACCACCAGCAGTTGGTCAAAGTACCACTGGTGGCACTAATAGCACTGGTTGAGAACCCCTACTGTAGATGAATGGAAAAGGGGAAAAAAGTTTGATGCACCATGATTGGGAACCCCAAGCACATACCTCCTCCCAATTACACCCATGGGAGGAAAAAATATGTGGCCCCATGGTGTTCCCATGTCTGATTAAAGTAGAATTCTGTTAACCACATGGAACACCTCAGCTGTATCTCAAGCTACGGTCTCTGTGTGGTATTCATTGTCACGGTTGTATAAGCACCTCTGATATAACCAATACCCCTTCCAAGTGCATGAAAAACCCAGAAAAGTGATTGTTGCTGAAGAATCAGAATCTCACTTGCAAATTTGACCAGCTTACTCCAATATCCCACTGAATTATTTGACAGTAATGTGTATTGCCACTCACTAGAAGTGTCTATTTCAGTTTGAGTACCCATAAACTACCTACAACCTAAGCTTTGTCCCTAATATTTCTAAATCCTCCCTTTGGTTATTGACCCATGTCCCTTTGCCTTCTTTCTTTTGTTCTATGACCAAATGTTCTGGAAAATCCCATTGCCCAGTGGTCTTGAAGTGGTTCAATTCAGCTCCCTTCTATCAGAATCAAATGCACAGCTGGGCTGTCTCAGTGTATGAGTTATACCAGCGGTTCTCAAACCTTTTGGTCTCTGCAACCCTTTACACTCCTAAAAGGAGTCTTGTGGAACCCAGCTGGCACATACACAGAGTATCACGGAGCCCCAGAGTACCAGCACATACATATGCGGAATGGCGCAGCACTGAACCCAACGCTGAATACCAGCAAAGAGTGCAGTTCAGCAGGAGGGGGATGAGGATGGAGATCCACAAACAGGGGAGGTGGGATGGATGGACGAGCAAACCGGGCAGGGGGCAGATGGTAGCCACTTACGGTGCGTTCTTGGAGCCCCTGAAAGGGTCTCAGGGAGCCCCAGGTCTCTTAGGACACACTTTGAGACATACTGAGTTACTAGACAGTTCCTGTACCCTACCTCTTACATAAGGATTCCTTGTTCAGTTGTGCTCACGTGGTAAGGTGAAAGGCTGAATTAGTGCAGTCACCACTGATGCTGGCATCGGAGGGACAAGAAAAGATATAGAGGAGAGGGGTAGCATCAGGGTTTGGCCAAGGCAGGCAATGGTTGAAGGCCCACATCCATTAGACGGCCAACCTAGCTGGGCCTACTCCTGAACACTTAGTACCGATGACAGTGGTGGCACCCAATGCACAATCAGGGGGTGGACAGAGCTGCCGTGCAGGGCTCTGTCCTAGGACCCCTGGCAATCTGGTGCCAGCAGCACTGAAACTGGAACATCATATGTGTCACAAAGGCCATCATCACACTCCCTTTGTTAGGCTCAGCATGGGATAAGAGTATGTGTTCCTGTTTTAGGCATGTCATGTGCATGGCCACGAGAATCATCAGGCGATTCTCACTTGATATTATTCTGCTTGATGGTTGACTTCACAAACACAGAGATGGTGTGATTTGGAGAGTAACTGCACCAAAGTGTTTCATACAACTGAATCAAAAGACTGAGAAAACAGTGCAGTATTTAGCTTGCAAGTATAATTTATGTTCTTTTGACTGATCTTGTTATGCCCAGGCTAATTCGGCCATAAAAAGCAAGGAAACACTGCTCAGGGAAGGCAACACTGATCTATGGGAACAATTTGAGTTAATTAAGTGGACATTTCACTAGGGTAAGGGATCCACGGGTCTCCTTTAGGTGGCCAGTCAGATGTGAAATATGGGGTATTTTGTTAGACGGAATAAATGGATGGGCTGCAGATGTGGGGAAGGCTGACATGTGGCTGTTTTTCCAGCAGTAAGTAGAGACTGACCCTATGTAGCAGGAGACTTCTGAGTTCGTTGAAGGGACAGGTAGTTTCTGCCTATTCTTATGTTGTGCTTCTTACTGCTGAGAGCAGAAACCACACAAACTGTTCTTTCTCATATGAAATCTTTCTGTTATGAACATACAGAAAGTATCAAGTACTGAAGGAAACTGACTGTGGAAAGACAATGTCTAGAAGTTTCAGTTGTTTGTAGATGAAGGAGCAAAGGGCATACAGTACACTATATACACTAGACTAGACGAGTCTTACAACTGTTAATAAAGTTGTATTCTGTAATGGCTCCCCCACCCCCCAAATCCTGGGAATTGTCATATGTTAAGGGTGCTAAGAATTATGTAAGAGACCACTAGCTCCCCTCAGAGAACTGGAGCCCCCGGGGTTCTCTACAAAGGGGAGACATTTATTTTCCATGGTAAATATGCCCATAAAGTTATTAGTGCTGTTGCACAGCACATGTTATTTTCTTTTCCAATGAAAGTCCGAAAATAGTAGAGCAGCTTAGGGCTAAGTTCATATGCACAGTCGCCATGTGGAGACTCCTTTTAAACCATTTATCATGCAGACTGCATGCTTTTCACCATGCCATTTGAAAGCCATGACTTGCCATGTAATAAACCACCACCTGGCAGAATAAGTTAATGCAGCATCCATGAGACAACCATAATAATGATTAATGTGGCCCAAGGTCATTTACAAGTGTAATTTTTCTCAGTTCCACCCAGGCCCACAGCAGAATCTTATCCAACTTACACCACCAGTGTAACCAGTGGTGCAGCGAGAACGGGAGGCCCCAGAACAGAAAGGGGATTCAAATTCCCTCCAAAGGGGGATTCAAAGGGGATTTATATCTCCCCTCCCCTCCAAAGCCTCCTGGCCTGCCCTCCCCCGCTGGTTACACCAGTGGTGTAAGTTGGATAGGATTGCGCTGCCAGTGGCATTGCTGGAAGGAGTGTGGCACCGTAAGTTGTGCAAGGCACTGCACCACGCCTTCCGCCACTTACAGTGCCACACCCCCCTCCAGCAGCACCACTGCCCAGGCCTCCACATGCTTGGATGCAAATGTTCCAATTTATTAGCCATCTATGGATGCGAGAGTGAGTCCGAAGCACACTGGCTTAGAGGTTTCATGAAAATTAATGAGACTTACTTCAGAGTAAATATGGTTTGGATCAGGCTGCAAGAAAAAATCCCAGCTGATGCCAAGCTAGCTGGAGCAACCACATGTGAGGTTTATGCAGCCTGTCCAGCTGATATGTTCTGCTCAACTGTCTGGTCTCTGATTTTCCAGGAACTGATGTGTCAATGTGTGTGGAGCATTATGCTGTCATCTGATGGCACGATGAATCTTAAATGGAACAAGTGAAGTTTGTCTTTGACTTGTCAGGAGTCCCAAAGTACCTCAAAGGCAGGGGAAAAATATATCTAAACCAGATAATAGATAAAAAGGTAAAGGTTCCCCTCGCTCGAAAGCCTAGTTGTTACCAACTCTAGGGGTGGTGCTCATCTCCGTTTCAAAACCGAAGAGCCAGCATTGTCCGAAGACGCTTCCGTGGTCATGTGGCCGGCGTGACTCAATGCCGAGGTGCACAGAACTCTGTCACCTTCCCGTCGAAGTGGTACCTATTAATCTACTTGCAATTTCTTGCTTTCGAACTGCTAGATTGGCAGGAGCTGGAGATGAAGAGGGTAGCTCACACCATCATGCGGCACTCGGGTTTCGAACTGCTGTCCTGCCTACCTTCTGGTCTGCAGTTCAGCGTCTTAACCACTAGGCCACCACGGCGTTTCAATTTTTTAAGGGTATCTAATAATGTAATATATACATAAAAAATTAACACCACAACCTGGGCTTAGTATAAACAGAATAACAATCTTATCTCCATTGTTAATCCAGGGATTCCATACTGAATGACATTTTTTTCTATTTGGTGAAATATATTTCTTATACTTGTCCTCCAAAGCGCTTAGAGCACCAAACAGGGGCAGCGGAGACCTCCCGGCACCTGAGATAGCATGCAAAATGCTGCCCCTCCTGTACCTGCAGCCCAAGTGACATCCTCTGCTCCTCTCACTCTCTGGATTGGAAAAGGATGGGGGTGGGGTGGGGTGGAAGAGGAACTGTGTCTGCTTCCTCCCCTCTTCCTTTTCCAATCCAGGAGTGGGGGTGGAAGGAGCAGTGGAAGCTAGTGGGCAGACAGAAGTGGGCAGGTCCCTATCAAGATGCTGCCTGGGGCAACCGCCTCAGCCTGCCTCGTAGACGGGCCAGTCCTGATCCCCCCTTTATCGTCACAACAACTTTGTGAGGTAGGTTGGAGATAGTGACTGGCCTAAAACCACCCAGTAATGTTTGTCTGAGTGGGAACTTGAACTCGGCTCGCCCTGGACAACCTCGTATTGCCTCTTGGAGGCATCTGGTGGGGCCACTGTGAGATACAGGAAACTGGACTAGATGGGCCTTTGGCCTGATCCAGCAGGGCTCTTCTTATGTTCTTATGTATTGAATTCAGTTTGGTGATGTTGATGGAGATTATTACTGCGGGTCTTTCCTGTTTGGTCCATGTTTTATATGCTGCTTTTCATTTGATGGTTGGCTCTGGCAGGTGTGCCTGTCGTCAGGTCATCACTGTAATCAGGCAATCATCTCATCAACAAATAAGAAGTTGTAAAAAAGATGTTCATGTGTACATATCTAGCTTGGGTGATTTGATTTGAAGAGTCTGGCTCATTTGGGAGAGCTGCTGTCTTGTAAGCCCGAAGACCGGTGAACTTGATAAGTTCGAGACACGCCGCCGGCAAAAAGCTGTGAAAGCCTCCAGGAGGAGAGATAGAAGCTCCCAGCTGCGTCGGTCGAGTGTGGGAGGCACCAGCCAGCAGAATGTCAGACTGTAAAAAAGGATACCACCTGGAAAGTAGCCGTTCATGAAAGATTGGACATTTATATATATTGTAAAAAAAAAAAAAACCCAGGGGGATTAGGACAGCCTGCCCATGTACACCGCCTTGGATTAAAGTTGGAGGAGAAATCCAATGACCAAGAAAGGCGGTATATAAATACTGTATATTATTATTATATTATTTGATCAGTCTGAAAAGCATGGAGGAGGGAGGTATGAGAATAACCCCACTTCCGTTTCATCTGAGCTGCAGGCCGATTCATCAACTCCTTTCTTGGCACTGTCAACAGTTTGGCATGTCTCAGATCCACCCTTCAAAGCCTAGATTCTGGCTTACCACCAACTGAAGATGAGAAGCAGACATCTCTTTTTTTTTTATCTGTTGTTAATACAAAGCAGGGTTACAAATGCAAAACAAGTATTTGTTTTCCACTGGCTCTAAACTGGTCCTCTTTCTGTATTGGTTTACGTCTTCTTGCTGTTATATATTGTGAATGTTTAAAGGATGACATTAGCCACCTTGAGGGCACCTAATGGGGGTCAAAAGGTGAGATATAAATATTTCAATAAAATAAAGTACAAATAGGAAACAAATATAAGGAAAAGCAGAGCAAGACCACCTCTCCAATAAATGTAAGCCCCCCCCCCCCCAATTGTTAGTGGTTTGGAAGACTTCTGTTAAGAAGAGGATCACTTCAAGGCATATGGTCATAAAGAAACACTTATGATGAGGACTCCATACTTGGAGGGAGGGTGGGTGTCTTACATGCTTCCTATCCTATCTAGCTGAAGGGAACTCTGGAAAGAAGGAGGAGGAAGGATAGCCTGATTAGCAATCTGCATACCAAAGAGAGCTTTACTGGAAAGATAAGAAAGGACACTCTCACATCTCATCTGCCTAGCTCACTAGCTATATTTAAGTGCATTATATCCTCCATGGGCAGCCCGATCCCCTCTAACTTTGGAGTGGCATAGCGCACGCTACGCCACTTTAAAGAGTTGCAAATGTGCCGTAAAGCACATTTGCAGCAACTCTGGAGTAAGGGTCGCAGGCACGGAGGCAGGCAGTCCTCACTTCGCTGCCCTTTGGACCCAGCCGCCGCCGGTAAAGGTAAGTCCTACACCGGATGGTGCAGGGGGAGGGCAGAATGGGGCAGCCAGGGGGTGGCCATTGGCCAGCCCGGGCTGAGAAAGGGCAGGGATATTGGTGGCGCACTTTGCCGATATCCTCGGCCTGTTTCCGGGCCTGTCCGGCCTTACTGGCTGGCCTTACTCCCCTGCTTCGGAGGCATGTCAGCTTCATTGCTGGCGTACATCTGAGGAGGCCCATAGGGCTCCATCTGGCTTGCACCCAGGGAAGTGGATGAACATCCCCTTCTCCCGAGGTACTCCCTTTAGGTCGACTGTGTATCCTCATGCAGGATTGCGTCGTAAGTGCATTAAATTTAAGTGCATTAAAGCCTTTTTATGTGCAAAAGGTTTGTGCAGTGTGTTGCGCCGTTCTCCATCTCCAGCAAAAATAACCTCCAATCAGGCGCGTCGCTAGACCGTGGCGGGGGTGGCGGACCGCCGCGGGGTGACGCACGCCACCCCGCTCCGCGCATCACCTCCGAGGCCTGGAGAATGCCTCAGAGAGCGTCCACCCCAGCCAGCGGTCCGGGGTCTTCTGACCAGGTACATTGCGCCAAAGCATCATTTATTAGCTTTTTTGCGCATGCGCACAATGTTGTGCACATGCGCGAAAAAGCTAAGAAATCATGTATTGACGCATTGGGGCCTATCAGAAGGCCCCAGGCCGACGGCCAGGTGGACGCTCTCTGAGGCATTCTCCAGGCCTCGGAGAGTGATGGGGGGATTGTACAGGGGCGGGGGTGACGCGCGCACACGTGCACATGGGTGACACGCGCGTAATGACGCTTCTGCTAATATGCCTCTCCTGCCATTCTTTCTAGGCTAGGGTAATGCAATGGAAGCAGAAAATGAATCTCTTTAACAAATGAAGCTACACTGAAGCCCAGGTAAACTGTTTAGGAGTCTGCTGCCAACAAGTCTCCCCCACGAATTTCTCCACTCTGCTCAGTTTCATTGGGTGCTGCTTATCAGTGGCACTCCTACACCCCCTGTGGGGGCCCCCGCATATGCGACTCCCCTCCACGTGGCGCCACAAGCCCCGCCCCTGAGGGCGTGATGTCATTCTTGAGTACCACCACCGAATTTTGGCGGCAGCGCAAAAACACACCCCGGTGCTTTTTCGCCCATTTTCGCCATAGGGCCGAAGATTCAAAGACGGATGAAGAAAGGCTTTGAAAAAGCGGCAGGCGGAGTGAAAAAAGTGACGGAGGGGGCGACGGATCCAGAGGCAAGTACACCCCCCCGCTGACTGGCACCCAGCTGCCCTGCCCCCGCCCCCCCCCTAACGATGCCTCTGCTGCTTATATGGTAAGATATTGCACTCACTCATAGGCCAGAGCAGATATCTTGCATTGAATACCTATGGGTTATTTCACGCATCATCATTATTAAGAATAATATTAAGAATATTTACATTATGCAACAACAAACTCGAGTTTACAACTGCATGTATTCACATCAAAGAGCCCCAGCCAAGCCTAGCTCTCTGACAAGTGTACTTGGATGAAATCCAGCCAACACAATTCAAACATTTCAAGCACCTGTTCTTTGCATTCACATTTTTAAGGTGGTCGATTTGGATGATATATTCACTAAACTCCTACACATCATGTGGGGATACACATCTCCCCACACCCAGTGCACTGTCCCACCACCACATATCATATGGGGGGGGCATACAAACTGCTCCTCAATGCATGAATTAATTCTACTTTACAATATCCCTGAACGGTGCCTCTAGCGCCAGGACAGGAATTTGCAGCCGCCTCACATAAACATGAGGGGAAGGAAAAGAGTGAACACAGGTGGATGACAATGCACCTGTGGGCTGGGCTTCAGGGAGGCGGGGCGACCAGACTTACCTGGATGTTACAGAGCCCTGGACTCATTCCAACTTCCTGTGAGCAGCTGATACCCTCCCACCCACTCCTTGCACAGTCCGGGCTTTGCCGGTCGCCCCCTTAGGGGGGGGCCAGGTAGGAATTTTTCTGCTCACCTGATTGGCCGTGGTCGGGCAGTTTTTTCGCCTACCTTGGACTGTCTGGGGGTCGGGGCCCAATTTATGTTCCTGTTCTTTTTCAGCCACCGGTCACTTTGTGTTGCAGGTTAGAACGGGCACGAAGGCTCAATTAAGTACGTGGGGGTGCACCCCAGGGCAGCAAAGGTGGGCATGCCCCGAAGTAACACCCCACAGCCGCCATCCGGTGCTGTGAACGGTGTGGGGCAGGCCTTGACCCGAACCTTGTAGCTAGCGCTAGGTGCTATCCAGCTCTGCGCCGGCTTAAATATCTTGCTGTCCTGGCCCCTACTAGGGGCCGACAGTAAAGGCCTGCTACCCTGCGGCCTTGAGTCTGGGTGACACCTGCCAGCCTTCAAGCCCGCATGCGGTTAGATTTAATCTTGCCTTAACACCTGCTGGTCTTGTAACCTTTCTCTTCCTGTTATTTACTTAATAAAAGTGACCCTTTCACCCATATTACTGACTCGTGTGTTTAATGGGGAGTGCGGGGGCAATCTCTACTGCCCCCCCGCATCATGTGGGGGAAGAGTGTGTTTGTGTGTGCACGTGTGCAGGTTTCCCCCCAGTGGGTGCACTGTCCATTCAATGCATATCTAGTTCAGCCCAAACCTTGCTTTCTGCCTTCATAGAGCTTTTTTTATGTAGTGGAGAATTCAAAAAGTTGTTTCACCCACCTACAATCTAAAGTAGTACAGTCCTTTGTTCTGTCCGTTTTGTCACTGAAGGACTGTTCCACTCCATTCTGATGCATGTGTAGACTAGGCTTAATTTAAGAGTTATTCCTTTTCCCCACAGAATGCTGGAAATTTTAGTTGGAGAGGATGCCAGAGATGTCGTCAAGGGGGGGCGGGGGCCCCAGGGCCCCAGGGCGGGGCGCAGAGGCTTGGCTGGGGGGCACAGAGGTTTGGTGGTTTCGTTATGCCTCCACTGCTTGTTGCCGGAATTCGGCGGCAAGCCGAACTTGCTGAAGGGAAAAAAATGGCCTTCGCGACTTGCCGCCGAAATTCAGCGGCAAGCCGAACTGAAGCTCTGAAGAAAAAAAAAAAAAGGTTAAAATGACCGCGCGGCGCTGCAAATCGGAGCGGTCCAGCGTACCTTGGGGCGCTCAGCTGCCTGCCTTTATGGGGAGCTTCCAGTGCCTGCCTGGGGGGGCGCTGACCGACCTTAGGGGCGACGGCGGGGTGGGGGCGCCTCGGCACTTGTCCATTTGCTTCACCATTGCCTGCTTGAGCCCGTAAACCTCCGAAACCCCCCGCCCCCCGTAAAAAAGCTTGTAAACCTCCGAACCCCCCCCCGGGTGTGTTTTTTATTTTATTTTATTGTTTGTTTATTTTTATTGGGGGCGGTGAAAATCTGGGGGGCCCCCACGGGGGGGGGCGCAGGATCATCACTGGAGGATGCTGGAGTTCTCTAGCACTAGCAGAGAATTTCTCAACACCTCTTCAAAAAAAGTGTTTCCAGATGATTTCGGAAAATGTTGACATTTAAAGTAGTGTGAAACTAGAGCTGCAAACTGACACACGCTTACCTGAGGGTAAGGCTGCAATCCTATACACACTTTCCTTAAAGTAAGCCCCATTGAGCACAATGGGACTTACTTCTGAATAGACATGCATAGGATTGTGTTGTAAACCTCACTGAACACAGTGGAATTTCTGAGTAAACATGTGTAGGACTGCATTTGTAGGGCTAAGAATTTTTTTTCAATTGTTTAATTATTTCCCCACCATTTTTGCTTGTCTTTTTTTATTTCTTACTCCTTCCTGCTCCTCCTGCTGCTGCTGCCACCACGCCACTGTCGCCGTTTTTGTTTTCATCTGATTCCTGGCTGGCCAGCTGTCGGGCCAGCCAGGACTCTTTGAGTGGGTCGATTGCTACCGCTGCTGCTTCCACAACTCTTCTAAGTTCTCCATTTCTCACAAGATTTGGGCACCGCCATCTTGGATCTCACAAGATCCAAGATGGAGGCACCCAGGAGAACTTTGGGAGCCCCTAGAAGAGTCATGGAAGCGGCGGCGGCGGGAGGAGGCAGACCCGGAAAACCGGGACGGTATTTCTAAGGGTAACTAAGGGGAGCAGAGTAACGGGTAAGTTAGGTTAATTTTTTTTCAGGATCACATTAGTGATCTCTTACCCCCTGTAAAAGCATCCTGCTCTACTCAAGATCACAATGGTTAACACAGACACCCGGTTTTGTCGGAACCAATGACACCAGGAGAAATTCTGAAGATACACTACCAAAATGCGTTGCATGAGCATCAAGTTTACATTATCCTAATAAATCCCAGATATCGTTTTTAATCTTACTGGAGTTCCTCTCCTATTTGTCTCTGCTCCTCTTTGGTTGCTGCCCCCCTTTTTTATTCATTCAAAGTGTTGCAAGACTACACAGCTTCAAGGCTAGAGAGGATTGTGTGACCTTGCATTTTCATTTAAAAGATTTTAAATATTGCTTGGGTTTTATTGATCCAGAGTACCTAAATACTTCATCATTATTCAAGGCAGATGGAAGCAGGTATTGTAAAATATGTAAAATAAGGCATTAGTACATTAACATAAATAACACTAATAAATCGCAGTAGTATTGGAGAAAATGGGAACTTGCTAATGGAATAATGTGCCTCTTGTTTATTTGGATCAAGCACAAGACATACATCAAGCAAGAGTGCAGCTATGAATAAAAACAGCTAACAACAAAATTACTTAAACTTCTTTTGACCTTATCTGATCTTCAAAATAATCCCTGGAAATGACTAGACCTTGGCTGGATCTACCAGCTCAACTTTAGCCCCAGAGAGTCAACCCAGAAAAATGTCTTGCAGCACATCCAAAAGAGATGATAATGAATGGATGCTAAACTAGAGGTTACAATGCGCTATCTAAAAGGGGGGAGGGAGGGAGGGAGGGAGGGAGGGAGAGAGAGAGAGAGAGAGAGAGAGAGAGAGAGAAGGGAGAAGGGAGAAGGGCTATGCTCTTGTATTCATGATAATGTGCAGAATGGCTCTGCGAAAATTCCTTTATATGTGCTTACTTTCTGATAGGTGCATATTATATGGTGTGTGTTTTAAAAATCAGTGGTTGTTTGCTGGTGTTTCCCTTGTGTTGTTTTTTGTTTTAAAATTGCGAGGCTGTTTGGGACAGGGAATCATCTTCACTTTCCTTTTGCTATATAAACCACTTTGAGAACATTTTGTTGAAAAGTAGTAAATCAATATTCTTACTACTACGACTAGGACAACGACTAGGACGACGACTAGGACGACTATGATGATGATGACGACGACAACTACTACTACTATTACATGTTTATAATGCTTTTCCTAAGTACTCAAATTCCTTTATAAATTATTTCCATAATCCTACCAACCACCTTGTAAGGTAGGCCAATATTATTATTCTCACAGTACTTGGAGGGCTGAAGCTGTAATATACCTAATGGCATCCAAAGAGTTCATGCTTGATCCAAGATTTGAGCTGGAACTTCCCAGCTCATGCACTTAAGAACTATAGCCCTGTGTAAACAGCAGTCTAGGAAGAATGAACATAGCGTATACATGGGTGTGAGAGAGGAGTGGGGGGATTGGGATCACACCATTAACCTTGGCTCCAATCTCTGCATGTTCATCTGACTTTTTGTACCATGCATGCATTCAGTGTGTATTTAGGCTCTGTGCTGAGGTTCAGATTAATGTGTGGAGAGGTCACGGATGGGGCTAGCAGGTGTGTGATCCCACTCCATGCGTTCCTTTTCCCTCCGAGATTATTATCACATAGGGCTGGTTCATCCATGAGGCCAACTAAAGTGGTCGTCTCAGGCAGCAGATTGTGGGGGGCACCCATCTCCATCTGCCTACATTCCTCCACTGCTCCTCCTTCTCCTTCCACTCACTTGATTGGAAAAGGAAGAGGGGGACAGAGAGGAAGCAGAAATGTGAAGGGGAGGAGAATGCTCAGCTAGAACATTGGAGAGTGAGAGGAGCAGGGGCTGGCACATCATCGGGTGGTAAGGGGAACAGCATTTGGCATGCTGCTGCCTCAGGCGTCAAGAGGTTGTGGGCCAGCCCTGTCATCACACAGGACTAGTGTTAAACTGGCTTCCAGTGGCATCGCTAGCCCTCCCGGCACCCTGGGCAGGGGCGGGGGGCAGGGGTTGGCCAAGCGCCCCCCAGAAGGACGCTCCCACCCAGGCCCTGTGCGCCCACCCCCACCCCCACCGCTCTCCTGTCCTTGTTCAGCCTCCAGGCCGCTGCCGACGACGACGACCCCGCGCTCACCTCGGCGCGACTCCTTCTCAAACTGGCTGTTCTGTACATGCGCAGAACGCCTAAGAGGCCAAGAGAGGGCAAAATGCCCTCTTAGGCGTTCTGCGCATGTACAGAACAGCCAGTTTGAGAAGGAGTCGCGCCGAGGTGAGCGCGGGGCTGGTGGCGGGCGGCAGCGGCCCGGAGGCTGAAGGACAGGAGAGCAGTGGGGGTGGGCGCACGGGGGGCAACAAATCCCGGGCCTTTTGGCACCCCACGGAAGCTGGTGCCTGGGGGCGCCAGGGCCCAAGGCCACAGGGCCCCCTATCAAAGAACGCCACTGCTGGCTTCCCCTTTAAAAGAGTGCTCTTGGAGACTGTGTCGATTGAGGCTGAAAGATAAGTGACTTGGCAAAGGCCACCCTTGAGCTCCTGGTTGAGCTGAGATTTGAACAGCTGAATACCCAGGACCTATAAGGATTAGGGGCTTAAGCTTGCCAGGGGTGTCAGATTAGAATCCAGTCTGTGCAACACTACTTAGCTCTGGTAGTTAGAGGGAATTACAGAGATGTGAGCCACCAGATAGTCAAGGATACTTGAAGCCGGAACAGATCATGTGGAACTCCCTGGCCCCTATAAAAGCCAAGACATATTCTGCAGAAGCCGAAGCTTCCAACGAATCAAGAACATTATTATATAGTAATCCAACCTTGAGGTAGCAAAAAAAAAAGGCATGAATGGATGCTGTTCTTGAATTTAAATCTGATGGGAAGGATGGCAATCTTCATATTGGTATTCTTGGCAAACCCTGAAATTTATGATACCCAAATATCATTGGCTCAGTTCAAACACAGTTCAAAGTATGGTTTGGAGTCACAATAATGAATCTGGAAGGAGCCTTGAGCAGGCTCACTCTTCCCCCCCCCCCTCCTACTGTTTCCCCCTTTGGCACCAAATGAGTGTTTAAACTGAGTAAATTCTCATGTTCAAATAATAATAAAAAGCCAAGCCTATGAAAAGGAGACCGCAAGTTAGCAGGAAAAAAAAACAGTCTCAGCCCAGAAAAAAAATGATTCATTAACTGCTCTTTTCTTACTGGAGAATAACCCATTTTTGGCAAATCCCTGGAGACTCCAAGAATACTTATAAATACAAGCAGCATTTGGAAACATTTCATTACAGTGAAAATCCCAGACTTCCAATTTTCCTCTTGAGGGAGTTCACTGGTTGCTCTGCTCCGTGTTTTCGTGTGGCTTTTATGCACAAAATTAAGTTCCAGCGAAGAGAAAGTGCATTTATGCAAAAGCAATTCATCAACCACTCCTGTGCTCAGAATTCACTGAGGTAATTTAGATACTTTAATAGCGAGGTAGTTTAGGTAGGTATGCAAATAAGTGTTTCCTCCACAATATTACCTCCTAATCTTCTCTGTCAACTCCTACCAACTTCCAGATTAGTTCAAAATGCTTTCCCTCAATTAATCTTTTCTGGAAAGTAATTCTCTGTTAGCAAATACATACTATAACCACATTACAAGCGTTTGTATATACGGTATATATTTATATTCATACTATGGACTCTTCCTGTCGCAAAGCATTGTTATACTCAGTGCCACGTAAAGACCAATTCAGCACAGTACCAAATACTAATCTGGTTTTCATAACATCCCATGTATACCAATAAAAATAAGACCCTTTGAATCTATTATTTGCCTGTTTCTTAACCATGGCCTTGACCTTAGTGATGTCAGGCATATACTACAGCTCGTCTCTAATTTACAATTGACATCATGGATTAAATTTGTTGTTTCAGCTAATGCAATAGAGCAAGTTAAGGTAGATTGTGAAACAAAGCCAGCTGCTGAAATACGAGGCTTGTCAAGTATAAATTTACAAAAGATATTCAGACTGAGCGCACAAGACACAAATAAATGGACAGAGAAGCCGTTTTTGACAGACTGCAAGGGGCTAGAGACTTAAGCTTGAACATTGTAAATCCAAGTGTCACAAAATGCTGTTGCAGAGTGAAAGACATGTCTATTCTTCAGGAATATAAATGGTGATATGAAAGCAACTTCCAAGATGCTGTGCATTTTGGAAAAGTATATCACTGCTACCTTATAACAAATTTAGTGAGTTTCCCTCGCCTTCCCGACTCCCAGCTTAGAAGCATAAAGACTCATAAGTTAAAAATACAACCAAATAGGAAGGTTTGGAGCTGCTGATTTCTACAGAACAGCAAAAATCAAACATTAGCTTTGAGTCAGCTTTTTTTTACCAGCAAACTGAATTGTGCTCATTATTAGTGTCCCATAGCATGAAATGTAGCAGATCTGGTCCAATCCATTGATTAAAAATATGAGCCCCCAAGTGCTCGGCATGAACCATGCAGTGGGATTAAAATGTTAATATAAAATAATAAATAATAAAGTACATTTAAGAACACTCTAAATTTTAAAACAGCCAGATATGAATGGTGTACTGTACTATACTTTGAGTGACAAGATCTCACACTCGGGGGTTTCAGTGCTATGGAATACACATGGCAGATATAACTAAGGCCAAGCTGAAGAAAAAAGAACCCAGCAAAATCATGAAGGTTTGCATCATCTTCTGTCTCATTTTCCATTCTTCCACCTCTTCTTTTCTCTGTCCCTTTCACCTCCAGCACCACCTCTCGACAGTGTCTTCTTCTGTCTCAGGTGCAAGGGAGTGTCAACGGGAAACAGGTTATCTTGTTGTCTTCTGTGCTCCCTGAGGCATCTGGTGGGGCCACTGTGTGACACAGGAAGCTGGACTAGATGGGCCTTTGGCCTGATCCAGCAGGACTCTTCTTATGTTCTTATGTTCTTATGACATCTACAGGTCTCCTTCGCCTCCTGGTTTCTCTACTGCTCTGTGTACAAAATTCCGCTCTATATGGCCCTTTTGCTTATTTTGATTGTGGTTTTAAATGTTTCTGTTTTGTCAAGCTACTTGAGTAGGCATTTTTTTGAACTGAAAAGATGGAATGTGCATGTTTTTAAAAAATAAAGAAATACGTAGTAACTTCTTCTCACCTCCTATTCTTCCTTCCTTCACATGCCTGAACAGCTCTGTTCTCTCCCAGCTTTAAGTACCTCACTAATACAACTGACCTTGTTTGATTCACATTTGTCAAATAATCCCCATTCAGAATCATCTTCTCGTACATGAATTTTCACCTATGGATTTTATATTGTGAAGCTGGTCAAAGCTGACTATGATCCAGAAGCTTTGTAAGACCTTTCTGTTTCTTTTTGCTTTTTGTGGCTAGAGGAAAACTGCCATTTGTAGGCAATGTTGTAGGTCAGTGTTTTTAATTTTTTTTGGGGGGGGGCTTCCTTGAGCTTTTATTTTAAGTAGGCTTACCATATTTCCCCCCTCAAACCAGAACGCCCCCCACAATGAATTAATCTAATTAATTTAATTAATTAATTAATTAAAAAAATCAATTTAAATTTAAAAACCGAACATTGCTGCGCAAAGCGCACCCGCAATTTTATTTATTTAATTAATTAATTAATTAATTAATTAATTAATTAAATTTACTTACCCCACTGGGCGGAACCAGGTGGTGACAGGTGGGGAGGAGGGCAGATTGGAACCTGGAAGGGGGGTTGACAGTAGCGGTGGACACCGAAACCTAACTCTCTTCCCGTCCTTGATCCACCTTCCCAGATCCATGCAGACTTGCGCCAGTGATATCGCTAGCGTAGGTCTGAGTAGACCCAGTGAGCCGGAAGGGCTTGCCCCAAGGAGGCCTCCAGAGGCTGACCCCCCCCCTGGGATGCACATGGGATGGGCTGCTGCATCACCGCATGGGAAGTTACAGTGGATTGAGCTGAAAATAATGATACATTGGTAACAATTTTGCTATTGTTCCTCCAGTTTTGACTCCATGCCTTTGTCTTCTTACAATGCAATCCTATGCCTTTGTTCAATGGGGCTCACTCCCAGGAAAGTGCATATAGGATTTCAGCCTTAGACTGAGGCTTCCGTTCTATTTTTGATGTCCACCTCTGTATTCTTCCTGAGTTCTCAGGATATACAATAATGTAATGTAAATTACATTTTAAAAAACGTTTTTTAAAAAGGTATCAACGCGATACCTGGATTGGGTGGATTCTCACAACTATTTTTTTCCCTCTGGCAATTGAAACAATCACATCATAGCCGAATTTTTGGGAGCTTCCTTTTTGTGTTGTTTTTCTCCATGATAGCTTTTCCAAAACTTACCATTAGTGTTAATGAGAGGTGAGATCACCTACCGTGAAATAATCAATGTGCAAAGCAGGGGTCATAAAGAGGCGATATTATTCAAACTAAATATGCTTCCAAATGTCTAAGGCATTTCAGAAGCTGGAATTGGCTGACAATCGGCTAGAACAGGGTTTCTCAGCCAGTGGTACTTCAGCTGACTGCTGGTGGTACTCGGACTGCCAGAACCCCGCATCGACGCAGCACTTTTGATGATGCGTTTTCGCTCCCAAGAGGCTCCTGCCTTTGGCCAAGCCTCTTGGGAAGGCTGAGAAGGGTCCTCCCACCTGCCCAGAGTCTCCTACCTGTGTTTCCTGGCCTTCAAAAACCTGAAAATCCGAAGCAACTGACGATGACGTCATTGCCACTCACTTCCGGTGGTACGCAGCAGGAGAGTGGCGCCGGAGGTGGTACTTGGCTGGGAAGGGGTTGAGAAACCCCTGGGATGGAGTATTCTAATAAGCATATTAATATGAGTTATTATTCTTTACATAGTACCAACAATACACATGGTGTTTTACACAGAGTAGGAAAGGCCCATGTCTGAATCCCTGGTGGACAGCTTCCAGTCAGCGGAGACAATAGGGACCTAGATGGACCAATGGTCTGACTCCATTTAAAGTCACTTCATAGCCTTTGGCACCACTCCTTAGTTCCTGTTCACTACTGTAACTAAGCTTAAGTACGGTGTGTGAAACTGAGACACATATGCATGGCCTGTTCACCCCTGCCTCCATTGCCTTCCCTCCCTCTGTTGTCTCCCTTATGTCAGTTTCTTGATTGCAAATGCCTTGGGGCAGGGACTTCTCTTTCCTAGTGGTACCCGAAGACGCCTGGGACTGAAACCGGGACCTTCTGCATGCATAGCATGTTCTCCACCATTGAGCTTGCTATGGCCTCTTTGATGTCTTGCAGTGATAACATCTTTCTCTTTGGTTTTTAGTGCTAACTTCTGTGAGAAAAGGCAGCACTGGTTGGGTCTGCTGCAGATAGATCAAGGAAAGTGGTTCTTTTGGTTCCACCTTCCTTTCTTTTCTATTATACATTATAAAGGTATACTTTTGTTGTCACTTGCTGTCACAGAGCAGTTTTGTCACAGAGCAGTCTGTCACAGAGCGGCTCCCTTGACCATTGGCGACCATTGGCCACGGCTCCCCATTACATTATGTTGATGCCTGTCAATTGGCATTGCACTGTTTTCCGAGAGCATTCCTTGGCACTCCACAGCTCCTCTGGCTGGTTTCCGCAGCTCCTCCGGGAGCCGCGCCTCTCAGTTTGAAAACCACTGCATTATACCCTTGATGTGAACATTACTCTGGACGTGAAAGCCACAATGGAGTTGAAATGAAAAAGTATCAAAAATAAAAAAGCAAAAGAACTCATTATGACATACATCAAATTGGTGCCCTCTTCATCAAGGGATAACTGAAATATTGTTGAAACCCCCCACATCTTCCACCCCCAAGGATGTGACTTCAAATTTCAGGCTCTCTCTCTCTCTCTCTCTCTCTCTCTCTCTCTCTCTCTCTCTCTCTCTCTGTGATTATGGCATATTCTTATACATCTACTTAGAGGAAGGGAACATGCTGTGTTTGTCAAATAATCTAGCATGGCTTCCCTTGTGTAGGATTTACTGCCGTTTCAAGGATGATGTAGTACCTTGCCTCCAATTGACAGGATGCAATAAAGCATGACATCCAGGAATTCTGGAGATGCAGGCAAGCTTGCGTGTGTGTTCTGTATCCTGTGGAACATTTTTACAATATTTTCTGTTTATCCCAGATGCTAAGATCACAAAAAGAATAACTGCGGCTGTAAACACAGGAAGAGAACCTCAGCCAATGTGTAGAATTCAGATCCCTCTTTTCCCGTGTAAACCATTCGAAAGAATGCACTCTCTCTCGCTCACTCTTTATAGAGACAGCACTGAGCTTTGGGGAATAAATTTGACCTGAGGAAATGAAAACACTCTGGCTCTATAGCCCAAATAAGATGTCAACAAGAGATTTAAGTGAAACTTTGTTGTCACAAGACCATCAACAAAAGCTTTTGTAGGGGAGGGGAGATTCTGAACAACTAAAAGACTAACTGAATATTTCATGGCCTGAAATCCCAAAATAGAGAGTGTTCCGTTTAGAATCCGTTGGACGTTGGTGTGAGGCTTCATTTCTTAAAGCCCCATGGCACTGTGCAGATAACGATATTGAAAAGAATGCCCTAGAGAAGAAAAGTAAATTGGGAGAAATTAAAAGAAGCCGCCTTGATTGCCCTTATTGGGAGAAAGGCGGGGTAGAAATCCTTTAAATAAATAAATAAATAAATAAATAAATAAATAAATAAATAAATAAATAAATAAATAAGAGTATAATTGTTTGTTGGTCATGTATTGCCATCTGTTTGGTACCCACTGAAACCAACATACTACAGGCTTAAAATGAAGCAAAGATCATTTTCATGTGTGTACGCACTTACACCTTGGTCAGTAAAACACTCAGTCCCATTTCATACATGATTTGGGGCAATTGTGAGGCAGAGGAGTGCATGGTATACTCCTGTTCCCTCCACCAGGGAAATGGCTAATATATGAACTGAGATATCCTTGTGAAGGTGGACAGAGGTGTCACCATCCTGGTGGCTGCCCGGGTTTGGGATGATGTTGCGATGCCTGTGCGTGTCCCCCCCCACACACACCTGAGTGACACCCTTCACCTCCGGTATGGCCCCATTTGGAGCCAAAAGGGAGCTGAGGGTGGGCGGGAGGGCCCATTTCACAGTGCTGACTGCTTCTACCGGCAAGCACTGCGCACCCCCTCAGCGGAGACAGTGGAAAACCGCCAGAACACCGCGAGGGGACAACACCACCACTACCTCTGCCAGTTAGGGGCTACTGAATGTGGAGGCCTTACCCACGCGCTCTCTCTCTCTCTCTCTCTCTCTCTCTCTCTCTCTCTCTCTCTCTCTCTCTCTCTCTCTCTCTCTCTCTCTTATATATATGAAGTGGATCACTTCAGAAAAGGAGATTAGTACATGTCCATTGTTATGTAGCAAGGTGGGAACAAGATGGAAAAGATTTGCTTTTCGGGCACGTCCAGATGGAAGGGTTTCTCTGGGCTGACACATTGATATGTTGTCAGAGTACTGTAGTACTGTATACTACAGTATTAGTACTGTAGTACAGAGTACTGTATACAGAGTACTGTATACATTGCTGCATCCCATCCTACTACTCTGATAACAACTATTGGAAGCAATCATCTATGGACAACTGATGTGGTTCCCTCCTAAGTGGTCACCATTTTGGGGGTGGCACAGTGGTTCTGTCGTTGGAAGCAGCACCATGTCATTCATCTGACATCTGATTGTTTCCTCCTACAGCTATGACCAGAGCGGCATGGGATCAAAGAACATAGAAAAACCTCCCACTTCATACACTGCTATGTATCAACCTTCAGTGTCAGACACACTGAATCAGCACAGCTAACATCCATGATCCACATGCCAATCAACAGGCTGGTCGCTGCTGGGTTAAACGGAATGGAAAGATCGCCTTGAGGGGCAGACCAAGGGATGCTAAAATAGCATCAATTATTCATGCTAGCAGATGCCTCTTCCTTGAAATGTTTCCTGTTTTGACCCTACTATTGCGGGGGAAACTGCAGTTTGGAAGAGTCCCGAGCTAGTGATGAAGTGGTTGTGTGTTTGAGTTCACAGGATGAGCTCCTGGTCCCACTGGTTGATCATTAGTGGTATTTTGCAAGCTCTTTCCCTGAAGATAATGACATTTTAATTAAAAGATCTAGAATTTTCATCTTGCTTGACTCTACCCACACCTTTATGAGCCTGTGAAACGTAGAGTGGCTTCCACTAGTTTTTGTACAGCAGTATTTGCATAATGTAATTGTATGGGGAGTACCTAATCTACCAGCACAATGTCATAAGCCATGTTGTTACTGCATTGCTGCAGCAGATATGCTACGGCACATGTTACTAACAAATCTGTCCAACACATTTTGCTCTCTTTTGAGCTATGATAGATCTGGCTATGGATGTAGATTGCCATTATTGTTGGATAGCTCGATAAAGACCATCTTGTTGTTAAACAATATTACCAAGTTCCACACCAAAGGCATGCAGATATACATTTTTACAGTGCAATCCTATCCAACTTACACCACCGGTGTAACCAGCAGGGGAGGGCAGGGCGGGAGGCTTTGGAGAGGAGGGGAGATTTAAATCCCCTTTGAATCCCACTTTGGAGGGGATTTGAATCCCCTTTCCGTTCTGGTGCCTCCTGTTCTCACTGCACCGCTGGTTACACCGATGGTGCAAGTTGGATAGGATTGCGCTGTCAGTCATTGTTCCATGTGGGACACCTTTCGCTTGGAGGTTCATCAGAGTCCTAGTTTGCTTGAAATCCGCAGGCAGTATAAGATACTTCTGTGTAGGAATGAATGCAAAACCCTGATATGCAATGATCTCACAAACGAGTTTTTCATTGTGCAGGGATGCAGCATCCCTATGTATACAGAACAAAAAACACCCCAATTGTTATACTGTATGTTACCATCTCCACAGGAGTTTCACATTCATTTCCACATGTAAGCTCTGAAGTCTGTTGACTGTGGGCAAACATTTGCTAGGCTAGGTAATTAGAGAAAGTAGCTACAGTATATAAGTTTAGGTGTAGGGTGTTTTGTGAGATTTTTTGTTTAATTAATTTTTTTTCCTAATACAAGAACATCAGAAGGGGCTTGCTTGATCAGACCAGAGGTCCATTTGAATCTTCAGAATAAGATTGAATAGTAGCTAAATAAATACATTACATGATAGCCAGGACGGTGTAGTGGTTTGGGAGTTGGACCTGGAAGATCCCGGTTCGAATCCCTGCTCAGCCATGAAACTTCCTGAATGACATTGGGCCCATCACTATCTCTCAGCCCCACCTACCTCACAGGGTTGTTGTGAGGTCAAAAAGGAGGGGAGCAACTATGTACACCACCCTGAGCTCCTTGGAGGAAGGACAGTATAAAAATTTGAAAATAAAAATAAAATAAATAAACCTACAAACATGTGAAGAATCCTCCCTCTTTCATATTTGCATAGTACATTCCTGAGATGTGAAATGCTTTGAACACCTGACATGTGTAATAATAATAATAATAATAATAATAATAATAATAATAATAATAATAATAATAATAATAATAATAATAATAATAGGACCACAGTTTTAGAATTAGTCAGTTATCCTGTGGAAGTGGAAGCTGTTAATTTCCAATGTCGCGGCCGGCAATACAGAGATATGCTAGCATATGAACCACAATATTGTCTCTTCAGATGCCACCAAAGGTTATCATCATGTAGACACCCAGCGCAAATGCAGCATAAACAGGCCCCATCTTTAATTTACTTTTCTACCTTGCTGAATCCTAGGCTAGGTGTTAGGCTGGGATTGTGTTGAGATTCATTCACCAGACAAAAAGCGCTTCCTATTATTAATGGCTGGAGGAGGCCTCTGTGTAATCAAAGGGCACAGCTGCAGTGATGTACAGCCAATGACAAACCAAGAGATCGCTCCCTCTCCCTGCTACAAGCTTGCTAGCTAGCAGCAAGGAACTACCGTGCTGTATATCTGCAAGATAAATAGCCCCGGGTGTGAATATACCTAGTGATCGCAGTCTTGAAAAGTATTGTTATAACCCACCTCATACAATCATTCTCAAAGTGACTTGGCTGCATTTTTCACCATTTCATAGCTATTCTTGCTGTTTGTAAATAGAAGGAGATGCAGAGGAGAGATTTAAAGCCTGCGGAAGGAGCAGCTTTCTCTATTCCGATTCCGAAACCAGGGTCTCTGCAATTCATGGTGTCAGCAGAGCGCCTTGCATGAGATATCCTCGCCGCCTCTTTGGGGTGACAAGAACAAAGCAAACACATTTATCTGTGAAAGGGATCTACACAGAATATACAGGGAATCTGCTTTGTTTCTGTTGTAGGTATTGGGCATGATCTAAACAGAAAGAAGACCTGAAATCTCTTGTATGTAGATCTGACAAAGATGAATCAAGATCAGCTTTTTCAGCATGATAAATGCATGATAAATGCGGTGATAGCATGATGACGATGCTTTAGAAAATGGAAAAGACACATTTCTGTAGTCTGGTCTGATGGCAATGAATGAATGCAAATGATTCATGTGAAAGCCTCAGAGAACGAAACTGGCCAGTAAAAATAAAGCTGACAACAATACGTAATCCGCTGAATTCTTAATTAATGCTGGAGATAATATACTGTATAAGCGTTGTATTTGGGTATCCATAAACAATATTTTTTTTAAAAATGGCAGCTTTTTCATCAGATGGATGGTAGCAGTGTTCACTCACACATGCATGCATGCACGCATGCACACACACACACACACACACACACACACACACACACACACACACAAGAGGAAAACTATGCAGCTCCATGACCTTTTCATGAACTTTGTAGGAGAGCGAAAGATCATTGAAAGAGGCAAAGGTCAGTGTGTTCATGCTGATCACAAACAAAAATCAGATTTAGCCATGCAATGAAGGATAGTTATTAGACCTTCTGTTACCTAAACAAAATGTTACTAATATTTGCCAATTTTTGCACATCATTACCTAGTAGGAACATTATTTTCAGTTGTGGTTCTACAAGCTGCATGTTTCAGAAAGATCCTTCACAAATATTTTGAGGATTGCAACTATATAATATATAATATGACCCTCAATTACAGGGTTCACATCACCTGCTATATTTGCCTGTTGATATATCAAGCATAATGTTTGCATACATATTGAAAAAAGAAAGAAAGGTAGATTACAATACTGTACTGCTAAGGAATTCGTACAGATGTCACTGGATAAAACAGAAATTCAACACAGAGATAAGCATTTTTAAAAAGAAATTGCAAAAAGCAGATAGTTCTATGCTTCAGCATGTCTTCTCAGTATGTGAGATTATGTAAGAATAGAAGCATGAACTGAAAATGCAGTGATGGTAAATGGAAAAAAAGAAGTTGTAAGGGTCACTATGGCTACAATCCTAAACACATATACTTGGAGAACAAATATATTAAGAGGCTACTTCTGAGTAGACATGCACTTTGTGCACATGCACATTGTGAGTCATAAAAAAGATTTTGGTTTCATTATGTTAAATTAATCTGTAAATGATGATATGCTAATGCCTGGCATACACTCTGTCTTGCTCATTTGTGCATGTCTCAAATGAAACAACCTCATCCTACATAATATACATTTGTTCACATGACAATGCGGTGTGCATGATTCACTTCTTCACAATGGATAAGTTTTTCTTCTTCTTTGCAACAGTACAAATGGTACAAATCATAATTGAAGGGCCATTATTACCAGTGTACCTGGACAAATCTACAGAGTGTTTATGAAAATATAAATATAGGAAAGATATAAATATAGGGTAATTTCTTATATGGTAGATTCTTAGTCTGTAATGGCCACTGCTTCAATATCTTTTGGAAGTGAGCAAAAACACTGAAGCACAAATTATGCATATAGACTAGAGACGGTATACATGTAGAAACTGCTGTGTTTCGCTTTAAAGTGAAGGTTTGATACTTGATGGATAATGAAAACAAAAAAATCCAATTAAAATTTGACACCTGCTTAGTCCTGGTCATTCAATGGCAGTCCAAAGAGGAGACAGCTCTTCTAAGAAGCATACAGACTTCAGCTTTGATAAATTTTTAGGAAGAGTATTCCTCAATTAAAGAGAAGCTACTTTGAATGCTTGCCTATGTGGCCTAGCAGATTAAACTCAGTAAATTTCAGCTGTGATTCAGAGGGGCTCACATACCCAATTGTTTCTGATAGTGTCTTTCACAGAAACTGCCTCCAGAAAATCTCACACTAGCTATTTCCATTTAGATAGTTCTTATGGCAAATCCTTTATGTGCTTTTTAAATTTATCAATGCACTGACTATTAAGGATTTGTCATAGGAACTATCAAGGGAAATAGCTAGTTTGAAATTTTCTGGAGGCAGTTTCTGTGAAGGGAACTATCAGAAAAAAAACTGGGTGTGTAAGCCCCTCTGAATCATGGCCAAAATTTACTCCCAGACTCCTCACCAGTTTACTTATTATTTTTTCAGATTTCCTTCATCTGAAGCTCTTACGAATCTCAAAACGTTTTAGGAGTTAATTGAAGGTTTTAAAAACTGTGTGGTTCGTAAATGCAAATTGCCAGAGGCTCCACACGCATACCAGCAGCTCCCAGGCACCCCACCGAAGCAGGTAAGGTGGTGGCGGGAGTGGTTCAGGGGCGGTTTGGGGGAGGATTGAGGCAGGGCTGAACTGGGGGCTGAACTGGAAGTGGAAGGGTTAGAATCTCAGTGGTAACGATGTACACCAAGATCCTATCCCTCTTTTTCTGACCTGACACCCCCCTATTGTTTTAATGTTATATTAATAAAATAAAAATATATGTTAAAAAAGATGCTGAACTGCAGACCAGAAGGTGGGCAGGAAAGCAGTTTGGGACCAGAGTGCTGCATGATGGTGTGAGCTACCGTCTTTAGCTCCAGCTTTTGCCAACCGGACAGTTCGAAAGCAAGAAATTGCAAGTAGATTAATAAGTAGACTCCCTGCCTGAATGGTTCTGACAGTGAGAGGGCGGGGCCTCCTCGTGCCGGGGAGTACACGGAGGTTAGCACAGTGTGGAACTTACCGTTCCACCCCACCTCGAGCGACACCACTGTGTTGGAATACAGTGGTTGAAACATGGACATGCGTCTGTGAACATTGGTGGAGGGGGTGACCAGACAGTCTGCAGGAGGTAAGTAAAAATATTTAATGTTGTCAAAATAAAATGACAAAAAAATGTCTACCCACAGTAGGCTACCTGATCACCCATAGGTCTCTTTGGACCTATGCCAGCCATTTTGCTGGTACAAGGTGGGGAGGTGTTTCGTGGCTAGGATCTGGACGCCAGTCATTGCTGCTGGATCCACCTCCTCCCTCCCCCAACACGTCCCCTGGTTCCTCCCCAAGTCACCCCATTACTTCCCCACCCCGCCCACGGCCCACCCCCACTGGCAACTCACCAGGACCAACAGACCTTCTTGGCATTGCTGCTGTGCATGCCGCATCTCTCGCCGTTTGCAGCAGCAGCCCAGCAGCACGCAACAGCAGTCTGGCTTTCATGCCGCAGTAAGGCTAGTTCCAGCAGCACAAGGCCTCGGTAGGACTGGGGTCTTAATCAAGGAGGTCCTGTTTAAAAAAACTCCAGGATTACTTTCAGTAGTATCTTGGACATTTATGCCAGTATCTGGAGACTCCAGGTCGATCCTGAAGGGTTGGTAACCCTTATAACCATGTGAGGTGACCAGAAATAATCACTAGCAGGAAAAGTGGGCCCCTCCTATGAAAAATGGGCTCTCGATGGGCCCCTCCTATGAAAAATGGGCTCTCGATGGGCCCCTCCTATGAAAAAACGAATGCTTGAAATGTGAGCTTCTTCACATCTGTAATACAGACCAATCTCTCAATGACTGTATAGAATAGTCATTCTCATATGATATGCTAGGATTGAAAACTCGTAGTAGCATGTTACATAACAGATCCAAGGCTGAGTCCTCACACATTTTGACTTTCTCCTACTAGGCAAATCCATTAACTCCAAAACTGTGGAACCCATGTGACATTGTAAACGAAGCAGCTGCAGATTATAAGGGCTGGTTTACGTAATTTACTTTGAAGTGTCTTTGAGAGACAATTAGCCAGATGATATGGGGTTGTTTTTCCTGCTTTGTTTTCTTTCCCTACGGACAAGTTTCTGCATGGAACATGTTCATTAGGTATATCTTTTTACACCTAATGTGAACTGGCAACATGCATTTCTCATGTAAAGCACTCATTTACAGAACATTAGAAAGGTTAGCATTTCAACTATGCAATATTTTGTATCTAAAATGTGGATACAACTGCCACAAATGCTTAGGACATTCCTAAGCTTGTCTGAGGGCTCGACAATATATCTGCTCTTTCTATTTTTTCTTCTACTTTCTGTGAACCTTCTTTTTCAAGCCTGCCTATATGCACTACTTGTAAATAAGGATATTTGAAGTGAAATATCCAGCAGACAAATCAGCACTTCCTTGGTTTGTAAGGGGGGGGGAGCACTTTTAGAAAGGGCATATTTGTTATCAATAGATCAATATTTATGTTCTAGTAATAGTTCTGCTCAAGGTAATTTGGACAATGTTTCTTTGTGGGTTAAGTAATAGATTCTTCTTTTCCACTTTATTTGTAGGGGGGAGAGGCCTTACCTCTCCATTTGATTTTGGGGTTTCTAGTGCCCTCCCTTTCTTCTACAATACACATTTCACATGCAAGAAAAAGATTGTAGTGTTATTCCTGCAATATGGCATGTACACTGAATGCTATGCTATAGAAGGAGGCATAGGAACACACCTGCAGCCCCTGCTCTGGCCCCAAGCATGTTCAATAGACCTTGTGAACAGACTATGGGCATACAAACTACAAAGGCTCTGTGTGTGCAAAGCAGACTTCACAAGTTCTATTAATGCACATACGTTTGAGGCTGGCACAGCAAGCGCCATCTAACCCCCTCCTCCATGTACCCACTATATGAACTATGTCATGTGAAAGAAGCTTCTAAACAACAAAACAGAACCCCCTCTGTTCTGTGGATTCCTCTGTTGATTCTCCCTTGATGTTTAGTGGTAATTTTGCAAAGACCTTACGTTTTATGGATTCCACCAGAACAATGTAACAACCCACTGACACTAACAAACCCATGGCAAGTTGTTTCATTTTGGATACAATTGCGGCCATATAACCCTCGGTGGCCTCTTTTATATGAACTAAGTTTTCTTTTTCTTTTTCCTTTGCAATTGCTAACATGGGAACTCTCACCTGTCGAATAGAGCAACTTTACGGCGAGTCACCTGCGCGTCCTCATGAAAAATGCTTTGATTTGTCTCAAATCACACAAAACCAGAGTCATTTGTTTCACTCACCTACTCCCATCAGATCAGAACCACTTCACACATGACTTTGCCAGGGAGGTATTTCTCCCTGAAGGGTCACATTTCATAAGAGATGGTTCAGAAGAACTCACAAGGGCAAGCATGCTTCTTTTCTTTTAAAAACGTGCCTTCTATCTGCCATTCAGTCTACGCAATATCAGAATTTTCAAGAGATGTTGAAAGAATTCATTCTAGTCCATCGGTTGAGCCATACTTTGAGAGAACACTGAAGGAGAGTTGAAGGGTATGTGTCTTCACCACTAAAACTGAAGCATTATCAGGAACAGAGGCGTCATTACGGTGGGGGCGGTGGGGGCAATGGTCGCGGGGGGCGTACCTGCCTCCAGATCCGTCACTGGCTCCTCTTCGTGCAGCCATTCTTGGCTGCAAGTTCGGCCTTTCCGCGACCTAGGTGCTGTTTGGCACCAAAAAGGGAGGGGGGCTGTGGAGGGTGTGGGGGGTCATGCCTGCCCCCCCAGGCACTTACTTTAAGGAGAAACCTCCATTTTTTTCAGTGGGTTAAACCACTGAACCATGAGCTGTCGATCAAAAGGTCGGCAGTTCGAATCCGTGCGACGTCTCCTGCCAACCTAGCAGTTCAAAAGCAAGAAATTGCAAGTAGATTAATAGGTGCCACGTCAGCGGGACAGTAACAGCGTTCCATGCGCTTCGGTGTTGAGTCATGCCGGCCACATGACCATGGAAATGTCTTCGGACAGCACTGGCTCTTCGGCTTTGAAACGGAGATGAGCACCGCTCCCTAGAGTCGGACATGACTGGACTTAATTGTCAAGGGATACCTTTACGTTTAACAAGGCCAGCGGGTGGCACAGTGGGTTAAACCAATGAACCATGAGCTGTCAATCGAAAGGTCGGCAGTTCGAATCCGCGACGGGGTGAGCTCTCGTTGCTTGGCCAGCTCCTGCCAACCTAGCAGTTCCAAAGCATGTTAATGTGAATAGATAAATAGGTACCGCTTGCGGGAAGGTAAACAGCGCTCCGTGTTCCAGCTGCATGCTACACACTGCGGCAAGGAGAGTCATGCCGGCCACATGACCACAGAGGCGTCTTCGGACAACGCTGGCTCTTCGGCTTTGAAATGGGGATGAGCACCACACCCTAGAGTCGGACACGACTGGACTTAATTGTCAGGGGTCACCTTTACCTTTACCTTTTATGCATGATATATGTATGGGTATGAATATGGGTGTTTGTGTGAGGGTGTGCACATGCATGCAAGTATGTCTGTGTAGCCTTGCAAAACAGAGTTGCATAATTAGAACTGTGTGAAAAGCAATCACATGCTTCTTCTGCTTCTGAGTATGCAGATTTAAGAAAACAGACTGATCAGAGATATTGGCAGGAGAAATAATTCTACATTTGCCTAACTGTTGTTTTGACTGATCGTTTTATTGCCAGGCTCGAGGACAAGGTCAGTGGATAGGGATGTGGTGAAGCCATTGCTTTGTACAAGTGGATCCCATTTTTCTTCCTCCAATGTCCATCATGCTGTGTCTCATTTTCAAATGAGTTCCAGTCCAAACTAGGGTGGCATCATTTGATTTTTTGCTGCAAGTAAGAAATGTCTGCTGTTTTTGTGCTTCTTTTAAAAAGGTCACAAGCCATAGTGTACACTTAAACTCATTGAAATCAGTGGGATTTTGTTAATGCATACAAATGTGGAGTTAGGCTAGATAGAATATAGCTGTGATAACACCTCAAATTATTATTACAAACAAGCTCTAAATAGCATGATATAATTGTGAAGTAAAGATTTTACATACAGCTGTAATCTTTATTATTAACCTTGATAATTAAGCCCAATCCTACCCTCCCCCAGAACGGGCTCTGTGGCCCATGCTCTATCCCAGGGTTGGCCAACCTTCCACCATTAAGGCTACTGTTTTCTTAAGAGTTGTGTAGAAGACAGAATCTTGGCAGCTGCAAGTGCTGATGGTGCTGCTAAAGCAGCTGCACCTGCTGAAATGCCCTCACCTGTACAACCATTAAAGGTCCAGGAGCAGTCATGTTGAAAGGTTGGCCACCACTGCTCTATCCTATCCAGGGAAGGGCCTGGGTGGAGGTCTTCTTGGGGTACGCAGACTTATCCCAGGTAAACTTATCCCTGGTAAACACCCACTTATCCAGGGTAAACACCCTGGTAAAATGCCGCAATTAGGCTATTTGGTTCTCCACCAGCTCTTTAACTGGAGGAGAATCAAACAGCCCTGTGTCGGGAGAAAGGGAGGGAGGATAGGATACAGTGCGCTGTGGCATTGCTGGTCCCTCTCTCCTCCTGGACCTGATCCACCCCCACATTCTCCCCCCACCTTCCCCCAGCCCTGTGCCCCAATTGTAATTTCTGAAGACAATCTTCCTGCACATTGCATCTTCTAACTACGCCAATGGCATAATAAAGACGTGTACAATCATGTGCTTCATGTGTTTGCCCAAATAAATTAATTACACTCTTAAATGGAAAAGAAGACTCGAGGGCCTTCTTTCTAAGAATGCTGAGCACTCACAACTTGACTCCTATGATCATCATGCATGCTATTTTCCAAAAAGCACCTAAATGACAGCCCAATCCTGCCTAAGGATCCGCCGGGCGGCCCAAGCCGCCCCCCGGATCCCATGCACCGCCGCGGGAAGTCTCCCTCATGGCGGAAAGTCTCCCCGGGGAAGGGGATGCTCGTCCCCTTCCCCGACTGTAAAGGGCTCTGGGGCTGATTGGCCTCCTCAGAATTCCGCCAGTTATTTTGCTGGTGGAAGTCGGAGGAGGCCATGTAACGGCTCAGCCACACGGCGGGGGACAGGATTCAGCTGAAGCCATTCCCTGCCCCCTCCCAGACCGGCTGGGCCTATGTCTGCCCTCTGTTTGCCCGTGATCTGCCCACCCGCCCACTGGATCTTTACCTGGGTCTGGTGGCGGTCCTCCGGGCACTTTAGCAGTGGAGCAGGGGAGGCCGGCCTTGTGCTGGCCTTCCCTGTTCACGAGTCATTGAAAAAATGCCTTATGGCACTTTTACTACAGCTTCGGCCGGCAGAACGCTCAGTCCACCAGCAGCCCCAGCGCTAGGATTGCACTGACAGTCCAAGAAGAACACTGCTTAAAAACAGTTCTGGGGAGAAAAAAAGACTGGAGCCAAATATTTGTCATTCTCCACTTCCAAGATCACCTGCAACCGTAAGTTAATGTGCCTGATTTTCACTTGGCCGGCATTATCAAGGTTCCACATCCAAAAGTCCTGACTGCTGTCTGGTGTTCCTTGCTTTACATCCACATATCCTTGCAGACTCAGACAAAGTCTGCTTGTATCTTTTTGCCTCCTGACGGAGACTAGAGATTGCTCAGTAAAACAGCACCATACCTTTTAATATGCAGGGTTTGTTACAGGAGTCGCTCAATTCATATTTCCACGGCTTTGATGGTAAGTGAACAGCAGCAGCAATATTTAATCTGCGGTGACCTGACAGTGAACTCTGAGGCTAATATGATGCAGTTATGATTTTACCATCAATCAGACCTGAACAGGATCTGGAAAATCCTTGCGGCACAGCCTCGAAAAATCTAATTGTGCAAAAGCTTCATCTGTTTCCAACATTTCTATTTTATCTGTCGTGGGGCTTTTTGGCCTGCCACATAGCCTTTTCTTACATTCGCCTTATTGCATTAGCTTCTTTGAGAATAAAACGGGAGGGAGGCTACATTTCAAAGTTCCCCCACATGCCATCTTTCGTTTGCATGGGGTTTTTTTTTTTGCTATTCTACAGTTCCCAATTTGTTTGGGATGCAGATAAACATTATGAAGAGATGCAGTTGCGTGTGAACTTTTGAACTACTGATTGTAGATGCACTGGCAAAGTTGAGCACAGTGCAATGCTCTATTTCAGTATTTCACAACAGCAGCGACAGTGAAGATGGAAATATGTGCCAGGGGCTAGTCTTAAAATTCATTCCCATCAGAAACTGTGTAGGAATAATCGGGGATCACATGGGACTGGTGTGTGTTTCTTCACTAAGTCAATTCATGCAGGTATAGAAACTACTCAGATACAGAATGTGCAAGTAAAGAATACAATTCTTTTCCTAAAAAGAATAGGAACACCACTATAAATTGAATAATTGTTGGAACTAGGCTACTACAGGCTTTTCTTCCCAGGAATTTTGGTCAGGTTTTTCTCAGATAATTATTTGGCATCATTTAAAAATAATAATCTTTAGCCAAAAATAGTGGAACTGTTTTTGAAATTACAAAAATAGATACATTGATAGCTATAATCTTTAGATTATGCAAACCATTTTATTGCTCAACTTTGGCCACTTTCTTGAGACTCAGGTTGCAATACTATACACACTTAACTGGGAGTAAGCCCCATTCAACTCATTGGGGCTTAATTCTGTGTAGACATCTTTAGGATTACGCTGTAAATCATATGAGGATTGCAGACTCTGGTATATACAGATGGAGAAGCATCTGTAGAGACGCTCTTTCAAGGAATCTGCCTCTTGTCAAAGATGGAATTAAATATCAGCATAATTCTTCAGGATTGTAAGTAATTTCTTATGCCGAAATTCACAAAGGTGCAAGATTTCCACTTACTATTCCAGGCATAGCTGAGATTTCACACATATGCCCCAATCCATAGGGGCATGGATAATCAGCTCAGGGTGAAGAGAGGTCTGCTTTCAACTCTCCAAAAGAGAGAGAAGGAGGGTGTATGAATGCAGGATCAGGCAAGCAGTATTTCCATATGCAGATCCCTGAACTCTGTCCCTGCTTGACCTGGGCTACCTGACCCAGAGCACAATCCGAAATGTGCCGCCCAATGGTGGTTGTGCCTCCCACGCTGGTGCAGACTGCGAAGGCGAGGGAAGGGTGGAACGGGGGTGGGGAGGGGCATCACGGTGAGTGGGGTGGCTGCAGGAGGGGGACGATCCATTGCAGAAGGCCTGCGCCAGATCCTATTCCCCTTCCCTGCAACATCCCCACCCCTTTTCTCTCCTCGGATTTATGCAAGCAAAACTGCTAGCGTATGTCTGAGGAGACTCATTGTGTGCCATGAGGATTACGCAGAGGTAAGCAGTTTAAACATCCCCTTTCTCTGTGGGAGCCTCCTGGTCCCACCCCCACCCCCCGCACAGGATGCAGTGGCTGCCATTTTGGCACCGCTGCATCGATGGTGTGTGTGTGTGAAGCAGTGTTTCTCAAACTGTAGGTTGGGACCAACTTGGTGGGTCACGACCTGATTTCTGGTGGGTCTCAGGTGATTGAAAGATCAGATAAGTAATTGCCACAAGCCCTGAGGCTATTCAAAAATCAGATAGCTGCTAATTGCCCTTCAAAGAGCTGAGCTCCTGCAGTTTGCAATCTTGTGTAAATACAGGGAGATAAATGTTTGAGCATCTCATAAAGCTAGGTGGGTCCCAATAGAGTGTCATTATAAAAAGTGGGTCCCGGTGCTAAAAAGTTTGAGAACCCCTGGTGTAAAGGATAGGATTAGGGTCCCAGGGTTGTATTTCCATATATGGTTTGTCCCCTGCTGCATTGTGGCCTCTTGGGCTTGGAATGTAGAAGAGACCACCCTGCTAAACTTCCTGCTATCTCTTCCAGTCCAATATAAAGGTTAGTACCAACTGTTAATGCAGGCTTGTGTCAACGGAGATGGCACTTTGATTTTCCCAGCCTTGCAGTGATCACCTGAAATGCAATTTCTGTGCTCCCTCTCTGTATAGTGCTGTAACTGCCTTGTGCAACTTCAACACTAATCTGTGCTGATGCACCACTACACTATCCTATGTTGACTCATAGGTTGTAACATAGTTCTGGTGCAGACATAACACTTAACCATGGTGTACCTTAGTTTAACCTTCGTTGCAACCATGTTTTGTTGCCTTAACCTTAGTTAAGATCCCAAATGTATAGTGAAACTATAGTTGAACTTGCTAAGCTAAACCTGGCCTCCAGAGGGCAGGTGTGTGAGACACCAACCAGATCTGTTTGTTCCTTTGAAAGCAGAAAAGAACCATAAAGGTAGTGTTTGCTGTAGGTTAATGCTTAGCTGTGGCAAACTCACTTCAGGCTATGATTTATCATGCTGCTTTGCAACCAGTCCTTGACCATGGTTTAGATATCAAAGACTTAATGCTTTACTACAGTTAAGGAAACCTATCCATGCAACATTCAAGCTGCCACTATGGACTAAAAAATTGGGCCTGGTCACTGGTGCCTCTGTTGCTTCTCCTCTTACCATGACATGAGTACCTGGTCACCCGCCCCCCCTTCACATCATACGATCATTCTTTGTTTTTCACATCATCAATGTCTTATCCCCCACTTTTACCAGTCTTGATTTTCTACACAACTTTAAAACACACCTTTCATAGAGGCCAACCCCTTTTTCTCATGCTGTTCCTCTTTCTCTTCATTTCTCTTCAATGTGTCTACTAATTTTCCTCTCATTTTTAGCTTTTTCCGCTTTCCTTTGTTTTTTCCTCTTCACACTTTATCTCTTATATGTAGGCTTACCATTCATCCTGGAATGTCCGGGTCCATCTCGACCTCTGGGCTCCGGTCCCGGGTTGGTCCCGGGCTTTCTGGGCCCAGATGAAGCCGCCGCAGCTTCAAAAAAAGGTTAAAAGTACCTTTTTTCGGGCGCTGTCATCTTGGATCTCGCGAGATTTCATGAAATCCAAGATGGCGGCGTTCGAAAAAGGTACTTTTTACCTTTTTTGAAGTGGTGGTGGCGGTGGAGGCTGCAGGGGCATGACGGGCAGCAATGGCGGTGACACGATGGGCAGCAATGGCTGCAACATGACGGGCGGCAATGGTGGCGACATGGCAGGCGGCAATGGCGGTGACAACAATGGTGGTGATGACGGACAGCAGCAATGGTGGTGATGATGGGCAGCAATTAGGAATTTTCCTAATTCAAAATCAAATAGCATGTGGGATGGTCAAGGGTGTGATTGGGATCGAAACTGAAGTGGGGCAAGTGGTAAAGCCCCCCCCCCAACTCCCTGCCACAGTTTTGCCCTATTTTGCAGATCCCCTGTGCCATTGCTAAAAAGAAATAAGAAAAAACACTGGACCATGTTGCACATTTTGCATAACAAGTACTGTAGTTTTGGCCTGAGTTGCTCTGGGATCCAATGTTGGCTGAAGAATGAGGTATCAATATTTAAAATAAAGACATCCATACATGCTTGCATAACTAGTGCAGAATGCTTTTCCTTACCACTCCAAGTAAGCACAGACAGCGGTCGGTTATTCAGAGTGAGGATTCCAAGTCAGTTCCATGATGTAGTAGACTCAAGCCCTGGTCCGTCAGTTAATCTCCTGTTAGGTGGATTACAGAGCTTAGAGATCCCTCTTCTCACTGTGGCATACTCTCCCTCCAAATCAGCTTGTAAAAAACTCTGACTGCTTTCAAACAGCGCAATCCTCACTAAAGCTTAGAGTGGCAGAGCATGCGCTCTGCTGCTCTATGCCATCGCAAATGTGCCGTAAAGCATGTTTGCAATGACTTGGGTGTAAGTGGCGCTGGCGCTGAGGTTGGCACCACTCACATCCCCAGGGGACTGACCATGCACCGGGCCACGCAGGTAGGCTCTGCACTGCTCAATGCAGGGGCAGGGATGGGTGTGCCGGCGAGAGAGGGTGGTCATTGGCCGGCCCAGGCTGGGAGGGGGCAGGGATATCGGTGGCAAACTCCACCAATATCCTATGCCTGTTTCCAGGCCAATTTGGCCTTATACGGCCTCCCTGAATGTACGCCAGGTCTGGACCTGGCACACATCCAATGAGGCCCATAGGGCCCCAGCTGGCTGACACCTGGAGAAGGGGATGAACGTACACTTCTCCCAAAGTGCTCCTGGGCTGCCCTGGCGCAGCCCAGGAACGGCCATAGGATACAGCAGCTGGCCCTTCAGGCTGGCCGCTTAAAGTTAGTCAGAATTGCATCAGAATAAGTCATGCAAAAAAATATTCCCAGCATAATGTTTTCATAGGGTCACAGAGATGCCACAGCTGTTCCCCATCCTAAACAGCGAGCTGTAGCTAGAGAGGATCATCGGGTCATGGTAGGGTGGGCAGAGAAATTATGTGATCTTTTACACCTTAATTTTCATCTGGCTCTTCCAAAGTCAAGCTACACATTTCAGCAGTGCTTCTCTTTTTAAAATGCACACATTTAGAAATAAGAGCTTGCTGTGTAAAGTATGCATTTATTTTTGTTATTTAATGTATCACAAGCCTTGTATCTGATTTCCCTGAGCACTAAGAAATGGAGCATATTTTTGCGAGCATGATATATGTTTTTTTTTTACAGTGGTTTTATAGCAAAAGAAAAAAACAGAAAGTGATAGATCAAGGGAGCAATACTGTGGATTATGCAGTCTTTACAAATAGCATCTCCTTTTAATAAAACTCCAAATTGTAAAGTTTCATATGATTTCATCCAATCTGATTCTCAACTCATGCAAAGCAGCTAAAGCGAGATGACGTGCAGAGGAAGCCCATAGGACAGTGTTCCCTGGAGTATTACTCATGCACAGGGCCTGTGCGGGCAATTATACAGCCCCTCTTTCAAACTATGCACCCAAAACATTCAAGGAAACTTTTTATCTGCCTGTACATCAAGAAAACAGTTGCATTTTAAGGCAAAGTAACAGCAATCGAATAAAGAATAGCTATACAAACTGAGGAAATGGCAGTCACATCCTGTCAAGAACAGGCAGGAATGCAGCTTTGGAACTACCCAAGTTGGTAACAGGTTAGACTGACAAAAACAGGATGTTGGATTACTTCTACAATTAGGTGAAACTGCCTCTCCCCCCCCCCCGCTCCAACATATTGCTTCCACTTGTGATAAACTGTGAAAAACCGCCTCCTCTATGGGAAATTTGTGTGACTGCAGAGCTAAAATATGATAAGGTAGCAACACCCACATCCTGGCCAAATGCGTACACAGAGGGTTCAATGTGCCGAAAGGGTCTTTGGACTTGAATTTCTCAGAGTCAAGCACCATCTTGAATAGTAGAAAGACCTAATGGGCTGTAGAGAGCTACTACAGGTTGGTAGCTAAGGGTCAAACATGAGGGATCTGTTATCAGATCTCTTGACACTTTGGTTTTATACTTGAAACAGGTGGCCCAAGACACTGGGTGGCCACTTCTGTCCCATCCCCCTGCCTCACTGGCTGCCCCCCCCTCCTCATGCACGACAGCAACACACATACATACAGCACCACACTATTCTCTTCCTCCTGCGCTCACTGGATATGAAAAGGAGGAGGATGGAGCAGGAAAGGAAGTCTGGAGGAAAGGATAGGAGAATGGTGGATTAAAAGGTCTGACTGTATAACATGACGGTATTATTCATAAATACGAGTTTTCACAATTTTGGCCACTAGTGGTGTCACCCTCCCCCCGAAGGTGTCACCTGGTGTGGTCTGCACCACCCTAGTGACATCACTGCAGGGCCTCTGAGAGGGGGGTAAGGGGGTACAATTGTACCCGGCCCCAGGGTCAAAAATGTGTCAGAAAGGGGACCAAGGAACAAATAAGGGGGGCCCAGGAGCCAAATTAACATGAAGGGAAGGGGCCCAAAATAAACTTTGTACCCCCTGATAAAATTCCTCTGAGTGGCCCTGAGTCACTGATCATGGGCAAACCAAACCAAAAGGAAACCATTGTGAACTGCAGCAGAAAGGGTTGTCAGAAATCAGTGATGAGTCAAGGTACAAAATTCTCCAGAGCACTAACAGTTAAATAAGCAAGGCACTTGCTTCCATCTCCCTAATACCGTATTGTCCTGAGTATAAGACGCACCCTTAAAGTTTGGTGCTATTAAAAAAATTAATTAAATCACTGGCATTAAATTTATAACAGTGATTTAACGAACAGTGCAATCATGTGCATGTCTACTCAGAAGCATGTCCCACTGTTCTCAATGGAGCTTACTCTCAGGAAAATGTGCACAGGATTACAGCCTAAACCATTAATTGCCTGGGGAGGGGGGGATGAAAGTGTATGTGATCTTGCTTTACAAAAGGATACAAAACCCAGCAGACCAGAACACGAAAATTAACAACTGATTACAGCCTGGAAAGGGGAGAGGTATGTGTGCTCTTGTTTTAACAAAGAAAAAGGACATACCATAAGCCCTGCAGGGCAGAGAAGGAGCCCACTGTATCTCTGCCATTATCTCCACTAAAAACAAACACATGCTCCGAAATCTCCTCTTAGCCTCCCTGCTTCTTCCAGCAATGTCCCATGCCATTCAAAGGCCCTCACTGCACAGCTGAGCAGCAGCAGTGAGTATTTTGCTGCCCTTTCTCTGCCGAGCCTGGGGGAGGGGCGGCTGCAAACCCAAATTGCAACAACCTGATTATAAGATGCACCCCTAGTTTAAAAACTTAAATTAGGAGAAAAAAGTGAGTCTTATACTCAGACCTATACGGTAGCCTGGTGGTTTTCTTCACACTGTTCTGACTAATTTACAAAGATGTTGAACATCCTTTGGTCTCTGTGGACAGAACATACAAGTGGACAGCATACCTTGGGGAAAAAAAAAACACCGGGTCATAATTTTGACTTGTGGCATAATTTTACCTCATAAACTTAGGAGCCCCAGGAGGTCATGTGTATTTGCTTCCAAGTAGGGCTCTGCTTGACGTAACAGCATCATCGATCATGCCAGCAACCAACACAGCTCGGGAGACATGATTTGTTAGTTAGCCTAGCCTTGCTTTGCGAACGTTCCAGTCATGCAAGGCATGATGGGAACCGTGCTGACAGAAAGCATTTCAAGGTGGACGGGTGGCAGCGTAGCAGAAGGAGTTTTAAGAAAAGTCGGGTCAGATCCTTGAGTTGATTGAACGGGCTGAGGATCTGGCTATACACGTTTTGTAATGGAGGATTCATCCCTCTCTAAGCAGGAGCCACTGGTTTCGAGAAGCACATGCTATTTATGGCATTGTTGAGCAAGCAGCTACATCATGTCCCTCAACCTCATTTGCTTGGTTTTCCCTCATGTGCTCAGTAGATATTGCACAAGACGTTAGGTGCCTTATGTACCTTTGCTTTTCCCTATTGGTTTGACCTATTTCTTCATAAAGATAAAAAGGGAACACATTTACAGCACAAGTGTACTAACAACTATCAGAGCACATGAGTACCGATCAATATGCTACATCCGAGGAATATGGGAGAGAGCGGAGAAAATGAGGAGAGTGATTTACTGTGCTCTGGTTTCAGCTGGCAGTGATTGCAGTGGGACAACACTTTTTGTTAAAACACCATTTGCTTCTCTTCCTTCCCATGCATGCCTTTTCATTTTGCTGCTGCAGCAGTAGAAGCAGCAGACTGAAAGAGAGGAAACCCCTCATATCATTCAACAGGGGCGTTACACACTGTGAACCCGCCGCTTCTGTTTGTGGAGGAACAACAGCTGGGTGGTTTGAGTGATTTTGCTAAATTTGTTGTGTTGATTTAGTTTCACTGCCATGACTAATTTTATTCTGCTGTGGGACATGTATCAAGATACATCATTCTTTCAGCCAGAAAAGGACACTTATGTGACTAACATCCCGATCCTAAACACATTTACTGGAAAATACATCCCATCGATTTCAATTGAATTTACTTGCATGGAGATGCGTTTAGGATTGAGCTGAAAGCCAAGGAAGCGTTGTGATTCATAAATACTGAGTTTGAGCAGTTCTAGTGAATTGTTTTAAAATGAATGTTTGGCAATTGCTTCCCTCCTCCCACCCCAAGCCTCATTAGCTTATATCTATCATGGCAACATTTTTGTTTAGAGACGGAACTGAACCACAACTACTCACTATTTGGCGGAAGATTTGTGTCAATGTTGAAAATTACTTCTCCTTTTAAATTTTTTTTTTTTTTTTTGGCATCACTCCTGAAAATATTTACAGCAGTGGCATAGCTAATGTGCCGCGGGGGTGGGGGGTGGGTGGGGAGATGACGTGTTTCACATCATCGCCCCGCTCCTTGCACTCCTGGAAGGCTTCATTTGAAGTGGGTGGCGCAGTGGGTTAAACCGTTGAACCATGAGCTGTCAATCGAAAGGTCGGCAGTTCGAATCCGCGACGGGGTGAGCTCTCGTTGCTTGGCCAGCTCCTGCCAACCTAGCAGTTCCAAAGCATGTTAATGCGAGTAGATAAATAGGTACCGCTTGCGGGAAGGTAAACAGCACTCCATGTTCCAGCTGCATGCTACGCACTGCAGCAAGGAGAGTCATGCCAGCCACATGACCACGGAGGCGTCTTCGGACAACACTGGCTCTTCGGCTTTGAAATGGGGATGAGCACCACACCCTAGAGTCGGATACGACTGGACTTAATTGTCAGGGGTCACCTTTACCTTTAGGAGACAGGGCAGGTGAGAGGGCCCAAACAAAGCGCTGAAGACGGTGCAGAAATGTTCTACAGCTGCAAACACAACCACTCCGGTGGCTTCAAAAAAGTACCTGTGGAGCAAAAAACTGCTGCCACGGCTCCTCCTTGGGAGGAGATTGCAGCTGTCACCCAAGGCACAGCAACCCCCCAGCCCTAACCTGGCTACGCTACTGATTTACAGACTCATTTACATTGCCCTGTCTTGCTCTTCTTAGCTGAGTTCATTTTTTCCCTCAGCATGCAACCCAACCTGATTGGCTGCATAGCGTACAGATATAATTGTATTCATTACACAATCCCAGATTAGCTGGGATCACGGATTTGGCCAACCTAGAAAGCACTGTACTTATATTCAAATGGCTTCATTTACCTTCTCTGACATCATTGCCTGGGATCATCTCTATGTAAATAATCCAAGAACAAGAAGGGAGATCATGGCACTAAAGATTTTTAAAATGTGAATATTCATAAAATAAAGTGGTTTTGACACGAGTATGGAAACAATTAGCCACATTCATTTCAATGAGACTCTCTCCAAGGGAAGTATATTACTGTATAAGATTGCAGCTCTAGTGAGTTAATGGCCGAGGCAAGATTTGAACGGGGGACATTCTGATTTACAGATTATATTAATGGTCTCTGCTTGTCAATGGGAATCTTTATAAGAGAGTCTTGCTAATTCTGTTCCAGCATGTTTATTTTCCTGAAGAAGGGTTTTGCAAATAAAAATAGCAAGGAAAGATTTGTCTGAAAGGGTAATTTAGAATGCATTCATCACGTATATACCTAGAGTAAGAGAGGGGACAATGGGTAATGGTATGAAACCATCATGGTGTTGACTAACGCTTGCATAATACCCCTAGCACATCTGAGAGAAATATAGCTGCACTAGACAACAGCTTATGCATATTTGTTCCCCATGATTTTCCTTGCTTGGCTCATTACAGGGTGAGCTCAGGAATCAAATTACTCATTGCAAACATGTGCCCAGAAAGCAAATCTGAAAACTGCTGAATCCTGCCAAAATGGATTTGACATATTTAGGGCATCGGTTCTAAATTATAGATACCTGTGTGAGAGAGAAGACCTGGCCACATACAGTACTGTACTCATACAGCCCAACTCTCACTCCCTGACAAAACAGAATTGTTTCTCTCCCCCCACCCAGGTAGTGTCTTTAAAGCATTTGCACCTTGCTCTTTGGCTGCCAAAGCTCCCAGAATGGCTTACAGAAAATCAATCAATGGGGAAATAATGACAATAAAAAGGAGTGTGTGTGTGTGTGTGTGTGTGTGTGTGTGTGTGTGTGTGTGTGTGTGTGTGTGTGTGTGTGTGTGTGTGTGTGTGTGTGTGTGTGTGTGTGTGTGTGATGTCTCATTGACTTGCTCTTCTCCTCCTTTTCCTCCTCACAGGGTAGTTGATTGTTTTGTGGCCATTGTGGAAGAAAGGAGCCCACTCCACCTTAGATACCAGCACATGGTAGTGGTGAACAGTGCTGGCTTTTCCTTTTCCTTCGCCTTCTCTACCTCACAGGACAGAGCATGTTCTATGGCTGCAAGGAATGGGGAGAGACCTACTCAGGTTGACGTTTAACAGCGCAATTCTGTGCAACAACGCGCCAGGGGAGCACCCGCTCCCCTGGCACTGGGTGTCATGAAAGCGCCGTAAAGCACTTTCGCGCCACCTAGAGAGTAATGGTTGCCGGGGCAACAGCTGGCAGCCCGCCGCCTGCTGGGGGACTGTCCCTACGCCCGCCGGACCAGGTAAGCCCTACACCTGCCTGTGCAGGCGTGGAGGGAGGGCAGACCGAGCAGGGGGAGGGCGGGGATATCGGTGGCGAGCTCCGCCAATATCCCCAGCCCTCCCCCAGCCCTCCCCCAGCGCAGCTTGCCCTGACACCTGGCCCTCGACTGTACGCCAGCTCCAGAGCTGGCATACATTCGAGTAGGCCCATTGGGCCTAGGCCGGGTTGCACCGAGGGAAGGGGATGATCGTCCCTTTCCTCGAGGTGCACCCGGGCTGCCCCAGGGCAGCCTGGGACCTGCCTAGGATACCGCGGCAGGCCCTTTAGGCCAGCCGTGTATCCTTACACTGGACTGGGCTGCCCATCAACTTTACATAGCACACTTGCATTAACTTTTGAGTGAAAACACATCTAGGCTTGTGACTCCCCAGCGGAATTAAATAGCAAGATCTTAACTAGTTTTACTGAGAACAAGAAGTAAACACCATTGATTTCATTCTTTGGTCATTGAATTTATGTAGTGTTGCAAAATCTGCACCAATACTAGTGCAACCATTGTGATTTGACTTTACATTCAGTTGAATTTTGTTGTGAGATTGAACTTTGAGCCTGAAATCACATTTTAAAATCCATATTTTAGAAACATTCCCAGTTCCACCTTTATTTCAATGGGTCAACTGAGTTTATTCTAAGAAAACATGGAGATCTTGTTCAAGGAAATCTGAATTAAGAAAATGTTTATTCAGGAATGTGTGGATACGTCCATGTGACTTTCAAACAAATGCGTTGAATCCTCTCAGGTTCTCAGACTAGAGGTGAGACTGGGAGAATCTCTGCTACCATCAGAACCATTCCTTGTAGCAGAGGCGTAACAAGGGTGGAGCGAAGGCAAGTAGTTCTGCAAGACTCCGTTACACTGGAGTCAGCGGCCCCTCCCCCTTGCTGTTGGAGCCATTCTGGCAGCAAAAGCAACATGCAGGACACTCCCCTGTTGCTGCTGGAATGGCTCCAACAGCAAAGGGGAGGGGCCGCTGACTCCAGTGTAACGGAGTCTTGCAGAACTACTTGCCTTTGCTCCACCCTTGTTTCACCACTGCCTTGTAGCTTGGAATGGTGTACTAGGTGCACTATCAAAAGGTGTCTGGCTAGGGTTGGCTTCCAGGCCAAATCACCTTGCGCCAAAGAATAAAGAAGTACACACAAGCAGATAGTAGGCCATCTCTCTTGAAGTCATGAGAGCAGCCAAGCCCCATCCTGCAGTTCAACTCATATCTGAAACAAGAAGATGCTTATTCATTAAAAACAATATGCAAGAATCAAATTACAAATGAATCCTAACCTTTCACACCGTGGTGCTCGGTGGTCAAGAAAAGCTCCTCCCATAAATGTAAGGAGGGCTTTGCTCTCAGAATGACTCCTTTAAAGACAGCAGTTCTCCTGTTCATGGAAAGCGCTCCTGACCATGTGTGAAAGATTATGATCCAACCTGAAATATCAATGGTTCTGGCCTGCCCAACTGTACAGCAGTGGTTCCCAAACTGGGAGGCGCAGCTCCCAGGGGAGCCGTGGAAACCACGGGGAGACATGGAGTGCCACGGAATCCTCTCAGAAAACAGTGCAGTGGCGTTTCCACGGTAGGGGCCGCACCGTAAGTCATGCCCCGTGCTAGTACCATGGTAACGAACCGGAACGAGGAGGCTCCTGCCCGTTCGCCTTCACAGCGCGAAATGGCTCCGCCGGTGAGAGGGCGGGGCCTCCTCGCTCCGGTTCGTTACCATGGTACTAGGACGGGGCGCGACTTACGGTGCGGCCCCTACCGTGGAAACGCCACTGAAACAGTGCAATGCCAATTGGCAGGTATCAACATCATGGAATGGGAAGCCGCAACCAATGGTCGCCAATGGTCAAGGGAGCCACAGGTTGAAAACGTTTGGGAAACACTGCTGTACAGTAACTGGTTCAGATAGTATCATCGTCAGCATTTTAGGCCTTGATCCTACGGCACTTCATTGGGAGTAGGATCTGTTGTCCTTAGTAGAAAATACTGCAGAGCTGACTAAACACGCATAGGACTGCACTGAATGGCCGCAACAGCGGTGACAGCAAACCAGCATCCAGTTGGCATAAGCAAAATACAGTATAGGAAGTCCTCACTTAAAGTTGTCGATAGGTTCTTCTTGGAAACTGCAACTTTAAGCGAAATTTATAAGGAAACCAATTTTACCATAGGCTAATTGATAAATGTAAACGTTCTCATGGCATTTTCCCATCAACGAAATGACTTTAAACGAAACAGCTTTAAGTGAGGACTTACTGTACATGCCTCCTTTCAAGTTTTTCATGCTCCTTCCAAATATTTATTCCTTCTGAAGGGTGGAACAGAAATTCTCCCTGAGTGTACTTTCCTGTTGGAAGGAGTTTACATGTCCCAATCCTTCTGCTGCAAAAAAGAAAAAGAAAGGACCCACATGGGTGTGTGCACACATTGCATTTTGCAGCTAGGCAACTAGTTCTTTTATCTTGTTCAATCTTGTCTCACAATCAAGCTTTTCTGACCGGTAACATGGAAACACAATGGAGGAGCTATTTTCTTATCAGGTATATACATGATGGCGCTGCATTTCGGGGATTTGAAAGAACAGACAGAAATCTTGCTTCTTGCGTAGATGAAGTAGATGGTCTCAGTGATTGGGACTGGCTGCTGCCATAATCCCATGTCAGCTTCTTAACGATTATTCTAGTTAATTTGAAGAATGTCACATTCATCTACTACTTGTGATTACTAAATGTAATTACATCTGGAACAGTTTTGATGAACAAAAGCAAGTTAGACTCTAACCCAGAATCAAGGTATATTACAATAAACTGCCCAAATTGCTTTTTTTTTTTTAATATCAATCTAAAAATACAGGTTCATGGATGTCATTGGTTATAAGCCATTGAGAGAGAGAGAGAGAGAGAGAGAGAGAGAGAGAGAGAGAGAGAGAGAGAGAGAGAGAGAGAGAGAGAGAGGAGTGCTATCCTAATCATCGGAGTGCAGGTCTCACATTTCCTATATACATGCTAAGGTAAAGGTAAAGGTGACCCCTGACAATTAAGTCCAGTCGTGTCCGACTCTAGGGTGTGGTGCTCATCCCCATTTCAAAGCCAAAGAGCCAGTGTTGTCCGAAGACGCCTCCGTGGTCATGTGGCTGGCATGACTCTCCTTGCTGCAGTGCGTAGCATGCAGCTGGAACACGGAGCGCTGTTTACTTTCCTGCAAGCGGTACCTATTTATCTACTCGCATTAATATGCTTTGGAACTGCTAGGTTGGCAGGAGCTGGCCAAGCAACGAGAGCTCACCCCGTCGCGGATTCGAACTGCCGACCTTTCGATCGACAGCTCAGGGTTCAACGGTTTAACCCACTGCGCCACCCGCTAGAAATATATTATTAAAAACACTACCTCTCTGAAGGATATTCTCTGACCTTGCAAAGGTTAGGGTTAGATTTCCCCCAGAAACTATTCCTGCCTCCCCCCCAATTCTCCTCAAAATTATTCTCCATGAATCTTGATGGTGAAGATTATCTCAAAGTGCATGCTTCAATACAGAACATAGGTAATGGTATCCCTTGACATTTGTGTCCAGTTGTGTCCGACTCTAGGGTGTGGTGCTCATCTCCATTACAAAGCTGAAGAGCCAGCACTGTCTGAAGACGCTTCTGTGGTCATGTGGCCAGCATGACTCTCCTTGCCGCAGCGTGTAGCATGCGGCTGGACATGGAACGTTACCTCCCCGCAAGCGGTACTTATTTATCTACTCGCATTAACACGCTTTCAAACTGCTAGGTTGGCAGGAGCTGGGCGAAGAGGCGACAGCTCACCCTGATGCGTGGATTTGAACTGTCAGCCTCTTGATTGACAGCTCGTGGTGATTTAAGTGATTTAAGCCCAATACATAACATACTGGTAACCATTTCACATGAGACCATTTTGCAGTGGCATCCAACATGTGACAGTATTTGAACAGATGGTTTGCCATTGTATTCAACTCATTCTACAAAGTGGCATGCAGTAGTTTCAACTGGTACAAAAATGCTGCAACCCATTTAGTTGGGCTTGCTCCTAACATCACCCCTATGTTATCTGAGCTGCACTGTCTAGCTATGAGCTTCCAGGATCAACGCAAGGTGCTGGTTCTTTCATTTGAAACCCTTAAAGCAGTGTTTCCCAAACTTTTTCAAACTGCAGCTCGCTTGACCATTGACAACCATTGGCTGTGGCTCCCCATTACATTATGTTGATGCCTGCTAATTGGCATTGCACTGTTTTCCGAGAGGATTCTGTGGCACTCCGCGGCTCCCCTGGCTGGTTCCCAGTTTGGGAACTACTACTGCCCTAAAGGCTTGGAGCCTGAATACCTTAGGGAGCCTCTTCCCCCATACCTGCTACCTCCAGGGACAGTTCATGTCTTCTCACCACTAAATCCCCACCTCGAATGTTACCATCCCCACCATTTTGCTGCAAGTGGGCACATGGTGGACAAAGAGAGAGGTGGGAGCTCTCTTACCTTGATCTGCTCTCTGTGTGCAGCCTCTGTATTAATGTGGGACAAATTGCATGTGGGCTCATCTCTCCCTGCCCACCTGGGGCTTTGGTAAGTAGATGGGTAGGTGAGGAGAGGTGCTCTGCCACAGCAGCTTCCCCCCCCCCAAGGGAGATGGGGGCTACCACTGCCACAGTCTTCTTCCGATTCAGCCTCAGCAAGTCAGAAGAGAATTGAATCACTGACCAGAGCATCTCTGTTGGCATCAGGCTCACTCAGTTCGCCACCCCTCCAACTTTGCCCTTTGGTGCGACATTTTCAGATTGTCTCATGGAAAGGCTGGCCCTGGCCACCCCCTGTCACTTCCTTCTGGATCTGAAGCCTTTCTCCAGTGCTGCAACCTGGTGCCGTATGGCAGGCACTGATTAGGAGCAGGGTTTTTTCTCTCCTGACTCCAATGTTCTCAAACTCTTTCCCATTGCAGGCCTGGTTGGCCTCCACCTTGTGTTCCTTCCACTGATGGGCAGCTATGGTGGTGTTGTTTTTTGCAGGGCACTTGGTCTGAGGTGAGGTTTGCTGCTGGATGCTTTTTTGGGTCTCCTTCTTTACTGTTTAATTGTTTTATGCTTTTATACTGTTTTGTATGTCATTATTGGTTGTTTTTGTTTTGTTTGTGTGACTCATTTATTTTTACTATTGTTTTCTGCTTTGTACTGTAATTCATGGAAAAGAGACGGAGAAAGGCCATTAAAATTAATCTGCCATTTGACTTCTCCACTGGGCGGTGCATGTATACATTGACGCAGACATTCGCCCAAATCTTTTGACCTTTTCACCCCCAAAATGGATTGGAACCATCATAGACGTTGAGTTATGCTATGTCATACATGTGGTGGCAAGTGGAAACTCCACACCCCACCGCATGTATGGGATTTCTGGTTTGTAGAGGAAATGGTTTTTGAAGAGGGCTTTTAAGAAAAGACAGATGACTCAATGAACACAGAGAAGTCTGTTCTGGGCATGTGGTTACAGGAGCGCCCCACTGTTTGGAACTAGGCCAAAAAGAACATACCATGCTGTGCGATATGGAACCATCCTGTAGTCACCAGGAAATAGGCTGAGTGATTTGATTGTTCTTTTTACATCCCTAACATGTTACGTGGGAAGGAGGTGAATGATGCATACAAATTTAGTTTTTAATATGCAAAACACAGAACTCCCTGCTCCAAGAGATTCATTCACTTCCAGGCAACCTGCTTTCCAGCACAGGGGTAGCATCGTGGTTAGCCAGCTTGGGCATTGGCCAAGGACCCAAGAGGACCCACTGTTGTGTCCCAAATGTTGCACCCCAAACTTTACTCCTGGGGGAGCAAACTAGTATTCCCTTTAATTAACTCCAATAGTCCACTTTAGGCAAAGTTAGCTCCTTTCCCCTTTAAATTGCAATTGTGTGTCAAAAGAAAACACTGAACTTTAAGGCAACTACTTACAAGATTTTTTACTTTCCCAGCAATAAATGTCCATTAGCCCTTCCTGGGCAGATAAGATTCTACTTAACTAACGAGGGTCCATTTCTGTAGAGAAGTCCAGCTCATTACTTCACGGCAGTAGAATCTCCTTGTTGCCTTTCTCCCGTCCAGCAAAGAGTCTTGTAGCACAAAGTCCAATCAATCCCGGTCTCTCCACCTTCCAGTCAGGCAGAGCGTCTCCCAATACCAGTCAATCCAGGTGGGTAGTCCATCCAGGTGAGCAGTCAGTCCAGCAGAGTATCCCCGTCTGGAGCAGAGTCGTCGTCGTCGTTGCTCGGCAATCTGGCAGCATGTCCCCGTGGCGAGCTGGCGAGGCTCCTTCCGTCTCCTACTGCTGCTGCTTTTATACTGATAGTCCCCATCAACTCTCTACTGGCTACAGCTGTGGGCTTACAATCAATGCCCTCATTATTGCCCACAGCTGTGAGAGTTCTAATTAGTGCTAATTGAGTGCAGCTGCAAGCCACACCCACTGCACTCAAAGTCCCAGCTTCATTCCAATTAGTAGCAACACCTGTGGGCCACGCCCAATTGCTTGCAGGTGTGCTAACAACCCACGCAGTCCTGGGTGTTAACCCCTTGCTGTCCAATCTTGTCAAACAGGCAATCCTTTAACCCCTTCCTTCCCGGACCTGTCAAAACAGGGGACCACTGCTAATACCACTAACTCCTCGCCAATCTTCCGCAATTTCCACTACACCCACTAGTCATCCAACCCTTGAGCCCTTAGTACCAGTGGCAACGGCAGTGCCCAAAGTGATTACAGGTGTTCCGTGCTTAACAACGTTCTGCTTAATGACCCCCTGCATATACAATAGGGGGTCATTAGCAGAACGTCATGGGTCTCTTTCCCTACCTTTTTGGCCTCTCCCTGGTCGTGGGCCTCTCCAGAGGCCTGTTCCTGGCCTCTGCGGGCCTCGGAATGGTCCACAGAGGCCTCCGTAATGCACTTCATTACGTAATGCATAATGGCCCACAGAGGCCTCCGTTTAGCGGCCTCCGGAGTCCCGAGGCACCTCTCGCTGGATCCATGGATGGTGAAATATTATCCAAGCCTACAGATAAGGAGGGTCCACTCACTAATAATAATGACTGGGATGGTAGATCTGGGGATCACTGAGGGCAGGATAGCATCTTGTGATAGCCCAGCATTTCTGATAATCTGGAACCGCATAGGTCCTGAAGTTGATGGACCCTTAGAGTTTTATTTATTTATTTATTTATTTATATACCACCTTTCTTATCCTCAGATTGCTCTTCAGATGTTATTCAAGGCGGTTTACATAGGCAGGTTTATCTAGATCCGATAAGGATCTTTACAATATTGTTCTGTATAGAACCCTACAATTCCAGCTGGTTTCCTCCATGAGGTAGTTATCTTCACTAGCTGCTGAACACAAGCCTCGAGCTCTCCACAGGACGCCACAGATCATGCTGAACAGGGTCTGTCACTGACATTCTCAGCATTCCAGTCTGTTCTCTCACTGCACCACACAACAGCGACTCCTCTCTGCCACCGAGGGTCATGACAGCTTATCAGTGACTTCCTGGACTCCCTTCCAGCATGAAAACTGACTGTTCCTGCTTAGCTTCCGGCAGTCTTCAGGCAGTTCAACCTCGGGACCACACCTCCTGTATTGTAAATACTGTAGATACTGTATTTTACTGTATTATTGTTTAAATGATTATTTTAGACTCCTATTTTATTTTATTATGTAAGCTTTATTTTTAACAGAGCATTATTTTTAACAGAGCATTTTTAAATAATTTAACATTATTTTAAAAGAGCATTATTGATTGCCCTTATCGGGAGAAAGGCGGGGTAAAAAATCTTTAAATAACATTAAATAAATACAGTAAAACCTTGGATTGTGAGCATAATTTGTTCTGGAAACGTACTTATATTCCAAAGCACTCATATATCAAAGCGAATTTCCCCATAAGAAATAATGGAAACTCAGATGATTCGTTCCACAACCATTTAATCATATAAAAATGATCACAGTAATACAAAATACAGTATAAAGTCAAAATAAAACAAATTAACCTGCACTTTACCTTTGAAAAGAATCGTGGCTGGTGTGAGGGAGATGAGAGAGAGGAGAGAAGGAGGAGTGTAGGACGTCTATCACGAACGTTGTTGTGTAGGACGTTATTGTGTAGGAAGTCTATCACTAACAGGATCACTGCTATCTGTTGGCTCACTGGACTGAGACTAGGAGACGATTACCCACAATCCCGCAGCGAGAGAGACTACTCGCAGAGTCCTCACCGGCGCCTCAAGAGTGAGAGAGACTACTCGCAGAGGCCTCACCGGGCCTCACCGGCGCCTTCCTCACAGGGCTGCCACCATGTGCCTTTCCTTCTATGCACAATCGTGAGGGCGGCGTGAGAAGGCAGCCGTTCAGTGGTGGAGCCTGAGCGTAGCGCCCCACGCCCGGAGCAGTTGCTCCTCGGGCTCAAAAACCTACTTGTAATGCAAGACATCGCTTGTTAATCAAGTTAAAATTTAAAGTAGTATGTATATTTTCATGGCTTGTTACAATAGAAAGTGAGACAATTCTTATGGGATTTCCAGCCATGTATCGTTCTTTATTGAGGAGATAAAGTTGATCTTAAACTTGCCTTAAACTTAAACTTGGGCAGGCAAGCAAAAACTTTAAAACCTTCGCTTAACGTTTCCTCCCGGCACTTCGGGACCTCTTCAGAAGCAGCACTGAGAACAAGACCAGTACCAGTACTGGCAGTTGGATACAGTTCCGTAGAACACAACACAGAAATTAAAGCAAAACTAACGTTGAAAAGCGCAGGAAATACTAAAATGGTTCATTACGAGTGGAAGATGCGGTTTCCCGGGTTGGCTGGGAGTAAACCCTCTCATGCGCTGACCGATATTGACCTAGCACAGCGCTGTTTGTACGATTTATTTATGAATGGCAGCCAGATCCGATTCACAGATTTCAATTCTTGTTGACGATTCATAAGTGCACCAGGTTTTTGGGCGATGGAAATAGCTTCCAGGTTTTCTTCCAAAGAAAAATTGATGATTACGAACACGTTAAAAGCTAATGGATATAAAGAAAAACAAATTGAGGCAATTTGGGATAAACAATTGAAAAAAGCCAAATATATCCCTACAATAGAGGAAATTAATAAAAACAAGGAGAAAGAACAGAAGGAAACAAATAATAAGGAATTCAAATGGCTAGCTCTACCTTATTTGAGGAGCATTACGGACAAAATTGCCTACATTTTTAGACAGCATGACGTAAAAACTATATTTTTGCCTACAACGAAGATCCAACAGTTGCTGGGTAATCCTAAAGATAAGAGGCCAGATATACGGGTATACGAAATCCCATGTGGTATCTGTCATTGTTCATATATAGGACAAACGGGGAGATGCATTAAAACAAGAATACAGGAACACGAACGGGCTGTCAAAGCTGGACAAGAAGAAAAATCTGCGCTAGCTACACACACGGCAGCTACCGGACATTGGATTGATTTTAAAAACACACGCTCTCTTTTTCATGAGACTAACATTAGGCATCGTCAAACCTGGAAGCTATTTCCATCGCCCCAAAACCTGGTGCACTTATGAATCGTCAACAAGAATTGAAATCTGTGAATCAGATCTGGCTGCCATTCATAAATAAATCGTACAAACAGCGCTGTGCTAGGTCAATATCGGTCAGCGCACGAGAGGGTTTACTCCCAGCCAACCCGGGAAACTGCATCTTCCGCTCGTAATGAACCATTTTAGTATTTCCTGCGCTTTTCAACGTTAGTTTTGCTTTAATTTCTGTGTTGTGTTCTACGGAACTGTATCCAACTGCCAGTACCGGTACTGGTCTTGTTCTCAGTGCTGCTTCTGAAGAAGTCCCGAAGTGCCGGGAGGAAACGTTAAGCGGAGGTTTTAAAGTTTTTGCTTGCCTGCCCAAGTTTAAGTTTAAGGCAAGTTTAAGATCAACTTTATCTCCTCAATAAAGAACGATACATGGCTGGAAATCCCATAAGAATTGTCTCACTTTCTAAGTTAAAATTTATTAATTTTTTTGCTTGTTATGCAAAACACTCTCAAACCAAGTTACTCTCAATCCAAGGTTTTACTGTAAATTATTTTTAGAATGGAAAAATGGTGGATCCTTATAATGCATTATTATTATTATTATTATTATTATTATTATTATTATAGTTCTCTATTTTTAAACAGCAAAGTTCAATTAATAGCAATAAAATTTACATCTCACTGCTCTTTTGACTTTGTGTTCCCAGTGGAGAGCCCTTTCTCTGGGTAGCCCCAGCTTACTAACTACCGTACTTTGAGAGCGCCATCCCCTCATTCTCTACACTGCTTCTCTGCTTCATATGCTCTGAACCTGCTTTGTTGTCTACTTGTACTACTGATGACCTGTATTTTTTCGTTTATGCATCTACAATCTATTTTTCTTTATTTCCTGACGCCCCCCCCCCCCAGACTGTCCATTTCCTTTCTCTTGGCATAAGTCCTGCTCCTCCTACTTGCTTTCTTAGCACCACTCTAAGGGCTGAGTTCTGAAAAGTTATGTGGGACAAATTGCTTCACTAAACTCTGCCAAAACGTTCAGAAATGTTTTGGAAAAGATTCTACAGACCACTAGACATGGGCAAAGAGACCTAATAAGGCTAAGCTCTTGATGGATGCTCTGAAGCCTCCTGCACAATGAGAGGGTGGCAATATCACAGCCCCCTCAGCTTGCTGAGAGTTTGTAGCAGATGAAGCAAAGCCTAGTGAGGCCCAAGACTTCCCCAAGCCATGATAGGCTCCTTCTCATCTGCCCTGGTATACTGAAAGCCACGTCTTTGTCCCATCAATTCATCAGGGGCCTCCAAATGTGGCTGTTCCATGGCGGTTTCTGCATTTCTGAAATAGGTTCGGAACCCGTTAGAAAGCCGTAAGTTGTGGATCGACTACAGAAATTTAATTTAATTTATTTAAACCCTGCCTTTCTCCCACACTCAGGGCACTCAAGGCGGCTTACAACGTAAAAACAGTACAGATATAAATTTAAAAACATTAAAACAGAACAATAAACAGACTCCAATGGACCACATGCTCCTATCCCCCCCATTTACCCCCCCTCCCCGCATTATCTACTAAAAACAAAAAGTTTTTAGGCTTAGGTTTTGGTGAGGAGAATGGTGAGGATGGCGAGGAGAATGGAAGAAAAACATATTCTGCCTTCACTGGAGTAACCATTAATTATAAACAGCTGTTTTGCTTTCTGATTAAAGTACTCATTTTCTTGCGAGAAAGTTGTAGCTCTTGCTTTACAATGTGAGAAAAAAAATCACTATAGTATACAAAACACAATTGACTGGATGACTGAGCTACAGCACTTCCAGACGAACTTTTGCTCATATGATTCAATGGACACAGGTAAAATGCCTCCTCTTATGTACTAGGTTGCCATAATTATGGTCTAGAGCCGTTTCTGAATTAGTTCCAGCTAGTTAGCTCCACTGCAAGACAATTGAGAGTTTCAGACTGTCATCATTTGAGAATTCCACACAGTCTGATGATGGATTCATATAAAAGGCAAAATCTATTATTTATACACAGTAGGAAAATAAACCGTCTGACTGGGCTGGCACATGAAGTATGCAAAGGCATTTCATTTTTGACGGTTGGAAATTTTAAACTCAAGCAGCTTTTAATCAACGTCCCATTGCAAAACAAAGTTTAGCATTTTTATTTCTTATTCGCTGGCAATGCAATGTAACTAAAGACAGAAGCTGCAAACGCTTTATGGCCTATTACTCAACATGTGCTTATAATAAATTAGGTATAAATGACAGCTACTTTGGACTAGCAGCTTCAACAAAGAGAAATGGAAAACCAAATTCATTGGAAGACTTGAAGTGGTTCTGTGGAGAGACTGTTTATATTTCGGCTGCAACCCGAAAAGAAAGCCCACGTGTCCATCAACCACAACTGCAGCATTAAACAGCTGGGACAGGTATTGATCCTAGAACAGGGAGACAACCCACTTTACAACAGGAGGTTCCTTTACATCTCATATATGCAGAACCTTTTGGTAGGCTTACCATATTTTCCTGGACCCAGTCCAGGACCCCCCCCCCCGATTTTTTTTGGGGGGGCGCCAAATTTTTTGGGAATGTTTTTTGTTTTGGGGTTTTCCTTTCTTTCAATTGATTTTTTTTTAAAAAATTGATATTTTTTAAAAAGTATTTACCCCCTTACTGTGGCTGTGGCTGTGGCCATGGCCGCCGCCGCCGCCACCGCTGCTGCTGTCATCGCTGCCGCCATTTTAACCAAGGATTATTGCTGCGCATAAGCGGCCTGGCAGTCCTTCCGACGAAGGGCTTCCAGACCGCTTGTACGCATGCGTGCGGCTCGCAAATTTTGCGAGCCGCACGCATGAAAACAAGCGGCCTGGCAGTCTTTCCGATGAAGGGCTTCCAGGTCGAGCCGCGCGCATGTGAGCGGCTCGCAAAGCCGCACGCATGCAAACAAGTGGCTCGGCCGGCAGTCCTTCCGATGAATGCGTGCGTGCGGCTTCGCACAAGCGGCCCAGGAGTCCTTCCAAACGAAGGATTGTGCGTGTCTCAGCCTGGAAGCCCTTCGTCGGAAGGACTGCTGGCCGCTTGTGCTCAGCAATAATCCTTGGTTAAAATGGCAGCAGCGGTGGCTGCAAAATGGGATGGCGCCATACCTCCCGGGATGCCGGGACCCAAGCCCGAAATCCGGGAGGGTCCCAGCCATTCCAGGACATATGGTAAGTCTACCTTTTGGTACATCTCACTCAGCATATTTTTTTTTCAATATTCTCAATATTTTACTTTTAATTTGTGGCCTTTATCGTTTATTAATTTGGGTGTGTTTTATGTTATTATCATGATAGTTTTGTTGTTGTTGTTGTTGTTTTTATCTTGAGCACTGCCCCAAATTAGAAATGAATTTATTGATTTTACCCCTGGTTAAACTGGCTAATAACCTCTTCTACTGTAACATACAGCTTTTCATTTGCTCGTATTTTAGGAATGGCCAATAAAATATGAAACTGGCAAAGAATTTCTGTCATGTTGGCTGTTGACCTAGACACTTTAGGGACATGACTTGGTTTACTTGGTTTACTTGAGTTATCTAAAAGAATTTACTCCAAGGTGGTGGAGGTGCAGGGGATCAGAATCCCAGAAGGCCACACGTTGGCAGCAGTGCTACGCAGACTGGCCATCAACTCAGTCAGTCATCAGATTGGGGTGGGGATTGGGCCAGGTCAGGGTGGATCAGGGGCAGGATGGAGGTGGATCCCGGTGGCAGTCACGTATGCCAAATCTGGAACCCTCATCCTAGGCAAAAGAGCTGGTGCAGGTCTGAGTAGGGGACCACAGAGCAGCTTGAGAGATAAGTAAAATGTTTCTTTACTTACCTCTCCTGACTGGCCTGGTCCTCAGCTGGCCCATGAGATGCAGTGGCCACTGTGTCAGCAGCCCTGTGCCATGCAGGCCAGCCCAGGATTGGATCGGGCCATTAGTCCCATTAAACTCAAGAGAACTTACTTGCAAGTAAACATGCACAGACTCAAACTGCACAGACAAAAACACCACCAAACTTTTAAATAAAGATCCCAAACACTTATAATATTAAACACTGAAATAAATGTGAGCTTCCCAGGCCAGAGAAAACCCACACAGACATGGGGAGAATGTTCAAACTCCACATAGACAATGGCCCCAGCCAGGAATCGATTTTTTTCCTCAACAACTTAAGTCAACTAAACAACTCAACAACTTCTCAACAACTTTTAAGTATAAAGTCGTTTTGTTTTAAATGACTTATAACGAAACGACTTTAAGTGAGGTCTTTTCTCTTGCTGTACTAGCAATGGAGGTTTCCCCGCACACAGATAACTAGGCTTACCAGATCTCCAACCGGGACAGAGTGTTAGACCTTTAGGAGAAGGAAGTTGGGCAGGTGCAGCTTGTTAAGTCCTAGAGCACAATCCTAGGCATGTCTACTCACAAGCAAGCCCCACTGAACACAATGGGGCTTGCTTCTGAGTAGACATGCCTAGGATTGTGCTCTAAGATTTAACAAACTGCACCTGCCCACATTTCTGCTCCTAAAGGTCTAGCACTCTGTCCCGGTTGGAGATCTGGTAAGCCTACAGATAACTGAATCACTTGTATGAAAGTTAACTTCAAATTGGAAATGACTCCTTTTTTCGGTTCCCCACTAGGTGTCGCTGTTGGTGGCTCTGTGTTGGAATGTGCCAAGAAGGAAGGGCCTTGAGAGGAAAGGAATCCTGTTGTAACAACACCAAATGTGCTGCTAAGGATCCAGACGTATCTAGGCTCAATATACGTGTCCACTGGTATGAGGAGGCAAACCTTGGAGCAGGTTCTGATTTCAAATCTCAGAGAGATTCCCTTTGGGCAGGCAGAGTTGCCTTCTTATGCAGAGGAAGTGTGACTGCCTGTTGTCCGATCAGTGAAGTTTCCTTTACGTGTGGTACGAGGCAAGACTACTACAAAATGTTCCACATTAGAGGAAGAAGAAGCCAGTGAGAATGACAGCTACGTGCTGAGCAAATCCCAGGGAGCAATTTTAACAAACCACGTGGGAATGCTGTTGGCTCTGTGTGTATAAAGGAGTGTTTTCAAAGCACCTTGGTGAAGAAAGCAAATATTTGCAATAATATTGGGGGAGGGGGGAATTCCTGATTTAGGGACAGAACGGTGTCCCTTTCTGTTGCCACAGATGAAAGCTGGCTTAAAACTGCAACAGAGCTTTTGAAAGACATTCTTAAGATCAGGACACACCAAGCTTCCTGAAACTGAAAATCAAAGATACAAACAAATGAAATGATTGTGCCCCCCCCCCGTGTTTCAAGTAAAACACCATAGTGCGTCCCTGAAAGCCACACATCACCCCTGTCCTGCAAGCACTGATGAATGGGGCAATCCAAATAGGGAGAATTGCTCAAGATCCCGCATAGCTGGTCCCTTTCATTTCCCCCATTGCGTCTGTACATTCTGTTGCTTCTGGTTCTGCAAAGAGGAACTCGGGAATGCAGAAAGTCCCTGTCACACATGTGACCTGGCTATGATGACTGTTTTTCAAACAGTGTTTTGGGGAACCCTGGGGTCCCTTGTTAGCTTATGAGGGATCCCTCAATGAGAAGATCAGAAATGGCAGGCAAGCTTCCCTGAGAGACACCTTGTCCGTCCATCCATCCCTATCTATTTCCCACTGCAATATGCAGCCCCAGGGGACTGTTGGTGATCGTGGGGTGACTGTGAGACTCTGTAGGCTGAGCAGCACTTCATAGGACCTTACTGTGGGTCCTCACATCTCCGGAATACAGTATGTCTCACAGTTCTCTACAATGCACAGAGATTCCATGGCAAACTTTTTTTTTTGGGGGGGGGGGTGTCAATAGCAGACAAATCATTGCTGGAAAAGGATTCCCTGGGAGTAGATAGTTTGAAAAACAAACACCACTGCCCTTGAAGAAAGGTCATACCTAGAATGACTGTCGTTTCAAATAGCTGAAATCAAATGTGGTTTACTGGCTTGTCAAGTTCTGTGCCTTCTTTTGTTCCTTCCTCTCCATTTAAGATCCTTCCCCAGATTTCCTTTGGAGACCTTTTTGATTTACAGTTGTTACCTCTGAATGTAGTCCTTGGGAATACATTTGTACTATGAGTAATTCCCTGTGCTCTTCATGGATGGTCTTTTAGCGTTGTTGAAGATTCCCAAGCCGTCTCATCCTGGTCCTTTAGTGACATCCCTGCTGGGGGGGTGGGGGGAATGGCAGGACTCCAGCATCACATTCTTTCCTATACTTGTAGCAGACGATAAATTTCTAGAGGGTTCAGTGCACATGACTACCACAGGAATGTTCTAAACAACGGCTAGTACTGGCCACTGTGGCAACTCTAACTAGTGTTGGGACTTCTGTTCAATTTAAGGCTCTATGGCTGCAATCCTATAGACACTTTCCTGGGAGTAAGCCCCACTAGACACAATGGGACTTACTTCTGAGTAGATATGCATAGGATTGTGCTTGAGCAATTCAATGCGGACTTCTCATTCCACTAAAACAGCCTGATTTTCTTGAGGTCTGGCACCCAACCCATGCAATGATCAGGTGAAGTGGTGAATAAAGTTGAAAGAAGATGAGGACGCTGCCTGAGACTCAGCACTGAGCAGCTGAATAAGCTCTGATCTCATCAGAATGTGTACAGACTAACAGCCCAATCCTGTCTAGCAGCTGAAGGCCTCCTCGGGGTAAAGGGATGTTTGTCCCTCTACTCGAATGTGCGCCAGCTATTTTGCTGGCGCACATTTGAGCCAGCCGTGTAATGCTGGCTAGACCCGGCAAGGGGGATGGAATTTGGCGGAGGAGACCACCGCTGATCCCTCCCCCTTCCCCGGCCCAGCCGACCAATCTCACCCCCGAAATGCCCTGTTCCGCCCTCCCCACACCCCTCCACTGTGCCGCGGGGACTTACCTCTCCGCCATGGTGTCCATTTGTCCCGCTGCTCCGGAGGAGCTGCGCATGCCTCTCCACTGGTGCCGCTTACCCACAAAGTGCTTTCCGGCACATTTGCAACAGACACCTTAGACCAGCAGAGCAATTGCTCCACTGGTCTAATTGTAGATAGGGTTGTGCTGTAAGACTCTGTGATCACATACCCAGGGAATGGCTGCAAAGATGCATGCTCATCTTGGAGCCTCAGGGAAGCAGGGCCTAGGACAGTGATGGTGAACCATTTGGGCTTGGTGTGTCAAAATTTTTGAAAATGTCTAACTTGACTCTGCTGGTGTGTCATGCCCACCCCCCGAACTTTTAATAGTACTTTGACTATTGCTACTTTTAATAGTAATTTTGAATTGAACTGAACTGAAAACAATTATAGAACACATTGCATTTTATTTAACATCATCAATTTAGTGACTTTTTGGTTGCTGAGTTTTACTAGAGAATAATTTGAAAGAGATCTGCCAAAACCCCTGCCCTAAATGTTCAAGACAAGTCTGCAAAACGTTTGCGAAAATGTAAGGTGTGTTGGAGCCCTGGGGGCAACGCTGGCGTGTCACCCAAAATGACCTCGCGTGTCACCTGTGACACGCGTGTCATAGGTTCGCCATCATGGGCCTAGGATAAGTGTACTTCTTTTACCATCGCAAGGCTTCCATTGGCATTACACTATTTTATGAGCTAGAGGACTTCCTAAAATGATTGCAAGGGTTTTTAGCCTGCCCCTTCTTCAACAATAGTACACAGCCCCCTCTTTCTATCCTCACAACAACCTTGTGAGATATGTTAGTCTGAGAGAAAGTAACCAGCCCAAGGTCACCCAGCAAACTTCATGACTAAGTAGAGAATCAAACCTTGTTCCCTCTGACACATCCAACACTCTAACCATTACATTGGCTCTTCGATTAGTGATATTTACCTGGAAGGAAGTCCTATTGAACTCAGCAGGACTTATTCTCGGGTAAACATGCCTTGGGTTGGGCTACAACAAGGCTACAAGCCTAAGCACACAAGAAGTGAGTTCCATTGAATTTAGTGGGATTTACTCCAAAGTAAATCTTGTAAGGGCTGAGCTGTCAGGCAGTTACACTTGAAGAAGTTCCATCTAGCAGAAGGGATTGAAATGCTCAGAAAATGTGGGGCTCCTTCCTCTCAGTGCTATTACTGAGATTGTCACCTCTTATTTAAATACATGTTTCAACTCCTGGGGGGAAAAGTGATCTTCTCAAAGTTATCAAGAACTTGATAATGTTATGGTTATGGTGTTAATGTTAATGTCTGGTGTTATGGCTAAAGTGCTAGACGTAACCCCCATTTCCTCCAAGCCTACAGGTGCATGCATTTAACTCCTGTTGTGTATATACACCATTGGGTAGAAATGGTTTAAACAAGGGAGACCTGGGTTCAAATCCCTGCCCAGTCACCAACTTTGTCAAGTGATGTTGCTCAGGTCCCTGTCGCTCAGTCTTAACCTAACTTAGAGGGATGTTATGAGGTAAAAGGAAGGACTGTTTATGTTCCCTCTTTGAGTGAACTGGATAGAGGGCAGGATAGAAATGCAATCACTTTCTTTAAACAAACAAACAGACCAAAACATCCAGGTAAATGCAGGGCTGTCTCTGAAAAGTGTTCAGAATACAGTCGCCAGGTGGCTGACTATGAGACCCCACCTTATAAAACACATTCGCACCAGTGTTTAAAGATCTTAACTGGCTTCCTGTCTGTTTTTGGGAGCAATTCAAAGTGTCTATAAAACACAAAAAGGCCTTGGACCAGACTAGCTACACCTCTTGAAGTCCTCCTGATGTTTCTGCCTCCTACCTCTGGGATGCCCCACCTGCAGAGATGATGGCACCCTAGTTATGGAACATCCTCTCAAGAAACATCCACATGGCACGGCACCCATGGTGGGAAAGGTGATTTAAATGTGTGTACAGTATGTGGTTGGTGTTTTTTTAATTGAATCATATAATATAAATGATTTAGGTTGCAATCCTAAACACACTTAGCTGGGAGAAAGCCCCATTGAATTCAGGGAGACTTTCTTCTGAGTAAACATGCTTAGGATTGTACTGTTAATTCAATGTACATGTATCAATTGTATTACATAATTGAATTATATATATATATATATATATATATATATATATATATATATATATATATATATATATATATATATATATATATATATATATATATATATATGCATACCTTGCTAAGGAGAATCTGCTCGACTTCTCTTTGCCCACCTCTCCGAGTGGTTCGGTTCCCAGGAGTTCACACACACCCCAAATTCTTGATTGGTTGTGATGAATTTGGCTTTAAATGTTCCAGTTCCAGTGACAACTCTGCACAGTTTCTTGCCAGCAGCACTGATGCAAGACATTCTGGCGTACAATAAGGTGACATATTAATGTAGCAGCAGGAACAGATTGGAAGCCAGTTGTGTTTTTGTTTTATTTGTTCCTCTCAGGCTCCAAAGTGCTCAGCTCTAATAGAGGAAAATGAATGACAAGGGTGTGAATGTGCAAACAGTTTCTATGCGTGCCTCCATCACATCATATTGCTGGTTTGCTGAATCTGGTTTATATATATATATATATATATATATATATATATATATATATATATATATATATATATATATATATATATATATATATGATTTGTTATAATGGCATTTTTCTGATGTTGCAATTTAGGAGATTCTACCTAGTGTGTTGGGCAGAGCAGCTGCAGCTCCCCCTCCAGTGATGTATGATCAAAATTTGTTTTGACAAAAGAGGTAGAGTTTATATAGGTTAAAAAGTCATGTAAAAAGATTTTTTTTTACTTTTTAACCTATATAAACTCTACCTCTTTTGTCATTATGTCTGTTCATGAAAATATCCATACTACAAAATTTGTTTTGTCTTACTTTTTACGTATATCCCACTTTTTCCACAATTTGCTGCGCAAAGCAGCTTACAATATACAAAAAGCATTAAAAGCACACATAATAAAAACAGTCCCCAAAGAAGCCAAAAAAGCATAGCAGCACTAAAACAATATTCTGTACATGCAACATAATGTACATAAACAACATAATGAAAACAATGGACTCTGACACGCTGAAGGCATGGGCAAACAAAGTTAGGCCCTGTTCCAGTTCAAGCAAAGCACTTTTAAGTCCCAGTGATTCAACGGGAGAGATTTACAACCCAATCCTATCCTTGTCCCCCCCCCCCCCCCCGCCAATGCAGCTGAGCCGTGCCAAAAAGCCTTGCGCTGCAACCGGGGAGGGGGGAGATTGGGAGGTTTAGGAGATGTAAGGGAAAATATTTCCCCTTACCTCCCTGTAAGCCCCTCGACCAGCAATGGGTCTCCTTGGACCTGTGCCAGCTCCTTAGCTGCCTCCATCATGCCCTTGCCCTCCTCCCTGTTCTGCCCTCCCCTGGCAACCTACCTGGTTTGGCAGGTGCTCCTGGTGTTGCCTCCATGCGCGGGGCTGTGCACTGCTGGCAGGCTGTTTGCAATGGCCATAAAGCGCATTCTGCCACTGGAACACTAGCATTGCTAGTTTACTGATCTATGATGTAAACCACAATCTACACATTATACATGGATTTGGAAAAGATGAAGCAATGATCTTATTGTAATCCATAGCTTATAAAGGTTTATACACTAACCTTTTTTTTCATAATGAGCATTACTTTCGGGTTACCCAGCAGTCGTGGGGTTTATGTCAAAGGCCTTAAAAAAAGCCATCTATAGGTCTGCAAACTCCGTATATATTTAAAACCTGCTGAAGTGTCTATGGCAGTCAAAGAATGGTTCCCTTTTCATAACCACTTCAAAAGACATAGTACATAATGTTTTTTTAGAACTATTATCTGTGCCTGCTCTCATTGAACAGTTCCAGCAGTGGTCACAAAAACTAGCAAAACGAGTCGATTGCATACAAAAATCATAGATTATCAAGCTGGTCCATGAGAAAAAAATCCAAAAGGCACAATTTGGTAATATCTTTATTAGGACCAATCAAAATGAGACAAAATCTTGAGCAGCAAACTTTTGCATTCTTAAGAGCCCTTCAGCTGTCTGGATGGGTCAGAAAATCAAATGAGGTGGCCATGCCTGGTGAAATGGCCCCCAAAGGCCTGTATTTCATAACACTCCTAAGATGAAGTCTAACAGTCCAACCCTATCCTTCTCCCCCACTGGTGCTGCCAGTGGGGGGAGGGCAGAACGGGAGGCTTTGGAAGAGAAAGGGGTTCCAAAGCCTCCCGTTCTGCCCTCCCCCACTGGCTGCACCAGTGGGGGAGAAGGATAGGGTTGGGCTGCAAAGAGCTATGCAGACTCATGCTGGTCCGTTCCTGAATTTAAAAATAACCACTTGTCAGGGGAGATGTTACTTGCTAACAACGTGGTTTAACAGGAAGAGGGAAATTACTATTCTGTCCCTAATGAAGCCGCAAAATGTCTTAAATTAGACCCGTGCATCTCGTGACCCACCCAGCCAAACACAGACCACTGGCCATGAATGGCGATTCTTCAAGGGCTCATGTTTCTGCTGCCTGCCTGGGATGGCAGAAACAGGGAGTTTGTCAAGAATTGGTAGGACATGATATATGGCTGTTTTCAGCTTCTTTGGTCACCAGTTGTGGAAGCCTGGAAATACAACCAAGGCAAAACTGCTGAGTGATTTTTCTGTTTCGAATTTCTTAATATTTGCCAGCTCTCCTGCTCTGTTTTCACTTTTAGAAGAGATGATGATGTCTTAGGGATCTTCCCCACTTTTAGCTTTTATCGTTTTACAGAAGAACTAAGGCTATAAACAACCATTTTAATCACACTTTAGAGAAATAAAATGATATTTTCTTCATAGACTTTTACTAAGTCAGACAGGCACTACTCAAATGCATGTCACAATTAGAATTTAAACAAAAGACAGATGTATGATTGTAGAATGATATCAAATCTGCTATACTACATTTGTCCACTAGGTGGTTCTGAAAGACAGGAGACATGAAAGTAAAACTACCAGATTCTGTGATTGTTGCTTTATCCTGACAGAAGCGTTTTATGTCCCTATGTCAGTAGCTAGGCGCAAAGCCTTTGAAGATATTACATCTGTATCATTATCAAAGCACATCTGGCAAACCCAAGCACAGAACCAGAGAGATCAGTCCAGATGTGTCCTCAGTAAATGTAGTGGTTAAAGCATTATCTTCTTAATGCTGTTCTGAAACAACGTTCTCCATTTTAAAGATGATAAATAAAAAAGTTGAAATGATAACAGTCTTGACAACAACAAGACTTCATCAGAGATGAAAAATGTATCTGCATTTCCTATTTTCTTCACTCTTTCAGAGTTCATGTGACCTTTACATTGAATAATAAAACTTGTTTAATATGGGCAAAAACATGCCAGCTGTTGAAAGTGCTTCATAGAACTTATCTCAGGAATCGTTACAACAGCTCTGTGAGGTAGGCCACTGCCCAGCATTACCTCCAGGTTGCAGATGAGGTGCTCGAGCAGTGTTTTGTAATGCACAGACTAACCTATTTGGATGTGAACAGACAAAGCCCAATTGCTTTAGAGGAGAGCAGTGTTGGCCGCGTGCATATATGATGTGCATGAGAAAAGTCTGACTGAAATGGCAACTGGATATATCAAATACTATTTAATTTCCAGATACAGGTTGATTCCCAATAAAAGGGTTTCCTAAACGCTGGATCTTATAGTGTCATATCTTATCAGGACTCTTATCTTCAGTGCCTGGGTTTCAGCATAGGAATGTACAAAGCTAGACTTCCTTTACACATGTGCAGAGTGCTTTCCTTCCGCCACTGAGCAACCACAGCCAAACACCTGGAATTAGGAACGGGGCTTTCAGTTGTAAAACATGTAGATGCCAGACAAACTTCAGCCCCAGAACTTCTCTCTAAAACAAAGCAAACAAAAGCGCCAAATAAACCCTGCTTCTCTTTCTCCACCATCTGCTGTGCTTTGAGTTTTCAACTACAGAACGTTTCTCTGATGTGTTCCACCTCCCCCATTTGCAACGCTTCCAGTAACATTGCATAGTACCAGTAACACTGGAGGCTGCCTCTTCCTACTCAGTTGCTCCACTGTGTCATATATATCCCTTCACATAACCCTGGTTCTAAAGCCTGCTTTACAGAAGGCTACCCAGAGTATTGTTGTGCTTTTCTTCTTGGAAAACCTCCAGGACGCATTCTCAAACCCTGCCTTGCAGATTGCCATGGGATGCTTCACATTTGGAACTGACCACAACAAGGGCTAATGTGCTGGTCTCTTGATCCTGGAAGATCACAGTGCAGAATAGCCATTAGCTCACTTGGTAGGGTTTCATACTGAGTCTCTGCATCTCAGCCTCCATTCTCCTTCAGCTAGAAAATGAATAGCAACCAAGGACACGAGGAAATAGGGGTACCCACTCCCCCATCCCTGATCATTATACTTTATCGTTCTCAAACAATCTTAAGAATTGCAGTGCACAGGCAGAACTTTCGTACAGACTTAGTGGACTTCAAACACCATGGGGATATATCCAAAGAAAATTGATTATGAAGAGGTTCCATTGACATTTCTATGATTTACAGCGCAATCCTGTGTAACTCTTGCACCGGTGTAACAGTAGGTCCACCGGTGTAAGTGCACTTAGGTCAGTGTAGCTTGCTGTACTCCAATGGACGCAAAACGGAAACCAGCATAACCCCTCTCGGATGCTGTGCACACGCAGTTTGGATGCAGGACAGACATCAGAACTCTGCCGGCACAGGGGGCATTCTGGGGGTGTCCGAATGCCCCCAGAATGCCCGCTGCACCGGCAGAGTTGCATTGGCATCTGTCCTGCGTCTGAACTGCATCTGAGAGGGGTTATGCTGGTGTCTGTCCTGCACCCGAACTGCGTGTGCACAGTGTCTGAGAGGGGTTAGGCTGGTGTCCGTCCTGCGTTCTTCGACGTACGGCAGGTTACACTGGCATAAGTGCACTTACACCAGTGGGTCTACTGTTGCACCGGTGCAAGAGTTACACAGCATTGCGCTGTTAAGTCTTATTGATTTCAGTACTACTGTGGTGAAAACTCCTGATTTCCCCCTATTTTTTGCCTATTTTTGGACCTTTCCAACCCCCCACAGAAGCTTCTGTGATATCACAGACTCCTAAATGCTGCTGAGACATCCAGCTGCAGTAGCCATAGTCCTCAGACTCTTTGAATTCAGCAGCATTGCAGTGAAGCCACGTGGTATGGCAGCCTCATAAGAGTCTTCATTGCCCCTTTAAAAACCACCGGAAAGATTTCTGGTGGACCTCTTCAGGGCAGGCATTCCAGTGGAGCAGTGCCATCACAGAGAAGGCCCTGTTTCATTCCTACCAACCAAACTTGTGTTGGGATTGGGACAAAGATCAGGGCCTGTGAGGCTGATCATAAGTCTCAGGCTCGTGGGGTCAATGACAGTCCTTAAAGTAGCCCAGGCCCAGACCTCATAGGGCTTTAACGATTGGTACTAACACCTTGAATTAGTATTGGAAACAAATTGGTGACCAGTGTTGCTGATATAAAATAGGTGTTATATTCTCAGGCTGCTGGGTGCCTACAAGCGTCTAAGTATCAAAGCGTTTAACTGATCAAAGTTTCCAAACCATCTTCAAAGATAGCCTCACAAAACGCGCATCACAGTAGTGCATTACTTGGTCATGACTAACAGCCCAATCCTAACCAGCGCTAGCACAGTGGGGCCGAGCAGTGGCGGCGCTCCGACCGCCCCTCCCCCGCGCCAGAAGTTACATCACCGCCGCTGCCATTTTTGATCAAACAGAGGCGCAGGGCGGGCGGGAGGGCCAAACCATCGCTCCTGCTGCCCGCTCACACCGCCAAAACAGCCCGTTTTGCCCTGCCGCCTCCCGCTTTGTCACAACCCAATGTAGTTAATGAACTATTTGTGAGCTCCTTTATATCAATGTATCTATTTCATTCCTCTGTGAACTACAGTACTTACATACAGCCAGGTCAGTGGAGTCATTTCATACATTCAACTCCCAGCCATCAAGTGTACAGTCGTCAATTGTCGAGAAAGCAATGATGCACACGCATGCATGAACCAAGCCCTGTTTTCATAGACACACCCATCATGTTCAAATAGCACAACATCTCTGTTTTTCTCCCCACCCCCTGCACATTAAAGGGCCTTTAATAAAGGCATCACCACAGCTTTAGGATAGTAAGCAGGAAAATTTCCTTCCATTTCCATTTCACCTTCCAGTGCATTGTTGTCATGATTGTGATTGTGGGAAGACTGGTTAGAATTCATGACCTGAGGTTGTAAGCAGAGGGGACTGATGAGTTAAAGAGACTGTGAAGGGCCAAGTTGCTATACAGTATTGCTGCTTAAAGCAGCTCTCAGAAGAATGAAAGAGATACATTGATATAAAGGAGCTCACAAATAGTCCATTAAGCACCCAAGAAGAGCTTCCGTTCAGTAAGAGTAAGTGCCACTGTTTGTTGGTTCTGCTCTTAAGAACTTGGAACAGAATCTCATTATAGGAGGAAAATGCATCCAGACGTATCAAGTCACTGCAGCAGCTGTCGGGGGTGGGGGGGCAGATCAGTTTGGAAAAAGTAATTTTACAGCTGTCAATACAGGGAACTCCATGCCAATTGCCAGCCAAGATACCAGAACACGTCCCTATTGGCAACTATCAGGGAGAACAAACTATGCAAGGGCCAATCCATAACATCAAAAGAAAAACTTTATTAATACAAAACTCCCAAATACAGCTATTGTGAAGTTACAAGCGACCTGAGGCTGCAATCCTACACACACTTACAGTCCAATCCTGTTTAGGATACGGCGGCCAGCCTAAAGGGCTGGCTGCTGTATCCTACTGAGTTCCTGGACTGCCCCGGGGCAGCCCGGGAACAACTCGGGAAAAGGGGACAATCATCCCCTTCCCCCGGTGTCAGCGGCAGTAGGCCCAATGGGCCTACTCGCATGTGTGCAAGCTCTAGAGCTCGCGCACAGTAATGCCAACCGTGTCAGCATATCTGGGGCCTGGAGGGAGCTTTGGATACCGGGGGCTGAAGATACACAGGACTGAGCCATTAGGTGGGAGTAAGTCCCACTGTGCTCACTGGGGCTTGCTTCGGAGTAAACTGGCTTAGGATTGCACTACCCGTCTTATTAATTGTCTACCGTTTATCGGTTTTGTCTTATTGTCTTACCATCTAACAATTGTCTTATTGTTTATCAGTTTTTGTCTACCAATAAAAATTACGTTCGTTGTTGCATTTTGTCATGCAGAAAAGTCAGAATTCAAGAAGATAGGGAATGGAACCATGTCCCTGCTCTTTCATGACAAGAGTATGTGTAGGTGCTAGGATCAAAAGGGCAAAGAAGCCTGCCCCTCTTTCTCAAGAAGACACCTATGCAGAAGATTTGATCGTTATGCAAATACATATAAATGTGATTGAATCATCAATGCATGAATTGGTCAAAGAGAACCAATGATTAATTAAAGAACGTTTGTCATCAGTTAACAGCCCTCCTACTGAGTGATAGGACCAATTCCTTTCCTGGATATTTATGGGAATGTAGCATCCGCAGCGGGTTAAACCGCTGAACCATAAGCTGTCGATCGAAAGGTCGGCAGTTCGATTCCCGTGACGGGGTGAGCTCTCGTTGCTTGGCCAGCTCCTGCCAACCTAGCAGTTCCAAAGCATGTCAATGCGAGTAGATAAATAGGTACCGCTTGTGGGAAGGTAAACAGCGCTCCGTGTTCCAGCTGCATGCTACGCGCTGCGGCAAGGAGAGTCATGCCGGCCACATGGCCACGGAGGCGTCTTCGGACAACGCTGGCTCTTCGGCTTTGAAATGGGGATGAGCACCACACCCTAGAGTCGGACACGACTGGACCTAATTGTCAGGGGTCACCTTTACCTTTAGCATCCACGAAAGGGGCTGTAGATAGAAGCACTGGCTCAGTATGAATGAACGTCCCAGCCCCATGGTGTGATATTGACTCCTGTATGAAGGAAGAAGGCCCGGAGGATTATGGATAATCACATCTATGGTTCCTGGCAAAAGAAACCCCCTTACTAAAAGTCCACATACACAAAAGGACATGTTGCCTTGAGGACAACATGTGAGGATAGTGCAGGAGGAGGAGAACAGAAATTGTCTCTGACACGTTGGCTTCTTGCGTGATGGACAGTACAAGGTCCCATTCATTATTCCTGTGGTTTGTAGAGCTAAAAATTTTTTTAAAAAGGCAGCACAATAAATATATTAAAGGGTTCTGTCCTTAGATATCTTCTCAAGTGAGGTATGTTTGATTAATGTCTAGCAAGCCATGGGAAAGATGCCCTGTTTGTGTTGCGTGAAATGTGAAATGACAAAGGACTTGTTGTCATGTATCCCGATGATGTCTTGATGTTAACAATTATACCGATTTTTACGCCCCGTGTTTTACATCCGCTACTAGTGTGGGCCTTTCTAGATATTTTTAGTATTTGGGGTCACGTGGTAAGTCACACAGGGAGGCGTTTCGACTGAGTCACTGACGATTTGTGCTGGAACTGGGCCGCAGAGACCTGCAGTCCTGACCTGATCATCATGTTGTTTGCAACTGGGATTCCCGCACGAGGTCAGGCACTAAGCAGAATCACGGCACTAAAGGTGCCCTTGCGGTTCTTGCGGTACTGTATTGCCAAGTCGCAGTGAAAGTGGCAGAATTTCAACTCCAATGTGTACCAGCGCTTCCAGATGTTCTCTGAAATACCACAACTGGAAGAGGCTTATGCCGTGATGTACTTGGGGAGAGTCCCTTGAACAGCTTTTCCCACAGTGGCAAACTGCCACACTGTTCTCCTGGACCTGGGTGTCATTTGAACGTGGCCTCACATTTTGACAGTGCTTTCTGGGTGTGTAATGTGCATCCCATGTCAGGGACAGAGTGCAGTGAGGAGGTCAGTAGCTTTTTTTTAATTTTTTTTCTTTCAAAGTAGGCAGGGACAGGTGATTTGGAGCCCACCCCCTTCTTCCCATTACTTTACTTACCAGGAGTGCAGTGTGTAGGCTCCCTGCTCCGCACCGCTTCTGTTTGATATGAATGGAAGGGGTACACACTGAGAACCCGGACTGTACCACTTCCTTTCATATTAAAGAGAAGTGGCATGCAGCAGGGAAGGCTGCTGCACGCTGTGCTCCTGGTAAGAAAAGGGAAAGGGGGTGAGGAGGGTGCAGCTGCCCATTTTCCTGCGCACCCACTTGCCCTCCCCCACATCCATGGGGGTGCACGCACATGCAAAGGCAGCATTTGGGGGGTGGGGGTGGAGCAGGAACAGAGGCACACTGCTGAGGCGGCGGAAGGTCTTGGGCTGATCCTGTGTGTGAGAATAGATACCAAGAAATATGTCCCAATTTCCATCCGTTTTCAGCTAGTTTTGAGCTCATCAAGACATTTGAGAATGGTTTGGAAAGAAATGGCAAAAATGGATCCTGAGAAAAATCCCTTCTTTCTCCAACACTGTCATGTGTTGTTTACTCAAAGTATTTTCAAGGAAGATGTCAAGACAATTTGCCCTTATCTCCCAAACATATATTTGAAGAAACTCTATCCTTAAGAAGCAGGAGAAGACCTATATTTTCTGAGGACAGAAGATTAACAGAAGATTAATATCCTGTCTATGCCAGGACCAGGCGCCAGGTGTTGCAAACGTGTTGTAAGGCACGTTTTCACCACCCGGAGAGTAAGTGGTGCCGAGGCTGGTGCCGCTCGCTCTGCCCTGGACCCAGGGCACCGGACACAGGTAAGGACTGTGCCGGGTGGTATGGAGAGGAACAGGAGGGGGGATTGGGTGGCTGGGCCTGGGAAGGGGGAGGGATCCTTGGGAAGGGGGAGGGATCCTCGGCAGCGTGCTCCACGGGCCTCCCGGATTTGTGCTGGCCATTGTGCTGATGCACATCCGAGGAGGAGACCCATTGGAGCAGCTGGGCCATTACTCAGGGGTAAAGGAACAAATGTCCCTTTACCCTGAGGAGACCTCTGCCTGCACCAGTGCTGGACCGATCCTGGATAGGATCAGACGCAGCGTGCTTTTGCATGCTGCGGCAGTCCTAGACTGGATTGGGCTGCCTTTCTGACAACCTAGGAGAAGGGTTTATTATTATTATTATTATTATTATTATTATTATTATTATTATTATTATTATTATTATTATAAAAGTTTTATTAAACTATTAGGTTTTTAGCCTATATAAGAGGACCAAAATAATTGAGCCCACAGCAATAACTCCTGGAGGTAGAGCTGTAATATGGTGCTTTCCAAGCAGAGATTGCAGTGATACCATACAAAGCAAAATGTTTAATTTAGTGCAGCTAAATAGTTGGCTATTAAACATTCCACTGTGTGACCCTGTAAATCTCAGCTGTTGACATCGTCAATTCTCAATTATAAAGCAGTCTTATCTGGAAATCAGACAATCTTGCAGACATCCAAGTGTACTATGAAAAGTTGCAATGCCCAAAGGACAGAAAGGGGAATTATGTTCGCAAAAGAATCCAGCACTAATTGTAGCAGTCACCCCATTACATTTTCTGTACAAATCAAATAGATTTAGGGAGGGAGGTCCTCAGGCCACAGTAAAATCCTTCATGATCAGGCTTTCAGTGAAGCTATGTGGGGCAGCCCCTCCAAAGGAGGCACGCCTGTGCTTTCAGGGAATTTGATGGGCCTTGTCACACTGATTCTTTTTTTTTTTTTTTTAGGAAAGTTAACTAGTTTTCACCCATTTCCTTTCTTGATTCATTTACATAATGCAAAACTTTAAGGAAGATTCGTTTTTGAGAATCCTGAAAGAATAAGGAAGTTTCTCTTAATGAGATGAGATGATGACTCACATAATTATCTTGATAATTAGTAAACAAATACTTCAACACGTTGGGCTGTTTCTCAAGGTTCCCTGTGTGAGTTGAAGGGCACTTCTGCTTGTGCAAGGTAACTCTCATGATTTACACGAATGTACCCCTCACTCTGCAGTCCCCTGTTCTGAAGGGTCCCCCAACCCTCAATAGTGGATTGGGGAGCACACCGGGCTGAGTGGGGAAGACAGAGCAAGAATGCCTCACTGTGCAAGCAAGAAACAATCCACGGTTAGAAGGAAAGACCCTCTTTAATTAAAAAATAAAGTAAATTTATAGAATGCATGCAACTACATCAATCATCTGTGTGTATATAAAAAAATTGGAGCATTTTCACACGTGAAGTTTAACAGCGCAATCCTGCGTAGGATGCACTGGCCGCCCTGAACAGCTGGCCGCTACATCCTACGCAGGATGCGGTCCATGCTGGCGGAGCTGGGGCACACCTCAGGGGAAAGGGACATTTGTCCCTTTCCCCTGGTGTAAGCCCCAGTGGCCCCAATGGGCCTCCTTGGATGTGCACCAGCTATTTTGCTGGCACACATCCAGGGAGGCCGTGTAAGCCTGGCCCAGGAAGGGGTTTAGGATATAGGTGGAGCATGCCATCGATATCCCCACCCCCTCTCTTGCCTGGCTGGCCAGTCGCCCCCTCCCCCGCCACCCCGGTCTACCCTCCCCACACCCTCCCGCCACCCGGTGCAGGTCTTACCTGTGTCCAGCATCGCGGTCCGGGGGCATTGGCTGAGTAAGTGGCATCAGCTTTGGAGCTGGCGGTGCAGCAGCTCTGTAGGTATGTCACTATACTGGATTGCGCTGTAAGTCACTGTTGCGCTTCTCTTGTGCTATTTATGTTACCTAACAATGGATTGTGCTTTGTGCAGAAAAGAAAATAGAAAAGAGGCATTTTTGTAATGCAAAAGAGCATTATAGCCAATAGGTACAATTGATATCGCAGACCTTTGCACTACAGTGCTCCATACTTGGAATCTCCTTCCATTTATGGAAAGAAAACCGCTACGCCGTCATAACAGCGCAGGGAGAATTGTCCTGCCCCCTCAGGAGGGGGCAGGAGGGGCTGCTGCATGCAAGGGGTCTTCCCATGAGCAGCAGAACTCTTTCTGCTTCCAGCCACAGGGCTCCACAGCATGAAACGTTATTAGGATCCAACTCAACTTAAGTTTGACATTCACATTACAAACCTGATTGAAGCATGAACCATTTTGAGCCTCACGTACAAAAACGTCTTACTTAATGGTGAAACGTAATCAAGCCTGAAATCTACTGAAACATTTCCTGTGCTAAACCTGTTGTTGAAATGAATGGGAGTTGTACAAAAACGAAAGTGATTGTTATACAAAAAGCAGTAGGAACTGAAGCCCCTTTGAGGTTAGGAAAATGTTGTCTAAGGCTTCGGTCCTATGCATAATTACTTGGGCGCAAGTCCCTTGAATTCATTGGGGGGGGGGGTTTAGAGGTGTTTTTTTTTTAACTTCCAACTGAAGACACATAAGATCAGGTGACTGCATATCTATTAAATGGAACAAGGAGAAAAGATGTTTCCTTGAAGAATAGAGCACTATATGCTAGCCCAGCACTGCTTTTTGTTAATATCACCCACTTGCGCTCGTCTCAAGATTTATGATGTCACTATTAAAGCCCTCCGGGTCATTACAATCTTGCCTTTCATCTAGTCTGTATATAAATAATTGATCATCATCTGGATTGAAACCTGGGGAAATGAAGACAACTTAACACAGATATTCTTTATGACATCAATTACAGGGGAAATCATTTGGCGAGAAAGAGAATATTTCAAGTGGTGCAATAACAATAGCTTCTGCAATACTTTGTGTTGCAAATGAAATGCATCCAGCAATGATACCAAGTGTTACTTTACAAGGAAAATGTTTTATTGTATAGTGCACGCGTCATAGGTCATCAATGGTTTATGCATGTGTGTCTGTATACTATGGCTTTCCATATAGCAATGCATTTTTTAAATCGATTAAGTGGCTTCTAATTGAATAAACAATTACATTTAAATTGAATGTTACATATTATAAAATATCTAAAGAGGGAGGGAATCCTCTTAACGTGAGACAGCACACCATTTAGTAAACAAAAGTTACCATTCACTGTTAGAAGGATGGAAGTGCCATCATTAATACTTTCTTGTTCTGTGAATAGAGTATTCTTACAGCGCAATCCTTGCAGCAGCATGTGCAAAATGACCACCAACTGAGTGCTGTGTCATGCGCCAACAAACATTTTGCAACAATGGAAGTGGCTTCTGCTGTTGCAACACACTCCACCCAGCAACCCAGTCCTCAACAGGATTGAGCTGTAAAGCTCTGTTGGTTGACTGAACTGATTAAAGTTGGCTGTATGTGTGAGCTTTTGCCCACATTTTTCTGTCTCTCTTATATCCATCTATTATATGTTTACAGCCCAATCTTATGCATATCTACTCAGAAGTAAGTCCCATTTAATTCAATAGGACTTACTTCTAGGTAAGTGTATATATAGGATTGCAGTCTTACAGCGCAATCCACCATAAGGATCCAGCCGGCGGCCCAGGGCTGCCAGCCGGATGCTGTGCACGGGCTGCCCGGCGGGTGCCGGGCTGTAGGTCTATTCAGGGAAGGGGACGCTTGTCACCTTCCCCGGGTGTAACTCCAGGCCAGCCCAATTGGCCTCCTCGGATTTCTGCCAGCTAAATAGCTGGCGGAAGTAGAGGAGGCCATGTAATGGCATGGCCGGCCCGGCGGGGACGGGGATATGGCCGACGCCATCCCCCACCCCCTCCCGGGCCGACTAGGCCAATGGCCTCCCTCCCTCGCCTGGCCGGACCGCCCACGTGTCTGGCGACAGAGCACTTACCTTCCGCCGCCGTCTGCGTCCTGGTCTGGCGTCAGAGTGAGGGTGCCGGCCTTGTGCCGGCCTCCCTTACTCCCAAGGTGTCGCAAATGTGCTTTACAGCACGTTCGTGACGTCATCCGGCAATGGAACGCTCACTCCGTCGCCGGCATTTCTTCCAGGATTGCGCCCTTGGTACGTCAGTGGTACTGTTATGGTGCTTATGTTAATCCACTATTAATCAAAATACCTTTATTGGCATAACACAAAAAGACATACACACATATATACGAATAAATTAAAACAAGTGATACATAATACAGAAAGCAAGTAAAGGAGAGGGCAGGAGGCTGTAAAGGAGTAAACAGTCAGCAACCATTTTAATTAGATTCCACTATACTGGCCACCATGGAAGCTCTTCGTTGAGTAATTAAATAAAGAAAATTAGCTAGCCGATTAATAGACCATTTATCAACAGATGAGAGGAGAATCAAAATTATCTCTGAATCAGATTTCTCTTGCAGGTTTGCCAACAATGAGTTAATCCACTAGAATGACAGTAAGATGGAAAAATGTAAGAGCAAGTCATAGCTATACTGGCTAATCAGTGAACAGTACTGAACTTCCATACAAACTGCTGCAGAAAATTTTTACAGTATTGAAGTCTTCAAGTCCTGAGATTGGGCCAGTTATACAGTAATACAGCGGTTCTCAAACTGGTGGGTTGCAACCCATAAGGAGAACCGGATGGTTTCCCCTGCCACCTTAAGGGGTGGGGACAGCATGGTGGCAGTGGTGGCGATCCCAGGGATCACTGCCACCAAGGAAAAAAATGTTTTGAAAAGTACTTTTTTCACTTACCAGGGGGTCCTGGAGCCCTTTAGATCGCTGCTCTGTGGCGATTATGGCTACTTCTCGTTTTCGGACAAAAAATGGGTTGCAATCTCCATGGAGCGGCGATCTAAACCTCGAGGAGGCCCGTGGAGGGGGCCGCGGTCCTCCCCGCACTGTCCAGAGGGCTCCAGGACCCCCGGTAAGTGAAAAAATTACATTACAGGAAACAACATCTATGGGTAAAATTGCCATGTATTTAAAAGTGTAAACAACAGAGAACTCTGATAAAATACGTAAAAAATCTTCAAAGAGCCAACCATAAGAAGTGGACACCAGGAGAATTAGAACGATAAAATAAAAGAATCCAGTATTTACAAAAAGACCAACGTTTCAACCTCTAAGCCGAGGTCATTTTCAAGGTAAATACAGCCAAGCTGCAAAGGTGGAATTGAAAAGCCAGATCAGAACGCTGAGTTAAATAGAATAGTTTTGCTGAAAGCGCGCGCAATTCAGCCGGAAGTAAGGAAGCCGGTTGATCAGGTCATGAGTGCGAGAAGCCTTAAATGATCCTGCAAGGAAACAAAGTCAATGTGTATCTTTAACTGTATATTTGTGCAATACTGGATTATATGATTTTATCGTTCTAATTCTCCTGGTGTCCGCTTCTTATGGTTGGTTCTTTGAAGATTTTTTTACATATTTTATCAGAGTTCTCTGTTGTTTACACTTTTAAATACATGGCGATTTTACCCATAGATGTTGTTTCCTGTAATACAGTATAATAGCTGGCCATGAGAGCTTTCGTTCCAAAATGAAAAAAATTACATTTTTTTCCTGGTGGCGGCGATCCCCGGAATTACCGCCACTCTCCCCACCCCTGCAAATACTTAGAGTTCACCCTGCCTCGCGGGGAGAACTTTGAGAACCGATGCAGTAATACAGTGGTGGCCAACCTTTCAACATGAATGCTGGCCCTTTAAATGGTTGTATAGGTGAGGGCATTTCAGCAGGTGCAGCTGCTTTAGTAGCACCATCAAGACGTGCAGCTGCCACGATTCTGTCTTCTACACAACTCTTAAGAACACAGTAGCCCTAATGGTGGAAGGTTGGCCACCCCTGCAGTAACAGATTCAAAGGGTAAAGGTTCTCCTGAACTGGACCACTCCAGGCTACAGGCAGAGGACTGCATGTTGGACTGTTTGCCCGTAGCACTACAAGCAGAGCAATTGTTCAGTAACAGGACCGCTCTCCTTCAGTGCAACATGCATGAACAATCTTTTGTGCCAGGCTCTGCTGCAGATGGTTCCCTTCACCTGAAGCACAGCGGGTAGCTACCCTATCTAGAAATGTCTCTGTTGTGATGCCCGACCTGTGGGACTCCTTGCTCCGAGACATGGCTGGCTGGTACAATTGCCAGCTGACTAGAAAAACTGGCCTGGCCTGCTCTTGTGTGTGATGTGCCAAAATCAGCAGGTGAAGTTTTTCCATAGTTTAGAAAAAAAATGTTCACAGTAGTTCTTCGACAGTCGCCTTAGCTACTGTTTGTAAAAGAATGGAGGAATGGAGCTAAAACTGAGGGCGTCAGAGGGTGAGGCTGTGAATTTCATTGCCAGTACCTGTCCTCCATAATTCAAGCACCACTTTGTCACCTGTGACAAAGCACATCAAGCTGTTGTGAAGTTGTTGTGAAAAGATACAGCTACAGCAGTCAGCTGAGAAGTTGGCAACCCTACTTGCCAGGTCACTCTGGACTTTGAGGAGGGTGGTCAAGACCCTTTTTGGGAAGGGCTTTTGCTATAGAAGAAGTAGACAGAAGATGAACTACTGGTTATGGTCTGGAACTGAGTTTTATGGTACTCTGCTGCTGTTGATTATTGGTCATTGCTGTGGTATGATTTGATTTTACTGTGTTTTTTATGATGGGTTATTTTATTGGTTTACTGCAGAATGTGTATAATTGTAAGCTGCTTTGGAAGCTTAGACAGTGAAGCAGGCGAGAAAGCCCAGAAATAACGGAATAAAAATAAAATGTCTGTGTAAGCAACCAAGTGCTTGTTGTGCCACGATCCTTAAGGCACTTTTGCCTGCGGACTCCAAATTGTTGGAGGCTGAGTTCTGGTTGGACTTCTTGGCTTCCACATAGACTTTGGCATTTCGTAGCTCACTTGTGTGAAGCTGCCGCTTGAGTCACCGTGGCCAGGACGCGCTGCGCAATTCACACACCCTGAGGAATGATTTCCATACATAATCATCAGGTGTTGTCGAGCTCAAAACCGATCGCTGTGTGACATTTCTAAAACTCCCCTGAGAAGAGAAGCTCTTCAGCTTGAAAAATACTGAAAGGAAGCAGTCTTTTAAAGGTTACTCCACATCCTATTCCCACAGCAGACAAAAGTAATTTTCATGCTTGTTATTTTGGGAAGTGTACAAAGTTGTTGTTGGGCGTTTTTTTTTCCTTTCAGTTATAGTAAAAGGCGCCTGAAAAGGAAAAGCAACTTTAAAAAAAAAAATCCCTATTGCTCTAAATGCTCAGGAAATTGTACAAGTAGCAACGGCAAATCGTGCGTCCATACACTATGCACACATAGAAGAACAGCATCAAAGGGGAAAGCAGTGATATTCTGTAGAGTAAGAGACTGTCTACTACATGCAACATGTATCACTTCTGCATTGGTGGTGCATCTTCCTGTTAGCACTGCACTTCCCAGCAGCAATGGCTTTGAGGTGGAAAGACACCCTGTTGTGCCAAGTTAGTACCTACCTAAAGCAATATGTGGTAGAGGACAGCATGAGTGCACCAGCAAGCACCTTCCCTGCCATCATGTTCTGTGGGGAGCAGGAAAATGGGGGTGGGAGGTGGGAGACTTGCCAGCAAACTCATGCTGTGCCCCCCAAACACACACACATTCCCTGCATGTGCTTGGGATGTCTGTACAGGACTCCTGTGCGATGTGGAAGGACAACATGGTGTGCGGCTACACCCATTATAGTGGTGATGGGGTAGCCACCATAGTCCTTTTAAATGGAGACAATGGTGTAGAGGACTGCATCCACACAGTTCGTCCCCTTCCCCGAGTGTAAACCCGGCCTGGCCCTATCAGCCTCCTCGGATTTCTGCCAGCTAAATAGCTGGCAGAAGTAGAGGAGGCTGTGTAATGGCGTAGCCAGCCCAGTGGGTATGGGGATATGGCCGACGCCATACCCCTCCCCCTCCTGGGCCAGCTAGGCCAATGGCCCCCCTCCCTCACCCGGCTGGACCACCCACGCTGGAGCACTTACCTTCCGCCGCCGTCTGTGTGGAGATCCAGCACCAGAGGGAGGGAGGTTGGCCTTTTGCCGGCCTCCCTTACTGTCGAGTCATCGCGAACGTGCTTTACGGCACGTTCGCGACGGCTTCCGGTGATGGAATGCTCGTTCCGTCGCTGGCTGGAGTTCCAGGATTGCGCTATAATAGGGATCATCTGATATCTATGAAAAATACTTAGAAGCTTCCATTCTATCTTGTCCACATGGCTGCTTTCCTTGTCCCTTCCAAAAAGCGTATTCCTTTGGCACAAATACCTATTGGCACAAATACCAATAAATACTTGTTGTGTGCAGTAGCTATAGGCATTTTCTGTGAACCCTTCTCTGGAGGACACACACACACACACACACACACACACACACACACAACCTGTGGGTTCTTCCTATAAGCTACCTCCTGACCACTTGTGCTGCCTGGTTGTGGTGACTGGAATGGCGAGCCCCCCTTCCCTTTCTGATCCTGGATAGAGGGTTGTTCTTCTGCTGTCCATGTGTGGTCTCCCAAGAGATTCAAACCCTTACCTGAAAGGGCCCTTCAGGTTTACGGCTGTAGGTATGCATCGCTACCTTCCTAACCGTGCTGGAGGATGTGCTGTGGGCTCTGTCTGGCAGTGTGCTTGTGCTTGGCATGTGGAAAGGCTGTGGAATGGGTTTTAAGTGATGACATCATGGGTCTGCATTGGACAATCCAACCTTTGCAGGCTTTGCAAGGGTGCAGAGGTGGTGCTGGGGCGGTTGCTCTCACGGTGGAGATACTCACTATTCCCTCTAACCCTTCACTCTGCCTCATGGGTGGGCCAGCCCTGACTATCCTTGCACTATGCTGCAGCCGCCATATGACCTTTTACCCCAAAAAAGCACCCAAAAGTGTTTTAGGGATCCCTTCTTCCTAAGTATGTCCCATGCCTGTTAAATCTTCCAGTATGTGAAGGAGGAATCTTCCATCTCTCTGGTTTTGTCAGTCAGCACAAGAAAACTTTTTGCAGACTGTAATTTTTTCTAAAGCTATAAACACAAAGCAGCACAGGAGCTCTGAGTCCTTGTCGCTCCTAGTTCATCAACTAATCTATGGGAAGGGAGGTTGTAATATTTTCATCAAGGTATTTGGGGTATGAATTTCCACTGAGGCAGTACATTAGCCGTGGCGATGATGTGTAACGTTTATTTTAATCTATTATCACTTCCAGAGGAGAAAGGAAATATGGGACAGTCCAGATGGTAATCTGTACACACACAGAAGGGGAATCTTTGTGTTTCCTGCAATTGTTAACAAAAGGACAGAGGCTGTGCGTGCTACTGAGTGTGTGCATTATTATGCATGCTAATGGCCATATCCCAATGTTTGCTGTTTAGGCAACTGTAGTTTACAATAGCGTTCAGGTGGCTGCACATTAATCTCTTGAGTTATCCTTGCAGAAAACCCATGCTGTTAGTAAATGTTTTGCAGTAATGGTTACTGGCTGCAACGTAATTTCCTCTGATTATATTTGAACTGCAGTTCCACAGTCTTTGGTTAAATCCTCTGTGCTGATAAAAATCTGGTCCAGTTAATAATTAAGAACACTACCTGATCTCCTGAAAGACCAAGTAGCATTCACTTTTATGGCGACTTGGGAGGTTTTCGCATAACACAAAATCGGCTCAGTGTGCTACCTACTCATTTGGTTTCCTGAGGTCTTGCACACACATAAGGGTGTGTGTGTGTGTGTGTGTGTGTGTGTGTGTGTGTGTGTGTGTGTGTGTGTGTGTGTTATTATCATCATGCTATCGAAGAGAAAGTAGCTCCATGTGCATCCTGCAATTCCACCTTCCATAGCCAGCAAAGGGAGCCCCCATGCACCTGATCTGAACAAAAAAATCCCATTCAAAAACATGAGCAAACTCTTCCAGCTAAGCACCATCTCACTCCATGGCATGTTATGAAGTCAGGTCCAAGACCACAGCTCCAAGCTCCCTTCCTCTCGATCCCTCTTATGGCTTAGATGAGGCAGGGCCAGAACGCATGCTGTGTAGTTTCCCTTCTACAAACTCAGCACAGCTCCAGTGTTGCCTCCTTGCAGCTACAGTCACAACTGGCAGCAGTGGCGTCTCTAGCCCAAAATGTACTAGGGGCCCACCCTCAACTTTCTGCCCCCTCCTCCCTTCTGCTCCCCCTCTATATTCCCTGCCACCGCCAAAGGCGGTGGCGCCGATTTGGGGGGGGCAAATTCAACCTTCCGCCCTGGGCCCCTCCTCCCTTCTGCTCCCCCTCTACCTGCACAGGACAGGAAAAATGAGTGGCAGGACCCACTCATTCTTGCACTTAAATCACTTTACAGCACAATCCAACACATGCTTACTCAGAAGCAAATCCCACTGCATTCAAACAGGGTTTACTCCCATGTAAGCATGCACAGGAATGCAGCCTTCATGACCAAATGTATTTGTTAATCAAGACACACAGCGTCATGTGGACTGGCACCATCGTCCAACTCGGCGGCAGCGGCAGGCACACTCACCCACAACTGGAAGCAGCAGCGTCTCTTGGTGAGGAGTCCACAGCCTGTTGGGGGTGAAGGGGACGGGAGCCCCCCAGGGCTGCGGTGGGGAATTGAGAGGGGTGGGAGAGAAGAAGCCCTCTCCTGTGCAGAGTTGGTTCTCTCGGGTAGCCAGTGAGCTTAGGTGCAACTACTCTGTCAGCACACGCCTATGCATGTCTACTCAGAAGTAAGTCCTATTGTGTTCAATGGGGCTTACTCTCAGGAAAGTGTGTATAGGATTGCAGCCTAAATTAGATCAGGCTGTTAATGGGTCGCAAATTGTGCAGGCTTGCTGCAGCCACACTTGCAAGCACTTTAATTTTGAGCAGTCCCATATATTTTAATTAATTATGCTAAAGATAATGAGTCAGGGTTTGCAACATATCAGAGGTGGTCCTTGAGGGAGGCAAGTCAGGCAACTGCATCAGGTTAGGTTTCAGATGCCATTCAGGGTGGCAAAATGGGACACAGACTGATATCCATGGGATCCGATCCACTGCCGTGTTCTTGAATATCTCTTGTTAATTGATTTCAGCAAGGCTCGCACAGGGAAATTTTCCCAGTGGAACGTGTCCCATGGGGGGGGGGGGGGAATAGACTGTCGAAGCGCCCTTGTGCCTGGTTTGAACAGAGACGACGAGCAGGCGGGCGGGGACAGCAAGCAAGGTCCGAAGGAAGGAGAGCTGGACTGTTGCAGCTGACACGGAGCTGAGACAGCCGCTGCTGCGAGAGAGAGGAGCGGCTGTCCTCGGAAGAAGGAGCCGAGGAGGAGGAGGAGGGCTGCGTCCAAGATAAGGGGACGGAGCACACCAACTCCCAGCTCCTACGGCTTCCTCCTCGCTGTGTTTTGCATGACGCTGGCCGGGCGCGCGCGCGTCACCTTGACGACGACGACACTGGCTCCAGGCTCAGACTCATCGAAAGCTGCCGGAGCGCCTGCCTGCAGCCACAGGGTGCCAGCAGCCGCACTTCAGAGCGGCAGCTGGCGCTGTCAGCTCACTCAGCTGCCTGCACTTTTAAACTTGCGAAATGGTGCCCCCCGGAAGCAACAAGCCACTTGGTGCCTGGGGCCCAGGGTATCAGTGCCCCCTACCTTACTATGCCACTGACTGGCAGAGCCCTTCCACCCTCTCTCCATTCCAAGCATTCTCCCTTCCAGTCCTATTCCCATATATGAAGATAGCTCTCAAGGTTGCACCACCAGTCTCTGCAGGCCAATGAGAACTTTTCCCTGTCCCCTTGCCCTGTGTTTCCCATTGCTGCTCTAGTGGTTTTTATGGTACATGAAGCAGATGGAGTAACAACAACAACCACCAGTATTTATATACCGTCTTTTCTTTGGTCATTGGATTTCTCCTTTGACTTTAATTCAAAGGCGGTTTACACAGGCAGGCTTTTCTAAACCCCAAGGGGTTTTTGCAATACAATACGTTCTAATCTTACATAGAACCCTTCATACTAGGTGGTTTCCTTCACAGTGCAGCCTCTCTCTGGTGTTTGCCTCATCGCTTTTCGACTGAGAGGCAACCTTGATTCCCACTCAAGTGCAGCTGCAGCTTTTCTCCCTCACAGAGTCTCTGCAGCCTATCAGTGGCGACAGCTCTCCAACAGACACGGATACTTCCGGCTGTCCCGAACTGCAGTCCTTCAGATCTTCAGGCATATGAGACGCTCACTCTGCCAACTGAGCCAGACCTCCTGCCTAGAAGCTGGTACCATCGTTCCCTTGAGGCTGTGCAGCTCAAAACCCAGCCAAGGATTTTGAGTTGATTTCATATGATATCATCGCCGTGAGTCTGGAAATGCCACCAAGCTGCCATGCAGCGGCATGGACCCCTTGGGGGAATAGTGACTGGTACTGTCCTTAAATGAAATTGGCTGAAGACTACCAATGGTGGATGTGCTGAAATCTGGATACTGAGCCTGTGCCCTACTGGGCCAATGCAGAGATTCATACAGTTGGGCTGTAAAACTACTGTTGATACTGCTGCCGGCATCCTTTCTAGATGAACTGAGCAAAGTAAATATGTTCTGCCTCACGGTGGGTGATGGTAACACCCATTTTGCAGCAATGGTAGCCTCTGGGTCCTGCATTCGGCTCATTAATGCTCAACAAAGGTTCAACAACCTGTAAAAATGTTATCCGGGAGCGCAGCGTTTTAAAGGAATGCTGGCAGAACCGAGGGCATTCAGCATCTTGGCATCAAGAACAGAGCAATGACGGAGCTTGCTTTCAGATGGCACGACGCCGGATCCATTAGGATCCAGGACTATTAAACTATTATTAACAAGAGCAGATGCCTGCGTGGTGTGGCTTTTTCAGTCTTTAACTTTAACATAAAAAACATAAGAAGAGCCCTGCTGGATCAGGCCAAAAGCCCATCTAGTCCAGTTTCCTGTGTCACACAGTGGCCCCACCAGATGCCTCAGGGAGCACAAGACAACAAGATAACCTGTTTCTCATTGACACTCCCTTGCACCTGGCACAGAGAAAACCCACTTCTAAAAACCAGGAGGTTGCTTATGGCTTGTAACCTGTGATGGTCTTTTCCTCCATGAATCTGTCCAAACCCCTTTTAAAGGCATCTAGGCCAGATGCCATCACCACATCCTGTGGCAAGGAGTTCCACAGATGAATTACACGCTGGGTAAAGAAATATTTTCTTTTGTCTGTTCTAACTCTCCCTCCACTCAATTTTAGTACATGTCCCCTGGTTCTGGTGTTGTGCGAGAGGGAGAAGAATTTTCCTCTATCCACTCTCTCCATCCCATGCATAATTTTATAAGTCTCAATCATGTCCCCCCTCATGCGCCTTTTTTCTAGGCTGAAAAGCCCCAGACTTTGTTTGCAATGATTTAGACATTTAGTACATCAAGCAGATAAAGGAATCCAAAACTGTTAGAACTACTAAAAAATTAATTATGCAACAATGAATAGATATACGCCTTCTGCTTTGTTGCTCTGGGCCTACAGGGTGAAAGATGCATAGAGTTCAGATACAATGTGATTTAACAGCTGAGGCCACACACTCCTACATAGCTGAAGTGGTAGGATTTAAAGGACTCTGTATACCATGAGGCCCAGAGACAAAAGCCACTGAATACAGACACAGGGAGCCTCAGCAAATCCGGGGGACCTTACAACAGGCACTCCATGTGGTAAGAGCCATCATGTGAGGAGTTTTCAAGCAGGCATTTACACCACAAAAGTTCCTGTGAAACCACCCCAGATTGCATAACAGTGCTGCACAGACACAATGTTTAAAAAATACAGAATATTTGGCAGTTCAGCATTAGGAGCATGGTGGCTGGAATTGGGCTATAGCATTGGCACCAGGACCACCAGCAAAACAAGAAGAGAGAAAAGGCAAAGTCCGGGTGAACCAGTTGAAGTCTCTCAACAAGCATGATGGGTGCTCAGGGCTGGCCCCATCCATGAGGCCAACTGAAGCAGTTGCCTCAGGCAGCAGATTGGTGGGAGTACCCACCTCTGTCTCCCCCACTTGCCTCCACTGGGAAGAGCAGAGGCTGACATGTTGTCCAGTAATGGCGGGGTCAGCATTTGGCACACACACTACTCAGGGGGGACAGGAGGTCTTGGGTTGGCCCTGTGTGTGTTTCAGGACCACATACATTCCTTCCTATTGCTGAGGACCTGAATCACATGCCTCAAAAAAGGGGCATGTCTTTAAGGGAAAAGCACTCACATCTGCAGCAAAAAGTGCTGCTCCCTGCAAAATCATGTACAGTTACCTAGTTGCATTGCCAGCCCTGAGAGTTGATACATCATTTCTTTCAAACATCAGCATCTGTTGGTGCTGAGACCTTGGTGCCCATTAGGATGGAGCTGCATACAAAGCTATGACAGTTTACACAGCCTTCACAGTTGACCTCCACAAAGACATCAGTCCTGAGCAAGCCAAAGAATGCAGGTCTCACCTCACTGAAAAGAAGAGGGAAAGTCTCATCTGTAGGCAGTGGCCAGACAGACCCCACCTTCCAGAGCCAACAAGAAATTGCCGACCAAAATGACTATTCTGTGAGCATGCATGGCAGCCTTGACAGGGAAAAAAAATGGAGAGACAGTGTAAAAACATACAAGAATGTTTAAAATGGTCCCTTTACTTGTGCAGCAAAAAGAAAAACCACTATATTAACTGTAGACAACTTCAGCCTGCCAAAGGCTTGCAACATGAATGCCGTAATTAGCTATGCTTATTCATTCATAGGCACTTTTTATATTTTATGACGCAGTTCTGGCATTCTCTCATCCAATGTGTATCATTCAAAACCTTTGGCAAGTTCTGGAGTCGGCATTGGCAAGGCCTGTGAAATGTTTTGCTCCCCCGCCGTGTTAACTGTTCCATCAATTACACTTGTAAATGCCTGTCACATTAAAAGCTGAAGCCCTGGGCCATTCAGTTGAAAGATTTCTGCATCTTTCATAATGTACGCAGTCTTCTTTTTGATCTGATTATATAGCATTTTCAAACAAGAAAACACTTTGTAGAGCTCTGCACAGACAGAAATGTTTTACTAACAGGTCCACAGAACAAGAACACCCTCTCTCTCTCTCTCTCTCTCTCTCTCTCTCTCTCTCTCTCTCTCTCTCTCTCTCTCTCTCTCATGACCTGGCTGGCTGGGGGCAGTTAGTGGTGTGTTTCAAGCCTTATATATACAGGTTTCTTCCCCCTGCTGCTTCTCCGGCAGGACCAGCTACTGCTCCTTGCAAGAAAGCTTCACAAAGAATGCGACTCTCTGTACCCCATAAACAAGATATATGCATCCAAAAATTAATCCCAAGACTGTTGGGAAAACATTGACTTAGAGAAACTGGAAAACAGAAAATCCTGAATTGCACTAGTAGAGCAGTAGCAGCCTGTTGCCTGCTACACCCCTTCTCAAGCAAAAGCATTATTTACCGTTTTATGTTTATTGTAAAAATTACATCCCACCATTCTTATCATGCACAAATGGGGGTCTCATAGTAGCTTATTAACAATTTTAAAATGCAACAAAGCCCCACTAAAATGAATTTACAATGCAGATGCCAGCAGGGCATAACAGATTCAACAGACAGCTAACTGTTAGTTACCACCCACATCATGTCCAGCCTCCCTGTCTCACTCATGCTGTTCTAGGGAAAATGTTTCCATCCTCTGTAAAGTGAAGAAATATCTCCCCGATTCCATTGTAGTCATGAATTTAATTTTTTGTAAATAAAACAGAAGCCATATATGATGAGTCACAAAATCCTCTTGTGAAAATTTCTGTTCCACTAAATACGATGCTGATAAAAAGATGTACAGAAGACTTTAAAAACGTCACTTTTCATATTTTCTTTTAATGAAGATGGGGGTTAGCTAAGGAGAAAGTAAAATGACCATAAGAACATAAGAAGAGCCCTGCTGGATCAGGCCAAAGGCCCCTCTAGTCCAGCTTCCTGTATCACACAGTGGCCCCACCAGATGCCTCAGGGCAGAGGCGTAACAAGGGTGGAGCGAAGGCAAGTAGTTCTGCAAGACTCCGTTACACCGGAGTCAGCGGCCCCTCCCCCTTGCTGTTGGAGCCATTCTGGCAGCAAAAGCAACACGCAGGACACTCCCCTGTTGCTGCTGGAATGGCTCCAACAGCAAGGGGGAGGGGCCGTTGACTCCGGTGTAACGGAGTCTTGCAGAACTACTTGCCTCCGCTCCACCCTTGTTTCACCACTGCCTCAGGGAGCACACAAGACAACAAGATACCTGTATCCTGTCGCCACTCCCTTGCACCTGGCAATGCCTGACCATTAGCTTGCCTATCATTGCCAATATGGTGTGCCTACCCCACAGGCACAATTATATGCAAGTTTGCATCAAATTCCCAGAAAGAAGTAAAATTTAACAATTGAGCACACAAATGATAACATTCTGAGATCCAGTTCTCAGGCAAGACAGGCTTGTGACAGGCATGTGAGTGCAGTGACAGAGAGGCTCTGGTATTAAATATAGCAGGCTAGCGAACACCTGTGGCTTCCCCATTGGGTTACTAGTGGGGGTGAATGGCAACATGAGAGCCAAAGTTAGAGTGTTGGACTAGGGCAGGGAGGCCTAGGGGTCAAATTCGCACTCACCCATGAAGTGCACTGACTGACCTTGGGCTGGTCACTCACCAGCTCTCAATTTAACCTACCTCGCAGGGTTGTTGAGAGGATAAAATGGGAGGGGGTGGAGGAAGGTAGAAACATGTCCAGAGCTCTGAGTGGGAGAGCAGCATATAAACACAACATATAAAACAAAAACATCCCACCCCACCCACCCCACCCACGGTTGAATGAAAATAGGGAGCAAGGCAACATAATGCATAATGGCTCTAGCCTCTGAGCATCTGCAGAGTACTTTTTACTCACTGCTTATAATCTGTGCGTACTGTTACATCAAGGGTTCTCATGGGCTGACTGAAGGTAAAGCTGTGAGGGTAAATTTTACTCCAGAAGAGCATGATGGAATAAATGCATGACACACCACACACACCACCTTAAGCTCAAATGATGGGAAAAGAGCAGGGCCAGCACAAGACTTCCTGACACCTGAGGCTGGCAGTATGCCAAATGCTGCCCCCTTTATGTGATGATGATGATGATGATGATGATGATGATGATGATGATGATGATGATGATGATGATGATAAAGGGGCCAGCTCTGTGGGCCAGCTCTGCTCCGCCCACTTTCCAATGTTCTTGCTCAGCACTCTCCTCCCCGCCACAATCCCACTTCCTCTTTGTCCCTCTCTTTCTTTGCCATATTCCAGGGAGTGGGAGGAGGAGGAGGAGGCAGTGGAGGCAAGTAAGTGGACACAAATGCATATCCTCACCAATCTGCTGCCTGAGGTGACAGCCTCAGTTGGCCTCAAGGATGAGCCGGCCCTGGGAAAGTGCCAGGGGACCCTTAATGAAATCTCCAATCAAGCGTCATCCCCTGATTCCCAGCAGGGCCGTCCCATCCATGAGGCCGATTGAGAGGGTTGCTTCAGGCAGTGAATGGACAGGGAGGGAGGGAGGGGGCTGCATCTACTTCCACGTCTCCTCTTCCTTCCACTCTGTAGAAAGGAAAAATAAGGAGAGAGAAGAGGAAGTGTGGAAGAGAGGACACTAGTGAACTGGAGCTTCCTTTATGAATCTAGGGAAGAGGAGGAGGAGGGAAAGCAGTGGAGGGGTGGCTGGCAATGCATGCCATCAGGTAAGAGGGGATATTTGGGGCACAAGGGGGGTGGCATTTGTCATGCTGCTTCAGGTGTCAGGAAGTCTTGGGCTGGCCCTGATGACCCCCACCCAATTTACCCAAATTATGCCCCCCATAGGCTTCTAGAAACAGTAGCTAAGGGGGGCCAACACACAAAAAAAGTTCAGGAGTTGAGCCCCTCTGCCCCCCTTGTAATTCAAGCACTGTCTACCATATCTATGATCCTGACATTTAGATATTGAAAATGACATCCTTCCTGGTCCTCTCTGAGCTTGATAGATTCCAGTCATTCCCCAGATTCATGACGCTTTCCTGGTGTGCCCCTCACTGCTGAGCCTGTGGCTCAGAAACTGCTCTCCCGGACCTAGAGCCTTTCATTAACATCAGTAACATATTAAGATTAATATGAATTTTATTATGTTTGATGCTGGAGTTCAAAGTTATTTACAGATGATAATAAAGACAACCATCAGCATAATAGGTCCATAATAGACCCAACAGCACCTATCTTCAGATCAAAACCTTTAAAAGCCACATGTAAGAAGCAGTAAAAATGAAACTGCTGAACTTAGGGAAAGGTTTATGCCACAGTTGTAGGAATCAATAGCATCACCGAGGACATAAAGACATCACTGGCACGTTCTCAAAAATAAAAAAGCCTCCTTGTAGCTTCCTACTGCAATACATACCACTATGCAAGTGCTTGTCATATTTATAGTAAAAGCGAGACTATGAGAACTATGCGCACCAACTGTTGCTGTTGATATTTTATCCTGATATATATGCTGTTGATAGAGCTGTTTAGAAAGAGTTACATGCAACATAATGTTTTAATGAACTCCAAAAATACACAGGCACTATGAAAGCGTGAGGCTTTCGAGGATAGCTTTCTAGGAAACTATCCCAGGCATACTGTATTGTATACACCGACCCATCAATCCACCCCTGCTTCTCAGTCATTCCCCCCACCCTTTTTTTTTTAGGTGTTGTGTGCCAGTGGCATCTTTCTCCTCTCTCCCACCTCTCGATGCTGGGCAAGCTGCGAGGGCTGCATGCCAGATGCAAGAAGTGCTGGGAATGGTAGTTTCTCTAGCACTACTGATATGTGTCAACAATGGTACTGAAAAAACTACAGTTCCCAGCATTCCTTGCACCTGGCATGCAGCCATTGCAGTTGCCAGATATCAGGGAGGGGAGGGAGGTTTCCCTGCCATTTCCCCTGGAGCAACAAGAAAGGTATGTGGGAAGGAGGCTCGGGGGCAAGCAGGGGGTTGGGCATTTATGGGGGCTTGAGGGAGGCAATGGATAACTGTTGTGGTCGCAATGCAAGGGTGGCCCAGCCCTGAAGCTGGATGAACCCCCTACTACAGGTGGTGGGTTGGGAAAGGCAGCACGTGGGGGGGGGGGGTTTGCACTGTGCCTGCCTGTCAGCTCCCCTGGCGCTCTGCTTGCAGCTCCAGGTCACGCTGGCCCTGCCAATGATTGTTCCTATATGATTGCTCTTTTCTTCCTGTGGTGGACCTGTGTGAACCAACAGTGCAGTTGCAGCCCAAGGGCATGCCTCAAGTGAAACACCTGAACCGGCTCAATAAACCAGTTTGCAAATCAGTATACACCAAGACACAAATCATCAACAACAGTGATTATGATCAGCATTTTCTCACTGCTTGATTGTTTTGTACTAGAGAGAATTAGTGTGAGTAGAAATGTAGTCTTAAGTTCAGAACTGGCTGGGGAGTTTAGAGTATGAATTTCTCCAGTTTCAAACGTTTGGGCTGATTACAAGCCAAGACAAAACTTCTCCAAAGTTTCAAGTTCAGCTCATAATTTGTTCAACCCCAGCATCAGCCCTCTCAGTGGCTGCAGCCAGCCCCTTCTCTTTTCCATTCACACGTGGTGGTGGTGGTGGTAAGGGCCACTGCTATGGCTTTCATTGGGCCCTGAAGTAGGCCTACCAGATTCCCCGGCCCTCGGCCGGGACTGGGGGTGTGGCCGGGGGCGTGGGGGTGTGGCCGGGGCGTGGCCAGGGGCGGGGACTTCCTCCCTTGAGGCTGGGAGCTCTCCGGAACAGCCTGAGTAAACTCGGGCCGTTCCGGAGAGCTCCCAGGCTCGTCGCGTATTTGTGCGACGCTGGGAGCTCTCCGGAACGGCCCGAGTGAACTCGGGCCGTTCCGGAGAGCTCCCAGCGTCGCGCAAATACGCGACGAGCCTGGGAGCTCTCCGGAACGGCCCGAGTTCACTCGGGCTGTTCCAGAGAGCTCCCAGCGTCGCGCAAATACGCGACGAGAAGCTGGAACGTCTCGGAAGATGTCCGAGTGAACTTCGGACATCTTCCAAGTGCTTCCAGTCTCGCGCAAACGCGCGAGACTAGGAAGATTAGGGACAGAGACGTGCTGCAGCAGGCAGCACAGTCTCAGAAGTGCTCCGGCCGGCCACGATGTAGCCGGCCGGGACTAAACTACAGTTGGGGGGGACAGGGGGACAAAAGGGGCTTGCCGGGACTTTCCCGGTCATTTCCAGGACGATGGTAAGCCTACCCTGAAGTGCCATAATGGGACCCCTTGGACCCCTTGGAAAGGTAGTTTCCTGGGGCTTCTTGGCTCTTAGAAGGATTGCAAAGCAGTGCAGTTCTTGGATGCGGTTTCTGCAATGTTCGAGGGCCTAATTTAGATACAAACCCTTCTTATTACCTTTACTATTTACAGTTAAATTTGGGGGGCATCTGGTAAAGGGCCTCTGGTAGAGGTTCACTGCGTAGCAATCTCTTGGCCCTCAAGAGGCCATCTGGTAGAGGTTTCACAGGCAGGCTGGGAGGCATCCAGACCTTGTCACTTCAGGAGCATGACTAGACTTGGAGCTTGGCATGGGCCTGAGTTGAAAATGAGGTTGTTCAAATTAGCTAAAAAAAACCCAATCCAGATTGAGACCAGATTATCTTGTCTAGGTGAGCCAATTCTGAATTAAACATGGAGGAGCTTGCCCAACACTATTAATTAACTAATTGAGCACCACCACCTTCTTATGTTCAGAAGCAGCGTCTGCATAAAATGGGAGGTTGACGCCAAGTTAATAAACATCAGCTCCTCTGGCTCTTATATCCTCAGTGGGTCACATCTGCTGCAGTTGGAAGTCATCTTCTAGACCACATTATCTTCTTTCTATTAGTATAATACCACTAAGAATCAATGCATTGGGGTGACAACCCTAGATCCTGCTCCCCCCCCCAAAAAGAAAAAAATAGTTCACATCTGGTAGCCATTTGACTTCTCACTTAGCTTTAATCATCAAGGATTAATGATCAGAGCTTGGACTCTAGTTTGATTCATTCATGGAGAATTTGGTGGTTAAGCTTCTGAAATCAAAGATGACTTTAGAAGTATTTAGATGAAGGGGGGGGGGGAGAGATAGATACCATAAGTTTTATCCAGGGAAAGCATCGCTTTCATGCCCATTTAGTGTAATTTTGTTCTATAGAAAGATACTTGGGTCTCACTGACTTGCCTGAAATATAGTACATGTCTTTTGCAGGGTGTTGGGATTTGCTTCATGGGACCAGAAAGGAGTTGGTGGGCTGGTTCTTGCTTCCGCATACTGTGGAGCTTGACACTGGGCCATCTGAAAACATGCATGTCTGTCTACTTAATGTGCATTCAGACAAACAGGGTCTGCGCGCATTCTCCAACCATTAATCTGTTACCGAAATAGCCTTTGTTATTATGGGGAATAGCTTTTAAATATGACAATTTGGAATGTTCTGGGATCTTTACCTGTGTATACCAGAGTCCAGCCCAGAATTCCGTTTAAATAATACTGAAGACACACATGGGTTGCTTTCCAATATTTACTAGATAGTTAGTCAGATTCATACATATGCAACAATTCAATATACAACAATTCAATCACACTCACTGCATACATATCTAGGAACTTAGGTAGAAGTTACAGAGGTTTAGCGGGTTTCTTGATTTTGTACATGGGTGATATTTACCTATCCTGGAGAGTAGACCTTGGCTGCGATGCTCTATAGGAGTGATGGCACAGCAGTGAATGGAAAGGAGGAAGAAACAAATTGGCTCTGAACTGGTCAAGCTCAGCAGTCTGTAGAGACTAACTGAGAGGTACAGTTAAGAGTGGGGGAAGAGGGAGGGGGTTGGTGCCGGAGGGCACGCAGAGAAGAAGAAAAGTTCAGGAGGCAAGGGTCTTTATAGTGATCTAGGTTACATCTTTTCTTTGTGCCAGGTGCAAGGGAGTGGTGACAGGATACAAGTATCTTGTTGTCTTGTGCTCCCTGAGGCGTCTGGTGGGGCCACTGTGTGATACAGGAAGCTGGACTAGATGGGCTTTTGGCCTGATCCAGCAGGGCTCTTCTTATGTTCTTATAGTGGGGGCTTGGCATTCCCCACCTTATTCCACTTTAAGGGGAATACAGGATGTCAAGAAAGGGGGAGAAGGTGTCTGGATTCTTATGACTTCCCTCAGCTTTAGCCTTCCTTCTGGGAAGACATCCATTATTGTGGTGGGTGGGTGAGTCACCCCCCCCCCAAGCAGGCACTCAGTGCTCCTTCCACTCTTTTGGTTGTGTCTTCAATGACACCAAAGAGAGGCAAGCCTCTGTTGTTGGAAAGGGAAGCTCTTCCTGCTCCTTGCCTGCTCTGAGCCATCCAAATCTCTGCAGTTGGCTCTGGCATTGCCATATCCGCAGAGGGTGAGAGTGGCCAGATGTGTTGAACAGGGAATGCGTGCCGACAAGAAGAGCCACAATGGGGGGGGGGTATCTATATAGGGGCCCTGGGTATCACTGTCATCCCTACAGGATTGGCCTGGGATCTCCGAGAATTAACATCAATTCCCAGGAGACTGCTGAGAGCAATCCTGGAGATTTTAAGTCGAGGACCTCTTTTAAATGGTAATGACATCATGCTGGGAAAAATATATATATATCTAAAGAATAACTTCTGTGAGAGTTAGCCCTGATCTGGATAAGAGGGGGTTGGAAGATGAGGGGGATAATGCTCCGATAGAGTGTGTAATCCAAGTCACATTGATTACTAGAACAATCCGCAAATGGACCACTTGTACATTTCTCCCCATGAAAAAGGAACATGAAGTGTATCCCAGAAGGATCAAGCTCTTCCCACACAAGCTAGGGTGCTGAGATTTGGTACTCACATAGCCAAAGACACCCAGAGCACTACAAGTATAAAGAATAGGATATACTTGCAGCTAACAGTTCTTCTTTAAGTTGATTATTTCTTCTCTTTTGTGATATTACTATTACAGTTCCTTTTTGTCAGCGTTCTTCGATTTTTATTTTCCTTTTTTGATATTGTTGTAAGCCTGAGTCTTCACAAGAAGGGCAGGATATCACAAGAAGGTGATAATAACATAGTGTAACAGCGCAATCCTGAGTGAGTGCTCTGGCAGCCTAGGGTGTCGCGAAAGTGCCATAATGGCGCCGGCACCACTCACTCCGCTGCTGCAGGATACCCACGCCGCCGGACACAGGTAAGCCCTGCGCTGGGCAGTGGGAGGACATGGGGAGGGCAGGCCGGGGTGGCGGGGGCTATTGACCGGTCAAGTCGGGGAGGGAGCCAAGAGATTCCTACGCAGGATTGGGCTGCCCAAATCATAACTATGATCACATAGCATTAGAATCATGATTCAACATTCCCTGACAGTACTGCAGCACCTGTTTCACTACGCAGAACAACAGGTACAAGGCTGCCATCGAGATCAGCATGGCACTGCATTCCTGCCTCGGGTCCACCCAGCTCTCGTTAGAATATTTATTTTCTATATTTATGTATTGGTGTTTCTCCAAGGGATTTGGAGCAGTGACCATGGCTTTTATGTATCAAACAAAAAGAAGAATCAAGAACAACAGCTGTAAAAGGACCAAGAAGCGCACACAGAAGGGGCAGCTGTAGGGCATTCCCCCTGTGTTTCGGTGTTATCTTGATGAAGGCAAATTGTACATTGACCGCCTTTAGAAATGTGCTGAACAATGCTGCACGTTGCAGTAATGTTTGCTGGAAGTGACTGCGGCTGCAGCTTGCAGCTTTGCTGCATTATGCATAACGTCCCTTGAGAAAGATGCCACCAAAACGCAGTGCGAGCGCCAGGCTTTGCTGCTGTTCATCCTATGCATGTTTTATTTATCAGTACAGCAATCCGGTGAGCTAGTTAGACAAAAAAAGATACTATCTCAACCAAGGCCACCCAAAGAGCTTCCTGGATGAACAGAGATCTGAAACTATTAATGCGAGTAGATAAATAGGTACCGCTTGCGGAAAGGTAAAGAGCGCTCCGTGTTCCAGCCGCATGCTACGCCCTGCGGCAAGGAGAGTCATGCTGGCCACATGACCACGGAGGCGTCTTCGGACAACGCTGGCTCTTTGGCTTTGAAATGGGGATGAGCACCACACCCTAGAGTCGGACACGACTGGACTTAATTGTCAGGGGTCACCATTACCTTTACTACTAATAAAATAGGTTGAGCTGAAAGCTCTGTAGGAGCTTTTTGCTCAAAATTGGGGGGAAAGTAAGTCTAAGATGTACCCAAACTTTTCAGGTTTGCTCTATGTTACATTATTCCCACTCCTGCCAACCTAGCAGTTCCAAAGCATGTTAATGTGAGTAGATAAATAGGTAGGTACCGCTTGCAGGAAGGTAAACAGCGCTCCGTGTTCCAGCTGCATGCTACGCACTGCAGCAAGGAGAGTCATGCTGGCCACATGACCACGGAGGCGTCTTCGGACAACGCTGGCTCTTCGGCTTTGAAATGGGGATGAGCACCACACCCTAGAGTCGGACACGACTGGACTTAATTGTCAGGGGTCACCTTTACCTTTACCTTATCTTAAGGAGGTGATGCTGATGCACATCTACACATCGTACCTCATCTCCTAATCAAAAGCCAAATGTAAGTGGTACTTTAAACCTGTCCCTAAGAGATGGGTTTAGAGCAGGAAGTAGACCAGAAATGGTCCTTTTAAGCTCTGAAACAGCCACAGGGAATAAATCCAGCGTAGGAGTATATATCATGCCGGGGGTGGGGGTGGTTTGAATGCTTCCCCTTGCTGTTTTCAGGCTGAAAATCACCCCCAAATTGGCAATTTGCCCCCCAACAGTGATTTGCTGAAATTGCTGGTTTGGAGCAAACAACCACCGGGGGGGGGGGGGATGAAACTTTCTTTTAAAAAAACTGGTAGGGGGGAGCATTGAACCTCCCTTAAAGCACAGCAAGCTCTCACACTGAATCAGCCCCCCCTATCCCAGCTGCTTGAGGATTTAGAGGGACCACTTCCAGTCCACTTCCTTTCTTAAGAATTGAGTTTAAAGAAATGTCTAATTTGGCCCTGAGTTCATTTATTTCTTTCATTTCTCTGTTATAAATGAAATTCTGCAATCAATTTCATTTATAACAGAGAAATGCAAAAAAAAATTAAATGCAATTTTCGGACATACCGGGGGTACTGGAGCCCTCCGGAAGGTTTGGGGAGGCCTGCGCTACCCTCTCCAGGCCCCTCCCCCAATTTCAGTTTGCCACTCTGCTGCGATTTACTACCACTTCCGGTTTCGCAAAAAACAGAAGTGGTTGTAAATTGCTGCGGAGTGACAATCTGAAGCTCGAGGGGGGGGCTGTTGAGGGTAGCGCAGGCTTCCCCAAACCCTCCAGAGGGCTCCAGGCCCCCCGGTATGTCCAAAAATTGCATTTAATTTTTTTTCACAGCAGCGGTGATCCCCAGGATCGCCACCGCCGCCATGCTGTCCCCGCCCCTTAAGGGGACAGGGGACAACTTTTGGTTCCAATGGTGGGTCACAACCCACCACTTTGAGAACCACTGGCTTAGCTCATTTAGGGCCCAATCCTATCCCCCACCAACCCAGAACATGCAGTGCTGCCAATGGAGATTGTGCTGCATGCTGGGGGTGGGGGAGATACCAGACAGCCCAGGAGAGGCAAGTAAAACATATTTTTACCTACCTCTCCATAGGCCACCTGGTCTTCAATGGGTATCCTCGAACCTATGCCAACAAAGCTGAGGAGATTCCTGGGAGTGGCTGGGGAAGGGAGATAGGATCTCAGCATGAGTAGCTACCACCGAGATCCTCCCCCTCAAACCACCCCTGGCCTGCTCCCTGCCCTGATCCACCTATGATCCTCCCATGAACAGCCCCTGCCGCCGACTAACCAGTGATGGCGGTGGATGGTGGAGGTTTTATGGGCCACTGTCACCCACGCACAGCCTCCAGCCATTTGTGCCAAACAACAGAGCAACTGCTCCACCACTGGCCTAGAATGTACGGTGGCAGATCATGAGATCCACCACCGTAACTTATTGGCCCATTAGTTTATTCAGCCCAGTTCATAGTACTGTACTGTGTGCTGGCTGCCATTTTTTTTTTGTACTGTGTAATTTCACATAGTCACAAGCATGTGCCTGTTGCTGAACAAATTGTGTTCTACATGCATTGCCAGCCCCAACTTTTAGTATTTATTTTAAAACACTGTATCTTGCCCTTCAAAAGACGCTTTTCCCAGGGAGGCTCAAACACCCAAAGTTTAACACACATTCAATAAAATATAATATTCTAAACGAAAACAATTTAAACCAGAACGCTATTACAATAGCATAACCAGATTCGGAAGAGACTAAAATCAGAGTCAGAAGACGCGAGAAAAGAAAAATGTTGTGTGTGTTTTTTAACCTGGCATTGAAAAGATGACAACGTTGGTGTCATGCAAACATCTCCAGGAAAGTCTTGCCGTACCTAAGGTGCCACCACCAATAAGACCTTTTTCAGTACCACATTTTAAATCTCAAATGGTAGGATCAGTTCAGATGGGGGGGGGGGAACGGGACACCAAAAGAGATTTAACAAAGGTGGTCCTTTGTGTACTCCAGCCATAAGCTGTGCCGCAACAACTTTGAGCAACTGCTTTGGGCAGCAAGTTGGAGGAGGTGATGAAGTGACGAGGAGGGATCAGCCTTCCTCCTGCCTCCCTTGGCCTCCCACCCACCCAGCTGCTTCATCATGTGCTCTGATCCTCTTCCCACTCACTGAGAGTGAGTGAGAGGAGGATCAGGGCAGGAGTAACCTGGTCCACTGCCAGAAGCAATCATGAGAAGGAAGCAGCAGGGGGGCCACAGTGACCGTGTTCTGATTGCTCCCCTTCCAGGAGGAGATGGATCAACCCCACCCTCTTTTGCCTTACCTCTGTTGTCTGATAGTTCCTGTCTGGCCAGTTCTTCACACACACAGGATGGATGGATGGATGGAGCATGTTGGGCCCAGGAGAGGACCATGCTCACAGCAAGCCCTGCCTAGCCTGGGCATCTGAGGCAGCAGTTAAGCAGGAGACAGCCAGTGATAGAGCTAAAGGTCGGGAGGATGCTCTGGGAGCTCCGCGCTGCACTCCTTTCCCCTCCCTTTTCCCAACCTGCTTTTAAAAAGTGGCTGGGCAGACAAGGAGGAGGAGGAGGCAATGGTTGGATCATGGCATGTGTGCAAACAAAAAAAACGGGAGGTGGGGGGAAACTAGGTTCCAGACAGCCTTCAAAGGTAACCCCACATATAACACATTACAGTCATCCACTGCAGAGGTTACCAGAACATGGATGACCCCCAACTTGGTTATCACTAGCCTAAAAAAGGTCACAGCTGATACACCAGCCTCTGCTGTTAGAAGGTACTCCCAGCCCCAGAGGACACATGAGCCTCCAGTGATGACAGTTCAATGAGCACCCCAAGCTGCGACCCTGATCCTTCAAGGAGGGGTGCAGCCCCCCTCCAGAACAATTCAAACAGCCCAATCCTGCTGGTAGGACTAGCATTCCGCCTGCGCTGGGCTGCCATAAAGCAACTGTAAAGCGGGCTCCAGCAGCGAATGCTGTCAGAGCGCTGGCGGAAAGGCCAGAGTATTTCCATGCACGTCATTGGAGCACTGGCCACCCACCGGAGCAGGTAAGTCAGCATGGGAGGTGGGAGGGCGGGTGGAATGAGGGCAGGGAGGGGGCAAAACTGGGCAGGAAGGGGGAGGAATGGGGATGGGAAGGCTGCTGGGTGGGGGTGGATCCAGTGGCAATGGTGCACACTGGATCCTATCCCTTTGGGCAGCAGCCTCCCCACCCACTTTCTCTCCTTGGATTTGCGCCAGCTAAAGAGCTGGTGCAGGTCTGAGGAGACCCATAGAGGGGTGGGAGGCTTACGCAGGGGTAAGGGGATTTAAATCCCCCTTTCCCTTCTGAAGTATCCTGCTCTACCCCCCACTCCTCACGCTGGATACAGTGCATGCCTTTTCAGCATGACTGCGCCAGCCAGAGAGGGGGGGGAAGGGTAGGATTGGGTCCAAACACTATCTTCCTAAACAGGTGAACTACCCACAAACACCACCTCCAACTGAGCCATTTCAGTTTACTGGCTCTTGACCAGCCCATTAGCATTGTTTATTTCAGGGGTGTGGAGCAGCATTTTCTCATTCCTTCGAAAGATACGAAGTAACCCTGGAAGAAGTCCACCTTTTATCTGATGTTCTAGTGTACAACGTGTCGCTCTAAGCAACAGCAGTTCCGACTGGGGAAGTCAAACCAGATACGCTCAGCTACAAGGAAAGGAACATTTCATTCTCAATGGGTTACACTCAAGTGGTGTTGCTGCAATTTCCACCATTTGCCAAACCAGATGAACCTTGGAAGGCTTCCTCTCGTTTCCCCCACCCCGTCCTTGAAGTTCAAGGCTCACCAGGAATGCAGATTTTTAAGTTCTGTGGTAGGGCCCCAAGGTCAGGTTTTCTCCACATTTTGAAATGAATGCCATAATGCAGGAAAGGGGGGGGGGGGAGAATCTGTTGCTCCTTTTCCAGGCATAATCACACTGAAGAGAAACCCTTTTTAATGACTTCAACCAGAGACTCACTAAATGTGTGGACTATACAATGAGCAAAGTGTGAGCTGTGTGTGCTTTTTGGCAGCAATCCACACTCTGCAAAGAAGAAGAAGAAGAAGAAGGGGAGCTTCTTAACTCTAAGAAGGGAGGAGTTTTGTTGTTTAATTTTCTTCCTCTATACCAAGCGTGGGGAACCTATTTGCGGTGGAAGGCCATTTTCCCGTGGGGAAAATGTGTTGCGGGCCGGCCCTCCACCGCAAACTTCCCCCCTGCCCACGCTCTCCTTACCTTCTCCGGGCCGCCGCCGCTGGCTCCGCACTCACCTCGTCGGCAACTCCTTCTCAAAGCGGCTGTTCTGGACATGCGCAGAACACCGCTGAGGCCAAGAGATTGCCCTCTCCTGGCCTTAGCGGCGTTCTGCACATGTCCAGAACAGCTGCTTTGAGAAGGAGTCGCTGACGAGGTAAGCGCGGGGCCTCCGGTCTGGTCTTGCGCGGGCCACACCTGATGCACTCGGTCCGGTCTCGCGCGGTCCACACCTGATCACCCCGGGGACCGGAAACAGCCCACGGGCTGGAGGTTCCCCACCGCTGCCACTCTGACAATCATCTTTAACACTGACTCTTGACATGAGTTGCTTTCTCAAAGAGCAACTTACTTTCCAGAACTTCTGAATACAGTAGGCAGAGAAAGGGAAGGGAGAAGCTTCCTCCAGAGGGATGAGCATTCTTTGTCTTAAGCAGAATTTTAATAAATACAGTACTTACAATTTATAATTGATGCATTCATGAACGTCTTAAGGAATTTAAAACAGTCTCAAATTTAATAGCAACCAACAGAATTGAGACAGGGTGAAACTATTACAGCTGAGCACAGTGAAAAGGAGGGTTTAAATTGATGCTGCGTATTATTCATTTTGACAACTGCGAACTCGCACAAAAGATAGCAGAGAGTCAGGAAGCATCAGCTACAGAGGGGAAGACTAATTTATTACTAATACAAAAACCAATCTGGTGCTACACATATATTGCTTAGTCAAAATAAGGAAGTAGTAGAGCAGCCTCAACCGAGATGCACTGTACAAGGAGGTTTTTCCCCCCTTAAACTATGTATGTGTGCAGTGTTTGCTTACTGCAGGAAAAATACATGTGTTTGGTGAAGGGGGGGGGGGGAGAATCATATGCTCATTTCACTGGACAGACTCTGGTAATGGCCTGCCAATGTGAAACTTCACAGTCTATGAAATCTTCCAGAGGAAGTCAACGAAGTGCTGACACGACATGGGTAAATTGCATACAGTACTTCCTTAATGAACGTTTATGAATGGGTCCCAAAATCTACACTGTCACAGCTGCTAATTGTCCCGAGAGGGAGGGGAACTTCCAATGGCACCAATGGGAGCTTTATTTCGTTGTCAAATAACTTTTGTGGGGGCCCTGATCTGAATTGGGACCTGGGAGGGGGGGAAACAGGTTAAAGTTCCCCTCTGGATTGGGGTTTGGATTGGGCCCTAAAACATACAAAATTATGCATGGGGTGGGGTGGGGAGAGGAGAGAGAGAGAGAGAGAGAGAGAGAGAGAGAGAGAGAGAGAGAGAGCTGGATTGTGAAAGAAACTATCTAGAATGAAGGGTTCTACGAAAGATTAGAACATATTATATAGGCTGTTCCAGCAGGGGGTTCTCATGTAATGCTACCACCAGGATGACGACATGGAAATGGAGGAGCAGAGACTGTGATGTTGCTGTACCATATCTCTTTCCATCATTTTTTTTAAAAAAAAATAGTGGCAAAGGTGGTACCAAAGGGGGGGGCAAGTGCTCTCCAGACAAGTAGTTCACTTCTGCTTTCCTGGAATCCTGTGATACCTTGGGGGACTGTCTGGGTGAGGAAGGAGTGAGTGGGAGGTGGAATAGGGAAAGGAGGGGGTGGATCGCGGCAGTACCAGTGTGTGCCAGGATCCTATTCCTTCCTCCATTCCCTCTCCCATACTGTTCTCTGTTCTGCACCAACAAAATAGCTGGCACAGATTTGAGGAGACTCATTGGGGAAGCGGAGACTTGCCCCAGGGTAAGAGAACATATGTTCCCTTACCTTGAAGAGACCTCCACAACTCCCCCCCCCCAGGATGCAGCACATGCTCCATTGGCGTGGCTGTGTGTGTGTGTGTGTGTGTGTGTGTGTGTGTGTGTGTGTGTGAATTAGGATTGGGCTGTCAATTATGTTCCCCCTCAATTGTCTTTTTATCAAGTTAAAAAGCCTCAAACAATGTAGCCTTTCCTTGTAAAGAAGGTGCTCCAGTCCTGATTATTTTGGTTGCCCTCTTTTGCATTTTTTCCAACTCTGCAATATCCTTCTTGAGGTGTGGCAACCAGAACTTCCAAATGTGGTTGTGCCATAAATTTGTCTAAAGACATTATAACATTAGCGGCCTAATTCTCTAATGATCCCAAGCATGGAATTTGCCTTCTTCACAACTACCTCGCACCAAATTGACGTTTTAATTGATCACGACCCTGATACCTTTTTCCTGATTCTCACCAACAGCTCAGCCCCTGTCAGTATATACATAAAGTTTGTATTTTTTTGCGCCAGTGTGCATCACTTTACACTTATTGACATTGAACTGCATTTGCCATTTTTGTTGCCCAGTAAGCCAGTTTGAAGATGTCCTTTTTGAGCTCTTCACAATCTGCGTTGGTTTTTATCATTCCGAATAGTTGGTGTCATCTGCAGACTTGGCCACCTTGCTGTTTACCCCTAACTCCAGATCATCTATTAACAACTTATGAAGCACCAGTACCAAGACAAATTCTTGGGGACCCTACTCTTAATTCCCTTCACTCTGAAGATTTCCCATTTATTCCTATTCCCTGCTTTCTATTATTTAACCAACTACCAATCCATAAAAGAAAGGACCTGTCCTCTTATTCCATGTCTGCTACGTTCACTCACGAGCCTGTAGTGAAGGACTTTGTCACAAGGTTTTGGAAAGTCTAGGTATACAATGCCAACTGGGTCACCTTAATACCTTTGCAGGATTTACCTTTGCAGAAATCATGTGAATTCTCTTTCAACCATGTTCGTTCTATATGCTTAACAATTTCATCATTAGTTATGCTTTCCCCTAGATTACCCAAAACAGACTTTAAGCTGACCAGCCTCTAATTTCCTGAATCTCTTTTAAATAACAATGTTACATTAGGCTACCTGCCTGTCCTCTAGTAAGGAGCCTGATTTATTATTATTTAATTTAGTCAAGAGATTTTTATCCCACCTTTCCTCCCATAATGGGGCACCCAAGGTGGCTTACAATGAGTATAAACATAGAAAAAACATGAAATACAATAATATAAATCACTAAAGGATACAATGAAAGGCAGCACATACAAAGCAATATTAATCACATCAGCGGCATAAAACAACAACATATTAAGAACCTTTAAAAAGCAGCAGCCAGAATATAAAGTGCAACCGATAGTCAAAAAAGGGAGAATACCACACACCTTAAACGGCAACAGAAAAACCAAATGAAAGAGAAAGGTTTTCAGCCCCTGCCAGAAGGATAACAGGGATGGTGTAATTATTAACTCAGAAGAGAGGAAATGTTATAGCTGTGGCACCATCAGGGAGAAGGTCATACCCCTTGTAGCTACCAACATGGCCTCAGTCAAAGGTGGCACACATAAGAAGCCCCTCCCCAGGTGACCCAAGGGGAGGAGCCAATTCATATGGAAGGAGATGATTCCTCAGATACCCGGGTTCAAAGCCATGAAGATCAAAACTATTAAAGGTCAAAACCAGCACCTTGAATTGTGCCCAGAAACAAACCAACAACAAGTCAAGTATTTTTGTTAGAAGATCAGCTAGTTCACATTTGAGTTCCTTAAGACCTATTGGGTGGATTCCATCTGGACCCAGTGATTTGTCTTTTTTTTTTTTTTTAATTTCTCCATATGTGCCAGAACTCATCACCTATTTCATTCCGTTCTTGAGACTCCGTCCCTGAGAAGCCCTGTTCAGGCACAAGGATCTGGCCTACATCTTCTGTAGTGAAGACAGAATGAAAGAGTTCATCTTCTCTGCAATCTCCGTAGTCTCTTTAAACTTTCCTTTCATTCTCTTGCTCTCAAATGGACCTGCCCCAGCAGGTTTCCTGCTTTTGATGTATTAAAAGAAGCTTTTATTGTTTGCCTTGATGTTTTTAGCCATGTGCTCCTCATATTCATTTTTCACATCCCTTATTCTCAGCTTTCATTTCTTTTACCAGAGTTTGTGTTCCTTTTTGTTCTCATTTAGGCAAGACTTCCATTTTCTGCAGAAGCATTGGTAGGGGGGGCAGGGGGCCCAGGCGGCACGTGGGAGGTGACAAAGCAGTGGGGGGGGGCGACGGGATCGGCAGCAGTGCGAAAGGCGGGCAGGTGGCGGAGCGAAACTTTGGCCTGCCCGCCCTGGGCTTGGGGAGCCCTTTGCAGCGGTGGTGACGTCACTCCGGTGGTGATGTCATGGGGGGTGGCATTTTGTATGCACCCACCCCATGCAGGGTGCCACAACATTGCTGATTTTCTGAAGGGTGGCTTCCTCAGTTCCTACTCGTGAGCCATGCTGGCATCCTCCTGCACTTGATGGTGCCTTCCCTACTTACAGCACAATCCTAGGCTGCATGTCTACTCAGAAGTAAGTTTCATTGTGTCCAGTGGGGCTTACTCCCAGGAAAGTGTGTATTGCAGCCTTATTGGTATACAGTCTAGTTGAGCTTCTGTTAGTGTGGTTTTAATAACCCCCATGCAGTGAGGTGAGATCTGACCCTCATGACTCTCCCTTTCAGCTTCCTTTTACTAATTTATCCTTTTTTTTACAGTCATTCCCTGATTGTAAAAACATGACATGAAATGTTGCTTTCAGATAAGCACCGGCAGGAAATTATCGGAATTGTACATCGTGTGTGTGTATGCGTGTGCATATGCGTGTGCGCGCACGCACACACACATATGTGTGGGTACACTTCTTTCACGTCTTATGTATTCCATCCTTTAACTTCAAAGTGTAGAAACACAGCCAAACCATCTGCAAACATTAGCAGCCCATTTTTGTAGGCATCGGATAACATCCACATAAGCCTTTAATTTTAGGGGGGGGGAAGAGAATATGTTCCAGGAGAGGGGTATATGAAGTAAAGACAACCAGCAGCAGCTGGTCTGAATTGTGTTATACTAACTAGTGGATTTCACTTTTGTTGACCTTGCAATTCATTGACTTACCACTAAGGGGAGCCCTCTTTGCAGTAAACTTCCAGGCTTTTTACTGCTTTGATCAAAAACTTGGCCATAAAGATAACGTGACATTTTGATTTCCCCAAAATTATGTTTAATCAGAAGGCAACCAGAGATAAGCAGTTTAAAATGAAATCTGAATTACAATTCCAAGACTCCAGATATTAATACGTCTTGATTAGACTGAAGGAGAAATATAAATGGACTTGAATATTAAATGCTTGGACAAGCTTAAATAAAAAAACTAAAAAGCAAATTGGGTTTAATCTGCAGGTTTTAAAGTAAAATGTGATACTTTAAAAAAAAACCACCTCAAAAAAGCAAATTCATAGTTATGGCAGTGACATAAACACCTTGGCATGTAGGGAGAATGTCACCTATAGCTAAATCAATCTATTGCTTTTCCTTTAAGTCAAGATGCATGGGTTTGTAAATTTATAAACTGAACATTTATGTAATTAATATCTGGGTAAATAACAATGCAAGGCTCATTAAAGGTGGTTCTTTTGTAGATCTCTTGTTAGTGCAAACTTGGAAATATGAATGTATAAATGCTGAAAATATTTTTATAATTAATAGCCTTGGGTAAATAAAAAAGATAAGCCTCATTACAAATAGGATTAATTCAGGGAATAAGTTATTATAGTCAAGGACCCATAATTAACCCCTTTCTTCACTATGGATGTTTGATTTATTGCTGGACTTGTTCTCTCTGTGGATCTATAATGGTACGTTGGACACATCCAAAACTCTGAAAGTTGAACACAGTGGAATAGGCATTATATAAATTTTAGTGACCTGAATGTACACAAAGGATGGTGCTTAGGGAGTATAGAGCAGAAGCAATATGAAGTACAGCAAATAATACTGCAGTAAATAATAGACTTATCAGCTTAGACTGCAGTCCTGGGCACAGTCTCAGCGCAATCCTGCGTAAGATCCGGTGGGCTTGGGATGTTTGCCATGATGCAACCATATATGTAGGGAGCAACCATAATTAAAATCGGATGTGGAGGTTCTCATATCAATTGCCAGTTGCCCAGGGCTGGGAATATATTATAATAATAATAATAATAATAATAATAATAATAATAATAATAATAATAATAATAATAATAATAATAATAATAAACAGTATTTATATACCGCCTTTCTTGGTCATTGGATTTCTCCTCCGACTTTAATCCAAGGCGGTGTACATGGGCAGGCTGTCCTAACCCCCCTTGGGGGGGGGGGTTTACAATATATAAATGTCCAATCTTTCATGAACGGCTACATTCCAGGTGGTATCCTTTTGCAGCCTGCCTTTTTTTCTGCTGGCTGGCGCCTCCCACACTAGACCGACGCAGCTGGGAGCTCTTATCTCTCCTCCCGGAGGCTTTCACAGCTTTTTGCTGGCGGCGTGTCTCAAACTTGTCAAGTTCACCGGTCTTCGGGTTTACAAGATGGCAGCTCTCCCGACTGAGCCAGACTCTTCTGCGTTCTTTGACCTCTGAAATTGGCCAGAAGACTAAGAGGCCTCTGGGTTGTTTTGTATTATTCTTGTAAGCCCCCTGAGGGATTGTTTTGTTCAGAAGGTAGAGTATACATTTCAATATAAATACAATGATCAGCATGTTGGCATATGATTTCCATGTATGACTACAATGTGCCATACTGATTATGAGGAGAGAAGATCCAGGTGGGGCATGTTCCACGTGCAGAAGTGTCAAGAAGCAGGCAAGGGGTGTACCCTGACCTTGTAGGCTGTGGTGCTCCATAGTTGGGAACTCCTTTCCATTCACAAAAGGATTGCTACATGGCAGAAGGTTAGGATACAACCTATTGTGTTTACGTTCCTTGCAATGTGCTGCTGTGTCTACTGCAGGGCTGGATATTTCGAGCTGGACAAATTTGCATTCAAAACCAGGTAACTACTGGTTTCAGTGACATCGCTAACCAGTGGCGTCGCTATGCCCCCCCTCCGTGATGTCACCACCGGAATTGACATCACCGCCGCTGCTTCAACTCCTGTCAGAAGCGCAGGGTGGGAGGGTGGGCCAATTCCATCGCCTTCTCTGCCGCCCGCTCTTCCCACCGCCAAAACGGTGCGGTTGTTGTCGCCACCGGCTGCTTTGTCAACCCCCGTTTGTCACCCAGGGGCCCCTGCCCCCTGCCAACGCTTCTGCGCTCATACATGGGGCAGTCACCTCCGACACTCACATTCCCATACCCAGGGTATCAGCAGTCAAAGGAAACGCCCTTACACACAGTTCCAGAAACTCTGTTCTAACCCATTCCAAAAGGACTTTTCCATTTGCCTAGACATTCATAAGCTACTTAAGAATGTATGCCAGCAAAAAGATTCATGAGGTTAATAAAATCTACACGCAAACACCCCAGCCCGCATCTGGAACAAGGGAGTCTGCTATTCTTTGTGTGAACGTTCTTCCCGGTCCCACAATCATCATTGAGAAGGCCAGCCTCACGCACACCATAAATGCTCTATATAGATTGATGGTGCATTAATAGCAATTAATTCACAGTACCATCTGAAAATTCTCCCACAAATAAATAAATAAATAAATAAATAAATGCAGGAGTTTAGATTAAAGCTATGTTCATTCCTTATTCTTCAATCACTGGCAAAAGAAAAAGAAAAAAAGGTGTAGGGGAAAGTAGACGATGATCATGCATGAGAATCTAAGCACTCAAATACTACATATTGAGCATAGGTTTACTCCATAAGGTTACGGAGTAACCATTCTGCAGAACGCTGCAGAAACCAGTTCTCGCTGCACCCGCTGAAACAATTCCCCTTTCCCTTCCGAAGTCTTCTGATATCCCCCCACCCTCCGCTAGATGCAGTGCATGCCTTTTTGACATGGCTGTATCAGCGGGGGGGCGGGGCGGGGAGAGAACGGGTAGGATTGGGCTCTCAGTCTTATTATCCCCATACTACAGCTGGGGAGCCGAGGCTAAGGAGTGGCATACCTTGGCTAAGGCCCCCGAGGGAGTTCATGGCAGAGACGAGACATGAACCAGGAAAGTCCTGATTCACAGCTCAGTTTCTTAGTCACTCCAGAAGTTATTGAACCTCAGGCCCAAGTTCATATAGAAAGTAGCAACGCAGGACTCACTTTTGACTGTGCCCTTCCGCCTTAATGCCTGGAATTCCATCTCCTACCCTAGGGCCCATTCCTTTCTCCCTCTTCAGGCCTCTGTTGGTGCCATGCCTTCTGCCTCCTCCCCTCATTTTATTGGCTCCTCATCATACAACTAATTGCTACAGCCACAGCTGGGCCCTAACCCAGCCGGCTGTTTTGCCAGAAGTGGTGACCTAGCAATATTGTGACTAGCAATGGACCACACTGCCCATCCAATACCAAGTGACACCCAGGCTTTGTTGTGCAACCTTGTGCACCTATGCAATGTGCACACAAGGGTGCAAGGGACTTTCCCCTGACCACTGTGATTAGAGGTTTCTCCAAGAAGCCCTAACATATTCTTGAACACTTTGGCAAGCCTGTGTCTGAGCCTACAGCTGGAGAGTTTATATGTCGTACATTTTGCTCCCTGTTCATTCTCTCTCTCTCTCTCTCTCTCTCTCTCTCTCTCTCTCTCTCTCTCTCTCTCTCTCTCTCCTAGCTGCAGCTGGCTATGGAGTTCAAAACTGATGGAATAAAAATGTTCCCAATGCCAAAATGAATCACTGCTCACTTGGGACTCATTCATATCAATTGTTTGCAGCTTGTGACGAATGCTGAATTGAAGAAAAAGGGTGCACTTTGTTCTGTTATATTAGTCTAGAAATAAATATACATTCCTAATAAGGGGTGTATCAGAAGTTAGCAAGGTGAGAATGTCCATCCAGGGGGCCCAGCAAGCTAGGTCACCTGCTGAACCCTCAACACCAGTGGCAGTACTAGTGTCCAATGTACCATCAGGACTACGCACTTGGGCCGCTAGCAACTGGGTGCCACCAGCATTGTTAAACTGTCAAATACCAAAAACTGTTGAATTTCCATTTTTTCATGTTGTCAGATATCAGAGACTGAAATCAAATATGACAGGGCATCAAATACAGATTTCAAACAGTGGGAGCATATTCTACACCTGTGTGAGCATTCAGACAATGCCTGTAAAATATTCATCATAAAAACCAGCAAAGAAGAAGTTTGAGGAGAACATTCATATCAAATGACTTCCTGTACTTGCCCCTGCTAACTGGGCAAGAGGCACTTTTTCAATTGGTGCTCCTCTTATATTTAGCAGGAAGAGAGTATCTGCCTCCCCCCTTTCACCCCAGTACAGTGTCTTTTCTGGTGGCTGTTTGCTGGTGGTGTTCTGCATCTTTTTTTAGATTGTGAGCCCTTTTGGGACAGACAGCCATTTAATCATTTGATTTTGTCTGTAAACAGCTTTGTGAACTTTTTGTTGAAAAGCGGTATATAAATACTGTTAATAATAATAACAACAATTTGGTCCCAACTCATTCCTCAAACCCTTGCCTATGGGTCTTACTCAGCTCTGAGTTCAACTTCCTGTCAACTTGCTTCAATCACGTTGGTTATAACTCCCAGCTTATTTTTCAACTGGCTGTTCCACTGTCTCTCCATCCTGCTCCAGTTGTGAGAGTATTTTTTTCCTCTGGCTCAGGATTGCACTGTCAGTTAGAAGGCAGAGTTGGTCTCCTCTATGTACTGTGGCAAGGGTCTCCAACCCTCAGTCCATGATGGGACATGCGCTTCCCCAGGTCATGTGGTTTTCATTTATTTTGTAATTGGGATAATCAACTTGAGCTGGCATGGCACGGGGGCTGCTGCAGCAGCAGCATCATCCCCAAGGGCATTTTCACAGATGAGACTTAAATTACTCTTATAGCCCATGTGTGGTTACTCAAAAGGAAGCCCCATTGAGTTCAGTGGAACCTTCTCCCAGGTAAGCATATATAGGATTGCAGCCTCACTTTTCTTGTTTTAATTACTTTGTAAAATAAATGTGAAACTGGCGTTGGTAGTTGTAATGTGCCATTCACATTACAACTAGCTCTCTTCCACATTAATGCCACTGAGATGTTAAAACGAGTACTGTGAGAAAGAAAGAGGCTCAGAGAATATTTATGACTCAGGTGTGAGTGTTCTAAGGCTGTGATCCTATACAGACTTACATGGGAGGAAGTCCCACTGAACTGAATAGGGCTTACTTCTGAGTAGACATGCATGCATGGACTGAGTTAGACATAGGGCATGCATAGGATTGTGCTACATGGCCATAGGCAAGGCACTGTCTCTTGACTTCTCATGAGGGTAGTAGTAGTAGTAGTAGTAGTAGTAGTAGTAGTAGTGGTGGTGGTGGTGGTGGTGGTGGTGGTGGTAGTAGTAGTAGTAGTAGTAGTAGTGGTGGTGGTGGTGGTGGTGGTGGTAGTAGTAGTGGTAGTGGTGGTGGTGGTGGTAGTAGTAGTAGTAGTGGTAGTGGTGGTGGTGGTAGTAGTAGTAGTAGTAGTGGTAGTGGTGGTGGTGGTGGTAGTAGTAGTAGTAGTGGTAGTGGTGGTGGTGGTGGTAGTAACGCATAAAATGTCAACTGTTTTTCTAGGCACTGTACGTAGACTCAGTGCTAGACAAGGCCCTGCCCAGCAAGCCTGATGCAAAAGAAACAAGAGGAAAAGAAGCCAATCCAGGTCCCAGCTCTTTTGCAACATGACATCATAATGACAAGGCTCAGGTGGAATCGTCACAGGGAGCTCTATGAGACAAGGAGGTGCCAAACAGTAGCCAAGCTGGGGGCGTGAGCCTCACTTCGCCGTCTCCCCTCTCCCTTTGCTGCAATCCGAGGAAAGTGGCTGCTGCTGATGGACACAGTGTTTAACGGCAGTTGGTCCCACCTGAGCCAATGGAGAGAGCCTTGCGGACCTACTTCTCCTTTTGGAAAATAGCAACTACAGGCTTTGCTGTGTTGTTGTAAGGGCCACTTTTGTTACTTCTCCCCCCGTTCCCTTTTCAGAATAATACCAGTTAGTTTTCAAGTGGTTATTGCATAGTATGTGTGTGTGTTTAATCTCTGTCACAAGGTTTTTAGTGATATGTTGCTTTAATCAGTTGAATGAAGGTTTAGTAAAGTGTTCTTAAGTTGTTTTATATTGTAATTATTATGTTTTGGCATGTGATCTCGCCTCCAATCTATTGCAGATGGGGCAGTAAGGAAATACATTTCCAATCTTTTTAATTTTATCTTTATCTTCATTTCCCCCTCTTCCTTCCATTTCACATCTCATAAAGGATATAGTGGAACTGGAAAAGGTGCAGAAGAGAGCAACCAAAATGATCAGTGGGCTGGGGCACCTCCATTATAAAGAAAGGCTACATCGTTTGGGGCTCTTCAGTCTAGAAAAAAGGCGCCTGAGGGGGGACATGATTGACTTGAGACGTATAAAAGTATGCATGAGATGGATAGAGTGGATAGAGCATAGAGGGAAGTTCTTTTCCCCCTCACACAACACCAGAACTGGGAGACACCCACTAAAACTGAGTGGCAGGAGAATTAGAACAGACAAAAGAAAATATTTCTTTACCCAGCGTGTAATTCATCTGTGGAACTCCTTGCCACAGGATGTGGTGATGTTGCCTGGCCTGGATAACTTCAAAAGTGGATTGGACAGATTTATGGAGGAAAAATCCATCACAGGTTACAAACCATGATGACTATATGCAATCTCTGGGTTTTGGAAGTAGCCTATCTCTTAATGCCAGATGCAAGGGAGTGGCGACAGGATACAGGTATCTTGTTGTCTTGTGTGCTCCTCTGAGGCATCTGGTGGGGCCGCTGTGAGATACAGGAAACTGGACTAGATGGGCCTTTGGCCTGATCCAACAGGGCTCTTCTTATGTTCACAACATAGTAATTAAGGGGCATGGGCCCAAATCAGCTTCTTCCCTACATACATAAAACTTGGGCACATGAAGAAGCAAGTTAATGCACAGGTAACGGGAGGACTGAAAGGGGAGCTGGCAGCAGAAGACTCCTGCGTGTGGAGGAGCATGTATGGAAGAGGAAGGGTGTGTGTGTGGGAAGGACTGGATCACTCCCAAAGTGTTTAAATTAAAATACTAACAGCGCAATCCTATCCAACTTACACCACCGGTGTAACCAGCAGTGCAGCGAGAACGGGAGACCCCAAAACGGAAAGGGGATTCAAATCCCCTCCAAAGGGGGATTCAAAAGGGATTTAAATCTCCCCTCCAAACCCTTCCCCCCTGCCCTCCACCCGCTGGTAACACCGCTGGTGTAAGTTGGATAGGAGTTAAAAGATCAACCAGCTAAAAGTTAGTTTTAAAACTTAGCTTTTATCAAATATAACATGTTGAGACAAAGTCTTGAAATGAGATACTTTAAAGGAAATCCCATGAAATGAAGCATTGCAACAGCTTCTTGTAGGAATGGACAAGTTCAGTCAATACTGCTGGTTCAGAATCAGTACAAGATCTTTGTCATTGGTTTGCTTAGGGAAGACTTCACGTTACCGGCTGATGTTTGTATTATTGAGTCCGGTGTAGAAGAAAGATCTCTGATCAAAAGGCCAGGTATCATTGCACTCAAGCAGTGCTTGAATTATAGGGGGGGGGGAGAGATAGAGGAGCCCTTAATGAAATCCACAAGCCTCCCCCCGGTTCCCCCCTAATTTTAGCTAAATCATACCACTCATAGTCATCTAGAATAGTAGCTAAGGCAGTGTTTCCCGAACGTTTTCGACCTGCGGCTCCCTTGACCACTGGCGACCATTGGCCACGGCTCCCCATGACATCATGTTGATGCCTGCCAATAGGCATTGCGCTGTTTTCCGAGAGGATTCCAAGGCACTCTGCGGCTCCCCTGGGAACCACAACTCCCAATTTGGAAACCACTGAGCTAAGGGGTTGTCAGAAAAGTTAAGAGGTTTTATTTGTAAGTGGTCTGGCAAAGCCCTCTTTAGTCCCCCTGTAATCTGAGGACCAGAAGGAGATAGTGAAGATTTGAACTTAAACAGTTCCAGTGTAACAATGCTGACTTTGTGAGAATCACTTAAAGAGCACTATTGGTATACTTGAGCATTTTCTGCCAACACTTGTCCAAATGGTTGTGTTCTTCTCTTTTCATAATAAACATGTTCATGATTCCATGATTTTTTTTAAAAAAAATCCTTTTAATAATGTCATGCTACTGCAGATTGACAGGATACTTTGAATCATGCCACTTTTGTGTCAAAGATCTCTTTCTTAATGTCTTTGTACCATGTCCCTGTAGAGCAGTTACCATGTATCATGTGAAAGCTCCCATTTAATATTACTCTTCGTGCGACTACAGACTGGCACAAGGCTGCACTCCAGCTTAGAAGAATCACGGAATTCTATTTGTGAGGCAGAGCAGAGCTATTAGGTTAATGGATTGCGTTTCTTCCCCATTGCCCCAAGAGCTCCCTCCAATTTCTTTCCTCCCCACATGTCAGATTCTCTAATTGCTTTCCTCCCTCTCAATATCAAATGCCATCCCATTTCAAAATAAGAACCTTGCTAGATCAGAGCAGTGCAAGCAGCTAGCCCAACATTCTGTCGCCAGAGAGATTTCGATGGAAGCTCACATCTAGGAATGGCTGTCTCTTTTTGACCCCACATGGGCACTCAGAACATAGAATGCCTCTGAACATAGAATGTCAATTTGGGTAACATAGCTAATGCCATGAACAGATGGATTCATCAAGCACAGATCTATTTTTTTTAGCCATTCATCAGAACATTCCTATGGACCCACCATGCCAGTGGCGGATACACCAGTGGAATGTAGTTGTGGAATGCACTCCCACAGAATGCGAAACAATACCAGTATAAACAAGAACTAACATAGGAAAAGCACCTGCCACTCCAATAGCACCCATCGCATGGCAATTCCAGCATCACCATTCATCACAATGTTGTGGACCAAAGATCTTCCCAAAAGGTCATGCATGCAGCGCCACTGCTAGCCTATACGGTGCCTTTGTGCAAATTAGAAAAGGTGCCCCCTTCCTCACTGCGCTTGCTGGCGGAAATGATATTATGCAGAGGGGTCTGGCTCAGTCGGGAGAGCTGTTGCCTTGCAAAGCCTGAAGATCGGCAACTGGCAAGTTCGAGACACGCCGCCGACAAAAAGCTGTTAAAAAGCCTCCGTGAGGAGAGATAAGAGCTCCCAGCTGCGTCGGTCGAGTGTGGGAGGCGCCAGCCAGCAGAAAAGCCAGGCTGCAAAAGGATACCACCTGGAATGTAGCCGTTCATGATATATAAGACCAGTGTGTGATCTCTCTCTCTCTCTCTCTCTCTCTCTCTCTCTCTCTCTCTCTCTCTCTCTCTCTCACACACACACACACACACACACACACACACACACACGGTGCCCCCATAGATGGGGTGTCCTTTTGCACTGCACAACCGTACACTGTGGCCCTGCATGCATGGGAGGCACCAAAGCAACACATGGCAACAGTATTATTATTAACAGTATTTATATACCGGTTTTCAACCAGAAGTTCACAAAGTGGTTTACAGACAAAATCAAATGTTTAAATGGCTCCCTGTCCCAAAAGGGCTCACAATCTAAAAAAGATGCAGAGCACCATCAGCAAACAGTCACCAGAAAAGATACTGTGTTGGGGTGAAAGGGGGGCAGTTACTCTTCCCCCCTGCTAAATATAAGAGGAGCACCCATTGAAAAAGTGCCTCTTGGTCAGTTAGCAGGGGTCCTTGCCCAGTTAGCAAGGATGATGTGCCAGCCAGTAGAAGACTTTTGTGATGCCACCCTACTCCATCACACACCAGGCAGAGACCACAGGGCCTGCCCCTGCAGAAGCCCCATGGTAGAGTTGAAAGGAGGCCACAGCAAATACCTGCAGCTACAATCAAACAGGTGAGATAGAGAAATAGGGTGGTGAGAGAGAAAAGGAAAAAAAAACTAATATGAAAGGCAGTCCTTTTTTTATAGAAAGTGCCCTTTCATTAGGTTTCCCAACACCAAATGTCCTACTTGTTTGCTCTGAGTCTAAGTTGAGGAGAGCGAGAGAGATCTCCCATGCCAGAGAAGCAGAAAAGAAGGAGCACCCCATTTCTTTTTGCTAATTGTCCCTGCATTCTTCTGAACTAATAGCAATATGATGCTGGGTTGCTACCAAGGACTCTTATCACCTGCAAGTCAATTCCTAGGTATTATCTCTCGACATGTGCTCTGCATTTTCTGTAGTATAGTGAAAACTCTGAAAGTGGCTTAACATTTTGGCAGGCCTTGTTGTTCAGTCGTTAAGTCGTGTCCGACCCTTCATGATCCCATGAACCACATCCCGCCAGGCCTTCCTGTCCTCCACTATCTTCCTGAGTTCGCTCATTTTCATGTTCGTTGCATCTGTGATGAGGTCTAACCATCTCATCCTTTGCCTTCCCCTCCTCCTTTTGCCTTCAATCTTTCCCAGCATCAGAGTCTTCTCCAGAGAGTCCTCTCTTCGCATTAGGTGGCCAAAATATTTGAGCTTCAGCCTCAGTACCTGTCCTTCCAGGGAACAGTCAGGGTTGATTTCATTTAGGATTGACTGATTTGATCTCCTAGCAGTCCAAGGGACTCTCAGGAGTCTTCTCCAGCACCACAGTTCGAAAGCATCTATTCTTCGGTGCTCAGCCTTCTTTATGGTCCAACTCTTGCAACCATACATTGCTACTGGGAACACCATCGCCCTGATGGTGGCAGGCCTACCTCAGCCATTTCCCAATGAATAGCTGCAGAATGCATGGCACACATGAGTGCTACAGGATAGAAGGAAATGTGGCCAAGACCTGGACACTGGACATTTTCTAGAGTACACATTAAGGTGAAATGTTGATAAAATGTCAGCCCTGCAGCAAAACTACTGCTTACTTGTGTGTTGGCTGCCATCATGATGAAGGAAAGGTAGGAAGAGAAGAGAGTTGGCTCCTGGGCTGGCCCATGCATGAGGTCAACTAAAGCGGTTGCCTCAGGCAGCAGATTGGTGGGGGCACCTATTTTTGTCTGCCTACTTGCCTCCACTGCCCCTCTTTCTCCTTCCACTCCCTGGATAAGAAAAGGAAGAGGGGGGGCAGAGAAGAAGAGGAAATGCGGAGGAGAGCAGAGTGCTGAGCCAGAGCAATTGGAGAGTGGGAGGAACAGCGGCTGGCACATCATCAGGTAAGGGGAGAATCGCGCGACCCAGAAGAGGGTTCCAGAGCATGTTTTCAGCCTGTTATAAGAACACGCAGCGGTTTGCTTCTAAAAGGTAAAAAACCTACGTTTCTTACCTTTTTTTTTTTTACAGTGTTTTGAACATGGACCTCGCAGGACCACGGTGAGTCAAATCCGCGGATCCTGAACCCACGGATAGAAAGGATCCACTGTGTCTGTGTCTGTGTCTGTGTGAGATATCCCAGCTAAATATAAAAGAAATATTGAGTGCTAGTCCATGCATATGCAAGTCCCATTCAGTTTACTCCCAGGTAAATTTGCATAGCATGAGCTACTTACTGTCCCTCAGGTAGCCCTTGGGAAAGACGATGACCTGACCTAGATACTGTATTAACAAATGCCCCTAAAGCAAAATTTCTGAGTTTGTTTCCTGCTGAGCCGGAGGCTGCTTCTCAGTTAAGGTCCTTTGAAAAAAGTTTCAAAGGCAGCACTTGACCGCTTCTCCTGATGAGGTCACCACTCTTGCTGTAAAAGACTCCCCCCCCTTCTCCCTTGATTACATACCTGCTCCTGACACCGATCCTGGCAGAGAAGCTTTTTTTCTGTGGAAAGGATTCCTCTCAAGCTCTGCTTTCCTGGATCTTTGGGATGCTTGTCCTTGCTTGACTCTTTCTGCAAATATTTTCTTTCATATTTCATCCCCTTTCAGCAATTACTCTCTTTCCTCCCACTCCCGCAAGAAATGCAGGGTGATTCTCAGGCCTCCAAAGTTTTGCATCTCCAACAGGCTGAGGTGGTCTAGTCAGTGCTATCTTTTTGATAGCATTTGCTGATCAATGACAGGTAAACAAGACGGAAGAATATAGGGAGAGAGATAGCAGCACAGAGGAGATGAGGAGAAGATATACTGAAGATGTGGGAGATGAGCAGACAAATCAGACAGCAGAAGAAATATCACCCAGATAGGAAACCATAAAATAATACAGTGAGAGGACAGACTAAGATAGTGTGGGGGGGTTGAGTAGCTGAATGAGCTCAGGAAGGAAGTGTGGCAGTATAAAAACCATTGATCTCTTTCATTCAGTGATCGAATGGCTTGTTATGGTACCACGTAGTCTTGGATAATAGACGAAATATTCTGTGCAAAGAGCTCTAGCTAGGCTATTTAGAAGAGCTGGTGATTCCTCGCATGTAGAGGAGAAAGTGAAGAGCTGCATTTCTGATGAGAATTAGGAGAAAGGTGGGTAAGGAATTCCTCTGAAACAGGAGGGCTGGAAATGAAGGATGTTGCTTCTTCCTGCTCAACTGCTTCCACAGAACTGTTTGCTCTCCTAGCAGTGTGACAGAAGTGGAGGATACTGATCATGCTTAAACTACAGGTGGGCCAAGGGGACCCAGCCCTCTTTGCTCCTTTTTTAGAAGGCTATGGCGAGCACAATTTAGCTAAAATTTGGAGGAATCAGAGAGTGGGAGCATAATCCTGTCAAACATTTGAACGGCGGAGTGCGCAGTCCGCCGTTCTAAAGTGTTGCAAACATAAAGCATGTTTGCGACTACTTTTGAGTAAGGGCAACTGGCGCAGAGGCCAGCAGCCCTCAGTCCGACGCCGGATTGATCCAGCGGCCGGCAGGGAAGGTAAGTCTCCCGCCAGTGGGTGCAAGGGTGGGCTTGGTGGTGAGGGAAGGCAGCGGTTGGCTGAGCCAGCCTGGGAGGGGGTGGGGATGGTGGCCACCGCATCCCCGTCCCGTTCGCGGACTCGGCGGCCATTACACAGCCACCTCAGATTTATGCCAGCTCTTGAGTTGGCGGAAATCCGAGGCCTATTTACACAGGGGAAGGGGATGAAGCGTCCCTCACCTTCGCTCCTAACCAATTTACTCACTCATCTACATAAAACACAACATTGAACTAGTTCAGACAATACTCCAAATGGCCTGCCCTATCCTAATCATGTGAGGGAGTTTGAGTGTGTGTCTCCCCCCCCCCAATCTGGTGTGCCAGTGCACCATCACCTAATTGCACTGGGTGTGTGTGTTTAAACAGCCTCTCATTGTATAAATTAAATACTTTACCGATTCAGACAAATCATCTCCCTTGTGCCATTAACAGCCCATTCCAACCCAACTCCTCCGCAAGTCTGGCATAAGAGTGGCCTAAGTTCAGCATAAGTTAGGCATACGTTATGTCTGAGTTATGTCAGAGTTATGCTTGAGTTAGGCAGGCTGCAGTTTCAGTGGCCCAGCACCACCCCAGGATCCAGGCAACACTTACCTCCCAAGCAGGCAGGCTCTCCAGGCTCCATGTCTGCCTCGGGCATGTGCAGGCCTCTGTCTGCATGTGTCAGCGTCCATCCATGGCAGCTGCCATAGGGTCTGCTCAGCCCGGTTGCAAAGGGGCCGGCCGCAGGCATGGGGGAAGAGACAGTCATGTGGCGGGCTCAGGGTAGGTGACAGGTGAGCGAGGTGCCTGAGCCCAGCCGCCACAGGGCACCCTGTGCATTAGCCACCTGCTGCAGGGGAGAGTGGCCATCCCCTCCCTCCTGCAGAAGGCAATGCCACCCCCAAGCCACGTTGAGGCTGCACGTGGGGGTCATGGGGGGTGAGCGGGGGAGGGAAGGGAAGGAGGGGGTGGGAACGTCACACACAAGGGGGGTCTCATGAGGTCTGGAACCGCCTCAGACATGACTCGCCCATGCGCTGCCTGAAGCCCTGGGCCTCCAGGGCCGTGGCAATGCCACTAAGATGGCATCCCGGCATGCTTTCTGCTCTGTGCCCCAGCCATGACCGAGAGATGCCGTGGGCTTGTCTGCTGTGAGCGGGAAGGGCTCACGCAGCTCATCACGCCCCCAGATGGGGCAGCGACGGCGCCTCGCGGCAGGCACTCTGACAGGGTGGGGGTGGCCAGCTTCCATCATCAGGGAGTGGGAGGGAGGCAGACACACAGGCAGGCAGACAGTGGGTGCTGGGGAGGGGCACGGGTGGGTCTGAAACAGACAGACAGACAACAAGGCTGGTGGGCGAGAGATACAGGGAGAGGGGTCTGCAGAGACCGATAGGGACACAGGGGGCGCTCCGCAGATGAAGGCGATGCAGAAACAAGCACCTCTTATGCAGACGGCCTTTGGGTGGAAGCCACACAGAAACAGGCAGACCATGGGCAGAAGGGACTTTGTGACGGGCGGACCATGGGCGGAAGGGACTTCGTGACGGGCAGATGCCCTGGCGGGTGAGATCCCCGGTTGCCGAGCAGCCACTACACAGACGCAGCGGCCACAAGCGGCCCCGTTATGGGGTCCGTGGCGCCTGTCACTGTTTGCCTGCCTGAGAGTCCCCCCCAACTCCCCCTTCCCCTCTGTGCCATGGGGGTCTGGCAGCCCCCCAGCTGTGGTCTCCCTGGGAAGGAAGTGGCAGTCCCTGGAAGGGATTCATGCAGGGGCTTGAGTGCTGGGGGCTGTCTTTGTGGGGGGGATGCTTGTGTAACACTGGGCACATATTTTTCAAGGGGGCTCTGCCCAAGGGGCGTCTTTATTGTTCTGGAACGGTAGCTGAGATGGCCAGGCGAGGCTGTCAGGGGTAGTCACAGCAGCCAATCTGAAAGCAGCAGCAGCAGCACACGTGCCCCATGGACCTGGAGACGCAGGCTCTTCCCCTGTGGAACCACAGCCTGCTCCATAGAAAGGGGAGGGACAGCAAGAACGACAGCCAGGGAGGTGGAGCAGCAGCAGCGCTGGCAGCTGAGGAGGGTTGCAGGGCTGGCTCCCTGACCTCTGGCAGCATCGAGGCAGACGACAGTGGGGCAACCAGACTGCGGGCCCAGGGGTGCGCCCAGGAAGGTAGGTGGTAGTGGACGTTCCTGGGGAGACAAAAAACAAGGGGGTGTTACATGGCAGCTGGTGTGTGGTAGCAATCGCCAGTGAAGACAAGCCAGTTGCAAAAGCCTGCAGGGAGAGAAATAAAACACAGCTGATAGGTGTGACACACATAGCAAGGTCTGAGCTGCTTACCTGGGTGTAAGGCGAGCATGATCCTGTAAGGGAAAAGGGTCAAAGAGAGAGAAGACAACACATATATTGGGTCACAACCATGGCAATCCTAGCAATACTGACCTGTCAGTTGACCCTGTGGAGAAAAAGGGGGGGGGAAACAGCTGGTGTCTACAGAAGGTTAACAGCACCACCACACTCGTGGTGGTGTATGCTCACATGACAACAGGCGGCAATCAGACACAACAGTGGTAAAGCGGCATGTATCCTATATATCATAGCAGGCATTGCAGGCAGGCATCAGACTACTCATTGGTAAAGAGGCATTTCAGAGAAGGCATTGCAGGCAGACATGAGAGGGCACATTGGTAAAGAGGCATTTCAGAGAAGGCATTGCAGGCAGACATGAGAGGACACATTGGTAAAGAGGCATTTCAGAGAAGGCATTGCAGGCAGACATGAGAGGGCACATTGGTAAAGAGGCATATCATGGCAGGCTATGCAGGCAGCTATGAGAGGGCACATTGGTAAAGAGGCATATCATGGCAGGCTATGCAGGCAGCTATGAGACAACACATTGGTAAAGCATCATATATCCTACCTATATTTCTATATGCAAAGAGGCAGAAGTCAGAACACATGTCAGCACGAACCCTGCTCTTACCTGCACTTACCTGCTGGTGTTGTTGCCTGTGGGGGGGAGAGGCTGGGAGAAAGACATGGGTTAGCAAATGGTAGCATGGAGGCAGCTGCCCAGGCACAGCTGTAAACAGTTTGGCCACAGCCAGAACAGCCCTCTCTGCCCTTGAGGGGGGCAGAGAGGAGAGAGAAGGAGAGAAGATAGAAGTGGGGTGTTTGTGAATTTTGCCCTCCATCGATAAAGTCCCACTTTGTGGCTGCTGGGGGACAGAACCCCACACCACATGCTCAGAGAGAGAGAGAGAGAGAGAGAGAGAGACTGGGGGCCTGGGGCTGGGCTTTTGTGGGAAAGAGGCTGGGTGGGGCTGGGTGCTGATAGGCTCCCTATCTGTGGCATAACTCTGTCCGTTTCCAGACCTAGCAGGCACAACTCCGTCCTAACTCTGACCTAACTCAGGAGTAGGGTGTTAGAACTTTTCAGGAGAGGGCTGGACTGGGTAAGGTAAAATGGCTCCTATGGGTCTCCTCGAATTTGGGTCCACCTTTTTGGTCGACCTAAAATTTGTGTCAGCATTTGTGTTGGAGGGGGCGTGTCTGTGCTCGCCAGGGTCTGGAATCCAACGTTAATTGGTTGCCGCCCCCGTTACACCCACGGTCCGCCCATGGTTCGCCCACTTTTAGGTTGACTTTAGGTCCAACTTGTGCTGCTTAGCCCTTGGGTTGGAATGGGCTGTTCTTAGTCCGTCGGTCGTAACTTCGACCTAACTTTGACCTAACTTCGCCCTAAATGGTCGTGTTCCAGACCTAAAGTGGCCCTAAACGACTTAGGCTGACTTTAGGTCTGACTTGTGCTGCTTAGCCCTTGGGTTGGAATGGGCTGTCAGTGCCATGAAAGGGGGGGGGATGTGTGCACCTATGCTTCTTTGCCATGTGATTGAGAGGAGCAGTCAGTGGACCATCCAGACTGGCCCAGGTTCAGTGTAGTATTCTGGGTCATATGCACCTTACTGGAAGGCCAACCATGGCACATTCTTCAGAGTCAGGTTGTGAAGCCATCAGTTCCAGGAGAGGCGATCAGGAGACTGCAACTACTTATGATGACTTGTTTCACACTACTGCAGTTCAGAATGATCTTCTCCACAGTGTTAACATCATACAGGGAAAATATCTTTCCCCTGCTGAATTAATGAACTGCTGTACATACAGTTCTGCAGTACCGTACGGATGTAGTTGCCAGCTAAATTTTAAGAGGGGACTTATTTTGAATTGAGTAAGGACTGAAAGGCTTGCAACAAACATCTTCTCAGCACACTGATTCGTTCGTTCGTTCATGTGTGTGTGTGTGTGTGTGTGTGTGTGTGTGTGTGTGTGTGTGTGTGTGTGAGAGAGAGAGAGAGAGAGAGAGAGAGAGAGAGAGAGAGAGAGAGAGAGAGAGAGAGATATTCAAGGGTAGGCTTAGGCTATTTGAAATGTTCTCAATAGTTGAATGACATTTTTGAATGAACCCCCTATTTTTAAAATACCTCTCTGTAAGAAAAAAAATTTAGGGGAAACAGCTCTGTATTAGCCTTGTTTAGCTAACATTCTGTTTGCAAGAGGTTTTTAAAAAATGCAGAGGAAACATGGCAAAAAGTGATGTTCCACTTGCAGTCTGAAGTAGTACACTCTATTCTCTACCTCAGAACCCTAGTTATCTCATTTTGCTGGGGACAACAACCAGGCCTGAAGGACAGGCAAAGGCCTCATGAAGCCTCTTACCCGCCAGAATGTGAGAGCAATAGAAGCACTACTAGAGGTCATCATCTTGCACAACTCAAAATGGGTATGTGTTGTATACTGTGTGTTACTATTCAGCCCATACATCACATTGTAAAGTACTGCTTGATTTCCCTTGCTGCTCACAATACAAATAATAATAATAATAATAATAATAATAATAATAATAATACAGTATTTATATACCGCCTTTCTTGGTCATTGGATTTCTCCTCCAACTTTAATCCAAGGTAGTGTATATGGGCAGGCTGTCCTAACCCCCCTTGGGTTTTTTTTTACTATATATATATATGTCCAATCTTTCATGAACGGCTACATTCCAGGTGGTATCCTTTTTGTTGTTGTTGTTCAGTCGATAAGTCGTGTCCGACCCTTCGTGATCCCATGAACCATATCCCGCCAGGCCTTCCTGTCCTCCACTATCTTCCTGAGTTCGCTCATTTTCATGTTTGTTGCATCGGTGATGCTGTCTAACCATCTCATCCTTTGCCTTCCCCTTCTCCTTTTGCCTTCAATCTTTCCCAGCATCAGAGTCTTCTCCAGAGACTCCTCTCTTCGCATTAGGTGGCCAAAATATTTGAGTTTCAGCCTTAGTATCTGTCCTTCCAAGGAACAGTCAGGGTTGATTTCATTTAGGATTGACTGATTTGATCTCCTAGCAGTCCAAGGGACTCTCAGGAGTCTTCTCCAGCACCACAGTTCAAAAGCATCTATTCTTCGGCGCTCAGCCTTCCTTATGGTCCAACTCTTGCAACCATACATTGCTACTGGGAACACCATGGCCCTGACTATGCAAACTTTTGTTGGCATGGTGATATCTCTGCTTTTTATTATGCTGTCTAAGTTTGCAGTAGCTTTCCTTCCAGGTATCCTTTTTACAGTCTGACAATTCTGCTGGCTGGAGCCTCCCACACTCGACCGACGCAGCTTGGAGCTCTTATCTCTCCTCCTGGAGGCTTTCACAGCTTTTTGCCGACGGCGTGTCTCAAACTTATCAAGTTCACCGGTCTTTGGGCTTTGAAGGCAGCAGCTCTCCCAACTGAGCCAGACTCATAAATTATCCAGCACATAAATTATCCCTTTAGAAATTTAACAGTATGTGATAAGAAGTACACATATATGTATATGAACCACATATATGGTTCACATATACAGGTGTCCCCCGCTTAACGACGGGGATACGTTCTGGAAAACCCGTCATATAGTGGAACCGTCATTAAGCGAGTCCTCAATGTAACACAGTGGAATTGTGATAAGGAATGAATGGCAAACACAGTGCACTTTATGAGTGCGACACAAAGCACAACAAGATTTCTACCTGTCACTGGAGGTAGAAACACACACACACAGAAACACAGAGAGTTAAATATGACAACCTTTTTGCATTTAAAATACAGTACTGTAGCTTTAATTCTTTGTTTACACTTTGGGAACCTCCGTCATATATGCGGATCATCATTAAGTGATCCGTCATTAAGGACACCTGTATGAACATATGGATGCACATGTGTGCATTACAAGGTGTTGCATCATTGAAAAAAAAAACTGCCTTGACAAAGTACGCTTAGGACTGCAACCAGAAGACACAGTTCAAACACAATAGTGTTTCAGATTCATTTTTAGTCAATGGGTTCCACTGATTTTCAACTTATTTTAAATTATTATAATTTTATTTTCATTGAAAAGTAGGCTTTTGTTTGATATTATAGTCATGCTTTTTTCTTATTTCATTAATAAATGCTAAATAAATTATAATAAATACTGTATATCTTGTTGCTCAAGTATGTTGCCAGTAATCCACCACGCTGTAGAAAATGTTATTCTAGGGCAGAAGCTCAAGGACAACGTTCAAAATAAAAAGAATCCAAGAAGACGAGATGGACAGGTCCTTGCCAATATAAATGCGGGGGGGGGGGGGGGGGTTGAATGTAAAACTTCACATTGGCTCACAGGATATCTATCTGGAGGCAAACAAGTGCGTAGGAGATTTCGAAGATCAACAAAAGGAACTGAACAAATTAATAATCCTCTCCTTCAGAAAATTAAACTTCACTCTGCTAAATTAGTTGACCTTCAACGTTTGCCCCAGGGGAATGAGGCAAGATTGGAGAGTTTATCTGAAGAAACAAAGAAGAAAACTAGGTTGAAGCAAAATGGCTAGTGGAATAGAGAGTTCCAGGGATGTTTGTTTATCTACCTTTAATGAGAGCTCAAGTGAAATGGCGGGATTAAACCCAGCTCTGTAGGAAAGTAGGGCATTGTGGACCCTGAGCTAGAAAGGGAGAAACATGCTTACATGCCACAAGCGCAATCCTAACCAACTTTCCAGCACCAGTGCAGCCGCAATGCACAACCCGAGGTAAGGGAACAAATGACTGCCTCCATGACTGCCCCTGCTGCACTGCAAAATGCACTGTGCGCCCTGTTGGTACGGCTACACTGGCGCTGGAAAGTTGGTTAGGATTGCGCTGACATACAGAGTGCAGTGAGGTAAGGCCAGGAGGGGGCTCAGTTTCATTCCCCCCCATGCACTTTTTGTTTGTTTAAAGAGTAGGCCCCCTGCCCCAAAATTTTGTGAATAGGGCAATATGTGTGTTGCCCTGCATGTCTAGTTTGGCCTCCAGTGGAAAGGAAAAGGTGACATTTATCACGGTGTTACAAACAGTGTTGGTGGGCTTCGAAAGTCCCCAGAAGACCACTGCAGAGAAATGATCACTGTTAAAGAATGACAAGATTTTAAAACAAATATTATACAATAAACGTTATCCAATCAAACCAGAGGTCTATATTTTCTTTGTCTATGTAACAAATACTTGGAGGACTTTAGCAGTTTAGACTCTTATCCTAAACTAGTCAACCAAGCCTGATCCTAAGTGTATCCACTCAGAAGTAATTCCCACTGAGGCTGGAATCCTACATAAACTGACATGGGAGTAAGCCCCATGAACTTGTGGGTTCTTGATCTGATGTCGCCACCTTCTAAAACTACTGAATTGAGAGATGATTTAAACACTGGAGTATACTGAAGGCATATTACAATTCTCCCAAGTAGCTCTTGGGTTCAGTGTGTCATATTTCATTTATACAGAGCTGCTGAAAGTTTGAGGGAGGAGGAAAGGCAGGAAAAGTATGCCCCTGGAGTGCCTGGAAAATGTTATGTGTGAACACGGATCCATGAGAGGCAAACTGTTGTAGAAGTTCACCCACCAACCCCTCCTGCCTTCAGGGTAACTAATAACAGGCCTCGCGTGCTGGCTAAAATGGAAAACTCCATCATTTCATAAATCCTTCACTAGCATATGTAAATGGGAGTCTCTGGGTTCTGCTGAATGTGCAATGAAATCTGTTGTTCTCTAACTTAACGGGCTGCTTTTCGGTTATTTATTCTGTCTTGGAGCAATTCTGTGTAAAGCAACACAGGACTATTGGCCAGTCTTGAAAATTCAGGTATCCACATATAGACCATGATTCTTGTAGCTCCATTGTGTATAGTTGATTTTGGGCTGAGGAGCACCCTCAAGAACAGCTGCACAGGGAGAGACATTTGCAGTCCTTTGTGGCGTTAAGTCCATCTTGGAGTGCTTGTGAACAGTTGATCCACTGCTCCTTTCTCACATTATGAACAACACTGGCAGTTTAGTTTAATGGTCCAAAGAAGATACCAGTAGGGGAAAGGGCTCCTTAAACTTGTCTCTTGCTACATGGGAGTCATTATTGTTCTTATTCACATGTATATAATTCCCATCCTCCAAGGAGTTCAGGGTGGCATACATGGGTTACATCCTTTTAACAACCCTTTAAGGTAGTCTAGGTTGAGAGAAAATGGCTGGCCCAAGATCACCCAGTCAGCTTCATGGCTGAGTGGAAATTTGAGCTCATGTCTCCCAGGTCCAAGTCTGATGCTCTCTAGTCTCTAGTAGACACTACTAGAGCACAATGGCTCTCACATTTCCATGAGCAGGGTGAAGTTTAGATGAGGCAGAGATTGTTCATATAGGTCTTTCCCATTTAATCAACACACACAAACCCTTCATGGGGAACATGATGTCATATGATGTCATATTTACACTACCAGCAGGCATCATTTTCATGACACTATCAGTCACCGCTTCCTCCAAAGAAACCTAGGAACTGTAGTTTGGTATGTGCTGAGAATTGTGTACTAGTAAAACCCTAATGCACAACCCCTAGTTCAAGGATCCCTGGGAAGAGTTAATGACTATTAAACCTAATTCCAAGTATTGGCAAGCAGTACTCACAAGGGCAAACTTCTCATTCAGTGCAACTAGGGTAAGCCGTAACCCTGACATTCTGGTTTTCTACATGCAAGGAATGTTTTCATGTGTGAGAATGCATTCAAACATGAGACCACCCACCTGTGATCTGAAGTGGTACAGGCGCTTCTACACATGATTCTGTTGATTGTGTAGCTCAGCTCTTATTAAGGTAAAGGTGACCCCTGACAATTAAGTCCAGTCGTGTCCGACTCTAGGGTGTGGTGCTCATCCCCATTTCAAAGCCGAAGAGCCAGCGTTGTCCGAAGATGCCTCCGTGGTCATGTGGCCGGCGTGACTCTCCTTGCCGCAGCGCGTAGCATGCAGCTGGAACACAGTCAGCTCTTATTACTGGAGACAAAAGATATAATCCAGAAGGGAATCCAGGAAGAACACACTTGTTCCTGGTCATTGTCATTACTTCCCTAAGGAAGCCTATCACACACTCAGCTGCTCAAGGGAATTCTGTTCCATGGGATTGAACTGAATGAATAAATCCAACTCCTGGCCCACATTTCAGCAGTCTCTGATCCAACTTCTTGAAAGAAAGATATCTTTTGCCAAACTCATTCATTTTTCTTCTAGTAATCCACTCGGGCCCCAGTTTTAGAGTACAGTCTCCAGAGGGGATGTTGAGAGTTACAATCCCAATGTAAAGAAGAATGTTCTAAGAACTCTATGAACTCAGAAGACTGCTCACTCCTGACAACAGAAGCTGGCTTTAGCTGTCAGCCGACAGCCTTTGTCTTGTTCTCTGGTGCCAAGACGGCAGCCCTGCTCAGAGAAAGGTAGAACCTAATACGCCTTGTTACACTTCTTTGCCTCTTCCTTTTGCTCCCAACTGCTATGAGAAATGTAGGAAGGATCGTATTCATTATTCAAACAGATAACATGAGAGTTTCCAAAGACATTGTTTGCAAAATTTCTGAATCAATATGTCAAGTCTGCGCTGTTTTGTGTCATGTTACAGAGTGTTATGTCCTAATCTGACATGATAAGATTACATGATGTATTTGATCTTTAAGAAAGAATTCCTTTGATATGTTTGGCAGACTTACAGCCCATCGGGGTTTTTTATTATTATTATTATTATGGACACACAGGTCAAATCTGCAAACAATTTAATGGCCATTCATCTCCACCCTTGTCAAGCGATTCCTCTCAGCAAGAGAGCCCCAGAAAGTGTTATCAAAGGCTTTGCTCTTCCAGATGCAAGATGCCCACAGCCTCCACTGGTTTTTTCCAACGGATTGTCTGGGCCATTCAGCATCATGGAGTAGTAAACCTGAACTCACTGGCTTCTGCTTTTACTGACTCGTGCAAACAGATAATATCTTGTAGACATTCACGAGCCAGAGCTAAGCCTGTAGATGACCTGTCACTGAACGTGAGCTAGGCCTATGGAGCTGTACAGGAAAATGGCTTCAGACAGTTCTCAGTTCACATGGATTCTTTTATCTGAAAGTCCTGGCCTCAAGTCTTCAGAGAGCCAGAAAACGTAGTTTGCTCATTTGTACTTCATTTCCTTTTCAGGAAATATTGGATCCAGGGCTGCCATTAAGCTTATCGGTATCGAGAAAATCAAAAGAAATTGAAGCGACAAAGAAGGATCAATTTGACACAGGCATCATAGAAAGTAAATGCCTTATCATCATTATTATTAGCTGCAGCAGAGCGGAATAGAGCCTGGTTTTAATATTTGCAACTAGGCATTCTCCCTCCCTTCTCCCACTCTCCAGCAACACCTATGCTGGGTTAGTGCCCCAAAATGTGACGCTGGCTGGCTCCTAGAACACTCCATGTTCTAATATTTTTTCAGCCCTGCTCACATCAAGAATGATTAATTTGAATAGGGTGTTTTTATGACAAGCCAATACAGACTATTTAAAACACAGGCAACAGACCTCCAACATCCATTGCATTAGAAGGACGGCACCTTCCTTCTTGCCACTCTCCAAAGCCCAGGAGTTGATCCAGATTTCTTGTGAGCCAGAGCTGTACCCTGTGCTAAAATTATATACATGCCTTTATCACTTGAACTCTGAAGCTTGCCCCAATACCGTGCCACAGCTCTCACACCTTCTGTGGCAGATGGATCGTGCATTGTGGATATTCTAACATAGTCTCATGTAACTTCAGACACAGGAGTGACTTGCAGGACCATATTGGTCGCCAACAACACAATCCTACCTAAATCTCCACTTGGCTTCTGTTGCATCCTGCGGGAGATTTTGGGCTACTGGAGGTCTCCTTGGGTAATTTGTCCCCTTGTCCCGGGGTAAGTCCCAGCAGCCACTATGGGACAATTCGGACCTGCGCCAGCTCAAACGCTGGTTCAAGTCCACGTTGCTCTGTGAAGGTGGACCAGGATTCGGCATGCACCGCCACTGCCGATTCCGCCACCCTTCCAGGACTGATCCACCCTCCCCGTCCCATCACTGCCCCATTCCACCCACCACCTCCTGCCCTCCCCCTACCTCGTTCAACCCCCTCCCTGCCTCCCTCCAACCCCCTGCATGGGCTTACCTGCTCCTTTGGGTGTTCGTGGGTCCGCTGGTGCATGGGAGGCCACTGCAGCCTCCCCGATGGTGGGCCCACTGTGCTTGTCCGCGGAGGCGGCTTTATGACAGCCGTAAAGCCGCTTCCACCAGCACAATGCTAGTTACGACCGTGGGAGAGGGGAGGGGGCATAAGTAAGTATCAGTATTAATCCTGTATCAATCTTGGATACAAACCAACATAACAATTATCTTACTGGATCTAGCCCAGCATTTTGCTTCCAACAGTGACCACTCAGATGTCTTCTGCTTTGGGGCTTCTAAATGCTGACTATCCCTTATTGTTTCTCTCCTGTATGTTTCAGAGACATACAGGGTTGGATCCAAAAGTTCCTTTCCTACAGAGGAAGGGAACCTTTGGATTCAACCCATTGCGCCTCTGAGCATGGAGGAGGTTCCACATAGCAGCCATAGAGCTGCTATTCTCCTTGAATTCATCAAACGCTTTAAAACGCCCTCTAAACTAGTGGCCGTCCACGACGTGTGGAAGTGACTGCCATACATTAATCATTTGTCAGGTGAATAAATCCTTCCTTCTGTCTGTCTATCCTGAACCTGCTGCAAATCCATTTCATCGTGTGGCTTCAAGTTCCTGCATAATTCATAATTTGATAAATGCGCCTCCTTTCCTTTCAGTTCTAATTTTAAACATCCCAAATGCTTTAGCTTCCCCTCCATAAAGGGATGCTGTGGAGAAGAGAAAGGGCTCGGTGGTTGGTGCACAGCAGTCTCCAAATGGTATCATCAGCTCAGTGTAGAACTGGAAAAGTCAGTCACTTTCCTTTCCCTCCTACTGAGCGTCTGAGCTCTGCACTGCCAACAGTGACCCCAGGTTACATGGTTGGCAACAAGTGATTTTTCCAGCATGCAGTGCATGCACATCTGACCCTCCTTCAATGCAGATGTTTTCTGTCATCATGTGAGTGGCAGTAATGAAATCCAGCAGCTAGGGTGGTACAGGTGGGCCCCCATATCCGCTGGGGATATGTTCCAGGCCCCTCCGTGGATACTTTAAACCGTGGATAAGAGCGAACACCCCCTCCATGGTTTCCTGAGGGCCCCCCCCACCCTGCAGGCAGGCATGCTTGCCCCCCCCCCGCTCTTATTTTTCTTTCAGCAAGCTTTGTTTCTTCCTTAAACAAACAGAGAAGCAACCTCCATTGCAGGCAAGTAGAAACGAGACTAAATCCTAGAGAGGCTCTGCAAGGTTTCTGTTAACCTTGCAGAGCCTCTCTAGTACTTAGTCTCATTCTACTTGCCTGTATTCTCCTGTTTCTTTAAGGAAGAAACAGAGCTTACTGGGAAAAAAGTGAAAGCCGGGGGGGGGGTTCCCCACAATCCGTGGATAACTGAAACCGTGGATAGCGAATCAGTGGATATGGGGGCCCACCTGTACTTTGTTCCAAATATAAACTGGCTCATTCTACCTCAGGAAGGGAGTGCTTTTCATGCAAGATTTTTAAAAAGTGTGTTAACACACCAAATCATGGACTCTGCTTAAAAGACTCTCTTACTGCTCTACATTTTTAATAAAATGGATCCCAGTGCAAACACAGGAATGGACAAATTACAACTTGGAAAAGAGCCTCTTTTACAAAGACCTCCCATACTTCCCTGTATCATTGCCTTAGCCTTATAAGTGACCCTTGTGGCAGTGGGGTGCTGGTGGTAGAATGTGTTAGCCAAAAAAATTCAGAAATTAGTATTTTCAAAGGGTGTCTCTAGTGCTTTGCTTTTCTAATACATTTTTGTGTAACCTGAGAACTTTTGTATAAGGTTCACTATTTTAAGCAATCTGCAGATTGGGCTAAGAGGCCCCACACCAGAAACATCTTTTCCTACATCTTTTTGGTTTTTTTTAAAAAAAAAACATGCAACCCCACCTGACAAAGAATTCTGTGAAACATGAAAGTTTATGTACCACTTTGTAAAGCTTAGTTGGTTCTGCTCTCCCTGTTTGGACCCCCCACCCACCCACAGAACAGTTACCTATTTGTTATCTCAAAGAACACTGAGGTCTGAAGAAAGTGCCTTCTTGCTGTGCTGAGAGGCAACATAATGCATTAAGTCAAGAGGAACAATAAGAGTCAGTGGGTGCTTTCATCCCATTCCTGCCCAAAGCAGTACAGTGGAACACAAGGATACTGAAACTAGGAGTATCCTATCCAACAATAGGAGGAAACCCAAACCAGGATGATTTGTGCTTCCTCTCAGGGCCTGCTTCTTCCAAGAGCACTGGTGGTGAGGGGTATTCTGTGTGTGCCGAGAAAGTACCGTGGTATGGAACAGGAAGGCTTTTCTAACTCGACAAGCATAAAGGGATTTATCTGCTGCTGCAATATTAAGGGGTCTCCTCCTCCTCCTCACCCTTCATCATCACCTATCTTGAGATAACAACCCTTCATCTTGATTCAGGTCAAACCACACAAACTTAAGCATGCAATTAGTACTTTGTGAAATAGCAGTCACACCTGTTCTGGATTTGTGTGGCTTGGGAGGATCTGAAAGTCGAAAGCCTGAAAACCCGTGATATGCCATTACATATCAGTTACTAGTACTGTCAGATACTGAACACCATGGCATGTTGAATATCAAATACGGCAAAATAGCGACCATCAGAGATCAAATATTGGAACCAGTGGGTGTCAAATATTGCTATACAATACATGGGGAATATCTGAACATCCAAATAATATCTGGACACCATCCAAATTGAAACATAATGTAGCCATGATAATTCATACTTTAGTTACATCCAGACTAGATTACTATAATTGTAGGTTACATGAGGCTGGTTTTCCTCAGACTACAACTAGTACAGGACTACCAGATGGGGTAGGTCAAAGAGAACATACGACACACTTTCTTTTTGCAACAATTCCCTTGGCTCTACGTTGGTGTCTAGACCCCATTCAAAGTGTTGGTGCTAACCTAGTCCTGAAAGCTTTAGTCCAGGATACAGAAAGGACTGCTTTGTCCCATACATACCTACACGTTTGTTAAGATCTTCCTCTAAGACCCTGCTTTGGGTTCTCCACCACCTGAAGTCTGGTGGGGGATTACTTGGGATGAGACTTGTTCTCAGGCTCAGTCCAGGCCCTCCTCATGCCTGAGGGGATGCTGCAAGGGAACACTCCTCTGGACCAGGCATTCCCTTCTCCCAGTGAACCACAGACTGACCCCCCACTGCTTCCTCCAACCTGTCCGCATGTCCTCCTACTCCTGGCCACCTCCTGATCTATCCTCTTCTCCTACTAGTTCCATTTCCACCACTCTGCCTTCCAAGAAAAGGAAGAGGCAGAGCAGGAGAATGGGACCAAGAAAAGGAAGTGAGGAGGAGTAGAGTGGTGGATATTCAAGCTAGAACAGTCGCCACTCTACTCCTCCTGCTTCTTTTGGGAGGTGGGGTGGGTGGGTGGAAGAAGGAGATGGTGGCATTTGATGTAGGGCCAGACAGGGTATGTTCACTCACTCTCTCAGGTGGTCAGCTGAAAGAGCGAGGAAGTGGCAACAAGGAGACCAAGAGAGATAAGTGAGTGGCAGTGGTTGCTAGTCAGCCAAGAGAGGCAGCCAAACTGAAAGAGTTCTCTTGACCCATCGCATTCTCTTGGCCTGGCCAAGAAAGTGAGAGAGCAGGCAGGTGAGAACAGCATCAGGTGGGTGGGTGGGAGGGTGGTGGAAGCAGCAGAAAGGCACAGGGTGTGCCTCCTGTCAGGCCACTACCCAAGGAGGCCACTTTGTCCCTTAATTGACCAGGCCAGCCCTGCCTTTTGTACATTGGTGTCAAACCCTTGGAAGCCCCTCCAGGAAGTGTATCCCATTCCTTTGCTGTCGGCCTTTCAGTGTCAAGAGAAGACCTCGTTGTTTCAGGGGGCATTTTGAGTCCCCCTGGCCCTGGGCATGCAGGGAATTTCTCTCCAGCTATTGGGTTCGGTTGAGCTGAGCTGAGTTTCCCCTTGCTGGTTTTAGCTATGTTGCTTTTTGGATTTTGTTTGCTTGCTTGCTTGCTTGCTTGTTTTAAATGATTGCATCTCTTGTTAATATTGTTAGCGACCCTGAAGGGTATTTTGACACAAATGGCAGGATATAAACAAACATTCACCAAGGAGAATATTGAGAGGAATTTGGGGGATCATAGTCATTTCCAAGCTAAAGCTTTTGAATTTTCCTTTCTTTCCATATTTCAAGAAAGTTTGCCTTTCTGGGTACAAAAGCAAATAACAATATGATACGTTACAGAATGAAAACTAGGACATAATTTCGGCTAACTACCTAATTCCCCCTTCTTCATTCTTCAAGTTTCTTGTTTGCTTGTAAACTTCCCATCATCATCTGGAGTTGGATAGCAAATACGGAAACAGCTAAATGAGAAACTTCCTTTTTTCCAAGGGTCCAGACTAGAATACCCAAAGAAAAGTAATGAAAAATGATGCAAGTAATTAAACACACATGTGGTTGTGCGCGAGGCAGTCTATGCCTGTAATAGGATTTCCAACCAAACAGAAAGAAAACAGCTTGGTCTGCTCTTGTCCCTCTATGAGAACCCTAATGTACAGAAATCAGCTGATGACTTTTCACAGCATGGAGATAAAACTGTTTACATGTCAATGTCTACACATCAAGCTGCTCTTAAATGGCACAGCTATGGTGACAAAATGAAAAGTTGGCAATCCTATGGAAACACACTGTTACCCCCCTACTAGGTATGCATTCTGCAAACACTTGCATGTTAATGTCTATAGATTTCAATATCTCCCACGCTCACACTTAAAGTTAATTGCATGCTTAGATGCTTTGCTAAGTGCAGGTGGGAAGTTTGTTTTTAAATATCAACATTATTTCATTAGCTTAAAAACTTAATAGTCTCATTGGCAATAGCTGGTACCCCAGTCCTGCAATTCTGGTATGATGGGCGTTTTTGCTTGGACCAGTACAAGCTAGCCAGTGTGCCCCAGCAGCAGCAGCACTGTAGAAAAGTAAAACCCCTAGAAATCCAGAACAACAGAAAAGGCAACCATGGCAACTGTGCATCTGCTCCCCCAATCACAATGTTGCCCCTGAACAAACTTCCCTGGCAACTGTGCAGGGGAAGCACCTGTCACCATGCAGAAACATCACACCCACAGAGCTGGCAACACTTAACCCATTCCTCTCCTGTACCTGCCATATCATCGCTTCTGAGGAATGCAAGGATACAAAATTAATAAGAATACAGTATTCCAAGAAGTTAGGGTGATGTACCTGGATGGGGCTATCCCTCTTTACTCTCATACCCCTGTTCGCGTTAGGCTAAAACATGAGGGGCCCAAGATCACTCAGTGAGCTTTGGGGTTCAAGCAAGGATTTGAACCCAGCTCTCCCCAGCTCAAGTCCAACACTCCACCCCCCCCCCAGTGGTTTTCAAATCTCTCCTGTTTGATCGTTTTTCATCGCTCCATGTAAAAAAGCTCACTTATTTCTTTAAACTGCGTTCACTTATTTTTACCCTCAGTTGCTCTCAGAAATGTCATTTTATAGCCCGGTTGATTTTGCTTACTGATGCATCCACTACAGCATTGAGGCATCATCCTATTTGATATGTGATAGGGTGGAAACATTGTGCATGGATTAACTTTTTTAATCAGGTCCCAAGCCCTCTTCAGACATTCCCTCTCCTGTGCAGGACTTTTCAAGAATGTTCCAGTCACAGAAAGGAATTCTCCCTTATCCCTTTGCAGACAAACACTGAACATGGGGAGAGAAGGAGGTGGGGCTAAGTGGCACATTTCTGGTGGAGGGGGCTTGGCTAGCATGTCCACCACCACCCCCTCCCAGAGACCCTCATGTGTTCCCTCATGGGATAGGAAATGTCTGAATAGGGTTACAGTAAACATTGCATTTGGGGCGGGGAACATTATGTTATGTCTGGAAATTTTAGATGCAGCCTTCCATACATGAATGGCTGATCAGATCTTTGAAGATTGCCAAGACAGACAAACAAACAGACTGATAGCATTTTTTTAAAATGGAAACAGTCTTCTTATCACTGTTCTTCTGATAGTTAAGTGGATTGTATTTATCTGGAACACACTTTGTGTTCTCATCAAACTGGAATTTGTTTTTGTTATTACTGGATCTTCATCTCATTGAATAGGAATTTGTCCTACGTTAACGTGATAATTACAAAAACAAACAAGTCATCTCGAATACAGATTTCCTGTTTTTTTTTAAATTGTTTCTGCATTACAACAGTACTTGCCTGCTAATACCATCTCCACGAACACTTGCTGTGCAAATGAACCTCTCTCAATTTCCATGACTTGCAGGGTTGTAGAGCTACCTCTGTCCTCCCAGGTAAAGCAACACAGATAATATCTCCATTACTACAGTCAAGCTAAATTTTTATATTTTGCAAAATACCATGCACTTTGAATACTGTACCATTATCACAGGTAATACGACTCTATGGACGGTTTTTACATGATACAATTCCATATAATAATATCTCCATTACTACAGTCAAGCTAAATTTTTATATTTTGCAAAATACCATGCACTTTGAATACTGTACCATTATCACAGGTAATACGACTCTATGGACGGTTTTTACATGATACAATTCCATATAATTGCCACAAGTCAGCTCTAAATAAGGCCTTAATGTGCACCTAGGGGCACACAAGACTATCAAAGGAGATGCCCACTCGAAGGCACCTTGGAAGGTGCTTCCCATTCCAAACAATGAAGGATGGATAGAGTGTCTCTTCACTCAGATTCAGTTCAGACGTGCATCTAAATATGAAACAACACATGCATGCATTCACTTCCCAGTCCAGCAAGAGATACATGTGTGGATGTATAAATGCTTCCAAATCTCCTTAGCTGGATCCATAAGAATTAGTAGGAGGGTACAATGAAGAGGCAACATTAAGCACTGACAAGGGAAACATATTTCTTGTGCATTACTCTGAACATAGCTATATGTCAGAGGTTTTTTTTGGGGGGGGGGTTTAATCTCCACCCGTGCTAAAGAAAATGTACAGGACAGTGAAAGCATTGTGAAACTGCCTACCAGTAAGGCTACAATAATAGCTCATTTCCTGATCATTAATCCAGACATCACACAATCAGTCAAAGGAATCCATTTTCCTTTGCAGTTATTTTGGAGACTGCTGCCCTATTGTCACCAGTGCAAGGGACCCTTGACTCAGCAGCCCATGTCTTTCTTTAATTAGAGCCTGTGATAACCTGTGGTCAAGCTCGGTTTGCCAATGGCCATCTATCATAGCGCCTGAACTCCCTGGCATCAATCTTGGATACAGAGACAGCTGGAATGGGAGCGCCAATGGGGACAGAGAAGGACATATTGTGCATACATGGAAATGACTGCGCAGTGCTGTTGCCCAATACTGTCAGGTTGAATATCCACGCAACTGAGTTCTGACCCCGAGTCAAACACACAAATGGATGCCTAGAATGCTGAGAACCCAAAGCAGGGTTGGGGACTTCTAAAGGCCGGATTTCCAATGAGTAACTGCAGTGAAATTGAAATAATAATTATTATAATAAGTACCTTTATTGGCATAACAACTGAAATTCAAATGTCAGGACTGAAGTGGATTCTATATTCAAACCGAAGTCAATGTTACATTTCAACCCTTGTCGTAATCACTGGTCTTGCCTCTTTCCATAGTATTTATCTTTTTATTATAAGGATGTTAGGATGGGTTTAAATTGTAATCCCAGCAAAGAAAATGGATAAAAGAAAAAAAGTGGTTTCTTTTTGAGACAGTGACCAAGTTCAATCAGTAGCAGATAACTAAAATCAAGAAATGTAGGGCAAAGATGCCCATTGTTTTTTTACATAGGCCCAGATTAGCAGAGATCATGATACGACTGACAGCCCAGTCCTATGGGATTTGAGCGCTGGCAGAACGCACATTCTGCCACGCTCGCTGCCGAAAAAAGGACGTAAAGCTCCTTCTAGCAGCGAGCTGAGTAGCGCACTCCCAGGGTGCTGGTGGGAAGGCCTGGATGTGTCTCCGGACCTGCAGAGGCCCACCAAAGCGGGTAAGATGGCAGGGAAGGCAGGAGGGAGCAGGGGGCTGAGAGGGGGAGAAACTGGACAGGGAGGCTGCGGGAGGGGTGGGTCCGGCAGCAATGGCACATGCTAGATTCTATCCCCCTTTTTCTGCAGTCTCCCGGCCCCCTTCCTCTCCTCGGACTTGCACTAGCAAAATCGCTAGAGCAAGTCCAAGGAGACCCATTGCAGATTGGGTGGCTTACACAGGGGTAAGGAGATTTAAATCCCCTTTCCCTGCTGAAGCCTCCCGTCCCCATCCTATGCCACCACCCTGTTGGATACAGCACACACTTTTTGGTGCAGCTCCACCAGCGGAGGGGGTGTGTGGAATAAGATTGGGCTGTAAGTAATTAAACAGGTCCACCAAGGAATAGCAGTCTGTAGCACAAAGGGTCTGTTTCCATGCAACAGAAGTGAGTGTGGCTAAGGCCACCCCACTAACTACAGTGGTACTTCATTACCTTCTAGGAGCTTTTCTCTCACATCATGGCATCCGTCCTCTAAGGGGGGGGGGGCAGAGGCGAAACAAGGGTGGAGCGAAGGCAAGTAGTTTTGCAAGACTCCGTTACACTGGAGTCAGCGGCTCCTCCCCCTTGCTGTTGGAGCCATTCCAGCAGCAACAGGGGAGTGTCCTGCATGTTGCCTCTGCTGCCAGAATGGCTCCAACAGCAAGGGGGAGGGGCCGCTGACTCCAGTGTAACGGAGTCTTGCAGAACTACTTGCCTTCGCTCCACCCTTGTTTCGCCTCGGGGGGGGGGTGCGTGTGTGAAAAAAGTACAGAGAAATGAATTCAGGTGTTTTGCTCATTGGAAGAGACAGTGGGAATAGCACTCTACTGCCCATAGCTATGCAGGCAGGACTCAGGACAGGGGTTGGTGTGCACCCTGAAATATGCAAATAGTTTGTGCAGGGGCCCAGAACCAATCTCCACAGGCTGCTTGGATTGGGGAGACTGTTTGAGGGCCCTCTGCCTAGGATGACAAACTGAACCGCAAAGAGCTGTTCAACTTGTGGGAGGTTCAGCTTCCTCAACGTTTATTCGTAATTTTGACACACACACACCCCTTACAGTTTAAAGGACCCTGTGGTGGACAATTGGTGTCAGACAATGGGCGCTTCAAGGTGCATCTCTCCAAAGCTGCTGCCTCCTCCTCCTCTTTGCTCCTGCTCCCCAGGCTCAGGCATTTCCCTTCAGCCTAATTCCCAGCCTTGGCTCACCCCTGTACAGTAATCACCCCTGTCGTTCCCTCCTTCATGTTTTCTTACATACCTAAGAGTTGTTTGCCATCAGCAGATACCTGCCCTGCTCTCTCAACCCCCCCCCCCATTTTGGTCCTCATTGTTTCTCTATGCATAGCCTTACCATAGTCCCAGTACTTGCCGGGACAGTCCCGGTTTCTGGGTTCATCCCGGCTGGGTAGCTGGCCGAAGTGTTTGCAGGGGAGGGGCCAGCGGTGGCAATCCCGGGGATCGCCACTGCCGAAAATAAGCACCCCAAAACTGCAATTTGGTACTCGCTGGGGCTTCGGGAGGGGGTGCAGGGAGGCTTGCGCGACCCTCCCCAGGCCTCCCCGATGTTTTGATTGCTAAAAAAGGCAATTTTAGGCCACTTCCATTTTTCACAAATCTGTTGGTATTTAACTTTAAAGTCCCAAACAGCTTGGGACCCAGATACATGAAAGACCATGAATGTCTTGTCATCTACTCTGTTCAACAGCTGAGCTCCTGCTCCAAGTACCTTTGCTGAAAGGTTGAGCACTCTGCTTACCAGGGCCTTCTCAGTAGTGGTGCCAATTCTGTGGAGAAGAAGGCTTACCTGACCTCCACATTGTGCACCTTCAGACACCTCACACCAAACAAAGACCTGGCTGTTTAAAAACACATTTCGGCTCAGCTAATATTATTTGTTATACAGTATATAACATTTAAGTACTGGTTTTGAGTCTGTGGCTCACGTTGCAATGTTATACACACTTTCCTGGGCATAAGCCCCATTCAACACAATGGGAGTTCGTTCTGAGTAGACATGCATAGATTGTGCTCTAAAATGCTTATTGCAATTATCACTGCTGTTTGTGTTGTGTCTTTATGTTGGGTTTTAAGTTTGCAGTTTTGTGCCGATAGTTGTTAACTGCTTCGATTTACGTTCTTGAAAAAAAAAAGTACGATTATTTTTTAAAATTAATACATACAAATTAAATAAATAAAAATGGGAACGATAATCTGGAAGAGAAGGATTAATATTGTCAATCTGCAAGGAAACCTTCCTACCTGTATTTGGTCAAGTTTTCTAGAAAATGTGTGGACACGATTCTACAGTGGGTTATTAAGGCAGAGTGTGGATAAGCATCTGTCAAAGACTGTCTACATCTAGCAGATCCCACAATGCCAAGGTTTAGGTTTGACGACCAGAGAGAGGTCCCTTGCAGTCCAGGATTGTTACAGCCGACAACCCTCGAATTCAGAGCTATTAATAAAGCATCTCAGCTGGTGAAATGGTGTATGCATTCTTATTCAAGTAGGGGACTTTGGTACGTGTCCCATCTGCTCAAGGATATTAAAGAGAAAAGACCATCCAGCCCAAGCGAAGATATTTTTCAGCATCTAGGGATGAAGCTCTGCAAAAAGGACACTAAAGCTACAGTGAATTACATTTAATAATCATCCAATGTTGTCAGATCAGTGTGCATTCTTTATAAATCACCCAGTCCAGAGAGAAATTCTCCCAGCCAGGTTGCTAAAAGTTTCAGATAACAGTTTATATCCTTGAGGAGAAAAGAAAACAGGAATACAGGATCTTTAGTGACTCTTTTCGCCTAAACTTTTTAGCTACTGTAGCAATCATGGCAGAAATCCTAACAGAAGATGAAACTGACAGGGGAACGTTTGTAGATATGAATTCCAAAAGTACAACCAAACGGCCAAACTGAGATGAATATTCTCATTTTCCAGATCTACCCCTTACACTTTTGAATGAGATTTCTCAAATTTTTTTTGATACATATGCTTGATGCTACTTGGCCTCTCTTGACTGTTTAGTTTTTAGTAAAGGTAAAAGTATTATCCCCTGCTCGAAAGGGAGCGGGTGCTCATTCCTGTTTCTGGCCGAAGAACCAGCGCTGTCCGGGGTCATGTGGCCGGCATGACTAATGGAACACTATTACCTTCCCGCTGCAGCAGTACCTATTTAAAAAGGTAAAGGTATCCCCTGACAATTAAGTCCAGTCGTGTCCGACTCGAGGGTGTGGTGCTCATCTCCATTTCAAAGCCGAAGAGCCAGCGCTGTCCGAAGTCGCCTCCGTGGTCATGTGGCCGGTGTGACTCTCCTTGCCGCAGCGCGTTAGCATGCAGCTGGAACACGGAGCGCTGTTTACCTTCCCGCAAGCGGTACCTATGTATCTACTCGCATTGACATGCTTTGGAACTGCTAGGTTGGCAAGAGCTGCGGCACTCGGGTCTCGAACTGTTATCCTACCGACCTTCCGGTCTGCAGTTCAGTGTCTTAACTGCTAAGCCATCACAGCTTGTTTAGTTTGGGGTAGGCTTCAAATATGAGATTTCAAACTGCCGGGCTATCAGAAACTAAAATGCCATTGCATGTCAACAACTACTATTAAATGCCACCCCTCAAATACTATCTTCTGGCAAGCCTGAAGGACTTTGAAAGCTTATTGGGGCTCCTCAGTGAAACAGTTTGCCAACCACTATTGATCTGACTCTGCAATGCACTATAGGGGAATGCTGGCTGTATCTCAAGATGCACACTCAGATCAGAAGGGATGGTGCTGAGGCCCAGCACTGCCTCATGTGAACTAAATGTGTACTCTAGATCAGGGGTTCTCAACCAGTGGTACTAGTACCACCAGTGGTACTTCGGCCGACTGCTGGTGGCACTCAGACCGCCGAACGTCACCACCAATTACAAACATCACATCGCCACCAATTACTTCCGGCTTGGCGAGCCTCTGCAGCCAAAGAACAGTGAGGAAAGACTCCAGCCATTCCTCAGTGGTTTTCGGCCACTCTGAGCCAAGATGGAGCAGCTGCAGCACTACCCAGGCTCAGTGGTCTTCGGCTGCTTCGACTCGGCCTGGCTTGTTCAGCTCCAAGCAGAACTGCTGAGTTGCAATGGCCAAAAATGGCCAAGCAAGGGTGATACCCCTTAGGTAGGGGCGACACCTTGCTCAGCTGTTTTCAGTGGCTCGGTGCAGGTGAAGACGCTGAGTCTGGGCAGCATGGCGCAGCATGGCAGGTTGCATGGTGTCACCCCCTCAAATGGGTGTCACCCGTTATGGCCCACACCAGCTACACACACACACCAGCGATGCCCCTGGTGTATAGGATTGCAGCCTTAATGTAACATAAGTTACATACATACCTGAGAACTCCTACTATATGGGAAGCCCTGGAGGTCCATTCTCATGCTCCCATCTCTCCTTCGACTGCACCCTTGTTCCGGACACAGCTCAATTTTTTCCATGAGGGTTAAACCGCTGAACCATGAGCTGTCGATCGAAAGGTTGGCAGTTCGAATCCGCGACAGTGTGAGCTCTCGTTGCTTGGCCAGCTCCTGCCAACCTAGCAGTTCCAAAGCATGTTAATGCGAGTAGATAAATAGGTACCGCTTGCGGGAAGGTAAACAGCGCTCCGTGTTCCAGCTGCATGCTACGCGCTACGGCAAGGAGAGTCATGCCGGCCACATGACCACGGAGGCGTCTTCGGACAACGCTGGCTCTTCGGCTTTGAAATGGGGATGAGCACCACACCCTAGAGTCGGACACGACTGGACTTAATTGTCAGGGGTCACCTTTACCTTATCTTAACTCACAACACTTGGAAAGGCCTCTGCCCAAGACCAAAGACTGAGACTCACTTGCAGTCAGTGCTGGGCCCTTCGTTTGACTCCGCCAATGTAGAAGTTCTACATTGGCTGAGTCAAACGAAGGGCCCAGCACTAGTAGAAGAGCACCTATGTGCAGCAGCAGAGCAGATACATTCATACATGTGTAGGCCCTTCATGGCATCCATTTACAGGATAAAGAAAAAGGGGGGGGAGGAATGAGCAGGCCTTGCAATAGGACCTCAAGACAGACCACAGCACACACTTAGGCCTTGGTTCACAATTTACATGACATATTTAAATGGAGGAAATACATGACCCCAAATTCCTGCACCCCATCACATATACTTACTGTAGAACATGTGTGTGAACCTGTTCTCAGGCACACAATTTACGCTCTGCTAATGCTCCAGGTTTGAGTAAACCTTTGCAAGCTGCCACCCAGTGGGTCCCCTCCTATCTCAGCACACCTTACCTTTGCAGCAGATGTGGTGGTGGGACATGAGCTTGTCTATCACCAAACATGCCACCAGGTGAGGGTAGACCATCCAAGTAGGTGGCCACCAGTTGCTGGCTAGGCTCAATCCTCCCCCAGGGGGCAGGGCAGACATCTATTGTAGGGGTCCTGGGCAGCTACTCCAGTGTGTCATGCACTAACTCTGGCCCTGCCATAGCATGTCGCAGCATCCTATCTGCCACAGAATAGTGGTCACCATGGTCCATCATCCTCTGCATTGTACAATGATGCCATTTTAACTTCGGTTAGGGGTTGTTGTTGTTGTTTTACCATGAAAAGAACATAGAGCCTGAATGCAAGTCTGCTCTACATCAGGTAATTTTCTAATAATTCATGATCTGCAGGGACAAAGCTCAGCAGCTGGTTCTTGGCTAAGTACTCATTAATTTGCATGTGCATGCTTTTTGAAAATGCCCAAGGTTTAAAATAGACTACTACCAGTGTACCCTCCCAAATCACACCCCCTCCTCCCTCCAGTTAAATCTACTATATTAGCATGAATATTATTGGAGCATTTCTGATAGCATACACAGGGTTGATGAGTGGCCTGCCCATTTAATTTGAATGCAGGACACTTATCTGCTTTAGTGCCTGTACTTATCAGGCAGATATAAAAATGGCCCGGCAGTACTGACTGCCTACAGAAAAAAGGATCTCTCTTAAGTAAATGCTATAAATCCCTCTTGTTTTAAGGTCTGTCAGAAAAGATGAGCACTTTCTACTGAACTTTCACAAAAGAAAATAAATGTGGGGTTGTTGTTTTTTGTACTAACCTACAATCAAGCTACAATTTTACTTCTCCAGATCATCAACTACTACATTTCAGAACGATTCCTCTCTAGCAACTAAGCTGCAATTTTCTTCCAATTTGCTCATTAAAATGGCTAACCAAGGAACATTTGGCAGCAATTTGGACTAATTGCAACAAGCAAGACCCCTGCCTATCAAACTAATGCTGCAGTCCTCAGGCACGCTTACTTGAGTGTAAGCAGCATTGAATCCAGCAGGACTTAATTCCAAGTAGATATGTTTGGAATATCCGGCAAGCAAGGCTCTTCTTACGCTCTTATGCTTATGATCACATTGCATGAAACATGTTATAACAACAATACAAGTTGAACAAGCATCTGAAATACCAGAATACCAGGAACAGTATGCAGTATGCAGGAATAAAATCAATCACTTCAAGTGAATAATACAAACAAATGAAAAAAAACAGCAGGCATTCCTGTTGAATGCTGAAGAGTCAGTTACATGATCTTGGAAGGAGCTTTTATTTATTTATTTCTATCTCACCCTTCCTCCATGGAGCTCAGGGTGGCTTACATGGCCATTTCTTTCCCTCACTGTATCTTTACGACAGCCCTGTGAGGTAGGCTAATGAGAGTAATTGGCCCAAGATCACCCAGTGAAATTCATGGCTAACCAGGGATTTCAACCTGTGTCTCCCCTAGGTCTACGTCTGACACTCTAACCGAGATACTGCACACTGTCCCAAGTTTCACATGTACATTATAGATGTTTGATATGGGCACTTGCGTAGCTTGCTACAATGAGGTGGGGTGGGGGGAACCCAGGGCATTTCCTCCCCTTGCCCCATTGTAGCAGATCAAACACCTATAATGTACATGTGAAACTTGGGACAGTTTTTCTGTCTTTTCATATCATGACTGTTGCGGTATGTCAGTTCATTTAAGAATAAATCAACTTTACTTTTGCACCATCCTTTTCGAATAACCCTGTATGTTACATAGCGAGGTGCACCACTTGCATGACTTAAGTGAGATATGGACACATCTAGAAGACTACAATATCATCCACTTGTTTCAAATGGGTTTTAAACTGATGTCACCATCACAACTTTTCTTGACGAAGACCTGTTGTTATAGTAGTTATCCAAGAATTCTAAAGTTCTTCGTTGTTCTAAATCTAAAGTTCTAAACCTAAAGTTCTAAATCTGTATCATAGAATTACAGTTTCCAGAGTTCTTTTGTAGAAGCCATGACAAACTGTTTAAATTTGTAACGTAGACAACCCTTCAGTTCACTAGGTTGCTCTTGGATCATATTTCTGTTTTGAGTTGTCTGTGCATCCATGCGGTGTGTGTGTGTGTGTGTGTGTGTGTGTGTGTGTGTGTGTGTGTGTGTGTGTGTGTGTGTGTAACATTAGCCATCTTTAAATCTCAGCAATGCGCACCAAGTGGTCCTATGACTAGACAACATACATTTGATTGGTGTTCTATCGGCTCCCAGAAGAACAAATACAGAAAATCACCCCATGTGAAAGCTTAACCCACTGATATAAAACGGCACTGGCACGGTTCATATCTTAAACTGACAGAGTGATGTTGATTATTGCAAGGACAATGGCCTGCATATGTCAACCGATTTGCAAATAATTTATGTCACCTTATCCTCCATGATTGTTTTTGCAGAGGACATACACTGTGTCACCAATATTACACTGTCTGCCCTTAGAAAGCCTAGCTCAGCTTTCCTTCTCCTCCCCCCACCCCACCCCACCCGGCTGAGGCTGCAGAGCCATCTGCACAGAGACAAACATGCATATGGCCATCATTTGTCCAACATTTTACACAATGTGAAGGGTTTTTTTTTACTGGAAATGCCAGCCCGTGCGGCAGATGATGTATGTGTTTCTTCAGGCCTGTGATTACCAGCACAGAGATGCTGTGCAGTGCTCCTCACCTCATCAGTTCCACAAGCTGCACTCCAAGGTGTGTGAAGCATTTGCAGCAAGATGGCTTCTGACATGCAGCCAGGCAGGAGCATTCTGCTGTGAATATTTGACGCCAGATTTTCTTCCAATCAGGGTCAGTTTCTGACCTGCTGAAATTAGTGTGCGTGTGTGCGCGTGCGTGCGTGTGTGTCAGGGCGGTGGTAAGATTTAGCACTGCAAAAACCGCAATTTGAAACCGAGAATGAATGCATTTGAAATGAAAGGATCGCAAAGGCCATTAGGGGCTGGCCAAGACCTATTAAAAGGCCCTTAACACTAGAAAGGGGGAAAGGAAGATTAATCCCGTGATACACAACTTTAAAAACTGGATGGACAACTAACGAAAAAAATAATCAATGTGATTGGTAGCAAGTGATTCACCCAGTGGCCTTTTAAACACAAAGGGGCTTTTAAAGTGTTTTTATTATTTTGTTTGTAGTGGTAGGCTCTCACTCAAAGCCAAACTGTATTGCAGTTTGAAATCTGACAAAAGCTATATATTAATAAGTCACAGAAAGAACACTTTGGCTTTATTTTTAAATTCTGATGGAAATAGGGAATTAAGGCTTCAGTCTTATTATTATTATTATTATTATTATTATACCAGTATTTATAAGCCACCTTTCTTGGTCATCGGATTTCTCCTCCGACTTTAACTCAACACTTACTAGTGTGCCACTTGACGTGCCACTGAATGCAGTGGGACTTACTTCTGAAGAAACGTGCACAGGATTTCAGGGCAAATCTTTTATCGTTATTTAGTGAAAAGCTATTTCACCTTGACCTTGTCATTAAGACGGCATTTGGGCTCTTTGGGGCATGCTTTGTTAAATCAACTATAAATTGGCGTTGGTCACAGAGTGTTATTTATGTATGCAACTTTACCACATGGGGCAGACGGCGGCTCTGCTTGTAAGGCTGCTATCCTAAGCGCACTTTCCTGGGAGTAAGCCCCAGTGAACACAGTAGGACTTACTTTCAAGTAAATATGCCTAGGATTGCACTGTAAGAACGAGACAAGTCGGTGCTGCTTAGGCTGCTAGTTGATCTGCTAATAATGTTTTAGAGTTTAAAAAGAAGGAACATATCTTGGTAACCAGTTGGAATCTGGAAATAGTGGGTTAGTTTGAGAAAACACAAGCATGATGACCATCACAAACTGTAGTTCTGGACAGTCCAACATGAACTCTGAACATCACAAGACACATGGCAGTAGCACATTGTTGGCAGGGCCTTTCTTCTTTTTTGCCTCTTTAGCCAGCGATAGTAAAACATGAAATTAAATTCTTCCTAAATTTGTAAGGCCTGGCAAAAGCTAAGCATTTTGGAGTACTGCATGGACCATCATGAAACCCCTTGGAACAAGCGACATGCAAATGCTTAATTATTATTAACATACTTAGAGGCCCATTCATTGCTTTTAGACATCATCCATTTATTCAAGACAGTTGCTCAGATGCCCCTTAATTAACTATTAATCATTATGTGGTTTGCTACCAAGGGAATTTCTACCCGCACAAGTGTTTCCTTCAGGTGATGTCTTAGGGGCAAAGTAGACACGATGGAGCCACATCCCATGTGTTAGAGCGAGAGTTGTGCCAAATTGCCATAAGACAGGAGGAAGCGGGCAGAAGGCAGATACTGAACCCTTTCTCCTGTGTCTGTATTCCTTTCACACACATCCACAAAAAAAAAAAAAGATCCTTCTCCCCAGTCCTTTTTCCTCTCTGCAGGTTACTTCTAGTCTTGGGAAACTCGTTAGAAGGTGGTTGGGGGGGGGGGTGAAAAGTCCAGGGAAGGCAACAGTTCACATCACCATTCTCTCTGCCAAGGGTGCATTTTCAATTGCCCCCCCTGGCCGCACCCCAGCTTTATAGAAATTCAACATGGCCGCTTGTCACCACATCTGGCTGACCCTTATGGATTATTCCAACAAGCTTCATGATGAGCAACCTGTAAACAGCATTGGCAGTCACAGAAGTCATGGTTAGACCACAAGGCAATCAAAAGCCTGAACTCACATGTGTGCATTGGCATTTGTGGCAGGGTAAGGGCTGCTGAGTGTTTCAAAAAGGGCATAAAGGAGTGAAACAGTAGGACAGAAGAATTACTCCAGCACCTGTACAAGTACGGACACCTCCTCCAAGCATGTTTCCAACACGCCTTCAGGTTTTTTTTTAGTTCCTCCAGTGTAATCTTCAGCCTTGGGGGGGGGGGGGGTAGTTCTGCTGAAGCCGGTGGAACTATTCTATACAGCAACCATTTAGAAGCCTGTATCCTAAAATAATTGGGATTCTCTTGTCTAATTTCACTTTTGCTATAAAAGATAAGATAACAAACAGCACTTTCTTAGTAACAATCCATTAATCAGAGAAATGATCTTCGCGGGCGTATAGATAATTTAGTTAATTTGGTACGGTTCTGGCCTGCTGCCCCACTCGTGCCCAAAATTACAATTTCTCCACTAGCAGGTGATAAATAGCAACGAGCAGGACTGATATTAGGAATGTTCAAACCAGAAAAGGCACCCTGAAACCTGCAAAAGAAAGGGGGGACAATTGTTGCAAGAGCCAATAGAAAGCTTCTTGGCCTGTTGTTAAAAGATGTCTTGAACTACAGACAAGGAAGTATTTGTGAGCAGCATAAGCTTTACCTGAGAGGCTTTGTTAAGTGCAACTCATACATACCTAGATATATACTAGCAAGACTCACTGCTGAGCCCTCTGTATGAAAAGACTCCCTTACTGCAAGCTTTGAAAAGTCAGAATAGCAGAAATCTCTCTCAACACTGTAAAATTTCAGTTTAGTATCCCCAGTATACATTACTTATGATGATTATACATATATCTTCAAACATTTATAATGCTTTTCTGTCATAAAGGCACCAAAGGCAGTTTCCAACAACATTAGAAATTGTAACAGACGGGCAGCGCAATCCTGCGCTGCCCACTGGATCCTGTGCACTGGTGGCCAGGCAGCCACCGGGTTGGAGGTCTACTTGGGGAAGGGAACATTTGTCCCCTTCCCCGGGTGTAAATGCCGGTTGGCCCAACCGGCCTCCTCGAATTTCCGCCAGTGAAACCGCTGGCGGAAGTCGGAGGAGGCCGTGTAACGGCCCAGCCACCTGGCGAGGACCAGGATATGACCGAGGCCATACCCCGCCCCCTCCTGGGCCGACTGGGCCAATGGCGCCCCTCCCTTGCCCAGCGAAATACCCCCGCGCCCACTGAATCCCTGCACATTTGCGACTACTTCCAGTGACGGAACGCTCGTTCCGTCACCGCATACTTGCACAGGATTGCGCTGTACGAATAGCTACATCTAAAACCAAATATAAAATACTCAAAGCATTTTCAACAGCAAAATAAGACAACACCAGAAACACAACAGACCAAAATGGATCGCTCTTTTAGCCAAGTCATAGCCCAATGAAAGAAGAATCAAGTAGAGACTGATGGGAGAGGAAGCTAGCCTTGGGGTGGTGACAAAGAGTCCCTATCCTTTAGTACTCATCATCCTCACCTCAGATACTGCTGGGACATTGAGCAGCGTCTCTCCAATGATTTCAATGGGCTGGCAGAGTCACATGAAGACAAGTATCCTGCATTCAAAGGGTTAGTAGGGCTTCAAAAGTAATCACCAGTACCCATGAATTAGGACCAGAAACATATTATTGGTAGGGGCAGGAGAAAATGGTGATAACGAAATAAAAATACATAACACCGCTTTCTGCTAAAAAAATCTGTGAGGAAAAACAAAACCATGTAATTTTGTGTCATTCTTCATCTGCTAACACTGTACAGCCTATGTTGTTGTTCAGTCGTTAAGTCGTGTCCAACCCTTCGTGATCCCATGAACCACATCCCACCAGGCCTTCCTGTCCTCCACTATCTTCCTGAGTTCGCTCATTTTCATGTTCGTTGCATCGGTGATGCTGTCTAACCATCTCATCCTTTGCCTTCCCCTTCTCCTTTTGCCTTCAATCTTTCCCAGCATCAGAGTCTTCTCCAGAGAGTCCTCTCTTTGCATTAGGTGGCCAAAATATTTGAGCTTCAGCCTCAGTACCTGTCCTTCCAGGGAACAGTCAGGGTTGATTTCATTTAGGATTGACTGATTTGATCTCCTAGCAGTCCAAGGGACTCTCAGGAGTCTTCTCCAGCACCACGGTTCGAAAGCATCTATTCTTCGGCGCTCAGCCTTCCTTATGGTCCAACTCTCGCATCCATACATTGCTACTGGGAACACCATCGCCCTGCACCATCATACAGCCTATATCACCTACCTAATACACTTTTAAAGCGGTTACAATGGATACAAATGGGGAAAATTTGGAATAAAAACACATAACACCGCTTTCTGCTATTTCATTTTGGTTAAACACTGAAATTTGCAAAAAAAAATAAAACCATTTTCTCCCACCTCTACATACTGGAAGCCAAATAAACCCAGAGTAACGTATGGTACTATGAACAATGAATAATGGCCTGACCGCAGCATTCTGCACTAGCTGTAGTTTAACCACTGCTAACTGGGCAAGAGGCACTTTTTCAATTGGTGCTCCTCTTATATTTAGCAGGGGGAGAGTAACTGCTCCCCTTTCACCCCAGCACAGTGTCTTTTCTGGTGGCTGTTGCTGGTGTTCTTCTGCATCTTTTTTTAGATTGTGAGCCCTTTGGGGACAGGGAGCCATTTAATCATTTGATTTTGTCTGTAAACTGCTTTGTGAACTTTCAAAAAGTGGTGTATAAATACTGCTGCTATTATTATTATTATTATTATTATTATTATTATTATTATTATTAATAAATAAATAATAATAATAATTCCCAAGCATTTTTCAAGGGCAGCCCAACAGAGCGAATTGCAATAGTGTGACTTGAATGTGACCACTCCATGTGTAACTGGTCAGACCTGCTTGCTCCAGGAGAGCCACAGCTGGTGCATCAACTGAAGTGGTACAAAAGCATCCCTGGGCCACAGATACAGCCTGCCTTTCCAGGACAACGCAGGGTCAAGGACTCCCAGATGATGATCTTTATCCTTCAGATTGAGCATTGAATGTTTTTTCTTCTAAACTGCCTTCTCTCATACAATCCTGTTCATCCCCTAAGATCATTACGGAGGGCCCTTCTTAGGATACCGCTGCCATCGGAGGCTAGAGGGATGGCGGCAAGATGTAGGGCCTTCTCGGTTGTGGCAGCACACCTCTGGAATCGGTTGCCAGAGGAATTGAGGACAGCCCCCTCGCTTCATGGCTTTCGGCGGGGGTTAAAGACCTATTTGTTTCATCTGGCATTTGAGGAGGGAGGAACCACCTAGGAGCTACCTGGGATCCTTTTATTTATTTATTTTTCCCTGTTGCTGCTATATGCCTGTTTTTACTGTTAATGCTGCTCTGTATTTTTTTTTAAATTGTAATTTTATTTTAATATTTAATTTTAATTATGGATTTTTTAAAAAATGGGTTTTAATTGTATTAGTGTTTTGTATGTTGTCCACCGCTTTGAATTTTTAGAAAAGCGGTATATAAATCTTTTAAATAAATAAATAAATGTTTAAATAACTTTGAGGGTCAGGACTTGGCTTTCTAGTTACGATCTCGGTGTCAGTTACAACTGTTTGTCATTGACTTGTGGTGTGTGTAATTTTATTTTTAAAAAATCATTTCAGTTCTAAACTGCCCACAAGATCAATGTGCCATATTGAGGCACCATGCTAGAACAATTACAATAGTCTCTTCACATCACATCATAATTTTCATTTTTAGGCCACAAAACCTGCATAGAATTCTTTCTCAAGAAACTCTGCCAATCTAATAGCAATTGACTTTTCAGTTACACAACTGCCCCATAAATATAGGATCCTTCCAGGTATCATCCTGGTAAGATATCCCACCAGGGCTAGGTCGCTGAAGACAGCAAAATCTTCCTCCAAGATACTTGCTCCAAGATAAGAATCCTTATGCTTATAAGGATTCTGAAGCTGCACAAAGTTGCACCAAAACTCTCCCTCAGGGAGACTCTGTTCATACAGATGGAGTCAGTCAGCAGTACAGACTGACCCTCTATGGGGAGTGAAGGTCAGAGCTGGGATGAACACGACTTCTTACTTTCAAATGGGGTGTGTGTGTGTGGAGAGAACTCGCATATTCCCAGAGATCCATAAAACTTCTCAGCAGCCTGAGAATGAATGACAGGCCTGTTCCTGATTCTATGGAATAGTGAACTGCATACCACTATGACTGAGTAGGGGTCAAAAATCAGATGAGACACCTTACAGGGAGACAATAGCGGTAAATTCTTACAGGGAGACATGTCCTTCAAAACAGGAAAAGCCACATCTAGTGATCAAGCACCGAGAAGCAGTGGGGGACCAGAAGGAGTGCTTAATCATTTGCCCATGCAGCCTTTTACACTCCAAACTGCCCCCCCCCCAGCAACGTTTCTCCCCTTGGGTTTGCAACATTACTCTTCCAACTACATGTGGAACTCCATGGAGGCGAAGCAATTTGGGGGAAATGACTTGGAATAGAGACGAAAGTGAGAGAGAGTTAATAACCATAACACATTAATCCAGTCCCGATGGCTCATCTAGAAACAGTTTTTACCATTTAAAGAGGGCCATCAGGATAATACTATGTGTATCCGCACGTAACATCTAGTTTAGTGCTTAGGCTATGGGATAATTCTAGATTACCAATCTATCCCACAAGGGTAATTTTTAGATAAATTGCAGGAGGGGGAGGTTTAATCCACCCTTCCATCATCGCTCTTCCACTCCCAACTGAAGCCTTCTAAGGTCTCTTTTCATATACTCCCCCCCCCACATACACACACACACGGTACAGAATAGGAAAACGTTAGCAATTGTAACTCTAAAAAGTGACTGAAGCACAGTCCTTCCAGGATGATTTGTGAAGAAAGAGTGGGCCAATTGCCACTTGACCTGCATTCACAGTCTAGAAAAGGATACCAAGAGGTATAAAAAGAATTTGGTTTCTCCTCCCCCCCTAGAATGCCTGATTTCAAGTATCAGCTTTTCCAAAAGAACCAGATTTGCTTGGAGTGCACATTTTGCAGAGAACACTTCTCAAGCCCTATATAGTTGGATTTCATGCTGTTTACTCAATTCAATGATTTTTCCCTCCTTTTCAATGTAAAATTTAACATACAGGGTGCCTCAAAATCATGTACACTGTATGCACGTTTTAATGAGTTCTATTTCATACATACTTCATTTTAGAAAACCTGCAACACTCGAACGTCAAAGCCTAAGAGAAGCAACTGAAGAGATGTGTGGAACCATCCCAGCACACACTTTGGTGGACGTCGGCGGATCCCTTAGTCAACGGTGTCAGCGGTATAATAATAATTCCAGTATTTATATACCGCCTTTTTTGGTCATTGGATTTCTCCTCTGACTTTTAAAATTCAAGGCGGTTTACAACAGGCAGGCAATTCTAAATCAAACGGTTTGTACATTAAACAAATGTCCTAATTTTTCATAGGACGCTTCTTTCCATGTGTTTCCCTTCACGGTTTGGCCTCTTTGCTGGCATTCACCTCCCACGTGTTGACTGACAGGCAACTCCCTCGCGAAACCGGAAGTTGCTGTGAATCGTCATGTTGTTGTTTTTTACTATTTACAGCACTTTGAAGCAATGGGAAGCCGTGCGGGGATCCAGGAGCGGTGGCGGGCTGGTGCACTGCTAAATTAAGGTAGTGTAACTCTGCACCCGGCACCCGCCTCCTCCTCCCCCAGAGCAGATTTCCTATCCACAGGGGTTCCAGGAATGGAACCCCCATGGATACAGAGGGCTTACTGTATAAAGTATGTGTATGTTTTCTTATATTTCTTGTATGACACCCTGTATTTGTGTAAGTATTCAGTGCCTTTGGGATGGAACACTACATAAACTGAATAAACATTGGTGTTTTTCAGACTCTCTAATCATCTTGCCTGCTCCCCATAGTTTTCCTTAAGTTCTGGATGAACAGGGAAGAAGTGTGCAGTATTGGCAACTCACATGTGTTTTCTTTGGGCCATCACAATTTCCAAAGCAATGTATCCAGGCAGAATACCACACCCCTTGAAATCATGCCTGCCTACTAGGAAAAGACAAGGTAAAGATATGTCAGCACAGAATTCTTCTGCATTGTTCCACTGAACTCAGGAAAAGAGTGGGACCGCTATATTAGCAAGTGCCAGAGAGTAGCAGAAAATGAACCAAGAAAGAACTCCAGTGCTTAACTTGTGGGTTTTTCTAAAAATTGCAATTTAAACTTTTCACCAATTAATTGCATGATCAATCAATTAAAGATTCCAGCTATGTTTTAGTGGTAGGAAGGACGCATAAATATTATTGCTGCTGTAATATGGTGAGATAATTCAACAGAGCTTCTAGATTTTGTCATACAACAGTTTGGTTAAGTTTCAAAAATTAATTTTCCAAGCTCAGAAATCCTAAGCAAAAACAAAACATACATTCAAGACGATATAATTGTATTCATTCTTGGAACGCCACTTCCTCTGAATTAAACAGCGCAATAACTACTTAGTCCTATCATTTGAACAAGCATTGCCGATTCTTAACTTAATTTAAATGGAGCATTCTGATAACTCAATTAGGGCAATGGAAAGGGGGTGATGGGGTAAGTTTACAAAAACTATTTATCTGCAAAGTCTTATAGTCTTGCAGCTCATCTTACTTTACTTATTGAGTTTGCAACATAATTCACTCTTCTCCATATCCTTAAGTGCAGTCTGAGTGGCTCAAATAGATTTATGCACACTTTATTTGCTTATAATAGATCAGTTTCTCTTGCTAAATCATTTCTAGATAGCTTGAATGTATAATCTGAGAGACACTTTCAAACTCAGTTAATGCATAGTGTCAGACTTTAAGAAGAAGTTAAAAGGTTGATTGGATGGTGCTGAACAAGATTTGCAGTCATTTTCTGTTGCAAATTGGTTTCCAAGAGGTCACTGATGATTCAAACAAAACACAAGATTTGAACACCAGCATAAAAAGACACATACAAACACACACAACCCTGTCACTATGCTACACAGAAAATAAAATTACCTGATAATAGAAAGCAAACAAAGCATATACACACTGACTGAATCATACCTAAAGAATTTTCTCATGCAAGACCCCAAGCTTGAGCATCTTCCAGAAGACACAGAAACCCCTCTCCGTACGGCCTTTGCTGGCCGTAGTTGACCAAACTGAAATGGGTAGAAAACAGGCTGGGAAAGGTTGAGGAAATCGTATCCTCCCTATTTATACAACATGGGAGCAAGAATTTTGTACAAGGTTGGTTGTATAACAGCAGTGCCTCTAAGGTGCCTGGAACGACTGCAGAACCTTCAGGTGGTACTTAAACTGGATGAATACCAAACCATCACTGAGGAACTATGAGTCACAGAATAGTTGCCAGACACTAAAAGGTATTAGTGTCTGACAAACTGTTATCTTCTTTTACAACTGAACTAGTTTAAGACAATGTCTGGCAACCATGGAATTGTAGTTTAGGGGTGGCAGCAAGAAGCCTTTCTTTGAGATCCCTAGTTACTTCACAGGCATGCAATTCCCAAGGTCCCTTGGTTGGAAACCACGGCAATTAAACAGCCTTTAAACTGGTTTCTGGATGTGGTTTCTGGTCCTGGACATGGGAACTTCCCAAATCTAAGATGCAGAAGTCTGAACAGCTTTCTCAAGGCTAGCTTTTATCATGTGGTCAGCTTAATTCTACAGAATACAATGCAAACCATTATTAAGAATACAGAAGGCAAAAGACTTTTAGAAATTAAGGACAAACGCTGCCGGTACAGTTGTCATAACTTTTATTGTAATTACATTTTAATACAATATTGTTTCAAGGACACTTTAGAGTGGAATTAAAATGGCATGCAGGCTATTGCAGCGGGACAACTCCAATAAGTTCAAGGTGAATACAGTGTGTTTTAGTCACAAGCAGATTCTCTTGGGTTAAAACAGTTTGGCAGTTTCAAACAAAAAATGTGCAACAATCCCACTCCCCTTCATAGCCATTGCTAATCGCTGCTACATACAAGACCAAAGCTTCGTTTCATATTATCTACCACCAGAACACATTCAGCTCATCAAACTTTGTCTTAATGTTGGGGACGGATCCCTTCCTGAGCCATCTCTATTATGGTTCTCAAAGTAGTGCTGCTCTATTCTTCTGCAAAATGCTATGAGGTTACTGTAGCTTTTCACTTTTTCAGACAGTTCATCACTGATCAGCTGAGTAGTAAGGATTGTGAATAGATGTCCAAATACCAAAGCATCCAATTCAGTTGGCCTAAGAGTAAACGAAAAATTAATAACCTGAAAAAAAAAAAGACAAAACCACCACCACCACCACGTATCATCCTAAGCATCTGCAGCAGCTCCTTATACCAGAGCACACAGCACAATGAACAGCCATGGGGGTTTTCAGTTGTTTTGTCCTTAAGATGGTGAGATTTGGGGCTTTTTTAAGGCTCTGAGATTCCAGCACTTGTGCAGGAACACACACAAAAAATGGTTCCTGGGGTTTACTCTCTGACCATCCTTAGTCATTGCAATGGAAACAAGGGCAAGGCTCAGCTTGGTCATGACTGTGGCTTTCTGCAGATAAAATAATGCAGTTTTTAGGCTTACCAGATCCATACCGGGACAGAGTGCTAGACCTTTAGGAGAAGGAATGTGGGCAGGTGTAGCTTGTTAAACCCTTAGAGCACAATCCTAGGCATAGGGCTTGCTTCTGAGTAGACATGCCTAGGATTGTGCTCTAAGGTTTAACAAGCTACACCTGCCCACATTCCTTCTCCTAAAGGTCTAGCACTCTGTCCCAGTATGAATCTGGTAACCCTATGCAGAGAGGATGTGGCCGTAGAGATTTCTCTCTCAGTGACTGGCCACTCTCCAATTTTAAGTCAAAAGTAACTTACTTTTTATCGAAGAAATACAATTGTGTTCCCAGCCTTTGAGAGAGGGCTTGACAGCACTGATCTACATCTTCTAGCACCTAAAATAGCAAGCACACAGACACAGAAGAATGACGTTTTTACTGGATGGCTAAAGGCATATACAAAAATGTCTCATGCAACTATACCAGAACTTTAACACAATTGTAGACACTGGAATATTTGAAATTCACTGGTGGATGCTGGAATGATACCCAAAATAGCTTCTTGTACGAAAAGATTTATTCAATCAAAAATATTTCATTTGGAACATGAAATAGCTCTTTTAGGGGTAATCTCCAACTATCCCTAAAAGCATTAGACAAAATGATAAGGAATAACCAGTGCAATGAGCAGATTTCTATAGCTATTATCAAGAGGTCAGGATACAAAGGGCTGCACATAGTGTTCTCCAAGCACGTGGAGCTCTTCCGCTCTCTCCCTTCCTTCCAAGGCAGCCCCTTGCACCAATACTCCAAAGGTCAGAAGGCCATCTGGAGCAGCACCACATGAGGCACGAGGGGCTGCCACTGAAAGGAAAAAAAGTCAGTAACTACCAAGCCTATGGATGCACACAATGTAGCATTTTATAAGTAGGCCTCTCTGGATCCTGGCCAGTGAGATTTTGATATGCTATTTAATTACCCATTTACAAGTAGAAAAATTGGTCGTATTTTCCCCTTGTTTTAAATTCAGCTGCAACACACACTATACAAAACTGTCACCTTACAATCACCTTACATCAGGACTCCAAGCCTGCCATGTGAATGCCAAGGGCCACTTTATTATCTTTGCAGCATAAAAACACTCTTTTTTTTCCATGGTGCATAATTTATCCCCTTCAGATTGTTCACAAGCTAGAGCTTACTTGCTGGGAACTCAGATTATTCTACAGCAAGGCTGCCATGCTTAGTCAACTGTTGGTGAATTGGACAGCAGATTTAAAAATATATATATATATAAGTTCTGTATATATATACAGAACTTACAGAAAATGTGTGTGGCAGGCAAAACCTTAGAAGAGGCATTCCATCCTCTTTCTTTTATGCAGGGGAGGATGCCTCTTCTAAGACATGTGTGCACATTATCAAACACATAGTACACTTTTTCCCTTTGGAATTATTTTCACTGACATGCAGTTTTAAACTGACAGAATAAAACTAGTATGATTAATTAACTAGCAGCACAATCCTATACATGTTTCCCCAGAAGTACAGTCAATTTTCATTATCTGCTGGGATTAGATTCCTAGAAACCTCAGCAGATACCAAATCCGTGGATAGCAAATCAGTGATCCTATTGGATCAATGGGGTTAGGGGGAGAGGTCACAGCAGTGGATAGCTTAAGAATGGCTTTGGATGTTTCAAAACGGCCCCGAATAACTTCAAAATGGGCGTCATAGATAGCTTCAGGAGGCTGTGGATGCTTAAAAATGGCCTTCACAGATTCAAAATGGCTGCCGCATATGCAACAAATAGCTCCAAAACGGCCACAGATGCAGCGAATAGCATCAGGATGGCCGCAGATAGCCAAGAACAGGCAGCAGATGGCGTGACATGAGTAACACTCTTCTTTCCATGGATAAGTAAATCCGTGGGAATGGAGTGCGTGGATGGCGAGATTTGACTATAAATTCCATTTTGTTTGGATTGCAGCCTAAGATTTATTTCTTTGTGCGATAGCATTATCCTAGAGACAACTGTTCTAAGACCACAGACTAAAGAAATAAATATACTGCATGGAGCAAAGAAAGCAAACCTTGTTTTGGATACTGTATTACCACACAAAAGACTAAGGTTTGGAGTAGTAGTGACTGACCTGATCAAATGACTTGTTGCCCCAGCCAATAGCTTTCATTTTACGACGGACCTCCCATTGCTTCTGATAGGACAAAATACGATTCAGAGGCCAAGGATAAGGAGAGCCATACCTTGGATGAGTTATCTTTAAGAAAAAAGTGTTCACATTATTGTATAGTTGAGAATAAAACTGGGTATTACAAAAAGATGAGGGCTGCTACAGTTTTATTGTCATTCCACTGTTTTTGTATGCTATTGTGCACAATTATTCATAACTTGCAGCTACAAAAAAAAGCCTTTAAAATTATATTAAAAAACATTTCCACTTTGAAACCAGTACATCCAGTAATGACATAGAGCTCTCCCAAAATGTATATGCAAGCAAAATTAAAGCGAAAACACAGTATCATTAGTGGTACAAACCTCTATGTTTCATTTATGAGGAGGGACTTGCAATTGTGAGCAAAAGTGTTTTCTCATTAAAATTTAATTAAGATAAATGCTGCAGAATCACTCACCTCCTGGACTGTAGCATCATCACACCACTGAAGATACAGCTAGAAACCAAAGAATACTAAAACTTCATAACATAGAAGGTTACACAGGCAGCTATTCCTTGCAGCTTTGTCTTCTACCCCTAGCAAACAAGCCATTAATAATAATATGTGGACCACAGAAAGGTGGTTGCCAATTTTGTCATGGAACAGGCACAAGATCCCCTTTGACAAAGAAAAAAAACTGGATTGAGATTGCAATATGTAAATTAGACGAGTGCTGCTTTTTGAGCCTCATGGTTAATCATTACCTACCCTTGTGTTTTATACAAAAAGGAGGTAGACATCCACTTGCAGTATCACAAAGAAAATAGTATTCTACTCTCTTTCTTCTCTTCCCCCCCCCCCGCCATATCATTTATTTCACAAGACTGACAAATTACTAGTGTTTTGCCATACCTCTGCTGTCAAAAGCATATTATTGACTAATTCCATGTAGGCTTTCATCTCAGCTTTTTGGACTTCATCCAACCCGTCACTAAGTGAATGGCCCTAAGGCAGCAGAGAAAGTCAGGGGGGTGTTGGGGGGGTGAGAAAAGAAAAGATAGCAAAAACCATCAGTTTGGGTCCCTTCCACTGCACTCCACAGCTTTGGTTCACCCAGAGAGCTCACTATATCATAACAGATTACACATTAAAAGCATCTTTGTAGACCATAAAGACAAGTTTCACAGAGAAAATAAAAATACTGACGTATAATCTTTAAGTAGAAAGAAAACACAAGGGGCACCAGTGTATAGTATTTCCAGCTACAGATGTTGCGATTTGCCTTTTCAGCCAAGTAGCTTTTACAAATACCATGTCATCTTTGTAAATAAACAAAAGTGAATTATGATGATGCAAACATCTTATAAAAATATGCTATTCAATGCACAGGCATTGATTTACAGAGCTAAAGAAAGCAGCAACGGTCAGCGTGAGTGCTAGCTATCTGGAATTTTAAGATTTAAACAAAGTGAATCTCTGTTCCAAAAAGCACTAGATGGTGGAAGCCAAGTTGTAAGTGCAATACCTAGGTTAGCCAGAATGGCAGAAATCTGCATGCAGCAGTCTTTCAGAAAGGAAACAAGTTTCAAAAGGGCTACATAGGAAGCTTCCATATGTATCAAGGCTTCTAAGGCCCCACCTTCCTACTGCAGTCCTCCCAAACTGCCTTGCTTGCAAAATGAGGGAAGTCCTTCAGAAGGTTTTCAACAAACCTTTTATCATGTAGTCAAATTTGGTCTTATAATTTATTCCAGACACTTGCTTGTCTATCATTTTCAGTTGAATAGAGACTTCTAAGATAACTTGAATGCATCTGTATTTGTCAAAAAAAAAAAGTCATCTCAAAGACTATATTCTGACCATATAGTCAGTATCAAGGGTTGTTCTTGGGGCTCTCTATTTAGCCTTGAAAATCAATGTCAGAGCCATAGTTAATTCCCAGGATTGGGACAAAGACATCATTCAAGACCTTTGCCATTCAATTGATATTCCACAACATCCAGACGTTCAAGGAGTGGAAAAGTTTACATATCAAAAGTAACATTCTAGAACAGGGGTGTCAAAACACATTTCATGCAGAGGGCTGGAAGTGATGTCAAAAGCAGGAAGTGATGTCATTAAGCAGGTGATGGCCAGAAATATGCACCTTTTTCTTGCTTAGGAACCCATTAGCTGCAAATGACAGAAGAGAAAATAAGCAAATCTATTTTCAAGATATGGGAGAGCACAATTATCATGTGGGCCAACTTTTCAGCAGTGACACCTCTGCACAGCTCAGACTCCAACTATCACGTGGGCCAGATAAAGAACCTTATATTTGACACCCCTGTTCCAGAAGGAAGACAGAAGACAACTAACTTTGAAATCATGTAAGATGTCTGTCATTTACAAATCCAAATGTAGATAGGCGGGTTTACACATGAATATTCCCTCTCAGGAGTCCCTGTAGAACCAGCCTACACTGCTCTTAGACCAATCTCCAAAATGTTTTTTGAACTAGGAATGTTTTGTAAGAGCTATTTGAGGGTTCCTCTCAGAAAAACACAGGCATATGTTTGGATGACATATGGAAAGGAGAGAGAGAGATTTCACACCAAGAAAAGATCCTGTCTTGCAGCGCAATCCTATCCAACTTACACCACCAGTGTAACCAGCGGTGCAGTGAGAATGGGAGGCCCCAGAATGGAAAGGGGATTCAAATCCCCTCAAAAGGGGGATTCAAAGGGGATTTGAATCCCCTTTCTGTTCTGGGGCCTCCCGTTCTCGCTGCACTGCTGGTTACACTGGTGGTGTAAATTGGATAGGATTGCGCTGTCGGACATTAAAAGCGCTGGACTTACCTAGTGCCTAAGTAAGAACAGAAGAAGGGCTACAAGAGGGAATATTTATTTGCTGCTCTTAGAATGCCATACAATAAGATATTTCAAGCATAAATGCAAAATAGAGAAGCAAATAACATTCCAGCATAAAATAACTTATTCTAGAAATGTCTTAACCTGGTGCCATACAGAATAGAGAGGAGGCCCTAGGCAGAATTCTTTGGGGAGCAGAGCTGAACTCTTATGGGTAAGATTCTAATCTATATTAACAGCTGTAAGAATATTCATCTGCACAGATACAGCTATGGCCTAGAAATCGATCTGTAATAGTATGAATGCCTTGCTAAACTGGATCTCTTCCTAAATCTTAAGAAACAATTTTCTTTATGAGCCACTAGAAGAAGTCTTACCATGCAAAATGAATAACGTAATCCTGTCTTCCGCGGTTCTGATTCTACTTTATTGCATCACCAAGAGAATTTCATCAACACAAACGTAATTAGTACAACTGCTACATGGGTATTTACTGAACAAACGGTTTTAGTGTGTGCTCCTTACCTTGGCTTTTACGAACTGAACAATGGGGCCAAGTTCAGAAACGACTTGATTTCCTACTTGAATAAAGGGCACTTTCCCTGTGAGATAAGGGGGGGGGGGATTAACAGTTGCGACTTTATCAGAGAATTATTTCAACCCAGTGATTTAATTGAATTCAAGGGGCCATTATAGGTGTTCCATTGAAGTCAAAGATGCCAAGAAATGCATCGTTAAAACATTTGCACCAGCATTTCTGCCCTCAACACTGGTAAATAAAATAAAAGATTTGTGGTATTTGCTGGTCCCATCCTAACCACTTAGGGCAGCGGTTCCCAAACTTACTTTGTTCACGGCGCCCTTCATGTCGGAGTTAATTCCTTCAGGGCGCCCCTACAGTTCCATTGCTGTCTTAGACATGAAGCTGGAATGTTTGGGAAAATATCCTGTAGTGTGCACGGCACCCCTGTGAGTTCGCTGCAGTGCCCCAGGGCGCCACGGTGCACAGTATGTTTCTAAGTGGAACCACCTCTTTTTCCTCAAAAACAGTTGTGCATGAGGGTGAATCCAGTCAGAACTGGGGAGGCAGGGAAGGTTCATTCTCTCCCTGTGTGCAGCTTTCATGCTGAACATCGTCATCCCCACCATAGAGGTCTGAGATTTCGCCTGAAATACAAATACTAAAAGTAGAACAGATTATGGATCAGGTGCATCTGAATTCCTTGGTGGCTTCTGCATATAGTTTCTCCGAGAAGAAAGATCTTAAATGTTTCCTTTGCATACCAAGATGCAGGGAATTTTGGGCTGCATACAATTGCCTCTGCATTGCCTACTGTACATGTAGGCAGCAGTGGTGCAAGACATTCTGCTTCACATAATTCACTGCCCTGGGAAAGTTTCTCATGCCCTACCTGAACATATGGAACTGCCTTAAACTCAAACATACCATTGGTTAGGCTTACCATAGTCCTGGAATCGAGTCATGCTGCGGCCTAGAAAAGACACGAGCCACTCCCAAGAGTGCACCGCGGCTGGCCAACACGGTCACCTCGTTTACCAGAAGCTACGGAAGCCGCGGCTTGCATTGGCCCGCCGCGGTGCACTCCTGGGAGAGGCTTGAGTCTTTTGCAGGCTGCAGCGTGACTCGATTCTGGGACTATGGTAAGCCTACCATTGGTCCATCTAGCTTGAGGAATTAACTCTCTGTCTCTCTCTCTTGAAAAAAGAAGAAAAAGTGATGATTTTAAAGCCAAGTTTTAAAGGAATAGTTACAATTTCACTATCCAAAGGGTTACTCTGGGTTGTTGCCAGTTACACAGGCTCACAAAGCAACGGTAAGCAGAAGTAGTGCATCTGTACAATGATGAGAACTGCAAAAGGAACGCAGGGTCCCTTGAACTTCCAGACCTCTCAATGGTTTTATCGATCCAGACTTTACTTCCACATAGCTACTATATAAAGAATGATCTTTTGGTGTTCCTGCAGTAGGAGTCAGCATTTCAGTGCTCTCAGAAGCCTCTTAACAGATGGAGAGAATGAAAGCTGAGCCAACCATGCAGCCTTCAGATACCGAATCTCATGGGTGCTTTCACGGTGGTGGGTTGTGTGCAACTCATAAAAAGGTGAGTCTTTGTGCAGTTAAGGCCACAGATATCTCTGCATGTTAATCCGAGTGTAAATCTGACTGAATTCAGCCTGTAGAAGTTCAAGCAATGTAGGAAGCAACCCCCTGGACATACCCATCCCCCCCCCTTACTGCTACAAGTAGTATCGCCATGCATCTTGACGACGTACAGCTAATCCGCAATAAGGGCCAAACAGGATGCGATAGCAGCACTGCCCCAATCACATCAAAAGAGATGGGTGAGGAGGCTGGTTTTAAAAGAGGTGATGGGGTGAGGAGTGTAGAATCCTCCCCTGCTCCTGCCCACAGCTTACCTTCCCACAGGCCCTCTCTCCAGTCACTTTTTGCCAAATCAGGGCTTTGATGTCAGAAGTGGATACAGCTAAAAATGCTCAAGGAAGGGGGCTTCAAGGAGAAAGGACATGGGAGAGGGAAGGACACGTCTCTCGTCTCATCCACGTACCCCTTTTGCTTTTAAAAGCACATAGCCCCCCCACACTGCCCCTTAGCTGTGATAGTTGCATATTTGCACATACTGAACTGCCACCATCATGTCAAACTGCTGTATTTTATGCATTGTACTACACTGCACACAATTAAGACTGCTCAGATGCATTAAATCCATTCCCTACAGAAAAGAGGGCTTAGTGTAATGAGAAGCAAGCCAATATACAGTAACTCTGACTGATTTCCAAGATGAGATACTGTTGCCATAGTTTCCAAACATAGGTGCAATGTAAATGAGTGCTACACTTACCAGATGGGGACATATATTCTGCGTTTGCCCTACAAACCAGCTGGACTGGCAGATTGCACATTTGCAAAAAGGCCTGAAAAGAGAGAAGAGTAAATAAAAAGGTTACAATTATCTGAAAGCAAAATAAATATTGCTCAAATGGATTGGATTCTTAAGCCTCAAAGTCAGGCTACATGTTGTTTAAAAAGCTTTTTGTCAAATAACTAAACAACATCACAGTGCTTGTAGATATAAGGTTCCTACATTTTGCTGATCAAAATCTCCATTTTTACCACCTCAGCTGCTGCTACGGCAAATAATGAGCTATCAGAGATGGCAAGTGGAATTAGGTCAACCCAAAGTGTACGTACAGGTCCATAGCTTTTATTCAATTACTGTTACCTTACCAAGATATCCTCCCTCCCACCACCCACCCACCCACCCACACAATAAATAAATCTTATATTACATTTACGTCTGCTTGCCAGTGTTCACTATTGTTTCAGATTTCCTTTATTCTTTCTAGTTTGGAAGAAAGCGAGCATTTCTGCAGTTTCAAAATGAATGGGTGAGAATTCCACCAGTGCAGACACTGTTGCTTCTTTAACTATCATTCCGAGCTGAAAGCTATTTGAATATATAGATCTGATTTGTCGCGTTCATCCACCTCCGCCCACAGCAGCCCACTTTATATTTAAACATTAATGAAACCTGGGAAAAGGTGCTTTTGTTGTTCTTATGTACTTCCCATCTCTCCGGTTGAGCATTAAAAGTGCTTAGCCTGGCTTACAGAACCGAAAGCTGCTGTGTACACGTCTTCTGTCACTCAGTTGAGCTAACTCCAAAGATTAAATCCTGACTCTCTTAACAGATTTGAAGTCTACATCCTCAAAAATGTGGGCTGAACATATGATGCTGCCTTATATGGTGTGGGTCCATTAGGCCAACTAGGTCAGTGTTGAGTACACAACTGGCACCAGTCCTCCAGGTTCAGAAGTCTTTCCCAACCCTACCTGGAGATGCCAAGGGTTGAACCTGGGATCTTCTGTATGCAAAGCAAATGTGCTCTGCCACCGAGATACAGCCTCATTCCTGTTAAGGGTGAAACATCGACACCATAGTAGCTGTGGGATGGAACGCTGGGAGCAACCTGCTGATGCTGGAAAACAAGTAGAGGCTGGGGTCCCTCTTCCGGACCAGTTAGAAGTGCACTTAATGGCACAATTTGCCCCAATTGAGACTAGGTTTTAGTTATAAATTAGGAAGCAGGAGGACAGCAAAACAGGATGAAAACATGGCAAGGATAGGGAGACTTTACTACTTTTCTCTCACAGCAGTTTTTATCCCAATTGTGCCCCATTGCACCATTTTTAAATTTAAATTTCATTGACCTTCAATATAATTCTCTCTTTTTTTTAATTTAAAAATTGTGCACGGCGGGGGGGGGCACAATTGGGATGAAATCCACTGCGGGACAAACTACCGGTACTCCAGCCCCCTGTTGTGGTTTTGCCTCGTTTTACGGGCCCTCCCACTTTCTATTTATAATTAAATCCAAGCCTCCATTAGGGCAAATTGCATAATTAGGCAAATATTTAACTGGACTCTGAGCCCCCCCCCCCAAATATGGGAGTTCTGAAAGGTGCAGTTCTTTGCTGCAGATATTCATTTCCTATCCTTTGGGCAAATGTCTATAGAGCAGTCAAGCAGGCTCTATTACCACAACAGAACATTGAGGGTGATAAGGAGAAGTGCAGGGAGGGGGGAGGTGAGGGAGAAAGCATTCCTGACAATACACTCCCTGGTCCTGGTCCACTCATTCCCATGCAGAATTGCACAAGGTGAATTGTGCATGCAAGAATCTCCACAAACCCTCCTACCAAACATGTGGATGGGCTATGTCAGGCAGGTGGGCGTCTCTTGAAGGGGAGGCTTCAAAATGAAATACTAGGAGACCACTGCATGTTTAGGAGCTGCACATTATTACTCTTCCTACTTAAATGGTTTGGGCTTCTTAGTATCACAATGAGTAATATTTTCCAATACCGCTCCAGAAAAATGTCATTGTGAAACCTCACAGAACAAAAAAGGGGGTTGCTTTTTTCTGCATAGTCTCCTTCATGATAACAAAAACAAAGGGAAAACTGTAACGACAAGTGAAGAATTATTCTCCAATCTAACTGAAAAAAGGAGGTCTGAAAATTATAAAGCAGGAACAAATGTATAAAATATTCCCTTTTCCTATCAAACAGTGGCAGACCCTGTAAATTGAAAAGTCTGTCTGAAATTACAAATGAAAACTGCTCAGTATCATTCTTGGAGTGACAGATTATATTCCTAATCCAGTTATGGTAATAGCCACATTTGTAGTTTAACATAAATTAAGAGTTTAATTGTATTTGTGACTACTTCAAACAAAGTAACAAATTCCTTTGTACCTGTAAATGTAATTTATAGCAAAGCCAGGTTCATTTTCCAAAACAATCTGTTTCACACTGCACTGGAATGCTGCTGTAATGGTATAATGTAATTCCTGCTGCAGAATGGGGGAACAGTAGACTCCCTGGTAGCACAGAGGAGGTTTTGAAGATAAATGAAGATGCTATTCATTCAGGGGTAATTTCATCTTAGAACCATATGAAAGATGTTTCACTCAGACACAGTAGATGCCCGGCTTGGGATTTCAGTCTATTTTCAGCTACAACGTAATGTTGTTAAATCGATTATGTTGATACTGTATTTCTAATCATGAAGAATTCTAGCTATTATTCTGCTTAAAGAATGGATTGTCAGGCTTTCATTATACTGCTCAATCTCTCTCCAGTTTAGAGCAACAAGCACACCTTCGGTTCGAAAAAATAAAAATTCTAAAATTCACATTGAGTCGCAAATCAGTAAAATCAAGATCAGATAATCTGTAGAGTCTCCCTGAAAGAAAATTATTTAAAAACAGCCTTGTTTTTTCCACTGCTGACAAAATCAAACTGGTGATCTTCCAACGTTTTCTGAGAATTCCTCATATACAGCAAAAAAAAAAAAATTTCCACCAATATTTTTTGTTGTTGTTTCTAGGGGGAGGAGGGAAGCTATCTTCCTTGCCAGCATTTCTTTTACAGCATTGCATTGAATATGCCTGTGCAACTGTATTGGCTAGTGCCTGTACCATCCCTTAACCCCATGACTAGAAAATTTTATGAATTCATTTCAAAGGACTGGGGACTTTTTAATGCTTCCCCCCCCCAAAAAAAAAACATCACCTAGTAAGTATACCATAGCCATATGGGAACATTTAAGGTTACTCTTCCCCTGCAGCAACTGCCCAGCATTTATTTACATTATTTATATCGCTTCTTTCCCACCAAATAAACAGAGTGCTCAAAGCGGCATACAACAAAGAAAAAACAGGAAAATGCAAAAATAGGAACTAACAGCCCAATCCTATCCTTCCCTGGCGTAGGGTGTTCAGTGTGGGCTGCATGGCCCACACTGAATCCAATCCAGGGAAGGGACTGGCCAGGGGTCTACTCAGGGTAAGTGGGTATTTGCCCACTTATCCTGAGTAAACACCCAGCTGCCACAATGGGGGTACTCGGTTCTCCGTCTGCTCTTTAGTTGGCGAAGAATCAAGCAGCCACGTGCCAGCTTCAAGGGCCTGGGAGAGGGGATAGAATATGGTGCCACTGATCCCTCCCCCCACCCACGCCCAATAGCTGCATGAGTAGAGGTGGGGAGTACACTACCTGCCACTCAGTGGCGTTCTTACGCTGGGGAAGCTAGTGTGCTGCGCCCCAGGTGCTGAGTGGGCACGGTGCTTCCGGGGGGCGCGGCGCCGGAGCCCGGCTGCCAAGCCCCCGGGAAGCAGCGCACCCAATCGGCACGTCACCGGCTTCCGGAGGCTCCGCTCCGAAGCCGGAACAAGCCCTCCTCCTTGCGACCGCCCAGTTCGGCGGTCGAGGGCTTTGTGAGCCGGCCGAACGCGTCGCAGGCTTTTATTTGGGTTTTCTGCACATGCACAGAACCTTTCTGAGGGCAAACGGGCAGCCCTCGGGCAACTGGGCAGTCACAAGGAGGAGGAGGGCTTCCCGGCTTCGGAGCAAAGCATCTCCGGAAGCCGGTGACGGGCTGCTTCCAGGGGGGCGGCAGCCACGCTCTGGCACAACGGGGCGCTCCAGCCCCCGCCCCCCCGGGTGCCGGAAGGCATTAAAACGCCACTGCTGCCACTTCTACCCCTCAAATTGCATCCACCACATTTTAGTAGATACCTGGAGTCACTGCAAAACATCTCGTTTGATCCCTAGTATAGCTCTTCTTTGAGAACTGTCTCTCTGGTCTCGAAAGACTTTTCTAGGAGCAAGTGTACAAGTTGAAAACTGGGTACCACTAGCTGGACAGCAGTTATAGGCTTGGAGATTATAGTAGACAACCAGTATAATGCTGCAGCACAGGTGGTTAATGCTAATTTTCGTCAGGAAGGATATCCTTTCCAACATCCAGGATTTTAATAATTCCATTTTACTCAGCACTGGTAAAATCTTATCTGGAGAACAACCGGTATGCTCAGTGCTGGGCACAACAGTTCAAGTCAGGTACTGACATAGTAGAAAGGATTGAGGAAGCTACGATGACGACGACAACGAAGCATTAAATAACATGGGACTGAAGGAACTGGATTATGTTTTAATCTAGAAAATGTTGTGTAGAGGTGGGCGGAGGAAAGGAATATGCTGCAGATTTTAAAACACATGAAAGGGATATATGATAAACGAAAGATTACCAGACCCATTCCATACAGGACAAGCAGCAATGCTGTTTACTTACAGAGGATAGCTTCCAGTTAAACATTAGAGGCAGGGAGGCACTTTTCAGTAATGGATCAAGTTGCTCAGAGGATAAACCCTTTCTCCTTTAGAGATTTTTCAACACAGGACAGACAGGAAGAGGACATAGAACAATAGAGGACATAGAATAACCTAAAGGTAATTGCCATGGCATAGTTATGGTTAGAAAGGAAGATGATCTGACCAATTCTAGCCCCCCCAATATCTTAATTTATGGGTTATGACTTACATGAGGAAAGCAGCATGGTCTCCCCATGATTCGATGCTATTCCACTCCAGCAAACATGGAGAACACAGGGCTGATGGCATAGTTACTTCCCACAAACATTGCTATTTTTTCCTTCAGAGAAGCCCGAATTCAAATGATGCATTAATACAATTACCCGTATTGTCCCGAGTATAAGACGCACCTGATAAGACGTACCCTTAGTTTGGTGCTATTAAAAAAATTTAATTAAATTACTGGCATTAAATTGCAACAGCCTGATTATAAGACGCACCCCTAGTTTAAAAACTTAAATTAGGAGAAAAAAGTGAGTCTTATACTCAGACCAATACGGTATTTTCTGCATCTCCTCAACATAAAAAGTTGAGAAGTAGATGAAACAAAACAAAAATGTATATGTATTTCAGAATAGTAAAGCCTGTTTATACATAAGAGTTGAATGGAATACATTTATTAACAGTTTTCCCCTCTATTTTTCTGAATCTATATTATCTCTCAGAAACACAGTGTATGAACTGTAGTTATAATTTAAAAAAAGGTTAATATAAAGGAAAAAGTCAGAACAGAATATTAACATTAACTCTCCTACACTTGTAAAAAGGCACCTTAGTAACAAGATATTCAGTCGTAGTTGACTTAAGGATAGTATCTAGGCTGCATAACAAGTCATTATGATAATTCATTTGGAATAAATATCAATACTTTACTCATGCACTTTTTCCTTCAACTCAAAATGTTCTGGATATATGAAGAAGAAGTACTGAAAGATTAACATCTCCTTATCTCAAGAGCTAAATCAGTATAAAGTGGTGATCATGTTGGTATTTTTACCATACTGTGTTCATTTAGAACCCAATACTGTACTTCAGACATACAACTATATTTTTCCTCATTCACGTTACCTGCCCTTTGTAGTAAAACCCTGTGTTTGAGATTTTAAAAACACAACATAACCAAGATACAAAAGGAAGAGGGCTGAAATAACACAGAATGATCAACCTCTCCATTGTAGGAGGAGCATACATTAAATATGAAGGTTCATGAGTAAGGGTAACACAGTAATCTTCAAATTCTTTTGCCACCAGTTTTGGCCCCACATGAACAGGAGGATTATGCCATGAATATTCCTTGGTCTAGTTATCCTCACTGCATTACATAACACTGAGGTTTGTTGGTAAGTGAAGATATCCATAACATCTCTGTATTATAACTATTTGCTTCTGCTGTTACTAAGAAATTCTACCATTAAAAAAAGAGAAGATGTGTTTGGGGTTTTTTTTGAGATAGAGAAATATAATTAAACAAACATTACAATTTTACTATATTTTAAATGGAAGGCAGTATGCATAAAAAGCACAGCACTCGCATTCTCAATATTTCAACGATACAGTGTTCAATTCCTGAAATTATAGTTTTCTTTTTTTATTTGAAGTAACTCTTAAAGGAAACAGAATTACTGTCAGCACCAAGAACTTGCAGCACAAACTCAAAGGATTGTCAATTCCAGCAGCACTGTGCGGCATGGCAGTTAATGAACTAACAAGTGTAGCAGTAATTCAATTACCCACTTTGTGAGCAATTGTAGTCAGACGACATTTCCACCACACATATACATAATTTCCAAATACTGCAATCGAGAAGGAAACACATGAATCTGGACACTCTCCACACATATTTTGAAGACCATGCCAAGAAACGGTGATCTAGCTCTTCAATGGTCACTTTTGAAGCAGTAATAGCCTATACACTGAACTACACGATTTTCTAAATTTGCTTGCTACATGGCGGTATGTTTGGAAGAGCATTTTAATAGATTTAATTGCATAGGTCAGAGAAAAGCCCAGCAACTTCAGTCATTAATATTAATGAATATTGAACAATTTCTCCTCATGCTGAAAGTTTAGTGGCTAAAGCTTAGACTTGTAATGCTTATTTCTAAAACAATATTTACACGTACAAAATAAAAGCAGACCCATCATAAAATGACAGTACCCGTTGGAAAAAAACACAGGGCGGCAACTTCTTGCCAGCAATGTCTCTCTCCTACTTGGGCTCTAGCTGGAAAAATACTTGTATGGTGGGAATACTCCTGGAGCTCTCCAGGATGGGCTTCTAGCTCAGTGGTAGACCACCTGCCTTCCATGCATATGGTCCCAGGTTCAATCACCTGCACCTACAGCTGAGAAAGACCCCTGTTTGAAACCTGAAGAGCTACTGCCACTCAATACAGACAATTCTAAATGAGACAGGCCAATGGTCTGGTTCAGCATAAGGCAGCTTTATAAGTTCTGTTCAACCTTATACACATGCACATGACATTGAACAGAACTTATGCGCACATACATTAGGTGTGTGTGTGTGTGTGTGTGGTGCGCGCGCGCATGCGCATAAGTGGCATTGCAGTCATGTCTCAGGCAGCTATGCTTATCTATTCAACCACACATACATGTGGCAAGACGTTGAGATTAACTGCACTCTTCAGCTCGTGTACAAATATATGTACATGGGGGAGCCATTCCAGACATGACCAAGTACATCTTAATCCTAATATGCCAAGCTGCTTTTCGTTTTAGGGAGCTGCAATTAAAATAGCAAGCTGCCACAGCATTTTGCAGCACAGCCAGCTAGGCACAGGAGGAGGGACAGGCGCTGAAAGGTGGCTCTATACTTGTGTTCTACCAGGCCGAACTTTGAGTTTCATGAGAATGTCCCTACTCCTACTTAAACTGTGGCTTCCTTAATAGGTAACGAGAGAGGGGGAAATGCCTTTGGTCCAGCCTCCCCAAAGCAATTTCCTCAGCGCGAGAGCAACTTGAATACACAGAAGGCAATTAACTGTCAAGGCTGGTAACCAGTCCCTTTCCCCCAAATCACCAAGCGCTTCTTTTGTGTCTGAAGAGAGAAAGCATATTATCCAAACCTATAAGAATGAGGAGAAGGGAGTCAGCTAAACTGGTCAGGAGCCTGTACAGGAAGAAAGTGCATATGGGCTACCCACACTAGTGCTTCAGATTAGCAATAATTGGTTTATATTGCGTGTTGGTTCCAAACAACCACAGAACTTTCAAGAACTCAAAAATGGGCAATAATAATCAATATAAACTCTGATCCAAAGATGCCCATCTGTTATCAGAAAGCTGCTTCCTCTCACAAACGGGCCATTTCCAACTTAGCAGAAGAGAGTTGCGTGAGAAAAGTGACCCCAAATCCAGAGACGGTCCTGCACTTGCTCTTGAGCACGTCTTTCCAAAAGTTATTTTCAAACTTTGGTTATGACCCAATAGAGTTAGAGCTTGTCTCTTCCTTATTCACCATGTTTCTCATACCGCAACACAATCCCCAACATTGTGGCTCTGCAGTGTGAGAATTCTACCACTAAACGCTAGAGTTCACAGAACACCACTACGTCATTGTCTCCTTCTGCTCACTGTTCTGCGGATCCAAGCTATTGTTTTCACATGTACGTGGTGCTTCACATCACCATGCAAGAAAAAACAAAAAAGACAGCTCTTACAATCTACATTTTGACAGGAAAAGAACACAGTGACAGGTGAAGCATGCTGATGTGGTTGCATTTGGGAATGAAGACTGGGTGGAATGTTAAACAAGGCGGTTTCAAAAGAGCTGTGCAACAACTTTTCAAAGTACAGTATGTATACGCATTGCTATGATTTAATTGTACAGTATGTGTGTGCAAAAGTGCTATAATGCACCACAGAGACACAGTACTTCACCTGTGAAAGAGATTGCCTCAAAATGTTGGTATATTGGGCAGCTAATTATTTTTGAACTGCATTGGTGTGCAGAATCAGGGAAACCAATGGATCCGAAATAAATTATGCATGTTTTGGGAAATGCCCACATCATAGCAACTGAGCAAAAAGAAGGTACAGCAAAAAGATTTGAGGAAAAGCAGGAGCAGGTTATGAAACATAGTATACCAACCAAGGGTTAGAAGCTAAGCTTCCATATGCTCTTATGCCTCCTCCAAGAAAGAAATGGGCAAGATCTATGCCAAAACTAGTCTCTTCATCAGAAAAATTACAGAACTGCTGCTTTATTAGGCACTGCTTGAAAACAGCTAGCAAACCAACTGTACACATTAAATCAATATATTGTGTAGAAAATAATAAAAGTTTTTCCCCCGTTTTAGAGAAATGTGTTCCTTATTACAGATCCTTATAAGCCGATACCACCCCCTTACATCAAAGAAAATTGTTCCATAAAGTTTAAAATCAGATATCTGTTGAAGTCAGATTTATAGTCATGGCTACTATCAGCTGTCAGACCAAAGAATATTGAAGAAAAAGATTTTTAATATATTATGGTTAATTTATCATCTAAGTGACATGTGTAGAACAACAAAATTGAAATAAACAAAAATGTTCCGGGGGTGGTGGTGGTGGAATAAGTTGCTTTAAAATGCTATTGTTATTCAGACAGAAATATTCTAAAAGGTAAAAAGTTGAGTTCAAAAATTTATACGAGTGTCATCTACTTCTGCCCTGCCAAGGAGTTCGAACCTATTATACCACAACACACAGGAACTTACCGGTATTTATGAAATAATAGTGCTTTGCTCATCTATAGGATAAACCTTATGAATTATAAGTAGGATCTGTGCAAAAAAAAATTGGATGATACTGTAGTACTATTCACCTATAACCCCATCCTATCCTTGTTTTTAATTAAAAGACTGCAGTATAGTTTTATTAACAAGTAAGTTCTTAACTTTTGTTTCCACTTTAAACATTACAAAGAGTTGCATTCCCAGGTGCCTTGTGCAAGCAGAAATGCTGATTCTGGGGAGAGCAAAGGCTCTCATAGCGTACATCAGCATCAGGGGATGTGGCTGGCCAGTGCACTCTCATTCCCCTTCTACCAAACCACGAACACATCTAGATTCATAAAACCCAAAGAAGTATCTAGTATCCTCCCATTCACTGTGCTCCAATTCTGCTCCATTTTCTGCAAACTATTTCCCCGAAGTTTAAATCTTTGCCCCAAATTCTCTGCTCTCCCGTTTCTTGCCGACTGTGCCTTTGTATTTCCCTTATGTTCTTGATGCTACCAACTTTGTTTATTCCGCCATGCTTTTCAGAATGCAGCAGTGTACACGTCAGTTGTCAATCTTTATTTTTTTTTAATTTATCAAAGCATTTTACCCCGCCATTCAGGGGCGTCACTATAGGGGTGCGGCTGGTGTGGGGGTGCACCAGGTGACCCCAATTTTCTGATGAGTCGTCCACTCGGCTGCTCTGAATAGTTTCTTGGTGTTCTCGCGACTTGGAGCGGCCTGCTCATCAGCAACTCGGAGCGACTGCTCATTCCTCAATACTTATTTAGTTCACACATTATACAATAGCCCTCCTTCAAGTTCTCTCCTCCCCCATTTTATCCTCACAACAACCCTGTGAGATAGTGACTTGCACAAGGTCACTCAGTAAGCCTCATGCCGATTATCCAAGTTTGTAGTAGGTGGATGAGTGTGGGTGACTTTTTTTCTCCACACAACAAGCTCACAACTGAGTTATCCCCCCTGCCTGCCCATGCTGGGTAGGGAGCCACTCCTGCCCTTTTCTCCCTGCTTTGTGCAGCATCTCTCTTAGTTCCATATATAAAACACTTTCCTTCTATCAGAGGATTAACAGAACACTGGTATTTTCCAGCTTGCAGCCCAAAAAGTGTCAGGGAACTATGAGCCTGAATAAGAGAATTTCACTGGCAGTTCCATGCCATATCTTTCAGGTGGTAGCAACATCTAAAAAATTCTGACCCCAAAAAACCCTCTCAAGACCAATCACACGGCAGTTAGGTAAATTTACATGCTAAACTAAACAAAAATACATCTCAGAAGGTTGTTCAAAATGGGCATGTAATGACCTAAGACCACACAAAAACCACAACATTATTTTCAGGTGGATTAAAGACTTTAGAGTTTATCAACTGTCTACCCAGTAATACACATGTTTGATGGTGGAGCAAGAAGCAATGTGGTAAAAAGATTGCTTTGTTTCTTGGACATAAGCAGAGCTGTCCCTAGAAGGGTGTGGGACCTGGGACGACTCAACCAGCGCGGGTCCCCCTATTATGGAGGTGTGTGTGCATGTGTAAAATAAGGCATAAAAATAAGTGCTTAAATGAATTAATTTATACCCCAAAATTCAAATTATCAATAACTTTGAGCTCATTATTTCCTTAACAACAACAACAGGTAAAGGTAAAGGTAAAGGTATCCCCTGACAATTAAGTCCAGTCGTGTCCGACTCTAGGGTGTGGTGCTCATCTCCATTTCAAAGCCGAAGAGCCAGCGTTGTCCGAAGACGCCTCCGTGGTCATGTGGCCGGCATGACTCTGCGGAGCGCTGTTTACCTTCCCGCAAGCGGTACCTATTTATCTACTCACATTGACATGCTTTGGAACTGCTAGGTTGGCAGGAGCTAGCCAAGCAACGAGCGCTCACCCCGTTGCGGGGATCGAACTGCCGACCTTTCGATCGACAGCTTATGGTTCAGCAACAACAACCTTGCCTTTACTGAAATACAGTTGGCCCTCATTATTTGTGGGGATCCATTCCAGGATCCCCTGGAGATAACGAAATCCATGGATAATGAAACCTGCGGGGGAGGGGGGAATTCCAAAAAACCAAAGTGCCTGTCAAAGGCCCCTGGGAGGCCTTCTGAGGTGCGGGAAGGTCATGTGCAGCCTCCACACACCTCAGAAGGCCTCCCAGAGGCTTCTGAAAGGCACTTCCGGTTTTTCAGAAAAAACTGAAGTGCTTTTTTTCCGTGGATTCGGAACCCATGGTTAGTCAAATCCACAGGTTCCGAATCTGCAAAGCATGTTAATGCGAGTAGATAAATAGGTACCGCTTGTGGGAAGGTAAACAGCGCTCCGTGTTCCAGCTGCATGCTACGCGCTGCGGCAAGGAGAGTCATGCCGGCCACATGACCACGGAGGCGTCTTCGGACAACACTGGCTCTTCGGCTTTGAAATGGGGATGAGCACCACACCCTAGAGTCGGACATGACTGGACTTAATTGTCAGGGGTCACCTTTACCTTTATATATATATATAAAGGGAACAAAACCCTACCAACTAGGAAGCAAAGTAGAAAAATGGGGGGGGGGGACACACAATTCAACAGGAACTTTGTTAGTATACACCTCATTGGAATTACTTGGACTCAAAAAAAAGCATGACAATGTGCACATCTCCAATTCATTTAAATGGGGCACGCAGAAGTGAAAAAATAATTTTCCAGTGGAGGGTCCCCCAGATCTCCTGAGACACAGGTTAACATCTGTCAAGTAAAAAAAGGCAAGTCTTACCTGAACAGCAAGACAGGCAGCATTATCAGAAAGCAAAATTTGCTCCTCTGTAAAAAGAAAAGAAAAATGCAAGACACAATTACTAGAAACAGTGGCTCTTTCCCAATGGATAATTGCAGATCATTTGGGGCACAAAAATAAATGGTGTACAAACACAAGGAGACAAACTACTTTAACTCGAATCACATGCCCCATTACTTTAATGCGGTGTTAAAACGCCTGTGGTCTGAAGTCCCAGAAACATTTCTTCCAGATATGCCCGACCATTTATCGTATTGTGCCAACAATTAAAAATCCCTTCGAAGAACAGAAAATGTATCTGATATTAAAAATAATAATAATAAAATAAGGCTAATTATTCATTTCCTACTAGAAATAAAAAACAACTTTATAATTCCTCTTGTAAAAAAGTAAAAGTATTCAGAAACCTATAAAAAAAACCCAGCTTGCAGTTAATATTGCACACTGTGTCTAGGTCTGTCACACAAAAGAAAGATGACAAGTACACAGCAATAAAAATTCCATGCTTAGAAGACTAGGGCTGCTACCTATTAGTCTTCATTACTTTGCAGTCTTCTGACAACTGTAGCAGGCTGCTGAGCCCCAAATGGGGGCCATAATGTGATCTGATGATATATGAAGAGCTGCTAAAGGGAGCCTGAACCATCCTCGCCTATACATTTTAACAGTTCCTTTTTACCGAGAGCCCACTTTACCACAAGACTTCAAAAATCTGCTGCCTCAGCTATTGGCGCAGTAAATCTGCCAGCCAGGCCTGCAAACCACATCATTTTACACTGCCTACAGCAGCCAATATAATGAGTCAATAATAAACCAAGGACCTCATAGGCCATGAATAGCTGGTTTATATTGGCAGATACAAGTTTAGTTTAAAAAAAAAAAAACCCCTCTGACCAGACAAACACCACAAAGGATTCTCTTCTTAACAAGGTATCCCCCACCCTCTGCACTTGCCAGACTCCAGTTAATTATCTTGCTGCATATTTAATGACGGGCAGAGTTAACTGCGGAAAACAAAGTACCCACCTTTCAAGGGCTGATACAATGCAGCGTTTTCAGGCCAAGGCTCTGCAGCTGCAGAAGGAAAGCAAACAATTGATTAATTCAGAATTTTAAAAAGCCAAAATGAGCATTAGTCAGCGTTTCACACTGGAATCCTCACTATTTGGACCTATAGGGTGCTCCCCCTTCCGCCTGAAACTTCATAAACTACCTCACAAATCACTCTTTGCTCTCCTCATGCCACAAATACCCAGATAGATGAGGAAACAGGATACACTCCCTTCGTAATCACACTCCAATATTATCACCACAGCATACCTATTATCGAACACATGGCAAATCTCACACCTGCCAAACCATTGCTGTGGATTTCTCAATTCCAGTTCACTTTTGCCTACAACGTACTAGTCTCTATCCTATTCCTTCACACAAGACCATATACTTAAATACACTGAATTTGACAGAATCTGCTAAGAAGAGTATGGGAGGGCGCACAACTGGCTCACAATACTTTCCTCCACATTAGTGTGTCAAGCAGCTTTAAATATGTGTTTTCAGAAAGTTACAATTTCATATATCCCCATGTACAAAGTTAGCATATTAGATCAAGTTATAAAAAATACCACATGTGCCAACAATATCATTCTACTATTCATTCTTACTGGTTTTCAAACTTTCTACCTTCACAGAAGCTTTCCTGCACTGAATTGTCTGCCAAGGTAGGCTTACCAGATCTCCAACCGGGACAAAGTGCTAGACCTTTAGGAGAAGGAATTTGGGCAGGTGTAGCTTGTTAAACCTTACAGCACAATCCTAGGCATGTCTACTCAGAAGCAAGTCCCACTGAACACAATGGGGCTTAACAAGCTACACCTGCCCACATTCCTTCTCCTAAAGGTCTAGCACTCTGTCCCGGTTGGAGATCTGGTAAGCCTATGCCAAGGACCCCATGTGCACTGCAAAGGATTCTAGCGAACGTTCTAGACCAGGGCTGTCAGACATTGGCCCATGGAAGATCTTCGTCCGGCCCACGTGATAACTGGGCTCTCCCTACACCACACTTTCAGCAGCATCGTTTCTGCCAACGCTCTGGGAGAGAGACACAGAAGGAGGCCTCAGAAGTCAAGGAATGCTACGGGGAAGGGGAAGACCAAGAGAGGTGAGAGAGGGAGGCGCTGCTGAGGCACTGGGAGAGGCCAATTATCATGCGAGTCACCCTTTCAGCAGCACAGCTTCTGCCAAGGTGTCACTTCGCAGAGCAAATGAGCTGTGAAGTGATGCCTCAGCAAAAGTGGTGCGGCTGAAAGGGCAGCCCGTGTGATAATTGGCCTCTCCCAGCGTGAATTAAGTGGGCTCTCCCATATATATTTTCTCTTCTGTCATTTGCAGCTAATGACTTCCAATGTGAGAACAAAGTGGCCATCATCTGCTTAAGATGTGGCCGCTTAAGAAGTAGCCATCTTTATTTCGGGCATCAGCTGCTTAATGAGTCACTTCCTGTTTAATGATGTAACTTCCTGCCCTCAGCAGGCGCCATGAACACTATTTGGTCCACTGTAGGAAACGAGTTTTGACATTCCTATTCTAGACACTGCCAGGTCTGTTGGGCCTCGCCATCCCCCATCTCCAGCTTCATATTGCTGTGAAGGATCTGTAGTGGTGAACAAGCCAGTCGTCAAGGAAGCTTGTCCATCATTACTGATCTTCTTGCGGAGGAATTTTCCAGGGTTTCTTGGCACACAGTAGAAAAACTCCTACAATAAATGCATATTGAGTGATTGTTTGCCTTCCACAAATACATATATAGTCCATTTACACATCATTGTTATCCATGCCCCAGATTCTGTAAGAGCACCTGAACATACTTGAAGGTTTATGCTTTTTTCTTTTGCCTATATCGATTTTGGCTGTTAGCAAACACTGGACAAAGTCCAGATTGGTAGGTGCCACAATTCCCCCCACAAATATCTGAGTTGAGCAAGATTTCACTGTCAAATGTGTCTTTGTTTTTAAATAGTGTTATCTACTCCAGCTTTTAATATTTCTAAGCTGACTCAAGCCAACATACAGCTGAGTCATCAAGTCAGGTTCCTGGACATTTGGAACACATTTTGCCCCTTGATGTACATAAGGTTAACAGCAACAAAAATCCTGCCCCCAGGCTTACAATGTAGGAAGAGAAGGAAAAGAAGAAACATGAGAAGAGAAAAGAACAAAGAGAGACAGAGACATTAAGGCTGCAATTCCTGGGAGCAAACCCCCTTGAACACAAGGGGACTTACTTCTGGGTAAAGAAGCACAGGATTGTTCTACATGTTAGCATCATAGCAATTTACAGAAGACACGAGTAAACAGATATATCTTCAGATGCTTCTTAAATAGTGGGAGGGTCTGAATCTTATGAGCATCTGCAGGCAATGAGTACCAAAGAAAAGATGCTACCACAGCAAATGGGTGAAGGTATGAGACAAGATGTGGTCTTTGGTCCAACTACCGGTAATTAAGAGATTGGTATTAGAGAAATACGGAGCTCTAGAACAGAGGTACTCAACCTTTCGGCGTACCACCTCTGAAGCCTCCGACACAGCTGTATACCACCGAAAGTAACTGTCGATGACATCGGCACTTATGTCTGGGTTCACGGTCATGCTGGAGCACAGAAAGATGCAGTAAGGAGCAAGGGTGGGTGAGAGGGCCATTCCCTGCTCAGAAAGCCCACGTGCTCGAGCTCTGCCAGCCACAGGACACACTATTAATTTCGAGAGTACTAAGAAATTAGTGCAAGAGGCATCATACAGACAAAAGACTTCACCATGAAGTCCTTGAAATATTTAAACACAGGGGACATTTACTGAACCGGAAGGAAGAGATCACATTTGTGGACAGGATCTGGGCTCCTTCCTTGAGTAAAGTCAGTTGACAGCTCGTTTGTAAAAGTCTGTATTGAAATCGCTTATAAGAGATTGCGTCTTGTGGACTAAATCTGGGCTCCTTCCCTATATAAAGTTAATCTATCAGCTCGTCCCACTTGAGTCATTTCAGTATTCCATAGGTTGCTGCTTGCCTTGAGTACACTGTCAGTTAAACAGACGGAATCCGGGGCTTCCGATGCTAATTGACTCCAGCTGATCGGTGGGCTCACGGCTATTTTATACCCAGCGCTTTGCGGCTCTGTTATTAACATCTGTGGAGCCAATTGCCTGCTTGTCTGAAGAAGTTCGGGAAACTCCGAATGAAACGTAGCTATTATTATGAATTTTTAACATCATTTTATTGCCTTAAAATTTTCTGAACCGTGTCTTAATCAATAAAAAAATCATTTTAACATCATGGCTTTCGAACCCGTAACTGACATCCATTCCTCGTTAATCGTTGCTGGCCATGAAAATCTCAGATCTTGTTTAATGTTATTACTGTTTTCCCTTAGTTCCTCAAAACGTGTTCATAATTATAAAGGGTATTTAGTAAGTCAATATTTATTTATTTATTTATTTATTTATTTAAACATCAGTCATGACTTACACACAGTCTTCTACATCTATATATCAGGGATTCTCAAACTATGGCGTTGGCTCCATAACTCAAAAAGAGAAGCCGTTAGATAACACCAAGACAGATGGTTCATAGCCTTCCTGAGCTATGGGGAAGCAAGATCAAAAGAAAGGGGGAAACTGGGCTACGTATTTCCACTGCAGAGAAGCCAGAGCAATATATGAGAAAACACTTAATACAAATGTTTTGGGTGTGTGAACAAATCAAAAATATGCATGCACAAATTATTTCTCAAGATCCATATGAAGAGACAAAACTGACAGTCAGACTACTGGTCCGTCTAGCCCAGTCTTGTAGATAGCTATCTGGAATCTTGGGTAGCAGGGTGGTAAATGAACCTCAGCATAAGTTTTTCAATCGGAGATTCCCATTTCTGCAAGCAAAACCTGTAGGCTCTACCACTGAACTATGGCACCACTCCTTACAAAAGCAAGTAAAGTCAACAAACATGTGGTACGTTTTTTCAAATGAAAAATCACATTGCTTTTTTTTTTAACCTTTTATACATGATTTCCCACCCTTCTAAACTCATGTACACAGATCTTGCACAACATTCGCTTGCTATCTTTTTCATTCTGCTACAAGTCTTTTCGATACACCCAAACCACAGATATTTGCATTTAGTAAATGGTGCAGATTCTAACTCTTGTGCTTCTTATTCCTTTCTCAGCAGCACCTTTCCGCCATCTCCAATTCCACGCTCACAAGTGACCCTCACTGGTTAGAAAAAAAGAAAAAAGGGCACACAGGGAGGGAAGGAGAGACAGATGGCAGGGTACAGACAGAAGTCGTATAAGATATGGCACACTTTTCTGCCCCTATCCCATTCATAGTTCTCAAGTGCCTCCAAATACCATTTTAGTCTGGCTAATCTGTTCATTTTGGACTGACCTCTTCAACCCAATCTTCCATTTTGAGTTTAATAGCACTTTTTGGGGCTTAAAGCACTTTTCCATCAGGTGTTTATGTGTACAATCCTTATTGTGCAGAAAAGGCATCAGAAAAGACTGCTGCTAGTGGCTGAAGGACCGGCAGGACAACTAATTTCAAGGAATATTGTTTTGCCAATTTACTCAGGACTCTGGCATGCTCAAAGACCACCTCTCTGCTATTCTATATACAGAGCCCTTTAACAAAAGGGAAAACAAGGGAGTAAGGACTTTCTTCATGGGAATTAGTTTCCAACCAATTCATCACAGTACCATAGGAATACAGACCACTAAAGAAGTAATTAGAAGTACTGATATTCTGACATTGTCAGTCATCGCATATTTGCAGGTCATGCTTTGAAGGCATAACAGCCATTTGGTTGGGACTGCAAATGGAACTAATTTGTGCACAAATTAGTGGGCTATGAGTGAAGTTAAAATACTGTTCAATTTAAAATGACTTACTCAACATAATCACCACAACTAATGTTTTTACTACAGCCATCTAGCAACTCTCAACAAGATTAAGAAACTGTGTTCTCTGTGTGATCCTGCAAAAATCACAACAGTAACAAAAATACTTGTGACTTTGTAGTGGATGCCTCCCACCACTGTTTCCAATGTACATTAATCTGCCTTTTCAGAAAAGTTGGATGAGATTGTAAAGCTTGTAATATTGTATATACACCCTGGCAAAGGTCACTCCCTTTAATATTAAATACATTTCCACACATCTGTATCTCTATGTGCATATGGAAAAACTAATCATATCCAAGTGTCATAATAACCAAACATTTTTTATTGCAATGTTTATTACTTTAGCACAAAAGCTTGCCCCCTGGAGAAACGCATTTGGGAGATGGAAATGTATTCCTAATTCTTTAAAGTGGAAGAAAAGTAACACAAATACAGTCGATGCTACAAACAAAATTCTACAAAGATTTTGTGCTATCTTTTCTAAGGTAACTAGGACAACCCAGCTAAGAAGTTTAGTTTCTGGGAATACAGAGGCCTTTACAGACAATTTCATTGTAAAATACATATGCAGTAGTTAGGTGTCAAAAGAGGTCCAAATGTTATCAGCATTCAAAGGATATTTTAATTCCAGAAAAATGCTTCTTCCCCACCCACCCCTTCCCATACACATATCAAAAGGTACCCATTGCAAGAAAAAGCACAATGGAGGAACGAAGTGAACAAGTGTCACTGTCAACCACTGGATAATGAACATGACTTCACTACTGAAGAGTGACCCAACTCCACTCCACCACTACCTGTGCCTGCTTAATTGTTGTGAATTTATTTTTAGTACTTCTTTGAGATAGAGAAACAGATGGAATAAAAGCAGGAGGGGTGTATGAGACAGAGAGAACGAACATGTGTGCGAGTGCGATTGTGAATGTACGTACAAACACCCTATTGGACTAAAATAGTGTAAGACAGTAGTCTTCAACCTTTTTTGTGTTGCGACCCCCCAAAAAATAATGCGGCTGGGGACCCATCGTTGAATCTGCCCCCCTCCAGGGAGCTGATCCCACCACCCCTGTAGGGCAATTGGGAAAAGGTCCTGCTGATAAAAAATAAATCCTGCATACAGTGTCCACTATGCAAGGCACCTTTGTAAGGCCAGGCCCCACCTCCGCCACCCACACCTACCAATAGGATTGCTTGCAAAATCTGGAGATGGGGAGACTTTTGATCAGCAGTTTTCAGATTTGCTTCTGCAGCCATGGAAGTCTGCTAGTCATTTTGGTTCCTGTAAGTTGCCGCGACCCCAAAAATGAAGCTTTGGCAGAGGCGTCGTTGAGGGGCAGGGACCCCTGGGTGTGGGGGGCGACACGTGCCGGGGGTGCACTTGCCGCCGGATTGGCAATTCGGCGGCAGCGCAGCAAAAATGCACCCCCTGGCGGGTTTTCGGTCGCTTTTAGGCCGTTTGCAGTGACTGGATTTGCCCACCTGCCCACCCGGGTCGCAAACCCTTGAGGGACAGGGTTAAGCTGCAGAAAGGTGCAAACATTTCACTGAATTTGCAAAAATGTCACTTTATCCCACTGGGAAACAGTTTCTTTTATATTGCTTGGGATGGAAGCAAGCTACAAACCTAAGCAAGCCTAACAAATACATTCAATTCCCAAAGATAGTATTAGGTAATAAAAACCCCATTAGCATTAGTCAATTTACTTTAATATTCGTTTGGGGAGCAAACCCCTCACTCCCCAAATTAACAAGAACCAGAAACCACACACTATGAATGGATGGAAGGCATCTAAAAAAGAGAGAGGGAAAAAAGTGCACACAACATTTTTAATATACAGCATGACTCTTGCCTTGTGAACAATAGGTGATGGCATAATTTGTAGAATAATAGGCACTAATATTATACGCTGCTTCAGTTCTGTCATATTTCCAATCCATCAAGTTGATTAATGCTATAATAACTCCACACAAACCTATCATTTGTCTAATCATGAAGTCAGACCAAGTTTATCCTTCGGCAACGGGATTCTTTTGGTCTTTAGATGTTATGTGTCCATCTCACCTAAATGCAGGGAGGGGAAAAAAACAGTGAAAACATGTGGCTGATGAGTCAGAAATGAAAACTGGTTTCCACATCGAGACCGGCATCAGAGCCTCCTTGCAATCATGTCTGAACACGTTTTCCTGAGCAAGGCCTCAATGGCTTCAGTACTCGTCTACCTCACAGTGTCTTTCAGCTCAATTTATTTGTTATACTATAATACATAGTATTTTTGCAATTCAGCCCAAAGGCTGAACATATAGTTATATAGATATACCGTAAATACAAGAATAATCCCCAGGCACCCTGTAGCATGACAATCTGACCAATACAATACAACACAAGCCTTTTCCCAAGCTCCAGACTCCCTCAGAGAAGTTTTCACTTCTCTGAGAGTTTTTCCCCTTGAAAAGGTTTGCCAAAGATTTGCAAACGAAATGTTGGGATTATTAACATCTTTCTTTTATTTTATGCCATGGCAGAAAACTCGGAAACTTTTACTTTGGAATACATAGGTCATGAAAGTTTGAGACTATTTGTGAATTTGACCAGTATTTGTTTGTGCAAGATTATTATGTTGCAGCATAGCCATTTTACTAAGGCTAATATAGTGAAAACGTCTCTCTTTTTTCCGCCAGCTGCTGGGTCTGCAAATTCTAATCTAATGGAATTGGTTCTGTGAGGCAAATGGCCTTCTGAACCGCAACAGTCTCCACCTGCAAGTTTGGCCATCATCAGTTCATCAAGATGAATTTGAAAATAACTTTGCAGACAAAATTATTCATGTTAGATTTGGTTCGGGAGTCACCAGTTTGCATACATAGTATCTGAGATATCAACGGGTCAGTGATGGATTCCAATACGCTCAGTGACTGCGCCATCATGACTTGCATGTGCAAAAAGGTCATCACATATAAAAGACTGAACAGTTTTACAATTGTCTCAATAGGATACTTTTCAATGAGCCTACTGACATTTTCAGCTGTGAGTTAGTTTGTGAGAATGACAAAGTCGGTGAGCGGTCTGGAAACCAAATCCTACAAAAAAAAAAAACAGTTAAGAGCTGGTATGTTTAGCCTGTTGAAGAGAAGACTAAGGGGAGATATGATAGTAATCTTCAAATATCTTAAGGACTGTCACAAGGAATAAGAAGCAAAGCTACCCCACTCTCTGTTGCCCTAGAGAGGGCAGGACTAAAACCAAAGGGTTGAAACTACAGGGAAGCAGATTTAAACTAGACATTATGAAGAATGTCCTAACTGTAAGAGCTCATTGGCACTGGAACAGTCTGCCTCATGCAGCAGCAGTGGGCTCTCCCACATTGGAGGTTTTCGTGCACATCTGAGTGGCCACCTGTCACGGATGCTGTAGTAACTGCAGGGACAGAGCAAAGGGTTGGACTAGACAACCTCTAAGGCCCCTTCCAGCTCTTAACATTCTGTTTTTCCTAGAAAGATACATAGACAAGCCTAGGACTAGTTCTGTGCCCTTTCAAAATAGACCAAAAAAAGAGTTAATTTTAAGCCACACTTCTGTAGCTTAACCGAGAACATGAAAAATGCTGATAGTTCTGACCACAGTACGTCAAAATGTTACATATCTATATGTAAGCCCTTATTACTTCAAGGAGCCTGCAGTCAGGCTCTAGAACTATAGTTAAGAGATCTCTCTTCCATTAGTAGTGATCAATAAAGAAGGCACACAAGTACATACCTTTATGAATTAGCTGCCTCATCATCACGATCATTTACTTTTATAAGTAAATATCTCTACTAAGGCATGATCAATTTCAAAATGTACTCAGACCTCTCTCATAAAATTGACATTCTACTGCATGCCAAAAAAGATCAAATTCATTGAGCTGGAGATTCAATGGTTCTTCAAAAATACACACAAATAAGAGAATATACATTAAAAAATTAATTTCAGGGTTCAAGAAGTATGAGAACACATCTATCTTCCTTCCTTAAGTTAATTAAATTTGTTACAAACCTACCGTAATAAATTATAGTTAAAATCCATAGCCCGATTCAAAAAGTGTCTTCTCGTATACAGAAGGAATCTTCCACTCATGAGTGTCGTTTTCTACCTTGCCCTAAAGTACTGAATGAGAACAATGAAAGCAAATCCAAAGATGTTCTTCCACTTGCACAAGAACTCAGGGTCATCCAATCAAATTGAGCAGCAGTAGATTCAACACAGACAAAAAGGAAGTACTTCACACAATGTCATGGAATTCACTACCATAAGATGTGCTAATAGCCAGTACCTTAGTAATGGCATTGCGGTGGGGGCGGCCTGCCCCAGGTACAAGACTTGGGAGACGTAAGCCATGCGCCCCCAGCCTTGCACCTGAAGAGGTCCGCCCCTGCTGCAATGCCGCGCACCCCTCAAAAGAAGAGATTATCATGTCTTTTGAGACCAGCCTCGCGAATACTGGGGTCCAGCACTGATCGATAAATTACTTGCTGGGGGGGGGTCCCTCCCACGCGCAGACATATCCACAGGCCTCTCCAACAGGATTTAAAGCGATTTCAGGTCAAACCAGAAATCCCATCGGAGAAGTTTGTGGAAGCCTGCGGGAGCATCTGCAGGCCTGTGCGAAGGAGAACGCTCCCCTGTGAGTAATTCTAGTTCAGTGTTGAACCCTAGTACAGTATCTGCGTGGTGTGGATACAGGGGTCCAGCACCAATTGCGTTTTTTGAGGGGGGTTGAAGGGGGGTGCCAAGGGAGTGCTAGAAGAGGCTTCTGGCATCCCCCTGGAGCCCCCTAGGCACCTATCTAGCGCCAAATAGTTGATTGGTGCTATGCAATTGCATAGCACTGGTCAGCTATTTGGCACTAGGTAAGCCAAGGGGGCGCCAGGGGTGTGTGTGCCAGAAGCCTCTTCTAACACCCGCTGGCACCCCCTACCATTCCCTCGCTGCTTCTTTTTTCCTTTTTAAAAAACACACACCCCCTTGAGTGATGTCACTTCTGGGGGGCGACAACGTCACTAGGGTCCCGGGTGCACCAGACCCTGGCCACGCCACTGCAATAGCCACCAGCTTAGATGACTTTAAAAACGAGACAAAAAAAATTAACGGAGGACAAGTTTCTCAAGCTACTAGTCATGATCACTATATGCTACCTCCAAGCTCAGCAGACGTTCCCTTCAGAATATCCACTGTTGAGGGAACAGCACCAGGAGAGCGGTATGCCTTCCTTCCTCTCCTATTTGTGGGCTTCTGGGAGGCACCTGGTCGTCCACTGTGAAAGGCAAGATGCTGGACTAGGTGCACCTTTGGTCCAACCCATCAGGACTGTTCTTAAGGGATCATTTCCCTTTCCCTCAGTGTAATGCCCTCCTCTCCCAAGACCTTCATGCTCCATTACAGAAGAGAAATTGTAAGCATGAGAATCAGACTGCTCCACTACATACCGGTACCTGAACGTCTCATCTACATGCCTCTGCTAACTCCAGCTTCTCCACGTCTTGAACTTTAGCCTCAGCTTGTTCCCTAAACAACAGAAACTCAATGTTCCGTGCACACACACCCTACTTATATCTGCCAAAGAAGCAGACAGGCAAACAGGATACTGTGCAAGCGCTGGGTAGGTCCGTCCCACAGCCATGCTGGCTTTATCATAACTTTTGTTTCTTTTGGGGTTTTCTTTTGTTTTAATATGCTACACCCTGCAAGATTGGTTTGAAGCTTACTATAGAGAGCATAAGGGATTTTACTTCTCTGGTTTGCTTGCCTTGTTGCCCAACTCACTTGGCTCCTGACCTTTTTCAATGTTTGGCCACCAAGACAGTAATGCTTCATCGCCCGCCCGCCCCCCACCAGTGGCTAGTTTCCCCAACCCTATTGTAGCCAATTAGGGTATGAAGACCTCTAACTTCAAAGAGGTACATGCAGCTAGCTTGCACTCAGTCCCAAGTTAAAGGATGCACGCTCCAGGAGGTGAGGGCTACATCTAGAGGAGATTGAAAACAAATGAAAGGTCATGCAAACTACTCTGGGAACTCGGAAACCCTGATACATTTTAAGCTTGGCTAAGTTTAGTTTGCCCTTGTTCTTATGGTTTTTTTTTCTTTGCTCTACTGTTTTGTTTTTTGCTTGCTTTATTATAGTATACTTTTATTTTATTGTTGTAAGCCACCTTGGCAATCCTATATGTGGGACAGAAAAGGCAGGGTATTAATATTTCAAGAAACAGATTCACAGCGCAATCCGACTTAACTTTTGTGCCGGTGTAACCAGCGACGTAGCGAGAACGGGAGGCCCCAGAACGGAAAAGGGATTCAAAACCCCTTTGAATTCCTCTTTTGGAGGGGATTTGAATCCCTTTTCCGTTCTGGGGCCTCCCGTTCTCGCTGCGCCGCTGGTTACACCGGCAAAAAAGTTAAGTCGGATTGCGCTGTCAGTTTCAACCTCTCTCTAGTCTTGAGTCTCCCAGGGACAATAGCTAACATATATTCTACTGCTCAGCACCTTTTTTAGCACCTCCAGCTTTATTGCTTCTTTCCAACAGAATTAGAACATAATTTAATCTAAGCAATATTGACAATGGGTTATTTTTATACTAATTTGAGATTAGCTAAAGAAAAGACGACAAGATCTTGGGTAGTCAGTTTGCAGCATAGATGGCAACAGCAGCAGGAATTTGTGGCACTCCTGGACGGATGAAGGCAACTTGATTCTAGCCCACAGTCAAGTCTGCACTTCAGCCTACTTTGCCCATTCTGTGCTGTTGCCCACTTTCCAGTTCAATAGACTGGTGACAATACACTGCCAAGGACTACATATGCACTCGGTATGCACTAGAGGTGCACTCCAATGCCCTGGACTTGACTTGTGGCACACACTCAGAGATGTGGGGCAGAACATTTCCAGTGCGTCATTTTTCCATATCTAAAGAAGCAGGGCGCAATCCTATCCAACTTATGCCACCGGCTGAGCTCTGCTCAAACCTATCCATTTTATGTCACCGGTGTAACCAGCAGTGCAGCGAGGACAGGAGGCCCCAGAACGGAAAGGGGATTCAAATCCCCTTTGAATTCCCCTTTTGGAGGGGATTTGAATCCCCTTTCCATTCTGAGGCCTCCCGTTCTCGCTGCACCACTGGTTACACCTGTGGCGTAAGTTGGATAGGATTGCGCTGCCATTGTTTCATAAATTGCATTAACAATCATGAATGGATGCCATTACCCACACAATATTAAGCAAGCTTGGTAGTTTTGAAATTGCAATTAATGTTTTTCAGCTGATTGTCCCTAGGAAGTATGTGAGAGTACAATATACATATATGTTGTACTGATTTGTAAACTGGGCAGATAAAATAAAACCACAAATACAGTACACATAACAATCCAAATCAAAAATCAAGTAATAAATTCACCTGATTGGCAGTGCAGGTCAAATCAAAACCAAAGCTAAAATTCTTATTTCATCTCAGACTGCAAGTGAAAGTAAAAGCAAAACCATGATTAATTTGTGTTTCACTTTCAGCAAGCACACAGAGCTGTCTCATTTATTTTCTTGAGCTGGGAAGCAGAAGTGTTCGCATAAGTTCTGTTAGTTTTGTAATGCTTTTGGTTTAGAGTCATAACAACGCCTAATCACAAAAAAAGAATGACTATGTGGCATCATTATAGATTTTCATAGTCAGGACAGACGTTTCTCAGATGCTGATGTTCCACCACTTCATTGTACTGTATTACCTTCCTGTATATGGATTGGGTTCATTCAGCACAATCATATACAGTAGTGGGATACCATAGCAGGATTGTTGTCCAGGACTGCCCTAAGAACCCTCAGGATCCAACAGCAGCTTCTTGGCAGAACTGGAAGATTTTCGGCTCAATCAAGACAAAAGAGGAACAGACTTAAATGAACGCACTACTAAGCCTGTTAATGTTTCTGGGGAATAAGTCATGGGCAAAGTTAATAAAGACGTTACCCTTGCCCACAAACTCACGGGGAAAGGAATCCTTTAGTGCAGGGGTGTCAAACATATGGCCCACAGAAGCTATTTATCTAAACCACGGGATGATTGGCTGGTTCTTTAAAACAACTCTAGTCTGGCTCTAGGTTGGGTCACTCTTGTGCCTTCTGCTCACACGCTGAGGCGACCCTTCCTCTACCCAAGTGTCTCCGATGACGGCAAAGGCAGGGCCCACAACTATCATAACGGGAAAGCTTCTTCCCTTTTTGGGGGTGGGGGTGAATGGGAAAGAAAACATCTACTGTATGGACAGCTGATTAAAGGGTTAATACAGTGAGGGTGGGGGAACAGCTATGTCTCACAGACAAGATTTTTTGCACAACTGACAGGAACGTTCTTGCCCAAAGGCCACTCAGACTGCCCCTCCCCCACCAACCACCAACTCCCCTCCCAAAACAAGCAAGCGAAGAGGGCACATCTTGCAGGGTCCCCCAACCAATGAGGAAGTGCAGGGGTGGCTGGCAGATGGAAGGGACCAGGCCATAGTGACTCTAACTGCCCCTCCAGTGGGGGACCGGCAAGACCCAGATAACCTTGGTAACAGTCCCTGCACTGCTCTTGTTGCTTTAGGGCATGACAGGTGAGTAACAGCCAGGCAGCACTGGGAAAGGGAAAAGTAAGTGCAGCAACAGGCAATCCCTCATTTGGAATTACCTCAGCCAACCACCCTCAAGGCTGATTCACACCAGCCCTTTCCGTGCGCGTTTTGGCTTCTTTTCGTGCGTTTTTCATGCTTGCGTCTGACGCAGCATGAGCTTACGATGCAGCCAGGAGAGATGGTTTCGGTTTATCTTTTTGCTGCGCTCGCGTTTAAGCTAGCGTTTATGCTCCCGGTGCTGGGCAGCTCACCAATCAGAGAAGCGTATTTCTCTTCACCAATCAGAGAAGCGTATTTCTCTTCACCCAATCACAGCTGCGCTTTCTTCAAGAAGGCGGGCAAACGTTCAGAGAACTGCTAGACGCACGTACAGACGCTAGAGTAGAGCAAACGTGCACGGAAGGGCTAGTGTGAATCAGCCTTCAGGGGGCCTCTCCTCAGCTCGAACAAGACTTCTCAAGTGGGAGTAGCATGCAAGCTCCTGTGGTGGGTGGCAAGGGGGCATGCGTTAAGGATAGAAAATGAAGGTAATTGGCTGGTGTTGCCTCTTAATTGTGTTAATTAAGTAATTTTATCACTGCACGATGGAGTGAAAGCATTGAGGAAAAGCAGGAGATGTTTTATTTTTTGGAACGTCCTCAGAAGTATAGGAAGAAGTCAGTATCGTGTGGGTAAATCTGTGCCACCATTAATAAAACAAGACCGGCTACAACAGTGACATTTTATTAATTTATATTTTATCATTTCAAAGTTGCTTAGTTTTCAATAACAGTCGTGCAGGGGTGTCAAGCATATGGCCTAGCGAATGAACAATACAGTAAGGCCCCAGTATCCATAAGGGATAGGTTCCTGGGGGGTCCCGCGGATACCGGAAACTGCAGATAAGGGGAACACTATCACCGTGGCCCCCCATGCACACCCCTGGCCATTACCTTTGTTTTGTACCTTGTGTGTCTTGCTTTATCCAAACGCTATAAGCAGCAGCATGCTGCTTATAGCAGTGAAGCAGACAAGCCAACTGAGTGCTAGAGAGGCTTTCAGCGCAATCCAACTTAATTTTTGTGCCGGTTTAACCAGCGGTGCAGCGAGAATGGGAGGCCCCAGAACAGAAAAGGGATTCAAATCCCCTCCAAAAGAGGAATTCAAAGGGAATTTGAATCCCTTTTCCGTTCTGGGGCCTCCCATTCTCACTGCGCCGCTGGTTAAACTGGCACAAAAGTTAAGTTGGATTGCGCTGTCAGTACCTAAAAATTGCCATTTACACTGTCATTCTTCTCAGAATGCTTGGTTCACTGACATTTTGTGATAACAATGTATATATGTTAATGTAATACTTTAACTTAACACATATATACCGTACATTTGTTATTCAATCCACCTTTAGTTGGCGCAGTGTAAAAGAGGTTTAGTTTTTGTCTACAAAAGCAATTTGCGTGGCATTACACATATTTATTATGGGTATTATAACAGCTCATCCTAATACATCAGAATGCATATGTGAGATTATTTTTGCACACCTCTATAGTGCTTTGATAGGCCAGTGGGTGGCGCAGCGGGTTAAACTGCTGAACCATAAGCTGTCGATCAAAAGGTCGACAGTTTGATTCCCGCGACAGGGTGAGCGCTCGTTGCTTGGCCAGCTCCTGCCAACCTAGCAGTTCCAAAGCATGTCAATGCGAGTAGATAAATAGGTACCGCTTGCGGGAAGGTAAACAGTGCTCCGTGTTCCAGCTGCATGCTACGCGCTGCGGCAAGGAGAGTCATGCCGGCCACATGACCACGGAGGTGTCTTTGGACAACGTTGGCTCTTCGGCTTTGAAATGGAGATGAGCACCACACCCTAGAGTCGGACACGACTGGACTTAATTGTCAGGGGATACCTTTACCTTTATAGTGCTTTGAAGGTGAACTTCTGGTGATTTAAGAGAGCAAACAACATTTATGTGGCTGTTTTTCAAAACAGTCTTTTCTCTAGTACTAAAATATCAGATTAGAAGTGGTGTCAAATTGGTAAACATCGGAAGGTCCCCATCACCCACACAAAAAGAACTCTCTTTTTATTTAGTAAATGAGCAAATGCTTAGAAGAACTCCATTAACTATTTTTGCATGAGTTTTTCTGACCTAACATGATCAGTTGATATTTAAGAAAAGTTTCTGCTATAAGAAAGATGGTTTCCAATACCCTCTGTTAATTTTCACGTGGTATAGGAAATTCTTTTACAGTATTTTGCTGATACTTCATTTGTTGTGATACATATACAATTACTCTCTACAAAACCTTATACGTGTCTACAGGTGAACAAGTTGCAATGATTGCCTCTCTCAAGTAGACTGGAGCACTGACTTATGCGACAACCAGTTCGAAATAAAATCAAACCATTACCATCCACATTACAGGAATTTTTTTTACTGTTCCCTTGGTGTGAGAAGCTGTGTTCTGCAGATCCATGGCTAAAACAGTATGGTCTTGCAGAGAGACGTGCAAGCCAATGATTCCTTCATTATCCAGTCAACACTACCACGAAAAGCCTCTTAACGCTTCATAAATGATTTGGTCATCATTTTCTATTTAATCATTAGTGCATTAGAGCAACAGACTGTGCTCAGCAAGTTCAACAGAATGCAACTTACCTAGCGGAGGGGGCAATGCTTAGAAAATGAACATTCGCTATACTGCTAAAGTACTGCAAGATGGACAAGCATGAAAAGTAAAGCTATTAAGTCTGGCAGAGACTGTACACATTCTCCAGAGAGGAGGGGAGGCCATTTTTTAAAAAGTCAACATCCACACAGAAGTCATGACCCACTATTGGACCAAGAAAAATCTCCTAATGTCTAAAAAAACAAATAAAGTATAATCACCCTAGAGCAGTTTAAGTGCACGTGCAGTGAAGATCGATGTTTTATAGCTGCTGTATCACCATAGCAGTTACAGTTAATTGGAACTGCAAGACAAAGTGATTGTTTTCATGAACAGGACCTTCTATTACTAGCCAATCAAATTTCATTTTTATTGCCAATATAAAAAGTTTCTCAATTATGACTGCACTACCATGCATACATAATAAGGAAGCTGATATTAAAAGAGAGAGGAACAGAAAATAAATCCATTATTATTTTAAGAGGTACTTACTCCAATACTCATTTATTTCCACCCTTGAATGATGCTTGTGTGAACAACAATAATGAACCATTGGATTAAGAGTGATGAATGCATGGACCATCTCTTCTAGTGTTCAGTATTGTATGCAAGAAGACTGGATACCGTTTTGTTTTTATCACATTCGTATCTTGCCCTTCCTCCACAGAAATCAGGGCAGCATACAAACAACAATTCTGTGAGTTAGCTTAGGCTACAATAAGATCCCCTCATGGATCATTGCCTTGTCGTGGCGAAGGGGCTTGCGTAACTCAATGAAGCCATGAGCTATGCCGTGCAGGGACACCCAAGACGGACAGGTCGTAGCAGAGAGTTCTGACTAAAAGTGATCCACTGGAGAAGGAAATGGCAACCCACTCCAGTAACCTTGCCAAGAAAATCCCATGAACAGTACCAAAAGGCTAAAAGATATGACGCCGGAAGATGAGCCCCTCAGGTCGGAAGGTGTCCAATATGCTACTGAGGAAGAGCGGAGGACTATTCCAAGTAGACCCAGAAAGAGTGAAGCGGCTGGGCCAAAGCCAATAGGACGTCCAGCTGTGGATGTGTCTGAGGTTGAAAGGAAAATCCAATGCTGCAAGGAGCAATACTGCTTAGGAACATGGAATGTGAGGTCTATGAACCAAGGCAAGCTGGATGTGGTCAAAAATGAGATGATAAGATTGAACATTGACATCTTGGGAATCAGCGAACTAAAATGGACGGGCATGGGCGAATTTAAGTCAGGTGACCATCATATCTACTACTGTGGGCATGAATCCCTTAGAAGAAATGGAGTAGCCCTCATAGTCAATAAAAGAGTGGGAAAGGCAGTACTGGGGTGCAACCTCAAAAACGACAGAATGATTTCAGTTCGAATCCAAGGCAAACCATTCAACATTACAGTAATCCAAGTGTATGCCCCAACCACTGATGCCGAAGAAGATGAAGTTGACCGGTTCTATGAAGACCTACAACACCTTCTAGAACTAGCACCCAAAAAAGATGTCCTTTACATCATAGGAGACTGGAATGCTAAAGTCGGAAATCAAGAAATAAACGGAACAACAGGCAAGTTTGGCCTTGGAGCGCAAAATGAAGCAGGGCAAAGGCTAACGGAGTTCTGTCAAGAGAACACGCTGGTCATAGCAAACACTCTTTTCCAACAACACAAGAGGCGACTCTACACATGGACATCACCAGATGGTCAATACCGAAACCAGATAGATTATGTGCTTTGCAGCCAAAGATGGAGAAGCTCTATACAATCAGTAAAAACAAGACCTGGAGCTGACTGTGGCTCAGATCATGAGCTTCTTATTGCAAAATTCAGACTTAAACTGAAGAATGTAGGGAACACCACTAGACCAGTCAGATATGACCTAAACCATATCCCTTATGAGTATACAGTGGAGGTGAAGAATAGATTTAGGGCATTAGACCTGGTAGACAGAGTGCCTGAAGAACTATGGACGGAAGTTCGTAACATTGTACAGGAGGCAGCAACTAAAACCATCCCAAAGAAAAAGAAATGCAAGAAAGCAAAGTGGCTGTCAGATGAGGCTTTAGAAATAGCTGTGGAAAGAAGGAATGCAAAAAGCAAGGGTGAAAGGGAAAGATATAAACAACTGAATGCAGATTTCCAGAGAATAGCAAGGAGAGATAAGAAGGCCTTCTTAAATGAACAATGCAAGGAAATCGAGGAAAACAACAGAATGGGGAGGACTAGAGATCTCTTCAAGAAAATTGGAGATATCAAGGGAACGTTTTGTGCAAAGATGGGCATGATAAAGGACAAAAAAGGCAAGGACCTAACAGAAGCAGACGAGATTAAGAAGAGATGGCAAGAATACACAGAAGAACTATACAAGAAAGATCTTAATGTTCATGATGACCACGCTGGTGTGGTCACTGACCCAGAGCCGGACATCCTAGAGAGTGAAGTCAAGTGGGCCTTAGGTAGCATTACTAACAACAAAGCTAGTGGAGATGATAATATCCCAGCTGAGCTACTTAAAATCCTAAATGATGATGCTGTGAAAGTGCTGCACTCAATATGCCAACAAATTTGGAAAACTCAGCAGTGGCCAAAGGATTGGAAAAGGTCAGTTTACGTTCCAATTCCAAAGAAGGGCAGTGCCAAAGAGTGTTCAAACTACCGTACAATTGCACTCATTTCACATGCTAGCAAGGTTATGCTCAAAATCCTACAAGCTAGGCTTCAGCAGTACGTGGACCGAGAACTACTGGACGTACAAGCTGGGTTTCGAAGAGGCAGAGGAACTAGAGATCAAATTGCCAACATGCGGTGGATCATGGAGAAAGCACGAGAGTTCCAAAAAAAAAAAACCTACTTCTGCTTCATTGACTACGCAAAAGCCTTTGATTGTGTGGATCACAACAAACTGTGGCAAATTCTTAAAGAGATGGGGGTACCAGACCACCTTACCTGTCTCCTGAGAAACCTGTATGCGGGTCAAGAAGCAACAGTTCGAACCGGCCATGGAACAACTGATTGGTTCAAAATTGGGAAGGGAGTACGGCAAGGCTGTATATTGTCACCCTGCTTATTTAACTTATATGCAGAGTACATTATGAGAAATGCAGGGCTGAATGAATCACAAGCCGGAATCAAGATTGCCGGGAGAAATATCAACAACCTCAGATATGCAGACGATACCACCCTAATGGCAGAAAGTGAAGAAGAACTAAAGAGCCTCTTGATGAGAGTGAAAGAGGAGAGTGCAAAAGTTGGCTTGAAACTCAACATTAATAAAACTAAGATCATGGCATCGGGTCCCATCAATTCTTGGCAAATAGAAGGGGCAGAAATGGAAGCAGTAACAGATTTTACTTTTCTGGGTTCCAAGATCACTCCAGACGGAGACAGCAGCCATGAAATTAAAAGACGCTTACTCCTTGGAAGGAAAGCTATGGCAAACTTAGACAGCATAATAAAAAGCAGAGATATCACCATGCCAACAAAAGTTCGTATAGTCAGGGCGATGGTGTTCCCAGTAGCAATGTATGGATGCGAGAGTTGGACCATAAGGAAGGCTGAGCGCCGAAGAATAGATGCTTTTGAACTGTGGTGCTGGAGAAGACTCCTGAGAGTCCCTTGGACTGCTAGGAGATCAAATCAGTCAATTCTAAATGAAATCAAGCCTGACTGTTCCCTGGAAGGACAGGTACTAAGGCTGAAACTCAAATATTTTGGCCACCTAATGCGAAGAGAGGACTCTCTGGAGAAGACTCTGATGCTGGGAAAGATTGAAGGCAAAAGGAGAAGGGGAAGGCCAAGGATGAGATGGTTAGACAGCATCACCGATGCAACAAACATGAAAATGAGCGAACTCAGGAAGATAGTGGAGGACAGGAAGGCCTGGCGGGATATGGTTCATGGGATCACGAAGGGTCGGACACGACTTAACGACTGAACAACAACACAATAAGGTAGCCCAAGATTACCTGAGTCATGGCAGAGTGGGAATTTGAAGCTAGGTGCCACTGGCCAAAGTGGGTACTCCAAAGAATTGGGTACTCCAAAAAGAGCCAATTTGAATTGGCTCCTTTTTAAGAACGTCCTCTTCTAATACTCTGAACGATCAGGACGCTATGAACTTCACATCAGGACACATCAGAACTTCACATCAGCACAAGAACACACTGCAGATTGGGGTAGTGAATAAGGCAAGAGTAGACCCTCCAGAACGGACGAGGCGTCGAAGGATTCCATTTTAATTTTGTGTTATCGATTCCTTCTAATTGCAGCAAACCACCACTTTGGGGGTAAACAGCAGCTTGGAAGTATACCGCTTAACAATGCATTTTGGCCTGCGTACAATTTGGCCTCTAAGGCAAACTTCTTGGCCAAGACAGCACAGGATTACGACTTGAAGAACACAGTCTCCTTTTAACAGTCCAAGCAAGGCAAGATCTTTATTAGGATGATGTTGTGTCCTGCTACTTTTATAAGTCATTTATTTGCAGATTTATATGCTGCCTTTCCCCAGGTAACAAAACCCGGTACCCAAGACCGTTTACAACAATACAAATATATATACAGTATAATATAATAAAACCACAATACTAAAATCACAGTAGCACACTTTAATTAAATGTCTGAGTTTAATGTCTGAGTTTAATGAGTTTTTGCTGGGCCGTAAATTTTTGATGCCCCTTGTAAAGATTTTTTTTTCCTACAAGGCAGTGTTCAAATGTATTAAATAAATAAATTAGGACCAACTAAAATGTCACAGTAAGCAAATTTTTGAGCTCTTCAAAACTTTTCCCCAGGCTGGATGTCAAGCAAAACAACTCTCCTTCAGCTTGAAGACAACTCGAGTTGAGCTGTTTTGCTAAACATTCAACCTAAAGAACTCAAAAGCTTGCTTCCTCCCTGACACATTTCAGTTGGTCCTAATTACAGTGTATATTATTTCCTTACTTTGACATGGATTTTTTTCCAAATGAAAAACCCACCACAGCTACTTATGATGTGTACATTTAGAGCAGGGGATCTCAACCTTTGGAGGCCTGGGTACCCCCTATCATGGTCCAATTTTCTGAAGTATCCCCTGCTAATTAACTGCTAATTAATTGGATTAATCAATTAATTAGGGAATTAATCATTAAATAAAAAGTACTAAAACAATTTTAAATGTGAAAAAATGTCTTATTTAACTGTGTGTGAGAGTGTGAGTGTGTGAGAGAGAGATGCAAGTACAGTATCTCTTTTTTCCTCCAAGTCACACTTCCCAAAATCAGCTCCTCCCTCCCCCACCCCACCCAAGTACATTTTCCAAAGTACAAAAATAAGCCCAAAACCAAAATCAGAGAGACAGAAGGGCTCCAAAAATAATTGCAATTTAAAATCCATGTTAATTAACACTTAATTAGCTGCTGATGGGGCAGATAAGGGGCAGGGCTTGGCATACCCCCAGCAAGAGGTCCTCATACCCCTAGGGGTACCCATACCACAGGTTGAGAACCCCTGACTTAGAGAGTCCCAGTTTGGCAGATTGAAATCTAAAGAGATTATGTCTTGGCTAATGATATGTGTCACCATGATACCCATATTGTGGGAATGACCAAGGGCACGCACACACACACACACAAACACAAACAAATGAACATCCACACCAACGTTTAGGGACCATTCACAAAGTATGCCATGCTTTTCCTCCCTTCTCCCCCCTTTGTGCCGCATTTTAATCAACATCAATTCCTCTTCAGTCACAACTCTGCTGCCTCTATAGCATGCTTTATGGGTGCTCCCTTAAGAATCACATGATGCTAAAGTTTTCCAACAAAGACAGTATTGGGAACTCAATGTATAATAACTTGTATAAAAAGCTATTCAAAAGTAGCATGACAGATATCTGCTTATGGGTCACCCCTGGTGATGGTGTGGCTACTGGTCCAGAAGAGCTTTACAACAGTTGCCAAGTTCTATCAGCTAAGAGTAGTGTGGTTACAGCAATAATACTTGGAATTTATTTATATGCCCTTCCCCTGGCAATAGAATGCCCAAGGCCATTTACAACATTTTAAACACACAATAAAAACAGTAGATACTATGATATTAAATCAGAAAAGCAGCAACCATAAGGAGTTAAAAGCCAGCATTATACCGGTAATAATTAAGCCAGCAGCATAATAATAAACTAAAGGATAATAAGAACAGCAAAAAAAAAACAAATCTCAAAGACAAAGGGAAAAATCATACAAAATTACAGAAATCAAGGGGGGAAGCCAACAAAAGCACAAAAGATTTCAGCTCCTGCTGGAAGACCAGCAGGGACGGTATAGATCTTAATTCAAAAAGGAAGGAATTCTATATAGTTGTGATGTCACCACAGGAAAGGCCCTACTTCTTGTTATGGTCTGTCTACGCTTCACCAAGAGGCAGCACACACAAAAGGGCCCTTTCAGATGGCCTTAGGGGAGGAGCCAGTTTATACGAAAGGAGGGGGTCCCTCAAATATCCTGGTCCCAAACCCTAAAGGTCTTTAACAAACCTTTAAAGATTTGTTCTTTAGACAGACTTCTCTAGTATGAGCTACAGGTTGAAGTATCCCTATCCGGACTGTTGGGATGGGAAGTTGTCTGGATTTGGGAATATTTGCATAAGTATAATGAGATATCTTGGGGATGGGACCCAAGTCTAAACACAAAATTCATTTATGTGTCATATACACCTTATACACATAGCCTGAAGGCAATTTTATACAATATTTTTTAAATAATTTGTGCCCCAGCATGCCTTACACTGTGCCAGTCAGGTGTTGGGAAAAGTTTTTTAAAAGTCATAGCCCCTAAAATGTCTGGATTTCAGATGTCCGGTCCGAATAAGGGGGTAATCAGAAGAGTATAGTCTCTTTTGCCTGCCATCACATAATTACAAATACAGGCGTATTTGCACACTGGAAGATTTGCACACTCAACAACCCCCTCCTCATCAGCTCAACTGGGAAGAGAGCTTCGTGGGGGGGGGGGAGCTCTGACCGCGGTCTCCTGTCCTCCCCTCTTCCAATGGACACGCCCCCTCCCTCCCGGGCAGCATGCCTTGCAGTTCAAAGGAGGGAGTGAAGCGAAAGTAGCAATTTGCAGTCTCTGCAACGTGCCCGCGTTGCCGCTACTGCTCACCTGCTATTTGCGTCACAAAGGCTTCGGCCACCAGTGACATCTTTCCACGATGACGCGGGGCAGGTTCGGCTCCCTTCAGGCTGGCCCTTCCCCCTCACGCTTCCAGGCGCCCGGTCCCGGGCCGTGCCACAAGCCGCACAAGGTTAAGGGCACCGACAGAAACTCTGCGGCTGCGCCGACAACCCTGCGAGAGAAGTGCATCCGGGGCCTGCTCCGCCCCTTAGCCCGGCCGGCGCCGCGGCAGGAGAATAGGCGACGGCTGCCTGACCGAGAAAGCTGTGCTCCCTAGAGAGGCAGAGGACGCCACGCACGGAGCGTGCTTGCTCGCTCCGTCCCTCCCCTTCCAGAAACTGTGCAATACTGGAGCGGAGCTCTGGGAACTGTGAAATACTGTATTTGTGCTGCAGTGCTAGACAGCGCCTTTGAGCATGTGAGGAGTGCAGCTCTCGTGTGTCACTGCGCGCACCCCACCACCGAAGGTTAGAAAATAAACAGGTGGTTGAGAATCGTTTCCCATGGCAACTGGTGTTGAATTTCCGTTTCTCACGCAGCTGTTAAAGGTATCAGGAGCCTGACAGCAAAGACAGACAGCTTCCTGAACTCCACACACAGAGAACTTTTCTGCTTGTGTCACACGTGCGATCACTGCGTCCGTCCAGGCACGTTTTTTAAAACCTGGTTTCTCTCTTTCTGGAAACTACGCACTCATTGTCAGGTGCGTGCATAGGTTGTAGAACAGAAGCTGGCAGGCCAATTGTAGCCTCCCCACCCTCCCCAAAGGGCTCACGATGTCGCATCCTTGTGCAACTTATGCACACTGAATTACCATGCCTAATAAGTTTAATATACAATATGTACTTGATCTCAGTTCCTACCAAGTCCTATCTGACTGACAGCGCAATCCTATCCAACTTACACCACCGGTGTAACCAGCGGTGCAGCGAGAACGAGAGGTCCCAGAACAAAAGAGGGATTCAAATCCCCTCTAAAGGGGGATTCAAAGGGGATTTAAATCTCCCCTCCCCTGCAAAGCCTCCCGCCCTGCCCTCCCCCGCTGGTTACACCGGTGGTGTAAGTTGGATAGGATTGCGCTGTTATTTTCCCTTCTGGAAAATGGGATTCTCAAGTGAGTATTAAAATGCTCAGTTCTACCTCTCTGTCCTCACCTGCTTTAACAGGGCAGGGTTCTGCCCACTTCCTCCCCAGTATGTTTGCCAACTGGCTTGAAATCGCCAGGAGCTAGTATCAATCTCCTGGAGACTATTAAAAACAGTCCTGGAGATTTTAACAGGGCCTTTTTGGCTAACTTACATCGGGGGGGGGGGGGATCTCCAGGAATAGCTTCAGTCAGAGTTTGCAACCCACCCACACACTTGCAAATATCCAGGTCATAGAGACACACAGGTGAATGATGCCATGATCTTCACATGCCAAAGAGAGGTAGCGAGAAGGAGAAATACCTTTAGTAAGCTAATGCTTTTTTATTCTTCTCCTCCCTTCCCACTCCAGATCATGGCAGAATTTCACCCATAATAATTACAATACCAAGGCACAATATATACAAGAAATTCACTTTCCTAATGACTAATTTAACTTATTTGTTTCTAGATTGTTTCTCTGAGCTAACTTATCCTGAGGCCTTTTGGTATTGTTTGACTTCAGAATAAATTTGAATAATTTAGGGTAGCCAAGTTGCTGTTTCATCCATAGTGTCCCACATCCTCACTACAGTATTGTAAGTAAGATAATGTATATATGCTGCTTTACTAAAACTGTCCAGCAACAGGAACTGCATACACCACCGGGAATTGTATGCACAGCACCATTTTGCCTGTGCAGTTGCTAATTCAATAGGGGATTACTCGTGCATGCAGATTTCTCTCACTAGAAAAGAGCAGTACTGTGTTTACCTTTTTCTTAAATTGCAACACAAGTGCTTCCATGTCTGGAGTACACACAACAGGGAACATGCAGTTAAATAATCTGAATTGTTTTAACTTTTTAAAAATCTATGTGATGGTATGAGCAAGTGAGTTGTGCAATGTCCTAAGTGCCAATGACACTCATGCATCCACCTTATACTATCACAACTGACTCGGCTCTGGGGACAAATCAGTTGCTCAGCAGCAAAATGTTGCCATTTGCTAGGAACGTATGATACCACTACATCAGAAGCACTATCTTGAATGAAAGGTATTTGGCTCCCCTGCAACAAATAAGGATTTGTGCTGGTTTGGTGCTATTAACTGGCCCTCTAGAAAAACGTCTGTTTCAGTTATATATTCATATTGTATCATTGAATTTAAAAAAATGTAAACTCTGTTTTGTTTCTTTGCGAAAATCTGTATCTGGAGAATTAATATGAGTGTGTTTATTTTTAGACAACCTCAGTGCTGGAGACAGACAATTCCACATGCTTGTGGGTATATACCACAAGTCACCTTGATTCCTGAGATTCTGTCATACATCTGACTTAGACCAGCATTGACTAACCACAAGGCTGACACTGTATACCCCAATAATTCCAACGTCTGCAGGCTTCCTGTCCCTCTTACTTCATATTTCATTTTAATAGCAGAAGCAGAATTAAACTGTCAGCAGTATTTGAGAAGCCAACACTGTTTATGTTACTAACGGGTTTTACATCCGTCATGACTTATGTAGTAAATGTCATCACCTTCAAACATATGCTTTGCCTCCATTTGCTGGATAGTTATGGGGCTAATACTCAAACCAACAATCCATCATAATGAACAGAATTATGATAAATATCCTCATCCGTTACAATATTGGCCAGTGCTTTTCATTACTACATTGTCTACATCTAATTTCAGTGTGGCTCCTTCTCAGTATATTTCCACGGTGAGCTAGTCATTATCTCTGGCCTAATCTTGCAGCTCTCAATGAAGAGAAGGGGGAGCAATTTAATGAGAGATTTTATGGGAATTTCACCTCAGGTAGTATCTACCATCAGAAGTAGTGTGTGACCTTATGGATGGTAGCTTTCTATATATTGCAGAAAGGTTTATTGTCCACTCAGTCTTTATGTCTTATAATTTTTTTAACCTAAATTGTAACTTGCTGAAATGAAGTATAATCTATGGATTATATAAATTGTGACATTTCTGTAGAGTCTTTTATCCTGTGTGCTCTGGGACCCCAATGCACACACATTAATTTTTCTGTGAGCAGAGGCTGCTCCGTTCACGGCAAAATTAGGGAATGCTCTGGGCATAGCACTTCTTCCCAACATTTGGGTGAATGGAGCGCACCCTGCGCATATGATGCATCATGCATACAGCACTGGAGCCCAATTCAGCTGTGGATTGTATTCTGACTGTACAGTACATGTCTGGAAAAACCTGCTGCAGTAAGTACGATTAAAACATTGTACAATTAATTGCAAAAGGTTCTAGCTGCATGCTACGCGCTGCGGCAAGGAGAGTCATGCCAGCCACATGACCACGGAGGCGTCTTCGGACAACGCTGGCTCTTCGGCTTTGACATGGGGATGAGCACCACACCCTAGAGTCGGACACGACTGGACTTAATTGTCAGGGGATACCTTTACCTTTACTATAAGAACATAAGAAGAGCCCTGCTGGATCAGGCCAAAGGCCCATCTAGTCCAGCTTCCTGTATCACACAGTGGCCCCACCAGATACCTCAGGGAGCACAAGACAACAAGATACTTGTATCCTGTCGCCACTCTCTTGCACTTGGCACAAAGAAAACCTACTCCTACAACTAGGAGGTTGCTTATCCCCATCATGGCTTGTAAGCTGTGATGGACGTTTCCTCCATAAATCTGTCCAATCCCCTTTTAAAGGCATCCAGGCCAGGTGCCATCACCACCTCCTGTGGCAAGGAGTTCCACAAACCTTTTTTCACTTGGCATTTCTGTGGCACTCGCCTGAGGCATGATACTGTCATTTTTAAATTAAGAGAAGATTCCCTTCCTCACCCAAAATAAATGGATTTTGATTGTACAGTATTTGAATGCAATATTTGGATGCCAAGCAAACCTACAAACCTGTCACCATAATCCTACTCTTCATAAGAAATAAGAGTTGAATGTATTATACATATACATTTTGGGAAAATATTTGATCTTTAAAAACAGAGATGTGTGTCATTTAGATCACAGTGGATCACAGTCTGGGCTGATGCCTCAAAACTAATTTAAATTCACACATCAAAATCTGAAACACACACTCAAAACTGGAAATTCAGTCACCATTCATGATCACATGTTGAGATTGCTTCAAATACCTGTACTATCAGATTTTGCAACGGAAATCACTTTCAGAAAATGTTCACACACATTCTTGGCTTGGATAGTTAATCCAATATAGTGGAAAGACGTTAGTTGCAAATTAAAATGATGTGATTTTTGTTGCATTCAACAAAGTTTGCCCTGACTATAATGACCTCTTGCTCAGTGAATTAGGGCTGATTCAGACTTTTTTTTTTTTAACCACAAGGTGACTTTTAAGAAGTACCTTGGAAGAGAGATAGGTGAGAATTGTGAATAGGTTCAAGAGGCTTTTCGTTTTCTAGTCACTTTGTGACTTTGGGGGTTCATAAACTGGATCTGCTAGTGACACGATGATGGGACAAGCAGACAAATATTAAACCCTGGTGCCACACAGATATCATCCACAAAGTGAGTATGTACTTAGCCTGGGGCTAGAAAGTGGCTATCGGCACAATCCTGTGTAGAAAAGCACCGGAGGAGAGCGCGCTCCCCCGGTGCTGGGTGTCGTAAATGCACCGTAAAGCAAGTATATGTCACCCAGAGAGTCACATAAGTGCAGGGACGGTCTCCCCTGGCAGACCGTCCCTGCGCCCGCCAGGCAAGGTAAGGCCTGCACTGGCAGGGGCAGGGGGGAGCAGTTCCAGCAGGGTCACACACATCCCACAGTCCATAATTCTCATCTAGGAATTCAGATGATAGCAGATATAGTATCAGATATAATAGTCTAGTATAGTAAATGATAATATATCATTTTGTTATATTGTTTTATCTTAAAACCTTGTAAGTGACCTTGACTTGAAAGTTGAGGTATACATTTTAATATATTACAGCCTCCCAGATCAGCTGCCTTCCTACAGCCTGGACAACATGTTGGGCAGAGAGACCTCCCAATCCTGCCTTTGCACCACCCGACAGAGTTGCCAAATAACCCAGATAAAAAATAACCTGGGGGTGTCTTTTGCTTTGCGACTAGTTGCCAGAAAAACAAGGGGCAAGACTCTATTTTCCCCTTCAGCCAGTTTTAAACAAAAAAGTTGCAAAACTTAGAAATAGGCAGCTTTTTGGACCAATAAAAAAACTGCTGGTTTTGTCCCCCCCATTTCCACCCCTGGAACCCATTCAGCAGGAATCTTTGTTTTCAGGAGTTGTCTTCGAGCTGCCTGAGACGTCAGTTTGTGTGATTTCTGCTTGACGGTTTGCTGCCTATCCAAGATACTTGCCTGTTCTTGAACAACCTGACTGGAGTGTTATTCTCAAATTGACACTCAGGATCTCAAGCACATGAATTAAACGTTTGCCTTTCCAGATCTGACACAAAGGAAAAGGACATTTCTCTAGCTGATAATATCGTACAGCTGATTTTCTTCAGTGACTGACAAAAGGCATAATAAAGGACCTCGCATTCTCCATGAGACAGAAATCTTGTGTCACAATCTTCACCATCACCATCTTCCTTTTTAGCCAACGGCTCATCGTTTTTAATTTAAATTTTTGATAAGCAAGAGGTAGGAGTGGGGAATGGAAAAAGGAAAACTACCAAGGTGCAATAACTTATAGAATGATAGATCAATCCAGTTGATACTGGAACTATCAAATTAATCTGACATGTTACCTCATTTCTGTTCTTTTTCAGTTTTTTTTAGCAATAATAAATTATGTCACATTATGTCAAGCAGTGCACATTCAGCAATCAGAATCTAATTTTACTACGATGTTCATTAACTCCTATAGGGTTCTGAGATATACTGCTGGGCTAATCAACATGTTGAAAGTGCTGGAGGTAGCATATGGCTTTCAGTGAATCTGTGAATCAGTTATAGCAATCGTAGTCCACAAGTGGATCCTAATAATATCTTTAAAGAATAATTTATGTAAAATGGACCAGGCCCAAATTAAGTTGTTTGGAATGTTGAGCTAAAACACTAGAATGAAGATCTGAATCAATAGCATAGGAGTGGGTGATTACATTGAAGTGTTTATGAAAGGTATGCATTTCTACTACTAATAGGCTGGGTTTCAAGGATGTACCCAATCTAGGGTCATGTTGAACCTTCAGAGCACTGGCGTCACTGCAGGGGGTGTGGAGCTCTAAGTTCCGCCGCGGCTCCAACCCTCTGTTAGTCAAGCAGCACTTTCACCGCCTTGAATGGTTCCGAATGCAAGGGGCGGGGCTGCTTCGCGCTCCGGTGTAACGGAGGGTCGGAGCCGCGGTGGAACCTAGAGCTCCGCCCCCCCTGCAGTGATGCCAGTGCTTCAGAAGATGAATTTTGTTGGTGATAGAAAGAAGACAAATCTTTTCTACCATGAAGGATTCTGAAGAAACCATTAGAGGCAGCTTCAGGTGCTTCTAGACCAGAGGTGGCCAACCCTTCAACATGAATGCTCCTGGACAACCTTTAATGGTTGTATAGGTGAGAACATTTCAGCAGGTGCAGCTGCTTTAGCGGCACCATCAGCACTTGCAACTGCCAAGAATCTGTCTTCTACACAAGCTCCAGTTTGACAACTTTCTGTCTGTTTTTAAGTACCAAAGACTACAGTCCTATACACAATTTCTTGGGAGTAAGCCTCATTGAATTCAGGGGACTCAGTTCTAAATAAACATGCATAAAATCAGACTGCATACCTTGTTATGTCCAGTTACATTTATTTCTTTAATCAACACAAAATGTCCTGAGGGGGAAAAAAATCAGAAATAGATTCAGATAGATCTACCATCTAAGTTTGTCAACTGGAAAACTTGAATGTTTTGCTTAGTTTCTCCAATGAAAATGCACTTACCATATTTCATTATTATTTATATAGCACCAGTAATGTGCATGGTGCTTTATGGCAACGAGACTGAATTTGTACCAATTGTGTAGCTGGATTGACAAATTCAAGTGCTTTGATTGAACTGGGCGAGCAGTCTGCCCCATTCATTAAGGGTATATCAGTGTATATTATTTTTATAACATTATGAGTTTCTCCAAAGAATCTTGGGAACTGCAGTTTGGTGTGGGCTCTGATAATTCTCTTTTAGAGATCCTTACAGCCCGGTCCAGCCCAAGGCAACTGCGGTACAATTCAGGCACAATTGCAGCCCAAGTGCTTTAGGCCAGAGTTGTGCCTGAATTGTGCCTGAGTTGGGCTGCAATTGTGACTGAATTGGGTTCCGGCACAATTCAGGCACAACTGCACAATTCAGGCACAATTGCAGCCTAAAAGTGGGCGTGTCGGGGGTGTGACGGGGGCGGTTACGAATTTTGGTCCGGTTCCAGATGCTGGAGAGCCCCTGACACGCCCCCTCGAGCCCAACTCAGGCCCAAAATTTGGGTCAACAAAAAGGGTGGACCCAAATGTGAGGAGACCCATAGGAGCCATTTTACCTTACCCACACCAGCCCTCTCCTGAAAAGTTCTAACACCCTGGGCCCGAGTTGGGCCTGAGTTAGGACTGAACAGTTGTGGCCTAACTCTGGAACCGGACCAAATAGTTACCCTATCAGCACCCAGCCCCACCCAGCCTCTTTCCCACAAAAGCCCAGCCCCAGCCCTCCACTCACTCACTCACTCACTCACTCTCTCTGAGCACGTGGCGTGGGGTTCTGTCCCCCAGCAGCCACAAAGTGGGACTTTGAAAACTTTTCTAACACCCCACTTCTCTCTTCTCTTCTCCTCTCTCCTCTCTGCCCCCCTCTACGGCAGAGAGGGCTGTTCTGCCTGTGGCCAAACTGTGTACTCCTGTGCCTGGGCAGCTGTCTCCATGCAAGTGTTTGCTAACCCATGTCTTTCTCCCAGCCCCTCTCCCCTCCCCCACAGGCAACAACACCAGCTGGTAAGTGCAGGTAAGTGCAGGGTTCATGCTGACATGTGGTCTGACATCTGCCTCTTTGCATAGAGAAATATAGGAAGGATACATGCCTCTATACCAATGTCTTGTCTCATAGCTGCCTGCAATGCCTGCCATGATATGCCTCTTTACCAATGTCTTGTCTCATTGCTGCCTGCAATGCCTACCATGATATGCCTCTATACCAATGTCTTGTCTCATAGCTGCCTGCCATGATATGCCTCTATACCAATGTCTTGTCTCATAGCTGCCTGTATGAATGTGAGCACACAATGCCATGAGTGTGGAACTGTAACCCATATGTAGACACCAGCTGTTCCCCCCCCTCTTTTCTCCACAGGGTCTACTGACAGGTCAGTATTGCTAGGATTGCCATGGTTGTGACCCCCAAGTTGTGTTGTTGTCTCTCTCTTTGACCCCTTTCCCTTACAGGATCATGCTCACCTTACACCCAGGGAAGGAGCGCAGACCAGGCTATGTGTGTCACACCACTCAGCTGTGTTTGATTTCTCTCCCTGCAGGCCTTTGCAACCTGCACACTGGCATTTCTTCAATGGGGATTGCTACCACGCAGCAGCTGCCATGGAACACCCCTGTGATTTATGTCTCCCCAGGAATGTCCACCACCACCTACCTTCTGGGGAGCACCCCTGGGCCCGCAGTCTGGTTGCCCCATGGTCGTCTGCCTCGATGCTGCCAGAGGTCTGGGAGCCTGCCCTGCAACCCTCCTCAGCTGCTGCTGCTGCTGCTACATTCTGAGTGGCTGCTGTGCCTACCCCTGGCAGCCTCGCCTGGCCATCCCTGCCAATGTTCCAGAACAATAAAGATGCCCCTTGGGCAAAGGCCCCTTGAACACCATGACCCCAATGTTACACAAGCACTGCCCCACACACAGAGAGACAGCGCCCACCACACAAGGCCCTGCATGAATCCCAGCCAGGGCCTGCCACAGCCAGGCCAGGGAGAACACAGCAGGGGGGCTGCCAGACCCTCAGGGCTCAGAGGGGAGGGGGGAGTTGGGGGGCCTCTCAGGCAGGCAAACAGTGACAGGTGACATGGCGCACGTCCCCCACGTCCGTGAAGAGCCCTTTCAGCAACCGGGGCTCTCACCCACCCTCGGTCCGCCCGTCAACGGCGTCCGTGTCCGCCCGTCAACGGTGTCCGTTTCCGCCCTCAGTCCGCCCGTCAATGGCGTCCGTTTCCGTCCTCAGTCCGCCCGTCAACGGCGTCCGTTTCCGCCCTCGGTCCGTCTGCATGAGAGGCGCCCGTTCCTACATTGCCTCCATCTGCGAAGTGACCCCTGTGTCCCTATTGGTCTCTGCAGACCCCTCTCCCTGTATCCCTCTCCCACCAGCCTTGTTGTCTGTCTGTTTCTGACCCACCCGTGTCCCTCCCCAGCACCCCCTGTCCGCCTGCCTGTGTGCCTGCCTCCCCTCCCACTCCCTGATGATGGACGCTGGCACCCCCCACCCCGCCAGAGCGCCTGCTGCGAGGCGCCTACGTTGCCCCATCTGGGGAGTGATGAGCTGCGTGAGCCCTTCCCGCTCACAGCAGACAAGCCCAAGGCATCTCTCGGTCTTGGCCGGGGCACGGAGCAGAAGGCATACCGGGATGCCTTCTTTGTGGGCATAGCCACGGCCCTGGTGGCCCAGGGCTTCAGGCAGCGCATGGGTATGTCATGGCGGAGGCGGTTCCAGACCTCATGAGACCCCCCTTGTGCGTGCCGTTCCCACCCCCTCCTTCCCTTCTCTCCCCCGCTCACCCCCCCATGACTCCCACGTGCAGCCTCACCGTGGCTTGGGGGTGGCATCGCAGTCTGCAGGAGGGAGGGCAGTGGCACTCCTCCCTGCGGCAGGTGGCTAATGCCCAGGGTGCCCTGGGGCAGCTGGCACTGGCACAACCTCTGCCCTTCAGCTGACTGTCGCACGCCCAGTGCCTGCAGGCCCACCTGTGGCTGCCCATCTGCTGCGACCGCTGCAGCAGCTGTGGTAGGTGCACGCAGACGGGCTGAGGAGGGGGCTCTTTGCTTCCACAAGACTGACAGCTCCCCACAGGGGCCTGCCTGCCTCTGCGGTAAGTTTTGCCTCGATCCTGGCCCACTGCTCTTGCCTCCTGCCTAACTCAGGCACAGTTGCAGCCTAACTCGGTCCTATTTTGGGCCCCAATTGTGCCACAATTGGGCCTCAACTGTGCCTGAGTTGGGCTGGACTGAGCCCTTAGTCACCCTTCTCATAAATTTCCCAGGACCCCTGAGTAGATTATTAGAGATACATTCTAAGATGGTACAAAATTAACAGTACTGTATAAATATTTAGGTTTCACTGCTATAAGGATATAACAAACATAGGGATGTCCATGAGCCAAAAAGAAAACGTGGTATTTTCCCACAAATAATGAAGGGATGTTTTAGCTTGCTCTTGGCCTTAACTATCCACAAAAATAAAAGCTAGACTTGCAGGTTATGTCAGTGGACTTTACCTTGCTTGCGACAATTTGATCGATGCAGAAATCTGCTAGAAACCATTACAGGTGATGACAACAAGCAATGCAACTGAAATGATCCAGCTTCAGATTTTTAAAATTACTCTTTTGCACCCCATTAATCTCTGAAAGCAGGCACCTTGGGGTGGTTTAGAACAACAAGAAATATACATTTGAACCAAGCAAATGAAGTTCTGAATAACGTTGTTCAATGAAATGTGTAACATGTTGTTTTTTTAATGGGAGCTAATCCTTAATATTTTCACCTTTGCTCACATAGCACATAGCCCGACCAGTTGTCCATCTGTGTTGGCATAGCCATTTCATCATGAACAATCAAAGTAAATTGAAAATAAAAGACCTTAAAGAGTGTTGTATGGTAAAAGTTGAAAAAAAAACATATTAATGCTGATATATCCTACAGGATAGGAATGATGTCCAAATATTTTAGGACATGTTTTTCTACAAATAATTTAGGTAACATGTAACTTCAACCCCCAAACCCAAATATATGCATATGCATCAGCCCCCGCCTGCCCCCCCCCAAATCCCAGTTTATTGTCACCTTGCCATGTGTCTGTACTTTCTCTCCACTTATTGAAGAATGTGGTCTATTGGCAGGACATAACATTACAAAATGGAGTCTGTAGTTTCCAAGGGACATCCATCTAACCAAGGAAACAGTAGCTATCTATCCACAGTAGTCATGAACCTAAGGATAAAACTTTGTAAACAACCCTTTGGCCTCTCTTGGCTTAAACTATGAGTGATTTATGTATCACACCATAAATCTTTCTCAAAGGTCATGGAACTAATAAAAATCATCTCATTTTTAAAGTGCTCAGTATATATTAACATAGACTGTCTCTTACTGCACACTAATTAATAACAATTTCCTTGGTTAGCTACTATTCCCCTTTTATTATGGTAGCTATCTCATACAGTAAGTTGTTGATGTCTTGAAAATGGCCAGAAACTGCCTCGTACAAAAGAAATGATAGGTGTTGCTGTGACACACACTGGCGTCACTACAGGGGGGCGGAGCTCTAAGTGCTGCTGAAATCAGAGCCTCCTTTACACAGACGAACAAAGCGGCCCCGCCCACTCACCCTCGTAGCCTTTCAGGGAAGCGAAAGCAAGTGCAGGAGACTCCCTGCGCTTGCTTTCGCTTCCCTGAAAGGCTCCAAGGGTGAGGGGCCGCTTTGTTTGTCTGTGTAAAGGAGGCTCTGATTTCAGCAGCACTTAGAGCTCCGCCCCCCCTGTAGTGATGCCAGCGGTGACACATATACTTTTAATCATTCTTGCTGTGGTGAAATACAGCGATTGTCAACTTCTTTCCCTTATTCAGAAAGGTGTTTCCATTTAAGACAAGGTCAAACTAGGCCAACACTAGGACTAGTGAATGCAAATAGTCAGAAGAACGGCTTTAAGTGTATGCAACGTATGTGTGTGTTAAGTTTAGTACATGGAATACAAGTAAAGAAGGGATTCCATTATGTAACCCCAGAGAATTATAGAGCATGCCTTACATCCCAATTCTACACATATTCCTTTGGATGTTGTGCTAGAATCAATGAAACTTATTTCCAGGGAAATGTGTCTAGGAATGGATTAGAGTGCCCGTTAAAGGATTTGGCCTATCAAATTTCTGCCATCTGCATGCACAGTGACTCTTTCGTACAAGACAGAAAAACAGATGTTGCGAAGATGGTCACAGGCAGCCCGATCCTGTCTAGCAAGACGCAGCGGTGCAAATAAGGTGCCCGCCCCATCCTGTGCAGAATGGGGCCTGAGCCCGAGTAGAGCCCCAGTCGCTCCAATGGGTCCACTCCAATGTGCACCAGCTATTTTGCTGGCGCACATTTGAGTCGGCCATGTAACGCCGGCCAGGTCTGGGAAGGGGTATAGGATTCAACTGAGCATACCACTCTTGATCCCTCCCCCTTCTCGGGCCTGTCTGACCAATCTCACACACACCCAAATGCCCCATTCCGTTCTCCCCCTGCCCCTCTGCTGTGGCATCACCTCTCCTCTGTGGCATCAATCCATCCCACAGCGCTGGTGGAGTGGCGCAAGCCTCTCCACCAGCACCGCTTACTTGACAGGTGGCGCAAACATACTTTCTGGCACATTTGCAACACCTTAGACCAGCGGAGCAATTGCTCCGCTAGTCTAGCATTAGATGGGATTGCTCAGTAAAATGCTTAGCTTTTCCTGAGTTAATATATATAAAGTGCTCTGAACAATCAAAAAGTGCTCTGTATAGTACATTGCTAAATGTAATTGTATTATTATTATTGCTACAGAGTTAATTGAATAGCACAAAGCATTTTAAAATCAAATATCATCTACAAATTCTCTTGATGTTATAATAAACCAATCTTTTTCTCCTCACAGTCCGGTAACACATCTCAAACCACTTGCTCCTTGCTTTTCAGCCATTATTGGCTCCCAAAGTGGCTTTCAAAAACCCATCAGAACACACAACATAAGTAACCTTCGGGGGGGGGGGGAAGAGGCTGGTTGTGGTGGTTTGCATCTCACTATTCTAGCTTCATATTCTTTCATGTGGTTTGAGTTGCTGATGCTGTTGAAGGGGTGGGTGGAGGAGTGTCTAGTGCCTCACCTAGATTTAGATCAGGGGTGACCAACCTTCCACCATTAGGGCCTCTGCGGTCTTAAGAGCTGTGTAGAAGACAGAATCTTGGCAGCTGCAAGTGCTGATGGTGCTGCTAAAGAAGCTGCACCTACTGAAATGCCCTCACCTAGACAGCCATTAATGGGCCAGGTGCATTCATGTTGAAAGGTTGGCCACCCCTGACTTAGATATTAGTCCTGCTACCTGATTGGTTGTATTGTGTCCCAGATCAGTGATAAGCATTTTATCTGAAGGAATTATACTCAATATTGCTGCTCCATATTTTGTTTGATGATAGCCAACAATTTGTTTCCTGATAACGTATTGGAGAGTGGTACTAGATGATCTGAATTGACCAAGGCCACATTCACATATAGATAGGCATTCCATCGTCCCAAAATCGACGCTGGCTTTGGCCTAGAGTGGACCCGAGCCACTCCCAAAGGTGCACTGCGGCTGCCCAACGGGGTTCCTGATTCTGACGAGTTGTTGACCGGACGTTCCGGAAGCCAGAAGCCCATTGGACAGCCGCAGTGCACCCTTGGGAGCGGCTTGGGTCCACTCTAGGCCGAAGCCAGCGTCAATTCCGGGACAATGGTAAGCCTACATATAGATAGTATAAGAATTGACTGGCACAACCCTTGGTATGGGGACAGACTAGTTCTCCAAACGTTCCCCGTTATATGAACAGTTCTCCAAATGTTCCCCATTATATGATCAGTTCTGCTGCAGTGTGTAGCATATTTTAAGGTTGGATTGATTCTTCGTCATAATGAAGTGCTAAAACTATTAGGCACTATATAATGAATTATTTTAAAGAATAGAAAAGCTCTGCCTTCAGGCTTACAATCTGGGGACGCATTAGGAAGGCAAAGGACAGAGGATAAAAGGGATTAAGCGAAAAGTAGTTCACATGGTGGCTGTGTGAAGAGAATTTAAGTCATCATAACACAACTTCCTTTGGAGAAGGCTTAGTAAAGTTATATCTTTTGTGTTGGTTTTCCTCCTTTGAAATGGACACTGATTTACCCCAGATGATGAGATGGATTCAAGTGAGGAACCACATGAAAAAGAAAACGTGTCAATCATCTTGCAATTGTTTCTCCTCACCTAGACTCTTTTGCTATTTCGTTACTTAAGCATCTTTAGACAATGTGATTCCTGTAATCAATGTTACATTATAGGGTAAAGGTAAAGGTGACCCCTGACAAGTAAGTCCGGTCGTGTCCAACTCTAGGGTGTGGTGCTCATCCCCATTTCAAAGCCGAAGAGCCACGAGTACTTTGGTGTAATTCTAAGTAAAGACTCTCAAATTGCGGGCCAGACCTCCCTGGAGAAACTCAGGCATGTATGGGGGGGGGGGGACAGAGACATCAGGCAGGCTTCATCTCATCCATCCCTATATCACCAGCTTTCTCTTTTACTTCCTGTCCCTCTGTCTTCTGCTAATCCATCACCTCATCCATTTGTCTTCTTATTCTGACCAAACTCTTCCACCCTGTCCTCTGACTGCAGTATCATATTTGCAGCAAATTATGAGGGTTTTTTAGGACTCCATACCCAAACAAGTGCCAAGGTTGCCATTGATCTTAATATTGCACTGTTGTGGGGAGAAGCACAGTGGTATTTTAATTAAATAATTAAAATAATTATTTAATAAATAAATAATTTTAATTAAAGAACATCAACTTCTGCACCTGAAGAATAAAAAATGCAGCTATCTACTGTATATATATGAACAGATTGAATCAAATGTTAAACTCATGTGTATACATAATTGTTTGACAATTATAAAGATATGCTAGTTGGTTCAATTGAAACTAATGGGATGTACTTATACATGAAAGGGGTTGTCCTTTCTTCACTTCTGGCCTAGTTTACTTGCGTAATACAACTGCTGAATTGTTTTGCTAAACCTCTCTCTTTCATATGCCTTCCTATCTAAAATCTGTGAATCTATACATCCCCAGAGTAACCAGATAATATACAAAAATCTCTTAAGAGAAAATGAATTTTAAAAGAAAGGCTGGGGGAAAATAAGGCTGAACAACCAAGCCTTACTGAGTAGGAAATCTGAGAACTCAGTAAGAAGAGGTGGAAGGCTTGTCTCTATTCTGATTCTGGGGAGAATTTTGAATCATTCCTTTCTTCCTTGCAGCAGCATAACCTACAACCTGTTTCCAACTGTTTGGCATCAGTTGAACATATGCGGCACCCAACTGCTGGGCTTAATGTTGTATGAATGGATGCTTAGACCTTATCTATCATTTATTTGTCTCATGTGTATATGCCCATATATATTACAGGCATTTTTATTTAATTATTCAGGAATTGGCACATGAGTTGCATTATCTCATTCCTCTGGGCCCCTTGCTGACAGAATAATGCAAAGGAGCAGTAGCTAACACTTATACTCTTCAGATTGTTCATCAGAAAATAAGGCCTCATTAAATTGCCTGTATCACATGGGAAGAAATTATACTTAATAATAAGTGCTCAGTGCAGAAAATGCCCCTCTTCTCTCTTTGCAGGCAGCTGTAGAAAAGCTGGTTGGCTTGGTCTTAATTTGCAAGTAAATCTCAATATTTGGGCTGTGTCACTTTGATGGATATAGAGCTGTTCCCCACTACAAGGTCAACATGTGTATCTGTTTATTCAGGAAAATATATGACATGAGAAAAAAACATTATAAAGGGTCTGGGCATGCTATAAGACTCTTTCCCAGCTGTATGGCTCAGTCTCAGCTCCCTGGGTGGTCCTGGGCAAGTGACTATAGCTCAGCGCCTCAATACATAAAATAGTGACCATCCTCACAATTACTGTGAGGTCTGAGCAACAGTGGCATAGTCACACCCCCAGGAGGTGGGGCTGCAGCACGCGATTATGCCCCCGCCCACCCCCGAGTGACATCAGTCGGAGCCAAACGTCCCTCGGGGGTTGGGTGGCAGGGCGGGGAACAAATCAAACAGCTGTGCAAAGGCAGAGGACAGCTTCTCCGAGCTGTTCTGCCGCCTGTAGCACTGCCGCATTCTCTGTCACCATCTTCTTGCCCCCGCCTCCGGTGAGTTGCCCCCCCACCGCCTGCCTGGGGGGGCCTCCCCCCCACACACCATCCCTATGCTGCTGCTGAGCAACTCTAGGGCTGTGGAATATTCTGCTCATTGAAAGTCCTGTTTAAATTCTGGGCACAGTCCAGCAGATTGTTCTCTTACACAAGATCACTGCGATGGATGGAAGATGCACTAGGAGTCAAAAAGATGCACTGGAAGATGCCTTTTTGAAGGTTTGCCAGTTTTTACAGGTTGGTTTTCTTCTGAGTCTCCATTTCATACCACTCACAAACTTACAATGAAGTGCCCACTTTATATGAGGGATAAAGTGAGATCTTAATATTATTATTATTATTTATTATATTTATACCCCGCTTTTCCCCCCCATAGGGGGACCCTATGAGACCTGACCCATTCTATTCCACAATTGATTATGACTGTGCTCTTCCGCTATTCCAATTTGTTTTAATAGGTCTTGCACAAAAGAATTTCTCGCTAGATTACGCCCAATGATAATAGCTACATAGGATTTAAAAAAAAAAACTAATGGCAAACATAGTAAATCATCATCATTATTAAGGAATGTTCCTTGAGTGCAGAATATTTTCAATGCTGTACATTTCAGCAAGGATGGCAAGGATAAACAATGGTGAGGATTTTCAAAGGATCTTTTTGACTGTTAGTAGTTCATGAACTCCTGTGTGATGCATGGGTGATATAAGTGGCTGACACTGGCTTTTGAAGCTACAAAAAAGCAAAGCAGAAGCAATGAACAGGTTCTCCAAGGCTCTGCAGACAGCCTATTTCATCCTAGACAAGAAGAAGAAGGGAAAGAACAATTCAGCTCTCACACTGTTTATTTAGCTATTCAGAGACCCAACAGAAACAAGATCAATGCCAATGATAATAACTGTTTTGTTGGGTGTAAGAAAGTTGCCTCCTAGTTCATTTCACACTGACCTGCAAATATTCAGCTACTGGCAATGACTCCTGGTTTCTAATCTAGATTAGAACTTTTGATGTCTTCCAGCCATTGCATAACGTACAGCAATTCATGTCCTCTCTCTCTCTCTCTCTCTCTCTCTCTCTCTCTCTCTCTCTCTCTCTCTCTCTCTCTCTCTCTCTCTCTCTGTGTGTGTGTGCGTGCGTGCGTGCGTGCGTGCGTGCGTGTGTGTGTGTGTGTGTGTGTGTGTGTGGGTTGCTTGTAGGCCACAGAGTTGTAAAGCAGATTCTGAACAGCAGAGAAGCAGAGATCATTGGCCTGATCCAAGATTGATCCACGAGGGCTCTTCTGTGATGTCAAACTTCCTAATGGAGCTAACACTAGTTTAAACACATCTAACAGCCGGAGAGTGATATGTTTTGAGGTCTGTAGCCTTGGTGCATTTTTAAGTGCTTCAGAGCTTTCTAGAAACAGAATACTTTGATAGGCACCCCAGAGAACTAGAAATGCCATCATGCCCTGGGGTCTAAAAGTCCTTAGGGTGATAGGAAATTGACGAGAGAGGTAGGGCAGACTTTTATCATTAGACAACCATGATCAACTAATAAGGAGGGCACTTTGTAGAGGAGCTCCGGAGCTGTATTTTTGTGTGCAGCAGATCATCATCTCTGCCCTTTCTCACCATCTCCTTTTATGCCCAACCGTCTCCTGCATAAGAACCAAACAGACAAAGAATGACGGATCTGTTGCTTCAAGTATAGCAAGGAACATTTGGCTACAAGCAAGAGGAAAGATCTGATGAAGGATCAATTGAGCCAAAGGGCAGGTACCCTTTGTGATGAAAAAGAGAAGGCCATTGAGACTGGGGGGGAGGGGGACCAAGGACAAGGCTAGTGCAAGACATTTTACCAGACCCTGCAGATGCACCAACTGGATCTGCTGGGTATATCACCAAAGTCCTGTTCAGTGTCACAGAAGGTGTAGGCAATGCATGTTATTCATCAGCATCACTGAAACTATTGCTGTCTGAAGCAACTGTGGGAGTTCTCTATGCAGTTGGGTGGTCCAGGCCAGGATTTATTCAAAACATCTCAGTTTTTCCTAGTTTTGCAGTTGCTGTATTGTGGTAATCCTACTGAACTGTTGTCATTTTGAAAAAGGTCCATCATATCCACACACACAGTCACTTTCAAGAAGCTACAAAGTACTCTTGTCAGTAGCATGCTGGCCACAAAGCCTACCACATGAGGAATTTCTTCAGATTATAAGATTCTACCTTCCACCTTGAACACTACTGCATGGCAACAGAATTGGCTTAATAAGAAAATCCACTGTGGTATTTTAGCCCAGCACTTCTCAGAAAGGATAATTATACAAAAATTCTGTTTAGCATCTATTGCAATAAACCAATGGCTCCCAGCCTGGGGGTCAGGACCCCCAAGGGGGTCACGAAGCAGTTTCTGGGGGGGTCAATCACGGGATGTCGGCTGGATGGCCACACCCAAGATGGCGGCTCACTCCTGTATGGGGGGAGGGGGAAGTTGCCTTGTGGAGCTGTACGCTAATCAAAACAACTTACAGATATAAAGTAATACAATACAACCACGGAAAACATAACTTGCATGCTTCAGTGTTTTCCCCCTAAACCAGTTACTGGAGAGCACAACATTTTTTCCTCACCCTAAGATTATAAAAGATGAGTCTTCATGAGTCTGGAGCAGAAACTAGATAACCAGTCATGAATGCCCTTTTCATGCATTGTTTTGCTCTACTATTTTATTTTGCCCCCAAAGCCTGCCTGTAGCATTCTAGGCACCAGATTCCTTCAGTGAGTGAGTGAGTGAGTGAGTGAGTGAGTGAGTGAGTGAGTGAGTGAGTGAGTGTTCCCATGTACAGAATAGGATATTTCTTATGCCACCTCATTGTCATTTTTTTATTTTGGAATTGCATGATGATGAATTAAGCCACTGTTCTGTTTGCAAAAAGGAATGTCCACTGTCAACCCAAAGTATTTTGCTGTACACAGGGCTAGCCCATCCATGAGGTCAGCTGAAGTGGTTGCCTCAGGCAGCAGACTGGCACGTGGCACCAACTTCCATCCACCCGTCTGCCTCCACTGATCCTCCCACTCCCTGGATTGGAAAAGGAAGAGGGGGACAAAACAGAAGTGTGGAAAAGAAGAGAGAAAGAAACAGAGGCTAGTGCATCACCAGGTAAGGGGGTGCAGCATTTGGCACACTACCTCAGGCACCAGGAGTTCTTGGGCAGTACAGTAGCGTAGCCAGGCTGGGGCCGGGGTGCTGTGCCCCGCATGACAGCCATGGTCTCCTCACGAAGAGGAGCCACGGCGGCAGCTTTCTGCTCCGTGGCTGCTTTTTTGCAGCTGGAGTGGCTGCATTTGCAGCCACGGAGGGTTTTCGCGTCATTTTCAGCACTTTGGATGGCCCGCCCACCCTCGCTCCTAGAAGGCTTCAGCTTTCCAGGAGTGCAGGGGTGGGGTGATGACGCAAAATGCATCATCGCCCGCCCCGCCCCAGGGCATACTAGCAATGCCACTGATCTTGGGGCAGCCCTGCTGGACCATAGCTACGTTACTTCTTTACAGCACATCCTACACAATATATTGAGAAACAAATCCCACAGAGAGCAATGGCATTTCCTCCCATGTCAGTGTGCACCAACCGGATTGCAACCTTAAGTGCTTTCAAATGACAATCCAGTGTAGTACAGTAGCTGGAATTGTGGCATACAAAAACCAGCATTCAAACCCTCACTTGACCTTCCTTTGTTCTCACCTTCCTCAGAGGCCTTGCAGCAGCCATAAAATGGAGTTGATCAGCACCACAGGGGAAAAAAAATCTACTAGGCAAAGGTGAACTGCATGTCATATTGGATTTGTAATTTCCACCATTGTGTTCCTTCTTCTGATATATGGAGAGCATAATTCCAGAGGGCTGATGAACAACTCAGTGGTGCGTGGTCACTGTTGTGAATGGTCGCTGTGCAGTATACATCTGAGGAATCCAAATGCATATACTGGTACATGTCATGCACTGAATCTCTTGCATTTCACGGCCTTTTAGCCCCACTAGGTACATCCCCCCCACCCATGTATAATATATCTACCAACCGAGAGTCACACTTCATTCCTCTGACAAAGTGGGCTCTAGAACACCAGTGCTTGTGCGACAATAAATCTGTTAAGGCTTTAAAGGTGGCCGTGGCCCAAGACTCTCTTTGCAATATCCTAAGCAATGCATTGCTCTTGCAGTCTGTTTACTGGCAAGCCAATCTAATTGTGTTCCTTGGGGGGGGGCTTTCTCCCAAGTAAGACTGCATAGGATTGTAACCTGGGTATGTGTCTCTTCACCCTGTGCTCACACAGTTACCTCCCAGACTCACTCAGATGCCTTGGGCCTCAGCGACAGCGTGGAATCGCAGCTTGCAGAAATATTGGCAAGAGCGAAAGAGGGACTCCCTCCCACCTCTCGCGTGAACTCTGCCTGACCCCATCTTCCTTCTAGGGCCTACGACAGGATGAAAGCACTGCAGCTTATGTACAAACTCTCTCCTCCTCCAAAACCCTGCTGCATTAAAACACTCTCCGTTCGTTGTTGTCTCTCGCTCTAATGATTCAAACAGCGCACTTTCGTCGATAGCTTTGAATGCTCAGGACAACCGACTAGATTCGGTTCTTGGATTTCCCCCAAGTAAACATTTAGATTGCATACGGTATATCAAGAGGCTGCAATGTTATCCGCACTTACTGGGGAGCGAGTGAACACACCCTGACTTTTGAGTAAACATGTGTAAGGTCGCGCGGCACGGGTGAAAATCAAAGGAAATCGTCAGATCCTCCAACATCTTTGAATCAAATGATGATCTTTCCAGCAACACTGATGCCCCACCCACTGCCATGTGTGCGCCCAGCAATTAAAGTGGGGCTTGCAAAAGAAAGCGTCCCGGGCCGGGATTGTCATTGTTTGTACCCATGGGCCATGGTCACTCTCTCAAACCCGGGGGTAAGGGAAGAGATCAAATGCTATGCACTTCTTCCCTCCAGCTACAGTTGTAGAGCGAGGTTAAAGGTTTCAGCAAAAAGTTTCCATTCCAATCGCCATCCGTATGCTCGCGATCCTATGAATGTTTACTCAAAAGTAGGTCTCACTTTTTGCTCAGTTGGACTTCTTTTCTTTCCACATCACCAGTGTGCATGGAATTGCATGCAAACTTCAGTTGAAACCCTTGGATTCAAAGTTATTTATTTCTGTTGACTGGGAAGGGATTTAATCAGCTTATAGCCAAGGACTTCCTTACAGGAGTTAAAACAGAGCTCAGCTGCTGCCGTATCTGTTCCTGTACCTCATGGAAAGGAAGGAAACATTAACGATTTCCTTGGGGAAGATGTCCCTCAGAGGGCCAGCCACCATTGTCATATCCAAGATCTCCGGCAGGGGCGTTCGGAGGACAGTGAAATGACAAGTGAGATCATCGGAAGGTTCCTTGTTTTGTAAACTATTTGGAATCGAGTTGTTAAATAATACAGTAGTATTTAAAATCATCTCCACCACAGCATATAAGTACACTGTACACTTATAACCAAACAATGTGTAAAGGCTTCCCAAGCAAGATTTATTCTTCAGTTTCACTTAGTTCTTACAGTCATGGTCGTTAGTTAAAATGGTTCACAACAGAATGAGACGCCCGAACTACACGATTACCTGAGTCACGTGTATAAATAAGCGCTTTTAGTTTCTCTAAAAGTGTTAAGGCAGGATATCAGATCTGTCTTTTTCACATCCACCCCCTCTCTCTCGAACTTATTATGGGTAGTTGGCAAGGATTGTGACCAGAAGGTCTTTGCCAGCCAGAACCCCAACTTTCATTCACACGAAGATCATCTACTGCGGGAAGGTGCCCCTTCCTTACGTTACTCTTCTTCTGTTATTCCTGGCTGTTATACTGCCATGCAAAACTTCTTAAATCTCTAGCTTTTAAAATAAATGACCCTGCCGGCTCTTGGAAGAGCCGTTAAACTTTTTTTGTTTAAGGAGTTCAACGGATAAGAGTGAACCAAAAAGAGGGGCATGTGGCTAACCCAAGTTATAATCGAAAGCGAGCAACTCGAAAGCGAGCAACGCGGGTCAAGACAGTAATACACACGATTCTCTGCGTTGCTGCATATCAGGGCCTCCACAGGGGGGTTAAGGGGGTACAATCGTACCTGGGCTGGGCACACAAGTTCAAAAATGGGTCAAAAAGGGGGCCCAGGAGTCAAATTCACATGAAGGGAAGGGGCCCAAAAGAAACTTTGTATCCCCTGATGAAAGTCTTTTAGAGACGAAAGTTAAAAGTAAAATGCAGCAGGGCCACCCAGAGGAATTTTAATACAAAAATAAAAACCTATATTTTAATAAAAAATAAATACAAAAACTAGACAAAACGTTAATTACACCAATGCCTGGTCCTAAATACACATTGTTTAAAAGAACTTTCACTGAAAGACGTTTCACTGGTTAGGACAGAACTTTCTGAGAAGTGCATTAGGATCCCGGTTTGACCTCTGAAAACGAAAAGTAATCTCGTTATCTACTGATAGCTCCACCGCTGTTTAGTTGATTGTGTCGACGCGCAGGCACCTTGGAGAAGCAGCATTTGGGAAGCCTTGCAGGACTCACGTTACATTCAAATCAAAGTCAAACGTTTTAAAGGAATGTTTTTAGAAGGCAGAGCAGGCACTCTCTTAACAAGTCACTCTATATTCTTTGGTTTCCTTTAAAAAAAACTTTTTTGCATCCTTCTAAACACACGCAAAGAAAAACACAGAAAAATAGTCTTAAGGACCGACTGACAAAGGCCGAGATCCTATGCAGTTACATAAAAGTAAGCCCCCTTGAACTCAATGAAACTTGCTTCTGAGTAATTAAGACAGGATCCGGCTGTAAATTAACTCAACAAGGCCAATAACAAAGTTTAGCAGCAAGATCTAGCAGCTAAGAGCAGCTTTCCCTGAAACACAATAAATAATATGTAAACAAGTCATAATATGCCATTTAATGTGTGCCTTGAATCAGTTCCGTATAAAGAAGGATGTATCCATCCTACACGATAGAAAGCCAGACTTTTTCCAGAGTAGCGTAAACCTTAGTGCAATGATTGTCCTTTATTTTTCCTTGCCGCGTTGTGCAGCGTTTGACATACGTCCACGGTCCGACGTTTGTTTTCAGTTATTTGCCGTCTCTCTTCAGTCACATGACGCTCCTCCCAGCGACTCTCAGACAGCTTCAAGGCGAGCCCTCGGCCGGAGAAGAGGGCGCCGAACGCACCCCTGGCTGCGTGGGGCTGGACTCCGAGGAGGAGGACACCTGAAAAGAGGCCACAGGAGAAGGGATCGCCATGCCTTCCCTCTCCCTTTTCTTCTGCTTCATCCTCCGATTCTGGAACCAGATTTTCACCTGAGTGTCATTGAGGCCCAGAGATGTTGCGATCTCCACGCGCCGGGCCCGGGTGAGGTACTTATTGAAATGAAACTCTTTCTCCAGCTCTGTCAGTTGCTTGGTGCTGAAATTGGTCCTTACAGCACTGGAAGGACTGGAAGATGCATAGCCGGGGAGTTTGCCTGCAAAACAGAAACACTGGTTGAGTCGATTTGAGTTGCGTACTACTTACTACACACCACGAGAGCACCCTTTCGGGATGCGGAATGGCTGCCACCTGTCACGCTCCATTCCAAAGTACGCCTTGGAAAAAGTGGAGAGAGGAAAGGCACCCTTTGTCGGTCGGTCTCATTTGGGAGCACAAGAAAACGGGCTGAAGGAGGTTAAGGTATAAGAGCCCGATCCCAAGCGCCTTTACCCGGAAGCAAGCCACATTCGTTTTCAGTGAGCAGTGTTTCCAAAGTTGTGCGCTTCAGAAACTGAAGGCGGAGGGAGGCGATCCAAGTTCGGGAAAACCTCCAGTGGCTCCGCCAGCCTAGCCAGAAAGAAAGTAACTGTAAAGCTAACCGTCTACTCATTACGAAGCTTTGAGCCCTTTTCATTCTTGTCAGATCTCGGTCCTAAACTCTTCGCCTTGGAAGAAAGTTCCATGAATTTCAACGGAACTTGTTCCCAAGCTGGAAGAATCGGGGAGTGTCACCTGCTGCATATTTACTGGAGAGAGTCAGCCCTATTGAACTCAGTTCCGAGTCAACACTCGCAAGACGAGGCTATCCTTTTCCGAGACCCCCCCCTCCCAATCCGGGAGTCTGCTGCATGCCACTGAGCCCATTAGGCATCACTGCTGTTTCACAGGGATGGACTTGAGAGCGCGCACTTACTTCTGGGGGGCGCATTCCTCTTGACTTTCATCCACTCGAAGGTGCTGCTGAGCGCAGCTGGGGAGTTGGCCTTGGGGCAGAAGTCCGCAGGCGGCGGCGCATCCTTAACGCCAGGCTGGAAGGGCTCGGCCAGCGGGCTGTAGTCCACTTGCAGGTACGCGCTGCCGCCCGAGAAGATGGACGTAGCGTAGTGCACTGGGGCTCCTGCCTCGCCTTGGGCGCCGGGGGCTGCGAAGGGCGCCTCGGGACTCAGCAGGCTGTACTCTGCCGAGGCGAACGCGATCGGCGCCAGCTCGCACGGCGCCAGCTGTTGCTGCTGTTGCGCCGGGCGCGCAGAGAAGTCAGGCAGGCTCCCCGCCGCTGGAGCCGCGTAGGCGCTTTTCCCGCCTGCTGCCAGGGGACAGGGCGGCCGCAAAGCCACGCCGCCGGGCTCTGTGCTGCCAAACTTGCCCCCCAAGCTCGGACCATCTCCGCCCCGCGCCAGGTACTCCAAGAAAGAGTTCATGGCGCGCCCCTGAGGGAGAAACAAGCAGCTGAGGAGGAGGCGGCGCCTTCGCTCTCTATACCTGCTCCTCGTCTCTCAACCATTGTAAAAGCCGCCGCGAGGTAAATATTGTCCTAATATAGAGCCAGAGGAGCTGGCACGTGCTTGCCCGCTGGCCAATGGGAGCCTGGCGTTAGGCGAGTCCTTGGCGCGCGACCTGGGCTGCCTGCAGCTGTCCGGGCTCGGGCATCCTCATCTCCAACTTTGTCAACCGGGAAGATCACGAAAGCGGGGGCGGTGCCTAGTCATACCTGCCGAGTCATGCCTAATCCTCGGAGGAGGGTAAGGATGAAGGGAGGGAGACCCGAGCAAAAGAGGTAAGTCTGGGGTCCGGGGCAGTTGACTTCGGTGATCCTGCGGGGGGGGGGGGTCTGATCATCGTTGGTATTGTGTGCAAGTGTCTTTACGGGATCGGTGCTGCTCAGGGACGGACATCGGACATCAGAGAACACCCAGTACGGCGTTGGGGGGTGAGAGACCAGAGCCCTCGTCCACTTCCTTAATGACTCCCCTCGAATGGATAGAAGAGGGGCAGCAGCATCAGGGCTCTAAGGAAGAACGAGGGACCCCAGCCTGGCAGTATATCTGGGGACCAGTCTGGTCCTGTGTCCAGCAGCGTGCTAAATTTAGACCGTGGCCCGGCGGGGAGACCCAGGCTGCTGTAGTATTTATTCCTGTCAAGGAGTTCCGCAGCAGGCATAGGACTTCAGCCGCGCCAACTTTAGTATAATTTCTTAATAAACTTTGTGGGTTGGGTAAGCTGTGAGGTGAAGGAAGATCTGTGCCAGCAGCAGGCAACCCAATGAGGAGCCATTGCAAGAACCAACCCTACCCTCACTAGGAAGTCAGTGCCATATAGAATTGAATATCATCATGTATTTTCCTGGAACGTTTTCCAGGGGCGGGGCAGAGTTGCCCGAAGTGCCAACTCTCTGCACTGATATATATAAAGCAATGTGAGACTACACTCTTATACGGAGTTCATTGTTAGGCGCACCTAGCTGTGCATAGAGGATCGGGCTGTGTAAGGTGCTGGGGTGGAAATAATCTCAGGTTTTTTGTTCCTCCTTAATGAGAAAGTTTCTGATTTCCAACCCTTGTTACTCGATGATGAGGGGCAGTGGTTGAGTACAACCTCCTGCCTTGGTTCCGAAAGAGCTGATAAGAAATATCAGCTTGCTGTTGGTCACGACGATCACTCGGGAGCAACTCCTCCCCCTCCGCACCCTTTATGGACATGCCTCCCAGTGAACTCAATGGAACTTATTTCCACACGTGGCGTGGGACTGGGCAGAGAGAGTTCGCCAACAACAACCCCTCCCAAATTCTGCTTTGCTCCGTAGCCTTCCAGACCTTTGTTTGGTGCTTTCCTTCCTCCCATTTCTCAACTTTAATGCTCTCGAAAAGAAGAGCGACTTCTTTCCCTCTTCACCTCCCGAAGACCTCTGGATGATACCCCTCCTGCTTGTTTTTTGTGACGGGGCTAGTAAGTTTTGCGCTCTCTCATGGAAAACGTGGCAGGTATTTCCGCTGCCTCAGTAGTTAAACGATGCTGAGCACAAGTTGGTCAAAGAAAAAGAAAAAACACTCTTATGCTACTGTACAATCCTATCCACACTTACCTGAAAGTAAGTCCCATTGAATTCAGTGGGGCTTACTTCTGAGTAGACATGCATAGGTTTGTGCTGTTAAGCAAGCTTCTTTCGCTGCATTGAGTGCCGCCCCCGATCCTTACTTCTTGATGATGGGGAAGGAAGCCCTATGGGTTTCAATGGAACTTACTCCCAAGAAAGGCCGGAGAGGGTGGGTCGCTCGCTGCTGCCCTTTCGAAGCACTTCATCTCTTCACCTCAGCTTTCTAAAGACTCGGGGCTGGGGCGAAAAGCCTCCGGAAGCCAATGCAGATCGGGATGGTTTCCACAATGCCTACGAACGGAGAAACTATTAATGGTCCTCGCTCCGCCAGCCGGTAAGTGCTCTGTGGATCCTTGCAAGCGAATCCGAGGCCTCCCGCTGTTAATGGGCTTCCTTGTTTCCCTTGGTAATAAGAACAGCCTTGTTGCTTAATGACTGCTTTCAGTTGGCGTAACACAAAGAGGCGAAGCGGGCAGGTTCACAAGTGTGGTACAATTTCTTTGCTGAGTGAACTCTCCAATGGTTTCAGTACATCTCCTTTTTTGGGGGGGACGACGACTTTATTTTATTTTATTTATTTATTTTTCACGTTTTTATACCGCCCTTCCTCCAAGGAGCTCAGAGTGGTGTACATATTTCCTCCCCTCCTTTTGTCCTCACAACAACCCTGTGAGGTAGGTGGGGCTGAGAGATAGTGACTGGCCCAAGATCACCCAGGAAGCTTCATGGCTGAGCGGGGAATTGAACCTGGATCTTCCAGGTCTAAGTCCGACTTCTTGCTGCCACCCTCTCCAAGGAACCCCCAATTTGATCATCCTGATTAGTTGGTTTTCTAAACAACAATGGAACATCTCAATGAACTCGTCTTTGCTTGACTGCTACATGTTTAAGGTCTGTTCAAATCTGTTGCAACTTATGGTTAATTTTAGAAAGGGAGAGATTCAGAAATGCCTTGAAGAAGCACTCTCTTGCCACTTCACATGTGCTAAGCTGAGCTCTGGCATGACAAAAGTCCATTGTTGGGCTTTAGTGAATTCGGTTTAACTAATAGCATAATCTCTTCCATGTTTACTCAGAAGTAAGCCTCATTGTATTTAAATAGGGCTTACAGCCCAATCCTACCCAGCTCCTCCACTGGTGCAGCCAGTGGGGGAGGGCAAATCCCCTATCCCAAAACCTCCCGTTGTGCTCTCCCCCACTGGCTGTGCCAGTGGAGGAGCTGGGTAGGATTGCACTGTTACTCCCAGGTAGATGTACATAGGATTGCAGCCTAAGGCTACCATCCTATAAACACTTATGAAACTCCAGCGGGATTTTCATCTGATCAGGATCAGGCTGTCAGTCTGCATCAAACCCATAGTGGAGTTAAGCTTTAGGCACAGAATGATAACTTGTTCTTATACATACATTTTATTTATGGATGTGGCTGCAGTGTAAAGTACACAAATTATGCTACAACATATGTATACCAATGGGATTACTTAAGAGGAAGCAACAGGAGACAAATCAGAGGCTGCAATCCTATGCACACTTACCTGGGAGTAGGCCCCATTTAACTTAATGGGGCTTACTTCTGAATAGACATGCATAGTCCTGTGCTGTTAGGGTGCATTTTAAACTTACTCAGAAGTAAATCACAACCTTTCTTACTAACATAATTAGTATTTATATCATGCTTTAGTGTATCAAAGCACAGTAACTGTGCTGTAATCCTGGTCCTTAATAAACTACTAAAATCTGCAGGTGTGAGATTGAACCAAACTGGCTTGCCTAAGGTGTGTGTTTGTGACAGAAGTGAGATTTGTACCAGTGTGGTGAAGTGGAGAGGCTTGAACTTATATCAGCAATACCTGGATTCAAATCCCTGTTCAGTCATGAAGCTTGCTGGGTAACTTGGGTTAGCCACAGTGTTTCCTAAACTTTTTCGACCTGCGGCTCCCTTGACCATTGGCGACCATTGGCCATGGCTCCTCATTACATTATGTTGATGCCTTCCAATTGGCATTGCACTGTTTTCCAAGAGGATTCCATGGCACTCCGTGGTTCCCCTGGCTGGTTTCTGTGGCTCCCTTGGAAGCCGCGCCTCCCAGTTTGGGAACCACTGCACTATCCTAATAGGTTTCACAGTGTGTTGTGAGGATAAAATACCATGTACACTATTCTGGGCTTCCTGAAGGAAGGGTATGGTGAAAATAATATAATGAACAGTAGAGTCTTCTTGAATTGTAGCTCGGTCACTATGAAGTGAACCCCACTGAGCTCAGTTGGAATTTATTTTGAGTAACCATACTTAGGAACAGCCTATTAAGTCAATATGACATTTCAGGCTATTGAGCCAACATTTTTGAACAAGACTGTAGGTGCAACCACTTACTCCCAAGTATTCCCATTAGGCCCAGTGAATCAAGAGGTTTGAGGACTGTGGTCCAAAGTTTCACTGTACTCTTCTGTCATTTCAGACAGTGCTGTCATTCTGGTGCCCAGGGCTTTGTTTTTCAACGAGCTGGATTCTGACTGTCATGCAAGTAAAAGAAACCAAAGGCCACAAGATAGAGAGCATTTAGAGAGAGAAATTGCTTGTGGCATGTAATGGAAAGAGCGAGAGCCCCCAAGGACCTTTCCCTTTTTACTGAAGTGCAGTCTCCACAATACAGGGGAAAGCAAGGTGGGTGAAAATGTAGACAAAGCTACAAAATAGGTCAGGTTAAGAGGTTATCTCTTTTACATAAGAACATAAGAATATAAGAAGAGCCCTGCTGGATCAGGCCAAAAGCCCATCTAGTCCAGCTTCCTGTGTCACACAGTGGCCCCACCAGATGCCTCGGGGAGCACACAACACAACAAGATACCTGTGTCCAGTCGCCACTCCCTTGCACCTGGCACAGAGAAAACCCACTTCTAAAACCAGGAGGTTGCTTATGGCTTGTAACCTGTGATGGTCTTTTCCTCCATGAATCTGTCCAAACCCCTTTTAAAGGCATCTAGGCCAGATGCCATCACCACATCCTGTGGCAAGGAGTTCCACAGATGAATTACACGCTGGGTAAAGAAATATTTTCTTTTGTCTGTTCTAACTCTCCCTCCACTCAATTTTAGTGCATGTCCCCTGGTTCTGGTGTTGTGCGAGAGGGAGAAGAATTTCCCTCTATCCACTCTCTCCATCCCATGCATAATTTTATAAGTCTCAATCATGTCCCCCCTCAGGTGCCTTTTTTCTAGGCTGAAAAGCCCCAGACGCTGTAGCCTTTCCTCATAAGGGAGGTGCTCCAGCCCACGAATCATTCTGGTCGCTCTTTTCTGCACCTTTTCCAATTCAACTATATCCTTTTTGAGGTGTGGTGACCAGAACTTTTACTGGAGCACGTGGTTTAAGACCTGTGCACAAGTCCAAAATAATATGGTATACCAAAATTCCTATCACTCCATTTATGCATATTTGATTCAAATGGCCCTTTCAGGTAGGTGTGCATGTAATTACATTGTCTTAAAGCTTGCTTCTGCATGTGTTTGCTTAGAAGTAACCCCAGCATGTTCAGTGGGGTTTACTTCCAAGTAAGTAAAAATATGATTTCAGCCCAAGAATTGCAGTTCTATGAATGCTTTGTTGTTGTTCAGTCGTTAAGTCATGTCCGACCCTTTGTGACCCCGTGAACCATATCACGCCAGGCCTTTCTGTCCTCCACTGCCTCCCGGAGTTTGCTCAAATTCATGTTCTTTGCACCAGTGAAGGATAACCATCTCATCCTCTGCCTTCCCCTTCTCCTTTTGCCTTCAATCTTTCCCAGCATCAGAATCTTACTTGGAAGTAAATACCATAGAACTCTTCGGGATGAAATAAACATGTACAGTATTAGATTGTGCTGTAAGACTATGATCACCATCAAGTGAATTTGACATAGTTTGATTTGGTCCTTCAGATTTAACTGGCTTAACAAGTTGGTCCAAGAGGAAAAAAAACTAAAAGAGAGGTTTTTTAATTCATTGTGGCATGCTATTGTAGTGCTGGACTGAGATCCTGACTTCAAATTCCCACTTGGGTCATAAAGTTAACTGGGTGACCTTGGGCCAGTATCTCTGAATCTAACCTATCTCACAGGATTGTTGTGAGGATAAAATGTGCTAATCATCCCATCCATATATGCCCCCTTGAACTCTTTGGGGGAAGAGTGGAATACATGTATAAATATGAGAAATAAATACATGAAAAATAAACAGGGTGCTTCCGTCTACAATATTTTTAAGCTCCTCATTTTTTTTACCTACTTGAAAATAAACCCCAAACACGGTTTTGATTGCTACCAGAGATTAACTTCTAGAAAAAGAGATACCCAGGCTGGGCAGCCCAATCCTGTGCAAGTTGCAGCGGCCGGCCTAAATGGCCAGCCGCTGCATCCTGCGCAGGATGTGGTCCTCACCGGCGCAGCTGGAGCTCACCTCTGTAAGTCCCAGAGGCCCCAATGGGAGCTGGCGCACAACTGGAGAGGCTGTGTAAGGCCAGCCTGGGAAGGGGACAGGAATCCCTGCCCCCTCCCAGGTAAGGCTGGCCAATGGCCCCCTCCCCGCCACCCTGGCCCTCCCCACACCCTCCTGCCACCCAGTGCAGGGATTACCTGGGTCAGGCAGCACAGTGTCCAGGGGATGGTGTGGAGTGAGTGGCACCGGCTTCCACACCGGCGCTGCTTACTACAGAGGTGCAACCGGCACCACATACTCCTTAGGCCAGTGGAGCGCTCACTCCACTTGCCTATTGCTGTGCAGGGTTGCGCCGTCAGTCTGTTTGGAACTATCAGCCTTTCATCTAGACGCTCTTCTCCTTAATCTGTGATGTGTATGAATGGTTTGTAGTTACTTATTAGTTGAGAAACATGAATTTGGCACTTGCTCGGAAGCACTTTCATCATATGGGAAATCCAATCTGCACTTATGCTATTCTCTTCTGGGGCTGAGTCCTAGCACCAAAAAAAAGTTCCAACTCCTAAAAAAACACTGTTTCAAACTATGTCTCACAAGCAGCTTTTCCCTCACTTTCACTCTTTCTGTTAAAGATGAAGCTTTTTATAAATGAATGCTAGAAGACTATATAAAGCAGTTGAGTGGGTTTAGTAATAAAGAGGAAGTCTGGCACCCTATTAGTACTACTTTCTGTGGCTGAAAGATGTCCTGACCTAAGTGAATGCTGGTCACATTACTATTCCCATGTTACCTGTAGAGATGGGGGAATAGTAATGTGACCCAGTGGCGTAGCTAGCCACCGTAGTACAGTGTCCAGTTCAATATGTCACCCCCAGAAGTGATGTGGGCATGACATCACTTCTTGGTGTGATGTCATACCCCATGGTTGTTTTAAAAAATGGAAAGAGGCGGCAAAAGTCCCGCCCCCTGTCGCCTCCACCTCCTGCAGTCTCCAGAGGAAAAAAACGGCAAAAAATGCTGCTTCTTTCCTCTGGAGACTGCAGAAGGAGGAGGAGGCAAAAACGGTCAGTGGCTGCCCACTGCCCCCCCGGTCACCTCCACCGCACCCCCAGTCACCCCCCCAGTCCCAGCCCCTCTCCTGGTCACCCTCCAATCTAGCGCCAAACAGCTGATAGGCACTGGGGTTTAAATTCCCAGTACTGAATAGCTGATTGGAGCTGGGTATTTAAACCCCAGTGATCAACTGTTTGGCGCTAGATTAGGGCTTTCTTGTATAGTGCTAGAGTAGAGGGGGGCAGCTTGAGTTTCTGTCTCCGCCCTGGCTTGGCACCCCCAGGGTTTCTGTCACACACACCCGTTTGGCAGTGGAGTGTGCCAAGCCAGAGGGATGTGACCGAAACTCCAGCCGCCGCCCCTAGTGCTCTACAGCAAAGCGCTAATCTCGCGCCCAACAGCTGATCGGCACTGGGGTTTTAAACAGCCTTTTTGTTGCCCTGGGGCAGCCTGCCACCCTGGGGCAGTCTGCCCCTTACTACACCACTTATGTGACCAGCATTCACTTAGGACGTCTTCAGGCCACAGAATCTGATATGCCTCAACCACACTAGAAGTGATTCAGGGTAGAATTTAGCATTGCTATGTAGTAGGTATTAAAAATGGATGCAGTTTGCTCATGAATTTTTGCATAAGATGTTTTTCATTAGACAAGTAGCATTCCAGAACAGTCTTTGTCAAACAGTTAGGGGATTGAAGAATATGTTGTTCTAAAATTGTTTGATATGTTTGTAATGAATACTGTATAATTTGGTTTAGAACTGGATATATCTCACTAGTGGCATGTTTGTGTCTGAAGTTTTTTTTTTTAATTAAGAGTACAGGGGGTATAATCTTGCACAAGTTGGGTAACAGCTAACTTTTTCTTTGTTTTTTATATGCAGAAAGCTTGTATACTTCAGTGCTGGAGAGATGAAACGCGGATGAGACCTAAATTTATAAAGAAACAGCTGGGAAAAATACACAAATGGCTCCAAAAATGGAGGACACTTTAGGATTTTCTTTCCAGTGGTAAAGCAAGGCCTCAGTTTCAAAAAGTGATGACAATATAATTTTAAAATAAAAAGGAACTTTAAAAAAAATCAACAATGGCCTTGAGAAAGGGGAAGCAAATGCATGCATCCTTTGTAACAAGTGATATCACAGGGCATCACCAACATGGAAGTAGAGAAGCACTCGATGGAGTACAAATGAAGCTATTCCTCCAAACAACCCAGAAATACAATTTAAAAGGTGTGGAAATGTAATTTCCCCAAATTTTGGCACTAGCCATAACAACAACAAGATTTTTTGTTTTTATTATTTTTTAATATAGGGAGACATTCAAAACTGTAATTCCAGACTTGCTGCCTGCCGATAAGCTCATATTTGGAGCAACCAATTGAAGTTAGGTTAGTTTTTAGGTCAGTCTGAAGCACACCAGTTCTCCTGTTACAACTCTTTAGAGAAAAATCACGGTGGTTTTCTTTTGTTTTAGAGGCTGATGACCAACCATTACTTTCAGTGATGTGGCACAATGTTAGACATCTACGATTTGACTCTAGTTTTATTTAAAATACTTGCATCTTCTCTTTCCGGTTAATAAGCATTCAAGACGATTCGCATGCATTCATCAAAATCCAGAACTGTACCTAGAAAGCAAATAAACGGAATTTAAACCCTATAACCATCTCCTACATATAAAAAGGAAAAGGATATTTAGCAGCCACGGCACTTCATATACTTCAGTCCTAAGCGTAACTACTTGGAAATGTCCTATTAAGCTGAAGTGGAACATTCAAAGTACATTTGTTTACGATTGGGACAGAAGCAATGGTGGTATAACTCCGATGGGATAAAGTACGTTAAATCTAAATGCTTTGGGTTTAACTTTTACTTGATCTATCTTCATAGCCTACCTGTGGCAGAAGAAAGTTTTGGGATCATTAACAAACAAAAAATGAGTAAAATGGCACTATCATAAATCTCTCTAGCTCTGGTGTGCAAAATTTTGGAAGAGGCATACAAACACAACAGAAGCTACAACATGAAATAAAATGAGCTACAACAATGTATAACATAACAAAGAGCCTTGTGACACCTTAGAGACTAACAGAGGTATTATGGTGTTAGCTTTCAGGGGCTAGAGCCCACTTCATCAAGTGCATGAAATATTATCTTCCGTTAGTGCATAGCGATAGAGATCCACATCCATAGATGGGTACCACTTGGAGAAAATGTAAACAGTGAGACCAAAAGGCCATGAAATGCAAGATTTATAGTGGGTCTGTGACATTTCTATGCACTACTCAGGTGTATACAAGATAAGAACAGTAACCATTCACATTAGTAGGAAATGGTGATAACAGAATCTTCTTAGCTTCACAGATCCAATACCTATGGTGGAGGGGAAATCCATGGTCTTAATTAAGACCTAATAAATAGAATCAAGTAGGCTGAACTTTTTAATTCAGTAATTTTATGCTAGATTATCCCTTTGAGTGTTGTTGTTGAGTAGTGACTTTAATGTCAGCAGCAGAGTGACCTGGGATATTAAAATGTTTTTCCAACTGGGATGTTACTTGTAAGGTAAACAATAAAAATAGTTTATTGGTAAACAATAGTTCTCCCGTTTCTTTCTGACACCCTGTTAAACTTTCCAATATCATTTTTACACATGTCACAGCGCAATCCTGTGTCACCTTGCAGATGTGTAACAGCAGATGCACCGGTGTAAGTGCAATTACACTGGCATAAGTTACACCGGTGCATCTACTGTTACACCGGTGCAAGGTTACACAGGATTGCGCTGTCAGCTCAATAGAATCTTGCGTGACATCTTTCCTGGTGCTAGGGGACCACTAGTAAGAATACTTGCTTAGATTCTACGTAACATGGTTCCCTTTTTATTATGGTGGCTTCATGAAGCCATTACTTTGAAGAGATGGAGGCAGTGCACTGTAGCTCAGTGATAGGATACATGCTTTGCTCATAGAAAGTCCCAGGTTCAGTCCCTGGTATCTACTGGTGGGACTGGGAAAGAACCACTGCCTGAAATGCCAGGATGGTGTAGTGGTTTGGGAGTCGGACTTAGACCTGGAAGATCCAGGTTCAAATCCCCGCTCAGCCACGAAGCTTCCTGGGTGACCTTGGGCCAGTCACTATCTCTCAGCCCCACCTACCTCACAGGGATGTTGTGAGGACAAAAAGGAGGGGAGGAAATATGTACACCACTCTGAGCTCCTTGGAGGAAGGGCAGTATAAAAATGTGAAAAATAAATAAATAAATAAATGCTGGAGAGCCACTGCCGACTGATAGATGAATTGAATACTGAGAGAGATGGAACAATGGTCTGACCCAGAAGGAGGAGGCTTCTGTATTCAGAAGAGTGCAAGCATAGGTACACTTAACTTTCCAGGGTTGTTGTATGAACATATTTGGGAGCTGTTTTTGAACACAGAAGAACAACCTTTCTTATTGCTATGTGAACACTTCGAGAATTTTCAACAAAAGTTCTTTATCACACACCAGTTATAAATATTTGTATCAGTTTATCTACTTACAATGCTGCTGTTGCTATATCATTTTTGGCAAGCTTATGTGGTGGCAACAGTTGGCGGACCCTATTTAAAAAAAGGGATTAACAGCGCAATCCTGTGTAAGGATCTGGCCGGCAGCCCAAGGCCGCCCGCCGGATCTTGAGCATAAGAACATAAGAAGAGCCCTGCTGGATCAGACCAAAGGCCCATCTAAGTCCAGCTTCCTGTATCACACAATGGCCCCACCAGATGCCTCAGGGAGCACAAGACAACAAGATACTCCCTTGCACCTGGCATAAAGAAAACCTACTCCTACAACCAGGAGGTTGCTTTTCCCCATCATGGCTTGTAAGCTGTGATGGACTTTTCCTCCATAAATCTGTTCAATCCCCTTTTAAAGGCATCCAGGCCAGGTGCCATCACCACCTCCTGTGGCAAGGAGTTCCACAAACCAATTACACGCTGGGTAAAGAAATATTTTCTTTTGTCTGTTTTAATCCTCCCTCCACTCAATTTGAGTGGATGTCCCCTAGTTCTAGTGTTATGTGAGAGGGAAAAGAACTTTTCTCTATCCACTCTCTCCATCCCATGCATAATTTTATACGTCTCAATCATGTCCCCCCTGAACCGCCTTTTTTCTAGACTGAAGAGCCCTAAACGCTGTAGCCTTTCCTCATAAGGGAGATGCCCCAGCCCACTAATCATTTTGGTCGCTCTCTTCTGCACCTTTTCCAGTTCCACTATATCCTTTTTGAGATGCGGCGACCAGAACTGGACACAATACTGGACACAATACACACCGGGCTGGAGGTCTACTCGGGGAAGGGGACGCTCGTCCCCCCTACCCCGGGTGTAAATTCAGGCCGGCCCGACCGGCCTCCTTGGATTCCTGCCAGCTAAATAGCTGGCAGAAGTAGAGGAGGCCGTGTAACGGCCTAGCCAGACTGGCGGGGACGGGAATATGGCTGAGGTACACAGCAATAGTAAGGCCACATCTGGAGTATTGTGTCCAGTTCCGGTTGTCACATCTCAAAAAAGTTACAGTGGAATGGGAAAAGGTACAGAAGAGATTGACCTGATGAGCTGGCTGGGGCACCTCCCTTACAAAGAAAGGCTACAATGTTTGGGGCTTTCAGTCTAGAAAGATGGCATCTGAGGGGAGACATGACTGAGACATAAAATTATGCATGGGATGGATAGATGAAAGATTTTTTCCCTCTTGCACAACACCAAAACCAGGAAACATCTCCTAAAATTGACTGGTGGGAGAGTTAGAACCGACAAAAGGAAATATTTATTTACCCAGTGCGTAATTATCTGTGGAACTCCTTGCCACAAGGCATTGTGATGGCACCTGGCCTAGATGTCTTTAAAAGGAGATTGGACACACTTATGGAGGAAACGTCCATCAAAAGTTACAAGTTTTGATGACTTTATGCAACCTTTAGGTTTTAGATGTAGCCTATTTCTGAATGTCAGGTGCAAGGGAGTGGCAACAGGATACAAGTATCTTGTTGGCTTGAGTGCTCCCAGAGGCATCTGGTTGGCCACTATGAGATACAGGAAGCTGATCTAGATGGCCTGATCCAGCAGGGCTCTTCTTATGTTCTTAATATGAAAGGCAATAGACTTTATGGTAAAGTTTTTGATGGGGAAGTGGACAAAAAATTCCACCTTATGGAGAGTCTAATTCATGGAGGTTTTAAAGAATCTGTGTACATTCTCTTTGCTCAGATCCTGTAATTTTGAAAACAGAAGATGTGAAAAATCTGCCTGAATTGTGCCTTCTGGTTCAGTGTTCTGAAATCAGGCATTGAAAATCCGGGGAGGGGGGGGGGAGTCAGAGAGGGAAAGAGAAAAGAAAATTCATACTTGAAATGAGAACAGTTAACTTTCTATATACAATTAAATAAAATGCTACTTCATGGACAGTGTGCACGATGAATCTGTATAAGAGAGGAGGATAGTATTTGGAAGAAAACATAAGTGTTGGTAGAACTCAGAGTGACCAAGTCCTTGGGTTTCAATGGACCTGGAAATATGAACAGAAACAGTCCAAAGCATGTAAAAAGATGATACGGGAGGCCAAGCAAGACTTTGAGGAACGTATGGCAGGCAATATAAAAGGGAATAATAAAAGCTTCTTCAAATATGTTAGAAGCAGGAAACCTGCCAGGGAAACGGTGGGTCCGCTGGATGGTGAGGGAGAGAAAGGGGTGATAAAAGGGGACTTGGAGACTGCAGAGAAATTAAATGAGTTCTTTGCATCTGTCTTCACGGCAGAAGACCTCGGGCAAATACCACTGCCGGAACGGTCTCCCCTGACTAAAGAATTAAGTCAAATAGAGGTTAAAAGAGAAGATGTCTCAGACTTAATTGACAAAATAAAGATCAATAAATCACCAGGCCCAGATGGCATCCACCCAAGAGTTCTGAAGGAACTCAAGAATGAAGTTGCTGACCTCTTGACCAAAATATGCAACTTGTCCCTTAAAACGGCCAATGTGCCAGAGGATTGGAGGATAGCTAATGTCACACCAATCTTTAAAAAAGGAAGGAGGGGGGACCCGGGAAACTACAGGCCGGTCAGCCTAACATCTGTTCCAGGGAAGATGGTGGAAAGTCTCATTAAGGATAAAATCTTAAAATACATAGAAGAACAAGCTCTGCTGAGGGAGAGTCAGCATGGCTTCTGCAAGGGGAAGTCTTGCCTCACAAACCTGTTAGAATTTTTTGAAAAGGTCAACAGGCATGTGGATGCGAGCGAACCCGTGGATATTATATATCTGGATTTTCAGAAGGCGTTTGACACGGTCCCTCATGAAAGGCTCCTGAAAAAACTCCACAGTCAGGGAATAAGAGGGCAGGTCCTCTTGTGGATTAGGAACTGGTTGAAAACCAGGAAACAGCGAGTGGGAGTCAATGGGCAATTTTCACAATGGCGAGAGGTGAAAAGCGGTGTGCCCCAAGGATCGGTCTTGGGACCGGTGCTTTTCAACTTATTCATAAATGACCTGGAGTTGGGGATAGGCAGTGAGGTGGCCAAGTTTGCGGATGACACTAAACTTTTCCGGGTGGTAAAGACCAGCAGGGATTGTGAAGAGCTCCAGAAGGATCTCTCCAAACTGGGAGAATGGGCAGCAAAATGGCAGATGCGCTTCAATGTAAGTAAGTGCAAAGTGATGCACATTGGGGCAAGAAACCAAAATTTCACATATACGCTGATGGGTTCTGAGTTGTCTGTGACGGATCAAGAGAGAGATCTTGGGGTCCTGGTGGACAGGTCGATGAAAGTGTCGACCCAGTGTGCGGCGGCTGTGAAGAAGGCCAATTCCATGCTCGGGATCATTAAAAAGGGGATTGAGAATAAAACGGCCAATATCATTATGCCTTTGTACAAATCGATGGTAAGGCCACATCTGGAGTATTGTGTCCAGTTCTGGTCACCATACCTCAAAAAGGATATAATTGAATTGGAAAAGGTGCAGAAAAGAGCGACCAGAATGATTCGTGGGCTGGAGCATCTCCCTTACGAGGAAAGGCTACAGCGTCTGGGGCTTTTCAGCCTAGAAAAAAGGCGCCTGAGGGGGGACATGATTGAGACTTATAAAATTATGCATGGGATGGAGAGAGTGGATAGAGGGAAATTCTTTTCCCTCTCGCACAACACCAGAACCAGGGGACACACACTAAAATTGAGTGGAGGGAGAGTTAGAACAGACAAAAGAAAATATTTCTTTACCCAGCGTGTGATTCATCTGTGGAACTCCTTGCCACAGGATGTGGTGATGGCACCTGGCCTAGATGCCTTTAAAAGGGGTTTGGACAAACTCATGGAGGAAAAGACCATCACAGGTTACAAGCCATAAGCAACCTCCTGGTTTTTAGAAGTGGGTTTTCTCTGTGCCAGGTGCAAGGGAGTGGCGACTGGACACAGGTATCTTGTTGTCTCGTGTGCTCCCTGAGGCATCTGGTGGGGCCACTGTGTGACACAGGAAGCTGGACTAGATGGGCTTTTGGCCTGATCCAGCAGGGCTCTTCTTATGTTCTTATGTTCTTAAAGCATACATTTCTTTACAATCATGTACTCTAGTCTAGACAAAGTGACGACATAGAAATGGTCTGAAAATGGGAAGACCTTGGTCAGGAGGCAAGAAATCCTCTGGAAGGATGAAAGTTGTATTTTTTTGGGAAAGGAGGGGAAGTGAGAGAGCTGGCTAGCGCTCCCAGTGTGTGAACCTGGCTGTTGCAACTAATGTTGTGTTTGCACCGGCTTCGCTTCTCCTCCTTTCAGACTGCAAAGAGCAGCTGGACTGTCTCCTCCTCTCTGTTAGTCTGGTGGGGGCAGCAGGCCAGAGATGGGTCCCTGGAACTAGGTAGCCAAAATGTCCATAGCTTCCAAAAAATGCAGAAGACGATGAGCACTAAGGCCTTTGCACTGGTAATCTGGGTAGTTTTTTAAAAGTCTCTCTGTTTCGGAGGATGCTCCTAACCGCAGCAATAAAGGACTAAGCATATTTTTCGTCTCTCTTCTCACAGCATGTGACTCCTCCAGACCTTTTACTCACTGCGTGGTTTGAGAGGTAAAGTTGTTGTTTGCACCCCAGGGGTATAAGTGATTTCAGCTCGTTTGCCACAGGCCACGTTGTGCCTTGGCCACTGGAAGCAAAGAAAAAGCTCCCCAAAATGGGAAGGCGCCAAAAGAGCTCACAGATGGTAAAACACACAGTACTGGTTCAAAGGTAGATCTTTACTTTGCTAGCAAAGGACACACTTGACCGCCCAAGCTGTGTAAAGTACTGGTACATAGGAAGTACAAAGACTTTTATACATTTAAAGTTACATTTGAAACCATGGAGTGTATTTGTTCAAGAAATGCATAAGAAAGGGGAACCAATGTGCAAGAGGATCCAAGAAAGTACAAGTTAAAACAACCAATGAGAATCTGGATTCAAACTTCCCACCAATGAAAATTTACAACACTTGTAAGAAGTTAACCAATAAAAGAAGGATTTTATTATTACGCCAATAAGGTTTGTGATGCTTTTTGTTCTGGGGATCCAATGGGATGTTAGCCTCTAAGTGTATTCCAGGTAATTGGATTATTTTCCCCAGACTGTTTATCTGAAGTAGAATGGGGATCTTCCTGTGTTTTTGTGAATTGGGGACACCTTTGATGCCTGCTTTCCCAAAAGCGGTGATTCAAGCATACAACACATATCTGATTGATACAAAGGTGCCAGCCGGAGTTTTGGGTTACAGTAGCCAGATACTTAGAAGCAACGATCCAAGAGTGAAGACTTGGTGGAGGTGGCAAAAGAGGATACACAAAGAGAAGTTTTAATCGCGGAAATTGTTGACAAGGTTGCAAGATAGGCAAGGAAAATATGCATACGTTAGCCTTGCAGGAGATCTGACAGTGGGAGATGATTCCGAACTGTCTGGTATTGCCTTTTCCTGCCTCCCAGGAGACACCAGGGTAGGTAATGTCTAATCCCTGAGAGGCAGCACAGGATGATATTATAAGTAGTATTAAAAAGTTATATTTATCATAGCTGTCTCTTGCCCATATCCCTCCCTGGCCAAGCTCTTGCTCTAAAGAATTTCACTCTCACTTCTTTCCCCTCTTGAACCGGATATGAGGAGATTCTAACTTCCTCTGTTCCTTACATCAAGTGGGGGGGGGGCTTTCACCCCGCTTCCTGTCGCTGAGCAAGATCTCTGGCCCTCTAGGAGTGACTCTCTGCCAAGTTGTTTATGCCATGCCCTGGCAGGAGGATCGTGTCCCTCCTGTGGGTGGACACTTTCAAGGCAAGACCCCGGTGATCCCTAGAAGGAATCCAGTAATATAACTTTAAAACAATAGCCAGACAACTCAAAGATACCCCCCCCCAAAAAAAAATACCAGTACTACAAAGGGCTGACACGCGTCTGCAATTAAACCGTGCTGTGCCACTGAGGCTTGGGTTTTAAAGTAGCAATCTTTGTAGGCATATATCTCGGCTATTTCTTGACGGATTTAGATGGGGTAAAAAAAAAAACCCAGTGTGGTCAGGGGGTGGTTCTTTGTGAAACAAAACCATGAGAGGGGGGTTTGGTGTGCTCCCAGTCCCAACAAAGTGGTCAGTGGTGGAGTGGAGAGTTACAGGACAGGAGTGAACGTTGAAGGCAGTCAGTCGAGTCTGGCAAACAATGCCTATTAACCAGCAGATATTTCCCTTCCCTCTCTCCCCCCCCCCCCCCTTCCACCTTTCGCCTCTTTTTGTAACCAGAAAGATCTAGTTGCACATTCTCTGCTGGCAGTCCAGAAGTCAAGCGGTTAGTCGGTGCATGCTAGACGGCCGCGCGTGAGTTTTTGTCTGGCCCTGGCTGTCCTTATTCTGGTCGAATCCCAGCTGGCCCCGAACTGCAGCGGAAGGAGGCGGGACCGCTGCCGAGTGAAAAGTGCACATACGGTGTGATTGATGAACTCTTAATAGAACCAATCCCCCGCTCGCCCTCCTGCCTCCCCCGGCGGCCCTGCTCCCAGCAAGGAGCACTCAGTCCCTTCCCGCTGCAAACTGCTTCCCTCAGTAATAATAAGGAGATTTGTTGCTTGTTCAGTGATTAACTTACCAGTTAGTTCTCTTGAAAGTAGCTTTTTGGACCCAGCTCGCTCAGGCCTGGCCACGATCTCGCGTCTTTTCACAGATATGCTGGAGTTGATGAATGTTCACCACACAGCCTGCTGCCACGTGGCCGCACAAAGACGTGCAGCCGACGAACTGGAATGGAGATCGCTCACTTTGGGCCATTGTTCCCACCCTGGGTTCAGCTCTCCTCCGCCAGATGCATCAGGAAGAGCTTGCCAAGAGCTTCCACTGGCAATGGCATTACTGTCAGTTGTAGCGGAATTTTTAAGCAGAGGATAGTTAATAATGGAGGACCAGGAAGACTGGTGAACAAGGAAAAAGTATGGGTTTATTGTTACGCAGCGCAGTGGACAGCCCCCAGGAGGGGAACTGACCCTTTGCTCCATGTGAGAACAGTTTTTATACATTTCCAAGCAGAATATCACATGGTTGCTGAGAATGTGCATAGTCACAGAGTCATACAGGAAAAAACAAGAGACTTTTGATTTACATTTTACAGAAAACAATGGGAACAATAATGGGCTGAGCTAGTCAGAGGACACTTGATGGTCCTTGATGGTCCTTGATGGTTCGATCCTTGAGTTCTGGGAGACTTAATTGAGTTAGCTCCGGGAGTCTCCCTGCACCCAGAGTCAGCCTAATGTGTATGCTCTCCTTGAAAGGAGGAAAGATTAAGTTTGCCAAATGTGAGGTTTTTCCTGTGACCTAGGGAGGCATATATGAACAGAAACTAGGAAAATATTTTTCTGCATCAGTCCCTTCTTTGTTACTGAGTATCTAAATTTCTCAGTAACATCAATTAAGCAATATTAATTCCTTGCCATTTCTAACATCCAGACATGTTAGCCATTGATTTTGGTGGGACTCATTGTAGGATCGCGAAATGCTGTGTAGCAATCCTGTTAGAATAAGCACTTAGCCTGCTAGGGTAAAACCTCAAAGCATAGTGAAAGCAAAACATCATTGCTACAAAGAGAAACAGCAACATCGCAAACATTTCTACTCAGTTGTGATCCAACAAACCCCTTCCCAAAGTCCATTTTCCCCATCTTTGGTGAGTTGGCTCTGGTTCCTTAGCCAGGGAGATAGTTGTTCTGCAACTTGTGGAATGGAAGACAAACATACAAGTTAACACAAGGGGCATGTTCTTCTTGTGTTAGACTGAGATTGCAGGCATGACATTGTCATAAAGTTTTCTTTTCAGTCCAACTGGCCAGAATGTATAAGCAAACTGAATGCAAACTCTTAGTTGCTCCACAATAGATTGTCATTTCAAAGAGTGCTGAAAATGTTTCATTGTCCAGAGTCTATGCAGAGTGAGGGTGTTCCAGAGCACGTGAAGATAGCAAAGCAACAAATGTCTTTAACGATAACTAGTGGCACTCTTCAAGCATAAACAAAGATAGCTCATAGAGTGAATAATTGTCAATAAATGTTCAGGCAAGGAGGGTAAAGCTTCCCCCATCAGTAGTTTGTTGGTGAACAGGGAGACAGGTGGAGGCATCTCTGGAAGGTAAGTCTGGGCAGCAGGTACGCAGAAACAAGTTGTGCAGGAGCCAGGGCTAGGGCATAACGGCCTTGTATCGTGAAACTGATGCAAGAGAGCCTAGTTAGTCTGTGTTGCTGCTGCTGCTGCTCGACACAGGTACCAGTGGTGCTCCAGGTTGGTAGATAGGGCCCAGTGTGACTGAAGTCTTGGGCCTGGTTGCACTGGTGCGGAGGTTGTCCTTGACCTTACAGATGGCTGATGTCCTTCGAAATCCAGCATCATCCTGGGACCAAGCTCCTTTTCCCTCCTCACAGGGCTGTTGTTGTGGTGCTTCTCCTGGCTTAATGTGAGGCACAGGTCTGATGAAGGAATGTGGTGGTTTTCCTTCCTGCAGTAAGATAGATTATCTCCAAAATGCAAAACACAACTGGTTATACACAATTATTTTTCAAATTACACTTAAAAGTTGAAGCAAAATCAATCTAGGACACAATATATGCTTGTTGGGGTCCTAGGGTAACCTGGGAATATAACAAGATAAAAACAAAGGAATCACAAAGAACATCTCACAGGGTCCTGAGTGCCGTCTGTGAACCTGGTTGTAGAGAAATGGCTCACAAACTTTAAAAGTATTTATATGAGAGAGAGTTGGCCACTCTTATAAAATGGTGTCAAGGTTGTACTGGCCCACCTCTGATCCAGTCCTGGGGGTTAAGTTGCAGTACCTTTTGTTGGCTCCTGTGGCTATAGAGAAAACAAAATATGAAAAGCAGACAAACAGGCCAGGTTCAACCAGTGGCAGGAGCCTAAGAAGTGCTCAGCAGAAGCAAAATCTCAGAGAGAGAGGGCCAACTTGACAATCAAGAAAATAAAAAGACAAAATATATACATCACTTAACAAACAATAGCATTAAAAACTTGGGGGTTTTGGGGTGTCCTTACGCTAGCTATGCCTCCTCGAAGGTACAATGATCTTGCGCAATTGTGTCTCCCAACCCCTAAACCTCAAGCTGTTCCCCAGCTCCGTGGGGGAGCGACTAACACTAGGACTGTCTAACTAAAGTGATAGTGAGGCTATTTTAAAACAGGGGAACCGAAGAAAAACGTGCTTCCGTGTCTGGGCACAGCAGGAGTCCCCTCATCAGATCCAGGAACAGGGTAAAGATGACTTAGGTGGTCTGCCTGGCAGGGTTGGCATTTTGAAAAGAACTCCATGTATGCTCAAGCTCTTCTGATGCCTTCTTCACTAAAACAAATTAGGCAAGAGGTGAGGTACAAATCAAAGGTTGCTGGGTACTTATTTCTCAGGCCACCAGGAGAGAAGAGAGGAAAAACCCCAAATGACAGGCCTTTCTTTTACAAAAGGCAAAGTGGCAGAGAGATAAAGAAATATGAACCCAGGGAGCAAGACTGAGAAATACAAACAGTAAAACAAAGACCAAGCTGTTGGACTGATGTGTCAAGCAAATGGGAAATGGTGGTGTCCCACTTCGCAGGGGCAGCGTTTGCAGATCTCACTGCGCACATCAGTTGTTTTTCCTTCCTGTGCTGAAACAAACAATGTTGACACCATAAAGGAAGAAATGAATAAAAACCCAGGCTAGGTATCTTAGCACTATAAAGGCAACATAGAACACAAAAAAAGTTTTGGGGGAAAGATAGACGGCAAGCCTTATTGAAACCTTATCGTGAGCCAAATAAGGGTTTTCCTGTGCAGGGGCTCACACACATGTAAGATAATTGCAGTGGTAGAAACAGGCTTTTTAATAACAATAGTGTGGAGACCAACTGAACTGCACTCTGCACGTGCTCAGGGGCAAGTGTAGACGTTACTTCCAATGATGCCATCTTCTTGGAGGACACACAATTCAAAGCAGCAGAGGCACCTGTGGTACTGAAAACTTTGTTTAACCAAATAAATTTGTTATGGTTATAGAGACTTTTTTTTTAATCAAAAATAGATTACTAATTATGGATTCTCAGGCATAAGGCAAACAAAAGTCATGATTTAACTGAATGCAAGGTGTTATAGAATACAGAGTGAATACATAGCAAGTCCAAGCAGTTAAATATATTTTTAAAAAAAACAACAACAAAATGTCAGGGTTTTAGTATCATGATGAATGAGCACTATTGCAGTCATATGCAAGGGCTGCAGCACTGGATGCTGAGTCTTCCTGCTTCACCCTTCTGCCTGCTAGATAGGAAGCAAATTGGAGAAAAGATTCCCTATTCATGTTGCAGCAGGATAGTCTGCTACTGCTCAGGGAGGCTCCATTGAATGTCCTGTAAAAACCTTCTAAGTTGGTTAGGGACATAACATAATTTTTTGAACATGAACAGAATTCCTAAAACAGAGTTAAACCTTGGAAAAAATAGAATTAGGCAACATCAAACTCAGAAATTTTGTTTAATTCATGCAACCTCTTAAATTACCTTTTTGTTTGTGAGGGCTGTTGTGCCCATGGGAAGAAAGCAAACATGATTAACATTTACCAATTTACTAACATTTACCAACATTTTCCAGTTAGACTCCAATTTATAAGGATTATTGCAATTTTTAAATATTTCTTTCATTTTGTTGATGTCAGGAGTGTACACACTCAAGCACTGAGTTTCAAGGCATAATCAATTACTGGTGGAGACAACAAAATACTTCCCCTTTATTTTCCAGGGGTACCCATACAGTAGTGGTTAATTTTGTATGATTTTTTTCCCAATTATTAGCATGGTCTGGTAGGAGAAGAGACATTTTTGGAAGCTAATTTTTCAGTAATCTCAGGAGAAAAGGGTCAGGTGATCAGGCTGATCCTTAATTCCCTTCTTTGGCCAAAACAAAGTAGGTAAAAACAAAAATACTTTTCCTCCTAAGACCTATGCAATTTTATAAGACAGACACATAATAACACAAAACATGAAAATGACACACAAGCATATAAACAAGTGTACAAATAAATAAATTTAGACACTTATCAGACAGGCACTTGGCCTTTCCTTTGTCCTCCTTTCTATGTTCTTTAACAGGAAAATCTTCCTTTTTGTCCAGGACTATTTTTTTTTTGTAGAAAATACATTTTCAGGATTATAGAAAACGCATGAAAAAAGGGGCGCTGAGGGGATAAATTGTTAGCCTGATTTAGCAGTTTTTTTTTCCTTTTTGGCTGGGACTCTGGACAGGTATCTGCTTCCTGTGCCAGGATTATTTTAACCTGGGCTTGTAAATTTTCATTTTTGGCACATTCCTTTTAATATAATTTCCAATATATGCCATTTGGCCTGGGCGTTTTAGTTCAAAAGAGCCCTCTTTTGGCCAGGCTGGTGCCATAGTTTTGCCTAATTTAAACCAGTTCAGGAGCTCTGTGGAGCAGAGTTTCCCTCCTGACTGTGAGTCCCTTTTGGAAGTTTCCCCGGGAGAGAAAAGTTTTTTTCCCCTTACTTTGGCCTTTTCCCCTACCTCCCCCGGGATTGCTGTAACGGTTCAATAGTCGGGTGTCCTTTTAGCTAACCCTGACCGTGCCAGAACCTAGCAAATGACTTTTTACCCTGACTCTACCTAACCGGCTCAAGTACAGGGGGCGACTCTCAATAGGAGGTTTTCCTAGCAAGTCTTCCTAGTAACTTTTAGCAAGTTTTCCTAGCAACTGTTTCCCTTGCCTTTGGTAATTTTTCCCTGCAAGGCAAGAATACACCTAGGTTTTCCTTAATAAGCCGGCCGGGCTTCACTCATACATATACAGTCCCAATATTTCCCAGTAATTTTCAGGCAAACAGTGAGGAAGAAAAACAAAGAGGAAAGAAAAGAGCCCCTTGCTATTGCCTAGCACAGGGCAGCTGAGGTATAGACTTGCACACAATTTCATGCACCCACCCACCCCCGATAAAATTCCCTTTTCTCACCAGTCTTGCAGGGTCCACTGTTCCTTCCTGAGGGATCTTCCAGCTGGTCCGCCCAGACATAGCTCTCTGGTCGAAGGAGCACACCTCCACCCCACCTTCAGACAAAAAGTCTTACCTAGGGTTCTCCAGTGAGGTAGAGAGGAGCCCCCCAGCCCAGGAGCCACGCTGGGAGTGTAGCTTAGTAGATCCCACTTCTGACACCAAAACTGTAGCGGAATTTTTAAGCAGAGGATAGTTAATAATGGAGGACCAGGAAGACTGGTGAACAAGGAAAAAGTATGGGTTTATTGTTACGCAGCGCAGTGGACAGCCCCCAGGAGGGGAACTGACCCTTTGCTCCATGTGAGAACAGTTTTTATACATTTCCAAGCAGAATATCACATGGTTGCTGAGAATGTGCATAGTCACAGAGTCATACAGGAAAAAACAAGAGACTTTTGATTTACATTTTACAGAAAACAATGGGAACAATAATGGGCTGAGCTAGTCAGAGGACACTTGATGGTCCTTGATGGTCCTTGATGGTTCGATCCTTGAGTTCTGGGAGACTTAATTGAGTTAGCTCCGGGAGTCTCCCTGCACCCAGAGTCAGCCTAATGTGTATGCTCTCCTTGAAAGGAGGAAAGATTAAGTTTGCCAAATGTGAGGTTTTTCCTGTGACCTAGGGAGGCATATATGAACAGAAACTAGGAAAATATTTTTCTGCATCACAGTAATGTTACTGTATTGGCACACCCTGGAAGGAAACCCAAGCCAACAGCTTCCGGTTTCCTTCTTAATGGCTTAAGAGCCATTGCGTTGTACAGTACTTTAAAAAAAGTGAACACACGTGAGCCGGGAGACAGAGCAGACGCCAGAACTGGAGGGCAACTAGCACTTGAGCATAAGCATCAGATTCAGCAGTCTTGCAACAGCCCGGTGTTTCTCTCAGTCAGTGTTGTTTTTGGATATGAATTCAAATCCCGTTATTTCAGCCATGGTGGTTGGTCATATACACTCTGGGTGGCCCTTGGACAAAAACACCATACTACATGAATTGCACTTTGATTGATCACATTTTTTCCCTCAAAAGTAAGTTCTAGGAGGAGACTAAGTAAACGTGCATAGGAGTACAGCCGCCTTGTCGTGTTTTGTAATGCCAGCATACAACCCATATTACTGGATAGTAGGTACACACAGTGGATTTAAAAACTGCTCCCTTCCATTTCCACAGCGATAATATTCAGACACACGTGCAGTGCTCCTCCCCCGCAGAATACCTGGAGGAGTTCAAAGGTGACTTTAGTGCCAATTCTGAGAATACCCATATTTATTCCTTTCTCCCTTTAACATGGGAGCAAGAGAAAGGGCGGGTGCCTGTCTTGAAAAGGGCTGCAGTGCATCCTGCCCACAGCTCATTTTACTAAATGGCAAAAGGGGATGGAAGAACAAGAGCATCTTGTGGCAACTTTAAAGAACGGTTGTGGCATAAGCTTACCAGACTGCAAGGTGCCACAAAACTCTTGTTGTATTTGCAACAGGGTGGGCTACCCTTCTGGCAAAAGTGCTCCATAGGCCTTCAGAGATATGTGGTTTGGCACAGACATACATAGGCCACATGAAAATCATTATTAGCAAGCAGCCTAAGTGTGGGCAGAACTGCAGCCAGTGCCCTTTTTGTGGCTACAGACTGTTGACCTGCTTCTTCTCTGGGAATTAAAAATCATGAATCTGACTAGGGCCAGATGATTGCATTTCTTTGTGAAAGAATGTCTCCTCCATTTTGCTCATTCTTGCCATTGCTGATGATTTTGTGTGGTTGATCCAGCTGGAGATGACCATGTCAGGGGGACCTGACTGAAGTGAAAACGTGATAAGGTCTCTGCTCTACTATGCACACAGCAAAAAGGATCATCCCACCACCCTGGTACTCTGCACTTCTCAGTCTGGAGGAAACACTACTACCATGTGGTGCTGCTCATGCCGGCGGCAGGAGGAACCAACCCAGGACAGGAGCAGCTCCATGTTTCCTCAACACAAGCATTCATTGTGCAGAGGGAAACCCAACCTTCTACCACCCTGACAGGGAATACAGCAGGGTGGTTAAAAGGCTAATCAGGAGTCAAAGCAGCTTGCTGATAAAGATCTTATGTTCGCCAGGGCCTAGAGAAAGGGGAAGGCCAATGAAGAGCTGAAGTCTTATGATCTGGCCTGAGGCAACAACCTTGCTGAAAATAAGCAGCAGGTCTGCATCTGCTTAGACTTCCTGGGAACGCACTGTACACTACCCTGCGGAGAGAACTTAATGTCCAATTTAAGGGAAATTGGCTTAATCATAGGTTTCCTAAATAACTTGGGGTTACATTAGATAGGACAGTCTCCTATAAAGAACACCTGACAAAGACTGCTGCCAGAGCAGAAATAATATCCTGCATAAACTATGTGGTTCTAGCTGGGGCTCAACAGTGGATATGCTGCGAATAACTGCACGGGCAGCCAGATCCATACTAAGGTGCCAGTGCTGGAGCAAGCACAAGGCAAGGCTGGCCGGCCACCCTCACTCTGGCACCGGGACGTCCATACGGACGGCGGTGGAAGGTAGGTCTCTGGCAGCAGCCACATGGGCGGTCCGGGCAGCGAGGGAGGGGAGCCATTGGCCGAGTCAGCCTGGGAGGGGGCGGGGATGGCGTCCACCATATCCCCATCCCCGCCAGACCGGCTCGGCCGTTACAGGGCCTCCTCCTACTTCCACCAGCTATTTAGCTGGCAGAAATCTGAGGAGGTCGATTGGGCCTGTCCCGGTTTACACCCAGGGAAGGGGACGAATGTCCCCTTCCCCGAGTAGACCTCCGGGCCGCAGCAGAGTGGGGATAGGACCCGGTGGGCAGCCCTGGGCCGCCGGCCAGATCCTTACACAGGATTTCGCCCTTAGTCTGGTCTATTCAGCAGCAGAGTATTGTGTGGGTAAATAGCCCATATTCAAGAAAGTTTGATAGTCATATGAGTCAATGCGTATTGTTAGTGGGATGATATGATCTACCCCTATATATTGGCTGCCTGTTTTGAATAAATGAATATCGGCTGGAACTCACTGCTCTTAAAGGGATACACACTAATACTATAGGAATTGGACCTTTTAAGGCTTGTTGCTGTGTTCCTGGCTATTCCTTCAAAGTTGTGTTACCGGATTCTTTACAAGAATCATCGGGGCTTCACAGAGGGAATTCAATCCTCCTGGTAGATAAGGAGACCCCTGTCTGGGATGCCCGGGAGGCTGGGAGACCCCCCTCCCCAGCGGGGTACAGCAGGGCAGAATCCTCCTTGACTACACAGAGAGAGTTCTTGGGATGCAGCGTGACCTATCTGACGGCAGAAAGTGGGTTAGAGTCCCACTCCCTCTCTGAGATGCCCAGGAGGCTGGGAGACCCCCTCCTCAGTGGGGTACAGCAGGGCAGAAGCAAGGGTTAGAGTCCCTTCCCGTTGAGATGGGCACCCTGTGCGGAACTCTTTGGGTGAAGCCATTTTAAAGTGAAAATAACTTACCACCATTCTGTAATACTTAAACCTCTGTGCTGTCTCTCAGGAGGGGGCTATCTACCTTGGCACCCTCTGGGAAGCAGAGATAGGGGAATACCAGTGGTGCAGCAATAGCCTTGAATGTCACCCATTTCCTTGGTCAATAACTAGCCTTTGTGTGTTCTCCCTAGCAGACACACCACCCTCTCTCCAAAGCTCTGGAACCATTGTTTCTAAATGTATTTGCTACAGTAACTCAAATGTTTGTCAATGTGCTCTGTTGTATCACAGGGGCTGGCTCCTTTTGTCAATCATCTTAGGGCTTTCCACGTAGATCACTGCTTTTGTGTGAATCAGGCTTCACAAAAGTTCTCATTCATAAAAACAGGAAATCCTCACTTTACCTTAGGCAGAAGGTCCTGGGAATAATCCAGTTACCTAAACCACACAATACCTGCAGAACTGCAACCTCATTGGATCCTACAAACACAAAGCATCACACACTTCATTGGTTTATAATAAAATATTTCTTTTTATTGGTTAACTTTTTACAAATATTGCTGTAGAATCTCATTGGCGGGAAGTTTGAATCTGACATCTCATTGCCTATATCAAAGTGTACTTTCTGGATCCTTCTCTGTATTGGTGCTCTTTTCTTATGTATTCCTTGAACAATACCCTCCATGGTTCTAAATGAAATAATGAAATGTATATAAGCCTTTGTATTAACTATGTACTTCACACATTTTGCATGCAGAACTTTTCCTTATTTTGCTTCTCACAGCCTCGGGGCTGGTTGTCTGCTCACCAGCTGAAATCACTTGTACCCTTAGGGGTGCTCACGACAATAAGGCCCTTTTAGAATAGGGTTTTAACATTCATAATATGTGGAAACAATGCTGGGTAGGAAACTGTCCCTCACAATGTCTTAGTTTGCCCTGTATTTTGGAAAAACCACCTGGATTTGACCAGCCCCTGCAAGATGGACACTTTTGAATCGAACCCACACGGGGCATGGTAGATGTGCAGATGCTCTTTACAAATGGGGCAAAATACCATCACCAAAGAACTGTGATTGTGGGGCTGAAAAACAAACTATCCAACATATAGTGATGGAATGCCAATACCGAGCCTATAATGGAGATTTTGCTGATTTCCTGGATGTGACAACTGAAGCAAAAAAAAATTATTTGTAATTTAGATATATGCTTGTAATTTCCTATCTATATTGAGTATTTTATATTATATATTTATTATGTTTTTTTAATTGGAATGTGATATGAATGTGCCATACGATAAATAAATAAATAAGGTAAAGGTAAAGGTGACCCCTGACACTTAAGTCCAGTCGTGTCCGACTCTAGGGTGTGGTGCTCATCCCCATTTCAAAGCCGAAGAGCCAGCGTTGTCCGAAGACGCCTCCATGGTCATGTGGCCAGCATGACTCTCCTTGCCGCAGCGCGTAGCATGCATCTGGCAATTCCTTTATAGAAGAAAAGTGAGGTATACAGTGGATAAAGTTTCTCCTGAACTATAGGGGGCACTCAAACAAGGGGGGGACCCCTTTAGCCTGGAGTGGTGCAGTCCAGGAAAAACTTTGCCACTCAATTCTGATAAATGTATAAAACGGAACAAAGGCATCACACACACACACACACACACACACACACACACACACACACACACACACACACACACACACACACACACACACACACACACACACACACACACACCTTCCTTATCTTCTCTCACTGTCCTTTCTCAAGCTCGGCTGAGAAATAATTCACTTGGAGGATTTAAATACTCCCATGTACAAAGAGATTGTCCCTCCTCCCCTTCCTACGTAAATAACTTCATGGGAAGGAATTATTTACACATCAGCCCGCCAGCTTTGACTAAGCTCCCTGGCATAATCTGAATGAATGCAGTTCAAGAGTATTTGGCCAAGGCTGCCTCCTTCCAAGAGACTTTTTTTTCTTTCACTGCTGTGCTAAATGACTTGGAATTTATTTTCTCCTGCTATTTGCTCCCCAGTTGCTCAAACTTGTCGTAACCATCCATCCCTTCGTTTCCCGGCCCTTGCCAACTCTGCTGCAGCCCTCTCTGTTCCAACGCCACCAGCGGTTTCGCCAGCCAGCTCCACAGTGGTCTCAGAAGAACAGAGAACAGAAGGAGCAGCTTGCAAGCTAGAGACGGTATGAGACTCCGGCATGGCAGAAGGCCTGCTGCAAATCTGGATTCTGAAAATCTGGATTTTGAAAATCTCATTCGACTGAAGCTGCCACCCTAAATATACTTCCTTGGAAGAAGTATGACGTCCCACTGAAAATGATAGCAGGCATATGCTTCCAAGTGACCATGCTGAAGACAGGACAGGGCTGTTAAAGTGCTAGATCAGATCTGTTTCGACCTGCATTGGGAAAATATTGCATCCCATCCTAAGCATGTTCAATGAAAAAAAGTTCCACTGAGTTCAGTGGGTCAATGGTTGTTCACTCAGTTCTACTCACAGTGCAATCCTAGGCATGACTAATCAGCAGTAAGCCCCATTGAATTTAATGAGACTTACTCCCAGGAAAGTGTGCATAGGATCGCAGTCTTAGTTCAATGGACCTTACTCTCAAGTAAGTGTATAGGGATAGGGTTGGGTTTTGTGTGCTGACTATTTCTTTCGATATTCATAGTGCCCCCAAAGGTGTTTGTCTTTGGCCAATTCATGCCCGTTTGTTTTTCTAAGTCTCTTCATGAAACTTAGTCCATGTGATGTGTGATGAATACTTGTGTTAGTTAGGGCATCATGACAGAGGTCTCAGTGCTATGAGGTGGTTTCCATGCCATGCTCACATTTTTGGGAATAAGTGCTATTGAACTGGTGGGAACCTGCTTCAGAGCAAACAAGCATAAAAATCAGGATGTAACAGCTAGAGTACTAAAATTATTCCCATTGGGTTCAAGGGACTGTTACAGGTTTAAAATCCAACATGTCCTTCTAGGGCTATTATAGGTAAAGGTAAAGGTGACCCCTCACAATTAAGTCCAGTCATGTCCGACTCTAGGGTGTGGTGCTCATCCCCATTTCAAAGCCGAAGAGCCAGCGTTGTCCGAAGACGCCTCCGTGGTCATGTGGCCGGCATGACTCTCCTTGCCGCAGCGCGTAGCATGCAGCTGGAACACGGAGCGCTGTTTACCTTCCCGCAAGCAGTACCTATTTATCTACTCGCATTAACATGCTTTGGAACTGCTAGGTTGGCAGGAGCTGGCCAAGCAACGAGAGCTCACCCCGTCGCGGATTCGAACTGCCGACCTTTCGATCGACAGCTCATGGTTCAACGGTTTAACCCACTGCGCCACCCGCTGGCCCCTGTTCTAAGTGCATTTAATATTCAACATACTGTACAGTATTCCAATCAATTTTGACCTATCATATATGTTTAGGATGGTGTATTACGTGGGTCCCACTGATTTCATTGCAGCTTGCTTGCTTCCACATAGTGTGCCTTAGGCTCCTTTTGTTTAAAAGGGAAATAAATACCTTAAAATAAATTAAATTAATTAAAATAAATATATGGCCTTATATGTGCTTAATATATGGCCTTATTCATGGAAACACTGCAATATAGGTGACTATGCCTGAAGGGAATGTAATGAAGAGAGGAGTTTTTGTTAACAGACTGGCAGCACAATCCTATGTGTGTCTACTCAGACATAAGTCCCATTGTGTCCAATGGGGCTTACTCCCAGGAAAGTGTGTATAGGATTGCTACCTAGGGCTTCAATCCTATACACACTTTCCTGAAAGTAAGTCCCATTGAACATAATGGGGCTGACTTACAGAGTAGGAATGAGTTGAAATGAAAGGTAAAATACTCATTCTTGGCAAAAAATAAACATCTTACATGTGGGTTTGGGGATCAGAGGTGGAAGTTTGGAAATTGTCTTCCTATCAGTTGTCACCTGTATTCAATAAAAATGATGATGATGATGATGATGATGATGATGATGATGATGATGATGGAGGTCTTCTGGAGGGAACCAAGAGATGCATTTGATTGTTTAGAACAGGATGGTGTAGTGGTTTGGGAGTCAGACTTAGACCTGGAAGATCCAGGTTCAAATCCCCCGCTCAGCCATGAAGCTTCCTGGGTGACCTTGGGCCAGTCACTATCTCTCAGCCCCACCTACCTCACAGGGTTGTTGTGAGGACAAAAGGAGGGGAGGAAATATGTACACCACTCTGAGCTCCTTGGAGGAAGGGCGGTATAAAAATGTGAAAAATAAATAAATAAAATAAAATACTAGCAACACTGTCACATGGAGATAATTATTATCACAGACAGAAGGTCCACATTATTTGCCCTTAGCGATTCTAGCGATCAGTCTCACCAAACGAATCACTATTTCCAGTCCCAATCACCACTACATTTACAGCGCAATCCTAACCAACTTTCCAGTGCTGGTATAGCCGTGCCAACAGGGTGCACGCTGCATTTTGCAGTGCAGGGGGCAGTCATGGAGGCCTCTTCAAGGTACCTTGGGGCTGCATTGTGGCTGCACCGGTGCTGGAAAGTTGGTTAGGATTGCGCTGTTAGAAAGAATATTACTGGTATAAAATGTTTTATTTACAGAAAACCAATATCAGCAGCAAAGGATGCGAAGGGGTTTAGTAGCAGAATGTATGAAGACACCACCCACTGCATCAATGCAGTGCAACTTTCCAAACACCAACAGATATTGTACTACTAAATAATCTTCTTCTGGGCCACTAGAACCACAAACCAGTACGGCCTGTTGGACTAACCTAAACTACTATGTGAATAATATCCAGATCCTCAGCGTATTTATTTAGCAGCTGTAAGTCCTCTCTCGATTTCAATTAAACCTTCTTCCAAGTCCTACAACCTCCTTTAAGTTGATTTAGTTAATCAACTTAAAAAACCAAGTACTTCTAGTTATTTTAGCGATGAATCGGGCAGGGTAGTTAGGCTGCAATCCTATATTCACTTACTTAGGAGTAAGCCCCATGGAACTCAATGGGACTTACTTCTAAGTAAACACACTATGAATCACGATTGTGCTGTAAGTGTATCTTTCCTTGTGTTGCCTTGCTCGCCAAGAGGGCGATCATGTGACAAACCGCAGAACTCGGGAAACATGGAGGGAAAGGCACGAGATTTATTGAAGCAGGCCTATTGTACAAAAAGAAATAGTTCGGTACGCCTAAAATAGCAGAGGAAATAGGAATACAAGTTTTGTTATCATTGAGATGAATATGAATTTTCAGAAAGGTTCACACGCCTTGGTTCATGAAGGAATGGATGGATCCATGACTGGATAGTTTTGTTTCCTGAATGTTGTCAAATAACAGAGCACTTCGTGGTAGCTTACAGAAGATTCTGTCCAGTAGCACCCAATCCTGTTCATGTTTATTTGAAAGGAAAGAATACCCAGTGGTTTTAATGGAACACACTTCTCCAAGCCAATGCTTTCATTGTGTTTCAAGCAGACGAGGGCTAACTCTTGCTCCTCCCTTTCTTCCTCTGCCTTGTGTTGTCCCTCCTCCCGCCATGTAAATTTGTATTGTAAGCTCCTTGGCTGAGGGACCTCCCTGTGGTGCTTTAATTACTCTGTAGAGTACTATGCACATTAATTATGCTAACCTGACAACAACGATGAAATTATGATGGTGGTAATAATAATAATAATAATAATAATAATAATAATAATAATAATAATAATAAATATACTGCCATATCTCACCAGTTCTTAAACACTTGGATAGCGTTCAAACTGGTGAGAACCCAAAAACCCCAGTCCAAGTATCTATGTATATATAGCCATAATCCTCCTCTGCACAGGACTCACTTCTGAGTACACCAGTGTAGAATAGCTCTGTGTCACCTGCAGCCTGGTCCACTATTCAGACTTGCTTAAAAATAAGTTTCACTGTACCCTGGGGAGGTCTCAGCTATTTACTATTTTAACTGTTTACTTGAAACTAGTGATACCAGAATCTTTAACTTTGGCTGGATCACATCCACTAATAAAATCAGCCTATATAAGATGGACGTTCTATCAGGTCACTCTCCGGGCCGGAGAAACTGGGGGTGGGGAATATGGTGGTACAGAAGGATCATTTGTACCCCCCTCCCAAGAATCATGAAAGGCAGAAATTCCCACTGAGTCCAATAGGTCTTGTTCCAGAGTGAGTGTTCATAGAATCCTAGCCCTGCTGAAATAAGAGGGCCATAGTCTCCCAGTGCTTGCAAGCATCTAAAATACTTCCTGCAAACCAGTCCTAGCCATGTTTACTCAGAACTACGCCCCACCGTTCCCATCGTGTTTACTCCCATGTAAGGCTGCAATCCTATACACACTTACGTGGGAGTAAGTCCCATTAAACTCAGTGGGACTTGATCCCTGAGTTGACATGCATATAGGCTTGGGCTGGGCTCTAAGTGTCCCTATAATAGATTACACCACAGTCTTACCACCTTTCTCTTTTAAAGGGGAAGTGGGGAGATCGTTTCTGTTTTGCATGTGTTTTAAGTAACAGGCGGGTTTTTATTAACAGATCTACCTACTACTGGAATCATCCGTACATAACCTTCAAAAATTCAACCATACATGCCTGCGTCTTGCCAAGTATTGGGGGTGGGTGGGTTTGAACCTCTAAGAGGCGCCTTTTGTCTTGTTTCTCCTAGTATCTGGCAGCATCCTCTTTACTATTACTGGGCAAAAATGGCTACCCAGGACTCTTTGTTTGAACACAGCGTTACAGTCAAGAGAAAGGGGGGAGGGGAGTAAGGGTGGGAAGACAGACAACCTATCTGAGGCGGGTCGGCTGTCGTAGCATTAACGTAGCCTTGCAAATAGCTTCAGCAGAGCGTATCCCCCACTGACCCCGTAGAGTAAGTGCCCTATCCAATGGAGGTTGCTTAGCTACAGGGTTTACTCCAAGCCAATGAGGAAGGAGGCCTGATAAGGATGCTGTCTCTCGTTTCTTTACCTAAGTGTGGGAGTATTATCCCATCAGAACACAGGGCTGAGCAGCAGGACTCCTATTCCTATAGAGTGTGTGTGTGTGTGTGTGTGTGTGTGTGTGTGTGTGTGTGTGTGTGTGTGTGTGTGTGTGTGTGTGTGAGAGAGAGAGAGAGAGAGAGAGAGAGAGAGAGAGAGAGAGAGAGAGAGAGAGAGAGGAACGGAAGACCCTTCTCCGATTCGGAGAGATTTGTCTTCTTCAAGGGGAACTAAACCTTGTTTTAGTAAACCCTCCAACACTTGCTCTTCGCTACGCGTTTCCCCCTTCATCCCCTCTTTATTTTAGAACAAGCGGTCCCTGTTCAGCTAGGAAAGGAAATTGTAATCGCTTCGGAATCAGAGAGAGAGAGAGAGAGAGAGAGAGAGAGAGAGAGAGAGAGAGAGAGAGAGAGAGAGAGAGAGAGAGAGAGAGAGAGAGTGTCCTGCTGCTATTTATTAATTTTCATCATCATCCTTCTCTCTGCTCACTGGGGTTGACAAACATGCAAATCCGGGGTGGCGCGCCTGTGACAAAAACGGTTTCCACCAATCTTGAGAAGGAAGAGGGCGGGATGACCGCAGCCTCTAAAGAAAACGCGGAATAAAACTTTTTGCTTATTTTATGCCCTTACAGTCTGATCCAAATGCATGTCCAATTCACTCCAGTGAGACTGACTTAGTTTCTGGACAGCCTGCTCAGGATCAGCCATAGAGGGAATAAGAGGAAAGAGTTGTAGACTTACATAAGGTTTCTTTGACGCACAAACACACGACACCCTACACACGCACCTGTCTTTCTCCTTTCCTTATTCCCCCTAAGCTGTTTCTCCCTCCCAGCCGACAGACAAATGAGAGCCACATACATGCATAATAAAGTTTACTGGACCTTGGGGTACCATGGGCAAAGTCTAAATAAAAATAAATCGGAGCGATCAAATAAAACCACGGATGACAGAGAAAGGAGATCCCTAGTCTGTTGTCTTCTTTCTGCTACAGAACTTTCGCAGCTCATTAGGGTGGTGAAGTTCTTCTGCTTGCCTTGCCCCCCAAACCCAGGAAGAGCCAACCGGCCAGGAGACACGACCTCCTCACGACACATCGGTCATCAGCGCTTTGGCAATACTCAAGTGACACCCTGTTAAATTTAAATGCAAGCACCCGCAGTACTGGCTAGAAAAGCTCTTTTTGCCATGCGATTGGGAGGGAAGGAGAAATGAAACCTTTCCGGACCTGCTTACAAGTTCAACACACATTGTATAATATACGTATAACAATCCAATATTTCAAGAAACGGCTGAACGAAACGAGAAGGATTGATGTTTGGTGTGGAAACGAGTTGTTTATAATGTATGAAGATCTGAATGACTGGCCAAAGAAAAAGAAGCCATGTGCCAGAAATGTCTTTGGGCATAAAGCAACACCATTAAACTCCGTGGGAGTTTTGCCATTTACTTCAATGCATTGCACATTCTCCCGCCCCCCCCCTTGGGCACGGATCCCATCCCTGTTTACTAGGAAGTAAGCTCCAATAAAATCAATGCCCCCCCTTTTTTTTTTGGCCAAGTAATTTGTTTAGCCTCGGCATGTTCTCAGCGGCTGGCCTTCTGCTCAAAGGCAGAAAGCCAGAAATAGAGCGAAGGGAGACATTGTTTCCAATAATTGGGTTATAGTTAAATGGCGCCTTACTCCATCTCCAACAATACAAAAAAAAAAAAAAAAAAAACAAGATTTGGAGGCCTGGTTCCGAAAGCTTGAAAAAAATAAAATAAAATAAAATAAGCATATAAGCTTTGCATTGCAACCTTGGGTCACAATTAGGCTGCTTAAATCTTTACTGACTTTTCATGGGGTTTAAGCAGTTTAAAAGCTTTGCCAATACAGCGTCATGCAGATTTTTAGAATGGCTACTCCAGTATCCTTTGAAACACACCATGTTTGTTTATTGCAAAACAACTTCCCAATTCCTCCCTGATTGTCCCCTCCCCAGAGAATGATGTTTGTACAGTACTGTGTCCTCTTTACTTGATTTTAAGGGGGAATAATCACGCAGCCAGCCCAGACACCATTTGAAGACCATAAAACATTAAGCTGAGGAGAACGCTTGGGCCTCCCAGTCCCGCAGACTCAGCGGATGCCTACTGAGTGACATACCATACCATAAAGGGCCTACGGGGTTGGACTTCTTATGCATTGTTTTGATTTATAGGGGTGGAAAGTGAAATATGCCCTTACAGGAAAAACATAAAATCAAATCTACATGGACTATTTATTTATCAATTCAGTTGCAAGGGGTTTCCTGGAAAGACGTACCAGAAATCATTTTTGTTTTGCTTTGTTTCTGTTAAAGCTCACCAGTTGTGTTTATTGTTCATTATTGTATTGTGATTTTTTTTAATGCCGGAAGAAACAAACTGTCATAGAAAGCCATTTTAGATCCGAAAGTGGTTAAAATATTTCTTCGTTTGAAGCTGTTTATTCTGTTTTGTTTACAGTTCTACAACACTCGGGTAAAAGCGAAATTTAACAAAAGGATACACTTTCCTCTCTTCTCTCATTATTAACATGGCATTGCTTTTGCTTGCTTGTTTGTTTTTAAATGGTAGTGAGGGGAAGTAACGAATTTATGTATTTGTCATCATCATTGTCCAGTCAGACACAAACGTAGGAGTCAAAACCTCTCACACAAAAAGAATTGCAGGAGTTGCCGTCAGGATGTAGAGAGCCGGTGCTGCGTTATTAGTCAAACTGAAAAGCGAGGTTTCCCTGCAGTTCTGCTGGGATTTCAGAAGATCTGAATCTTAGTCGCACTTTTTTTTTCCGAAGCGATAAGGAACGCTTTCTCCTGAATTAATGGGCATGTATGGTTTCTAACATGTACCTAATGCCACTTCCTCGTTGAGAAAAGCTTTATAAATCCGGTAAGAGAAGAGATTAAATGCTGCAACATATAAATAAAGAGGAAGAGTGGGCAGGGGAAGAGTGGGGGAAGAAAAAGATGCTTGTATTTCTTGTCCCTTTTAGGCTCGGGGCAGAAACATTTGTTTACACAAGGATTGTACCAATGTCTGCTACAGAAGACTATATTAAATATTGATAGATCTAATTTCCTAGTTCGAAAGCCATTCTGAGCATCAGAAGGATTTCTTTGCCCTACACCTATCGCAGTCTTTCCTTTGTAGATACTTGATTGTCAATAGTTCATTCAAAGTTTTCTCTTCTTTTTTTCTCCTCCTTGATCAGCAAAAGTAAGTTCGAGTTTAGAATGACGTGTACAAAATTGATTTATAGTCACCATCATGATAAATAATAATATTCATAATAATAATAAACATAACGGACAACTGTAGCTTGAATTACTATGGAAATCCTAATTACATCAACAGTATTATATTGTTCCTAATTTTCTATATGAGGGTCTTACTTTTTAAAGTTTGGGGTATTTTTTTAAAGAAAATCACCACCAGACAAAATGATTTGTGCAGGAGATAATCGGAAAATTGCCAGTCTCTCGGAGGTTTTTTCTTTCTTTTTTTCTTTCTTTTTTCTTTCTTTTTCTTTCTTTTCTGTTCTTTGTTTGTTTGTATGTATGTAGACATTTACTGGAACCCAAAAGGCGGAGTGACCCAACATGGTAGCTTATAACGAAAATGAGATCCTCTCCCAACCTAAGGAGGGTCGTTCTTAATTTTAAGTAAATGTTCAAAATGGTACCAAACAATCTGAAATAAATTAATGTGCGGTATCATTAAATTAAGAAAAAAATATAACGGCTCTTCATGTAATGCTTCAGTTTTGTATTAATCTATGATTTGACTTACAGTTTGCTTAATCCTTACATAAACTACAAACACCAGCCACTGTTACAACTGTTCAAAACTACTCTTTCTATTTCAGACCAAATATACTAAATAGGTGAAAATGTATAGTCACCAAAGACCTGAATTAATCTTCCGAAGTTAGGGGGGAAGGGGGAGTGAAGAAAGTCTACAAATATCCACATAAATACATTGAAGACGGACCAGGATTAAATAATCAATGATACAAAAAAATATTTTTTAAAATAATAAATACATCTTATTTAAGTCCAATGCAATCGTTTACATTGCTGAAAAATTCTATAAATTAACTTATCCGAAATAAGTCCCCATTTTGGTCCCAACTGTTGTAAGCTCATCAGGACTCACTTCCTGCTAATACTAATGGATTCCTACAACTTACCTTCCAGTACATCATTACCAATTATTACTCCCTTGTGGGTATTTTTAAAAAGTTTTTGTTTAAAGGATATTGCACCGTCATGCTTTTAAACAGCTAAACAATTTAAAAGAGAAACAACAACAAAAATTTCCATGGACTTAGGAGTCGCTAAAGAAAGAAACGATGTAACATAGCTGCTACTAGGGAGACAAAAATAGTAATAATAATAATCCACTAATACTTAGGGTACTCAAAGTAATACTGTAACATCAGGAAAAAGTGAGGTAATTTAAATGCCACTATATTTCATCTCTCTTTCTCTCTCGCTTTCGCTCTCGCTCGCTCTCGCTCTCTGAATCCGTTCCAGTCTACTACAGATGCGTTAGTTTAGGGGCTTCCTGAATCCTTCCCTGAGATGTGTGATGAGAAGTAAGATCTGTGTATGTGGGATGGGGGTCACAAGGTCCATGGTGATGGTTGCCTGGGATCTGAGCAGCGCAGCTGTAGTCCACGCTGGCGGATGAAGGATGAGAAAGATGGCTGATGTTGAACATCGGCCCAGACGCTGGCATCGAATCAACAAAGTTCCCTCCAACATAAACGGGGCTGCCCTGCAAATTGGGATTGGCAAAGCCGCCGTTGCTTTGCATGGCGTGATGGTCATACTCGGCTCCTGGGTATCTTTTCTGTTGGGGCAAACAGCTGCTGAGAGGTGCCGTGTAAGCAGCCAGGCCGTACATGTTTTGCTGAGATTTGGCAAAGGACGTTGGCGACGGAGCGTCATAGCTCAGGCTATTGACGGTGGGGAGCTGGCTGGAATATCCTACGTGATTTGGGCCGCTCAAAGGCGGGCTACGATCAGGGGACTGTCCTACAGGGGAGTGCATAATCCCTTTGGCTTTCTGGTCTTTTTTGTACTTCATCCTCCTGTTTTGAAACCAGATCTTTATCTGACGCTCCGTCAGGTTCAGCAGATTGGCCATTTCGACTCGGCGTGGGCGACAGAGATAGCGGTTGAAGTGGAACTCCTTCTCCAACTCGACCAGCTGCGCGCTGGTATAGGCGGTGCGGACCCGTTTGGAAGCAGGACCTGGGGGGCTTTTATCTTCGCAGTTCTCTCCTCCTGCCCAAAAAGGAGAGAAAGAAGAGGAGGAGGTTGGTTGGTATAAAACTTGATAACGTTAATAGTGCAGCCGTGCGCGCGCGCACAAATACACAAAAGAGGTTCAACATTGTGGGGCGTGAGGGGACAGTTTGAAAAAAAAATGTACACAGATCGTTATTGTCACCCAATTCGAATCAGGCCGTTTACACTGAATGATCTTTCTGAACTGATATTATTCTGTCTTTATATAGCTTCCTTGGGGAACTTGGCAATTAATGATCACTCTTTGGGGGGGGGGGGGGAGAGAGAGAGAGAGAGAGAGAGAGAGAGAGAGTCTAAAGCCCAGTCCTATTACAGTACTGTACACACTTTTAACCTTCTATATTGGAGTTCGGAATTCGAAGTGAAATGATACTGGTGCGAAAAGGACTGGAATGTTCAGCTGCTCCATGCTCAATTTCAATGCATTATTGAAGATCGACCCTCATATGCACACGAGAGGGGGAGTAATTAGGAGAATAGGATAAGCCAAGTGACACTTTCACCATTTTTTTTAGTCAATACTGCTCCCGATATTCTCAATACTACCATCTTTGTCTCTTGTCTCTTGTCTCTGTCTGTCTGTCTGTCTGTCTGTCTCTCTCTCTCTCTCTCTCTCTCTCTCTCTCACACACACACACACACACACACACACACACACACACACACACACAAAGCGAGAGCGGGGTTCGATCTCTCACCCTATTGGGAGGGAATCAGAATCCAGACTCTGCTCCGAGGTTCTCAAAGGGATAGGAAAGTTACAGTTCGAGACGGGAGAGTTGTAAATCATCTAATTTAATTGGAAGGATCGATCGATCCCTGACAAAGCCCAGGAAGGTTCTCCTGGCTGGCCCCAAACGAGAACAAGGGCCAGGCCTCAAACTTTGCAGACAATGGGGCGACCGCTGCTGCTCTGCTACTGCTGCAGCTAACAAGGCACGTTGCACTTTATTATCTACGAGGCGGTGCTTTAACTAATCGGAGGACAGCACAGCAGAGTGGGGATCCGGATTCCCACAAGAAGAAGAGCCAGTCAGACATTCTCGGGGGGGTTCACAGCGTGCTGGTTCTCAATCTCTTTTCAAAACGGGCAGTCATTTCAACGCCCAGGGAAGGGTAGCGGCAGGGGAGGGATGCTTGGGTTTTGCTACCACTGCACCAGGGGACTGGCTGGGGGGGGGGGGGGCAGCAGTCGTCACTCTCGCTTGCTAGAAATGATCCCAACCAAGATGGTTTTAGAGAAGGAAGCAATGAAATGCAGATCACAGATACAGTATTTTTGAGGAGAGGGAACCTCCACTCTGGAACTAGGACTGGGGGAAAGGCCGATCGGCAGAGGGTAGCTAGAGAGGGGTGCTTCTGTTTTGGCCACATTGGTACTGGCACATCTCATTCCAATGGTTGTTTCCTAGATTTCTCAGGTCAAAATGTACTTAAAGAAAGGAGACAGATGCTGTTGAGTCTGGCATGAGGTTAACGAGGTGTGGCTTGAGGAATATGGAGACATACCTAATGTTCCATGGGACTGTGAGAAAGGGTATGTTTAAAAGAAGGGACACCTATAATAAGAGACTCCTGGCACTGGCAGTCATTGAAAAAAGTAACACTTTGCTGGCTGAACTTTTGCAAAGGCAAGAGGAAGGGGGAGAAAGACCATCGCCAGATTCCCCCTCCCCTTCATTTCTTTTCTGCACCAGAAGTCCCATCTACTTCGAGACTTATTTCCAAGGAAAGATGGTTAGGGAAATGCTTTACATACAGAGAAACTCCAAATTACAGGGGGAGTATGTCGTACAGCTTTCTTTAGGACTTCTTCAGCACATCATGTGTTTGGTGTGGGGACTCAGCCTGAAGAACAGTGTGGATCCTGAAGTTTGCCTTTTTGTGTGTATGAACTAGAATTCTCTACTATGTGTTGTTGATTCATTTCCATTTCAGGTTCACACCATTTCCAGGTCTTGAGGCATAATTTACAGTTTAGAATACATTCAACAAGTCAAGTTGGGCCAGTGAAAGGAATGATCTCTAATTACTCCATAAACTCAGCCACTAATATTTGAAATTCAGAATGCAACCTTCGGAGCAACACAGAATTCTTCCTCAGGCTGAAAGTTCCAAGAATAACATTAAAAGTAGGGAGGAAGTAGACTTTGCCAAGACACATAGGGCAGTATATCCGGCTCTCCCAGTCCAGTAAGAGATGCCCATCTAGCTTTGTGTATCTTGCAGGTCTGGGAGAGCGGAAGAAACGCCATAGCTTGGTATATGACACTCAAGGTGGACGAGGCCAGGGTTTCCTCCCCCCACCTCTCTTGAGGATTCAGCCAGGGAAAGAGTCCCTTGTGACTCCAGCGCTGGCCTTCTGGTCTTTAAATGCTCAGAACAGGCAACATAGATAATTTCTTCACACAACAGATAATGGATCTATGGAATTCCCTGCGACAAGATGGGGTGATGATGACGATCATTGCTGGCATAAATGGTTTTAGAAGGGGATTAGACACACTTCTGGGATTAGATCCTCTCTCTCAGTGGCTATTCGTCATGAGAGCTAGTGTTGCCTACAGTGTACCACTTGTTAAGGAGCAGCAGCGCGGAAGGGCAGGCGCAGGTGTCCGATGCCGGCCGAGACGGAGTTGCGCTCTGACTCTGGCCAAGCTGGGCTCGTCTTTCTTTCTGCGTTCGGGATGCTTTGCTGTGTTGGAGGAGGAGGAGGAGGGGGCGAGCGCGCGTTAAACACCTTCCTGAACAAGAGACGCCCCCACAGGGTAGGGGGCGCCGCGGCGCCCAGGGTTGCGCTTGCTAGGTACCTGCGGGGGCGCAGTTGTTTTTCTGCTTGGAGTTCTGGCGGGACTCCTTCATCCAGGGGAAGATCTGCTTGCTAATGGTGGCGCTGGAAGAGCCAGACGAGTTGGGCCCGCCTTTGCCCTTCTTGGCGGGAACCGCGTGGGCGGGGTTAGGGTTGGGCGGGGAGGGCGAGGGCAGCGCAGGGGGCGGCGCTTGCTGCTGCTGCTGCTGTTGCTGCTGCTGGTCGCCCAGGCCAGGGGGCTGCTGAGGGGTTGCCTGGCTGCCGCCCCCGGTGCGCATGCAGCTGCCGCTGAGGTCAGCGCTCTTGTGCGCGGGGGGTGCTCGGATGGGGGCGGCGCCCTGGAGAGAGCAGGCTGAGCCGGGGTACTCGGTGTCCAGGGCCGGCTGGGCGTAGGGCTGCGGAGGGGCGGAGGTGTAGCCGTAGGCGTCCGCTTTGCCGTAGCCACCGTAGCCCCCGAAGAGCGCCGCGTTGTCGTAGTAGGCGGTTTTTTGCATCTTGGGCTCTGCGGTCGCCAAGGCCTCGGGAGCTCGCTCAAATAACATTGACCGCCGCCGCCCCCCACGCGGCCTCTCCTTCCTCACGTCTTGGGCTTTGGCCAGTCGCTGCCCACGAAACCACCTGGGGTGGGGAGAGAGAAAGAGAGAAGTCAGTGGGTGAGGGGGGCACAAAGAACGGAGCGCGCGCACCACGTGTGCAGCCAAGTGACTGCCTGGGCAGCGGCCTGGGGCGACTTGGCGTTCTGCACACTGGCTCTTCTCAAGCGCACACACACATTCCTGTCAGGGACATAGAACGCTACCGTCACATCACACACACGCGTGGCCTCATGTGACATGGGTCTCCCTTCACGACCGCACGAACTTGGCAGTGTTTTGACCTGCGTCTCGGAACCAAGCCAAGGATATTGCACACAATACACATTAACACGCGTGGCCTCTCGAAGCAATGAATGGCCGAGTATCCACGACCCTAGCATTCATACTCACACAACGTTCAAGTGCACACATGGACCTATTCTAAGGCTCTCACTTCCCCGTAGCTCTCCCATGGTTGCAAGTTTTGCTCTGATTTTCGACCCATCTCCTGACACAGACGTTCTCTCTCACACACGCGCGCTCGCGCGCGCACGTGTCGACTACCATAGATTCATCACAATCGCTTCATTCCAAGCGCAAGGAAAACCATACACTCGTTGGACGGCCTGTTGCTGGGGCAATACCTGCTGCTGCACACGGTCCTGAAGTCTCCAAAAGTGTCTCTCTTACTACACACGCACAACACGGCAAAATGCACGTGTGTGGTGGGATCCGTAACCTTCGCTCTCCTCGAGCTTCTTAGCACAAATGCTGCACAACCCTAGAGATTAACGTGTGTGTGTGTGGGGGGGGGGACTTCCTTGGTTGCCCTGCTCCCCTCTCGCGCTCCCACGCAGAGTTATCTCAGTCAGTCTTCATACATTTTGCGTAGCCCAAGTAGGGCACTGTGTGATACTTTGACACCGTGTCAATGACACGTATATATGGCCACACATGCACACAGCCAATCTTCTCTTTCACTCCCCCCCCCTTCTCTCTCCCAGGCGCACATACCAGCCCAAAACTTCTTAATACTTTTACAGTCCGATCTTAAGCACAATTAACTGGGACGCACGCAAGTTCCATTGAAATCAATGAGTTCTCTTCCAAATAAACATCTTGAGGATCAGAGTGCAAAGGGAGCCGCCCAGAGAGCCTTCGTTACTCGCTGGCTGGCATGAGCATTGCTCTCTTACACCTCGATCTTAACCCTCATTCACGTAGAAGTAGCCAACTGAGGCCTTTGGATTTCCCTCCAACTAAGAAGGTCGTGTACGTGACTGTAAGAAAACCAAGATGAACCCAGCAGCATTGTATATGTAGATGGAAATAAATCAAATAGTTGAACTCAGATTAGTAGACTGAATATGTCCTTCTGTACAATGTTTCCGGGCGTTATAATCTTCCTTTTGTTCACCTCGCTTAAAGAGAAGTGAAATGTTTGTCACTGTTTTCCAGTAAATTAAAAAGTTTTTAAGGACGACTTTTTGAAACTTGGTAATAGTATTACTTTCTTGCTGTTGCCTTGCCAAATCAATTATTCGAACATAGGAGATTAAGAACAAAACAAAACAAAACGAGAGCAGCCCTTTGACAAACAAGGGTCAGTTATTGAATTGTAGCTTGGCAAGCTAAACTAGCCAGGACCAGTTGGTAAAAAGACAGGTTTATTACAATGACTTTATTTATCAGCACTTTACCCACAACTCTTATTTTTTCCCCTTACATTTTGATTAAAATACATTAATTTTACATTAAAAGTGTGGTGAAAATACAGGAGTTTCTCTCTGTTCTACCATATTCGGGCTTATTTTCTGTGTTTGGGGTGCATTTTCTGCATGTCTACTTGTTTGATTCTTGATCCCTGTGTCATTTTGGTATAAATATTAACCAACATTTTTTCTCTTTTCTTTTCTTTTCTTTTCTTTTCTTTTCTTTTCTTTTCTTTTCTTTTCTTTTCTCTGTCTTCACTCCCTCCCTCCCCCCCCCTCAGGTCACGCATGCGCCTGAGTATTTGTGAGCTGGAGTGACATGATGGATTGAACCAGAATTGGAACCTGAAAAACCAGAGAAAATTCCATCTCTATTGTAAATCCTGCCTCTTGGTGTTTTGTTTTGTTTATCCTGGGAAGATTTCTAAGAAGTTAAAGTGTAACTAAGGGCATTCAATAACTTTCATTTACAATATAAAGAAGAAATACATAGGTCAGGTACCTAAGCTCTTAGTCTTAACGGTCTGCTTGGAAATATTTGGTTTGCTGTGGTCTGTTTTGACACAAAAGCAATCTGAAGTAACGGAAGCTATTTCCACAGTTTGCTTTTTGTAGCAAAGCTCTCCATTTATTACTATTCAGGAAAAGCTTCTCATTTAGATTACTTTACACAATGGTTCTGAAAAGTGGGCAGTACTACAAAACTAGAAAAGTTCCCATTTAGTGTACTATGTAGCATTTTATGTAGTAATGGGTCTTAGCTAGTTTCCTACGTACAAACCTGCATTTTAGAAATGCAGCTGAGGATGCCAAATTTGTCTCTCAATACTGGGTTGAGCTTTGTTATGGATGTGCATATGGATGTGAATCTACTTCCATCTACAATGAAAGTGTATTTATCAGTGTAGTGGAGTGGTTGTAGATGTGAGTTTTGGTTGGATAGGCCTGATCTCTGCTCAAAGGGTGACCCTGGGCCGGTGGCTCTCTTGTAACCTAATCTACCTCATAGAGCCATGGTGGGGATAAGTGGGGAATGATAACATTGGAGACCAACACTTTAGAGCAGGGGTTCTCAACCTCTTCCACCTCCAGTGCCACTCTCCTGCTGAGTACCACTGGAAATAACTACTGGCAATGGCATCATCTCCAGTTACTTCCGAGTATTCAGGTTTTTGGAGGCCAGAAAATGCAGGTAGGAGGCTCTGTGGTGGGTGAGTGGGAGGGCCCTTTCCAGTGCTCCTGAGAGGCTCGGCCAAAGGCAGAAGCCTCTCGGGAGTGAAAACAGGATGCTGAAAAGTGCCACAAGGGGCAGGGTTGCAGTGGTCCCGACTCCCGTGGCCCGAGTACCACCAGCAGTGGGAGTGGGACGAAGCACCACTGGTGGTACAAGTACCACTGGTTGAGAATCCCTGCTTTAGAGAAAAAGCTGAATAGGAATCCACTAAATAAAGGTCTGTCAGTCTGTATTTTGATGCCCTGTACCAGGCTCACCATACATTGATGGGCCAAGTACACTGTTAGGATCAAATTGTCTTGAAAATATTGTTTAGAAATAAGACACAAAAATATTTGATTTAGACTTTCTTCTAAGTAAATGACCAAACAATCCACATTCTATGTTTATTTATTTGATGTCCACTGTGTTCAATAGTAGGACATTTATTATACTTCTATTTTATACGTGCTTCTTCGCCCACCATGTTGTTATCCTTGAGAGGTGGGATCAGCTGAGGGATATTGCCAGGTCCAAGACCTCCCATGGTTGAAAGGGGATTATTTGAATTCCTCTCTCTCTCTCTCTCTCTCTCTCTCTCTCTCTCTCTCTCTCTCTCTCTCTCTCTCTCTCTCTCTCTCTCTCTCTCTCTCTCTGCATGCATAGGATTGCACTTCTAATACCACAGCCAGCAACTTCTCAGTTCAAGGACTTCCCTAGTCCAAGGACTGGGGTTATATACAAAGGTTGTGGGCTTCCTAAACAATTTTCCTGAGGCATATTTTTTTCAATTTATTTCATTCCATAGCTACAGTTTATTACTGAAAATGGTCCTTGGGTCCCTACATAATCCCATGAATAGGGAAAGTGACTGTTTTTCATGAGTCTGAATGTTTACTTCCAAATAAATCCATTTAGGATTACAGAATGTAGTCATTTAAGCTCCCTTGAAAGTGATACCCTCTAAACAGAAATGGGTCCCTGTCATTAACACCCCACTCTCTCCAACAGGTTTGGATTGCTATAGGTAGTAGTATGGTATCTTTCTATTTATATGAAAAAATTTGCAGCCTCCCTGGTAGTCACTTATGGATAATATTTAATTTATCATACATAAGTATTTATCATTAAAATATTCTTAATTTACTACATTTCCCCATCTTTGCCATAGTCTACTTCTCTCAATTTAACCTACAAAACATTACAGCTACTTAAGAACTCTGGCAACTTTTCAGATTTTCATCCTGCTTATTAAACAGGCAAGCCAAAGAGGTTTTAGTTCCTATTAAAAGAATTAAAACCTCAACCATATTTTGTGTCTTCCAGTACAATTCTGGCTTAAGGGCTTTGATTAAAAACATTTTCTAATAAAACAAACAATTAAATAGTTGAACAAGGAAACGGGGTGCATGTTTGCTATGTTTTCTCCCCCCCCTTAAAAAAACCAAGTACTGTGGATATTCTGTTGAGAAACAGAAAATATGACCAACGGGAGTTGCAGGCTTACCTTTGTTTATCTACACACATAGATAGCATTTAAGCACTTATTTATCCATAAGCGATCATCTATAATAATAAAGATCAACCCTAGCCAATCTACACTGGCAGGCAGCTTTAAAAGGGGCTTGTTTATTTCACCCGCCTAGCACATTGCACCACTGTGTCCTGCTTCATTCACCAAATCCAGGGTTTCCCAAACAACACATGAGGTCTTCAGAGAGAATATTGCTGCAAAACTGAGAAGCTTTATTTCTTTTCTGAAATACCAACTGCTTGTGAACTCTGCTTGAACCGAAAAAGGAGGCAAAGGGCCATAAATCACATGGACAATGCTCTACTGTTTGGTGGCTCATCTTTTAGATCTCCCCCCCCCACACACACACACACACACACACACACTTGCTTTCCTTGCTTGCTTGCTTTTTTCAAAAAAGCTAGCACGTTCTGGCTTTGCAAGAATGTCGTATGCTTAAAGCAGTGTTTTTGTAGGTAAACACCAAAGAAGCACACACACACTCATCCACTTGGTGGTTTGGCTCAAATTGTTTACAAGCAGCGTGGGAGGCAGAGGAGAATTCACTAGGAGTCTGAGGAAGCCACAAAGTATCCATGTCTGTGTTTCGAATTTCCTTTCCAAGGATCTAGAGAGGTTAACCTTGTCTGAACCGTTGTGCCATTAAGCAGAGTAATGGATCCCTTTGTTCCCTCACTGCTCTCAATCTACTGCGAAAAATAATCTCTGGAAATCAAACTGACTACGGGGCAATGTGAGGCTCCAGTGCCCCCCTCCCCTCACTTTTTCCTTCTCTGGCCCCCACCACCATCGCGCACACAAACACCACGTGTGTCACCGAGAGGAACAACAAACTCCTCTTCTGACAAGTTCCCGGCGCTCACAATTGTGTTCGATCCGATGCCCAACCAACATATTCATAAGAAGCAAGTTCTCGACTAATGCGTCCACTACACTTAATTCTTCTGGGGATCAATATCTAATATGATACCGAATAAATAAAAGGCAGTAAGAGAGGCCAGAGGAGTGGTTATTAAGCAGCCGGAGTTCTCACAGCGCATATCAATGCACCTGTCACGGTGGTGTGTAGCAAAATTTATGACTGCTGGCGCTAGGGCAGTAAACGCTTCAGTAAGGAATGAAAGCGGGGGAAGGAAAACACACACACACACACACACACACACACACACACACACACACACACACACACACAGAGAGAGAGAGAGAGAGAGAGAGAGAGAGAGAGCTGGGCACTACAGGCTGCGTAGGAGGGAGGCCAGGAAAGGAATGTCCCAGTCCGCAACATTTCCCTTCTGTGCAGTCTGCAAGGGGTATCTGTATATAAAGAGGCCGCGCTGTTCCTTCCCGGGCACTTTCCCTAAGAGATTTGGAGCCGTGGCGGGCCTTTTTGTCCAGAAGCTCCTTTTGCTAATGCTATGGACGGAAGCCGTCCTTTGCTGGACCATTGCTGGAGTGGAATACCAGGCTAGTGAACTGCAGCAGCGCCTCCAGGAAGGAACCTCGCGGCGGAACGAGCAGTTCTTTCGGGGGAGAAGTGGGTGATGGATGTAAATTTACCAGAACTGCCATCCTGTATCAGCGCCGTATTGTATCATTTGGCTTGGCTATCGCTGCCATGTCGGTTGAAGCATTGCAAATTCGCTGTTCCGAGCTGCTTCATACACTCGGGCCTGCGCGGTTGTGTGTGGACGCTTTCCTTTTTCTCTCCTTGGTTTGTTTGCTTCCAATATCTCGCAGTTTACAGCACAGTTACTCTCTTACTAAATTTCGTCAAAGGAACTCTTAATATAGAGGGGGGGGGGGAATCGTGTCTATATTCTCGGGGAGTCAGGGACAATAGACATATTGGGTACCAGTCCAGGAGGTTCCAATGATAGATATTTAAGTACAGGCTTAAAACCCTATCGGTGAAATCAAGATGCCTTGAGGTGCCACCTATACCGGGGCCATAATTTTCTTCGCCATTTGACGTGATATTATTAGATGACCACTAAAATAAAATGAACATTCACATTTTGTGGAATGATGATATAATTCTGAAATGGCTTCATTAAAGGTTCATTGTAGACACCCCCCACTCCCTTTAATAATGATCTACTGAAGTGACCTGATAGGATATCAATTCTACTTAGGCAAAAATAACCTTCACGGTAATAACCTTTTATCTGTGTACTCGAAGTATTTGTTTAAGGCCACTGAATATTAACATTTTTTTAAAATCGATTGTCAGCTATATTATATCACTGTATTAGAACTCCTAGGGGGGTCAACTGCCCCGATTTTTTTTCTTCTTTACCCACTTAAGTTAAATAAACTGTTGGTAAATTCCACGTGTAACAGGAAGAGTAGGAAATGTAGCAAAACAACATTTTAAAAGCTTACCAGGCTTATGTTTTTTCTTGAATTTTGTCTGTAATACTTTTGGTAGGATCTTCAGAGTCCTTTGGATAAAACGTTGGGATGTACCTGGAACAAAGGGGCAAACTCAGTGAAAGGATTTTTTTAAAAAATGTTTTGTAATATGGACTTCATAATAATGTCTATATCAGACCCAGCAATTCTCTTTCATATCACATAATAGGTTAGCGTGCATGAAGTTGCAGCCCTAATGGAATATACAATATAATATATTCAAATGCAAGTGTATCTTTCTTCATTGAAAAATCCTTTTAAAAACATTTTTGGTGTGAACTATTATAAAAAAATCATTATGGACATAAGTCTTTGGACATAAGAAAGTACACAATGAATGTGATGTTACACAATTAGATGCACACGTACACACCCCTCCCCTTCTCAGTTGTTAACCATTTGAGGAAGCAAGCAAACGTGGAAAAAATGGCTAAAATCCATGCTTTTAAAATCTCTTTTCCATAGGTCATAATATTTCCAAATGGGTTTGTAGCTTAGAGTAACATTTTATTCTACCCTTTTTGTGGGGGGAGGGGGAGGATGAAGAATCGGTAGTAGTGGTCAGTAACTTTTTAGTACCCATAGAAGGGGGGGTGATTGCATATACCATCCATGATAGTCACATATATCTGGCATACTAAGGAGAATGACCAGGAGAATGAGATTCAAGGCAGCACACCATTCTACGAGAACGAATGGAAAGCTACTAGGAAGACCACCACGCCATACCCCCCAAACTCATGCATTATGTATGGCTGCGGACCAAAAAAAAGTCCGACCAAGTCCGATTTAGCATGAGGAAATGCCATAAACTCCATAAAGACCCAGTTTTACTACAACAGTGTTTTTTAAAATATAAAAAAGTCTTCTATTTTAGATAACACACAAGTTGCCCATCCCAAATAAATAAATAAATAAATCTCCCCTTATATTTACTTGGGAACACCATCATTATTTTGCATCTGATTTTGCCAACTAAGGACTTTGAAGACATTAACAGAGCTGGGGGGGGGGGGAAATCGCCCCACAATGAAGCTGCGGTCATTATAAAGAGAATATCTAACAAGCATAAGCCTTTGAAATGACCTTTGGCTTGTACAGCAATAACTCACCACTTAATGAACAACCCACGGAAGCCCCTCCAATAGCTGGCAACAAAATCGAGCTTCCAACTTTCTTCTCTGCCCCTATCCAAGCCCAGCTGTGAGGCAGCCTGCTTCCCTCTTCCAAGCCACCTTTAATTTATGCTGGCAAACTAGAGTTTGGGGAAGTGTAGCTGGCTGGTCACACATGATGCTCTAACCAGGTCCTTGGTCCTCCAAGGCCTGTCCCAGTAGCGTCTTATATAGTAGCGTCTTCACGTGGGCATACGTCAACTTTCAGTGATTTTATTTATTTTTTCCCTTTAAAACGAGGTTCATTAGAAAAAAGCACTGAGTACAGTGTAAGAAAGGAGCTCAAGTGGGGGGGGGGCGCACGCAGGGAGGGTGTTCAACCTGATAGAAGCATCTGAACGGAAGGATCATTATGTGCAAAAGCCAGTCATTGTTACCCGCTGTTGATTAACGTGGTAAGTTTTCATTTTGTGTCTAATTAATTATCGACTTCTGAGTCCTTCTGCAGCAGCAATACACAGGGAGATGCTGATTAGAAACCGTTTTATTTTTTTATTTTTTTTGGTTTAAACCCCAACATTTACAACTCCGATCCCTAACGGGACGGGAAGGTGTCCTCTGTTTCGGGGGGCGTTCAGGACCTCCTGCTCAAAGGCAGCAGCTTCCTGGCCCTCCAGGAGAGAGGCTGCCTGCTGGAGCACAGACTTCAACCTTAGCTCTGCCTGGAGGTTGCCAGCCAGGGTTGCTTAGACCCACCCGAGGGCCACCTTCGAGCCGAGGACTCTTCAGGCCAACAAGGATGCTAGACAGACCGACAGACAGAGATGATGGAAATTTTAGGTGAAGCTCCAAGCAGGAGCCTTCCCTGTCGAGGAAGGAAATGAAATGCCGCTTGCCGTAATTGGATTCGCTGACTAACTTGTCAGGCCCGCAGCTTGGAGGCATAGAGCGAAGGAAGCGAGGAGAAAGGGTCGCTTGCTGTGCCGCTTCCTGCAGTCGAGCACACAGCGCAAAAGACAGGGACGAAAACGCGACTGTTTTGTTGTGACCAGTCTTCTCTTCTCTTTGATCGGCATAAATAGGATGGGCTGAGAAGCCCACCCCCCAGAATTGGCAGCGAAGGCCCGAAAATCTTCGGAACCTACATTTCGTTTGTCTCAGCTCCCAGAGATTCATACAAAGGGTAGAGATCCTCCTAAGCACACTTACTTCGGAGTAAGCATCACTGAAGGCTTCCTTCGGAATAAGCTTGTATAGGATCAGGTTGCGTGACCACACTTGCTTGTGGATACATTCTACTGAAATCAAACTGACTACGTTACTTCCAAGTAAACATATCCTTTACACCGCTGTAATATGTTCCACTGAAAGGGTCTAGTAGATTAACTTCCAACTGTATTTAAATTGTGGTCTCTAAAATCTGGGTGGGTTTTAACTCCCCTTACGTTAGGGCGGAGGGTTGTTTTGTTGTCTTTCAGATATTTTATGCAAGCGCAATCCATGAAAAAAAAATACTAATCTGATATCTGTCCACTAAACATTTTTAGTTAATGTGATTTCTACTTAATAGTCCTTGGCCAATACAACATGGAATTACTTACACTTGAGGTGCAATTTAGCATGCTTACTTGGGAAGAAGTCGCTCACTCTGAACTCAGTGGGGGGGGGTGTTCTTACTTCCGAGTAAGCACGCAAAAGTCCAAGCTGCGCAAATCAAAGCACTAGGTATAGTAGATGCGCCCAATTCTGTACCATGTGGCCATTCTTTATATGTGGAACCTTCTACACACCGAGATATACAGACGTTAAGCAAATTTTCCTTTTGATAGACTCATTGCAATACAGATGAGCTACCACAAGCCCTGTGTTTTGACAGATTTTTTTTCATTGGGGAAGGATTAAATAAAAGAAGACAGATTCAGAGTGAAATGAATAAGCAAAGAAAGGAGGGTGTTGTCTTCTAGAAAGAGTCCTCTCCAGAAACCAAATGCAGTGACACCATTTCCACAGAGTGTGTTTTCAAACATGACTGCATAGACATAGACTTGATTGCCCTCAGCCACACTGTCCAAGGCTAAGCTAAGGAAGCAGTTCAGAGCTATAAGGTGGCCATGGAATTCCATGGGACATGGGCTCTAACCCACAGAATTACTTTCGCTTGCATGGACAGAAAGATGCATCTTCCTTGGAGCTGCTTAATGACAGATCCATATTTTGTTTCAGGTCCCTTTAATGTGGATTGCCTTGGGGGGCAAAACACAATTTGAAAAAAATACCCTAAGTTTCCAACAATCACCACCACAACATCTTACTGTTTCAAACCTTCTGGAAAGGCACCTAGTCTATACAGGCAAGGTCTATCCTACACATTACCAGCACATTCTAGTTCATCTCTCGCTACAGTCCATTGGGAAGGGATGGGGGGGGGAGGGAGGAGGCGACACTGTGATTCAAGATTCCATCTTTTTAAAATGCTCATGCAATTGCTTACCTGTGTCCCTGCTTATCTTAAAACTGTCCTCCTTGGTCACAATCTGTAGGTTTGCAGCTTTGAGGATATATCCTTCCTCCTTTGTTCTGCAGACAATACTCTCCTAAACCTGATCTTGCGGGTTTGCACAGGCATTTCCATAGACCAGTATTCCCGATAGAATAAAAACCAAGACTCGAGCTCCAATAAAAGAGGGCGAATGGAGTTCTGAGTTTGTTGGGCTTAATAAAAAAGAAGAAGATCCTTCACAGCCAACCCCACGGAATAAGAGACGCCAACTGGCAGTTTATCGTTTTGCTTTGTTTGTAAATAACAAGCCATGAGGCCATATAGGCATCATCATTATAATTAGTATGATGATGATTATTATTTTGGAAGAGCAACAGAGAAAGCCTTCTGTAATAAGAAATACAGCCGCAGCCTTAAAATACAAGCATATTTGTTCACGTGATCCTGAGAGAGGAGATGGTTCTGATTAAGGCTGGAACTTTCACTGGGGTTATCCTCTGTACATCCTCCCCCAGTGTTCTCGATCTAGATGTCTGTGGAGTTGGGATGGGCTAACCCACGGGGCCAAAGGCACCCCCAAAGCCTCCTATGGAAAAAAAAAGCATTGCAGTAGCAGCCCTATTCCATGAAAAGTACCAATTACAGTCCACTGCCGAGGGGCATCTCACAGTGTAGGCTCCAGAGGTCTCTACAAATCCTTATACATCCAGTTGGCTCCAACCACCTTAGCAAAATCTTTCACAAGGTAAGTGTGGGGGGCAGAGATAAACCCTTATCGGATATTTGCCACAAATTAAACCACCACGGCAAATTTGACTCAAGAATCTCTGTAGGATTATAACAATATGTGAGTAGAACAAATGGGGGGGGGGGAGACGTGGAATAGTGTCAGTGGTAGGGGAGGGGCTTCTCCCCCATTGCTCCTCAAAATAATTATTAGTTTAAAGCTTCACGATGAAGGAAGGCAGAAATGTGGATTTCACCCTAGTTTACGAATTCTTGCCAGTGAACAATCCATTTCCATCAACTCAGTTGACAATGTAGGATGGCTGCAGTTCTGCCCTAGCTTTGCCTTATAGAACAATGTTGTACTTTTTTTTCTTTTTCTTTTTTGTAATGGCGAGAAATAAATTAGGTAAAGTTGGATTTGGCCAGCACTGGAGTTTAAAAGGCAATCGTTTCACTATTCTGTGTACGGCATGGTGTCTGAGCACCCTCCCCCCCCTTTCTATATAACATTGCCTGTTGGTGTGTCTGTGTACAAACCATCTTAGGCTCAATAATCGTGTGAGTTGTTCACACAAATAATATTCCAGGCAAGTCAGAATCGGTCCAGTGTTATTATTGCAAGTCCTTTGTCTCATGTCTCTAAAGTAACTTGGAGCTGTAAAAGCACCCAACCTAATCTAGGATCTCCAAAGATTTCATTACCATCCAAAGCATGGAGATCTGACAGTAATGTATTGCCTTACAATACTCACCATAAGTGTGTGGTAGCATTTATCTAAATTACTCTGCTTTCTCCTGACTTTGCAAACCAGTCTTTACGAAAAGAGGGTGGGAACGAAAGGGATTGGAATCCAGTTATCTAAGTTGAGGGGGAAACTCCCGTTTGTGAATCTGGTGGTGGTAACAATATGTGTGTTTTCCACAACAGACAGACAGACAGACAGACAGACAGACAGACAGACAGACAGACAGACATGGGACATGGAGTTGGAATGAGCTAACCCACGGGGCCAAAGGCACCCACAAATGTACCTAAACGTGCATGGGCCACCCATTTCTGCCAATTCCATAAGTATTTCTGCAGCCTCCATTCTATGAATTCAGAAAGACGTCTCACACAACAAGAACACTTAGGATCACAGCCATTGATCCCATTGATTTCAATGCGAGAATAAGCGGTATTTGGTCCTTTTCAGTCCCTTCTCCTTCGCTGTCTCTAAACCAGTCGAACCCCTACTGTCGGAAAGAGGACATTCTAGTTTTCGGGGAAGCAAAATATAAATCTATATCTTTTCCTCATTAGTTAGAAGAGAAACGGCAAAGCACACCATCCATCACGTAAAGATCAAGGAGGAAGGACGCTGAAGAAGAAGAAGAGACATCCCTTCCCAGAGAAACAACTTGCAAATATCTCTTGAAAAAGGAAATCACACATTTCCAGGAGGGCCTCCCTAGGAATGGTGCGGTTGAAACAAACAAACAAACAAAGCAAGCAAACAAGCAAAATTCAGACTGGAAACGCTACGATCCAAGTGTTAATCGCGGCGAGAGTTTGGCCGAGATGTGTCTCGGTAAAGGATCTAAGGCTTTTTCAGTCTAAGCATATGTTCATGGAGCAATAAAATAAGATTTACAGTCTTTGCGGGGCCTCGCTCCTTCCCTCTCTTTCCCCCCCCTCCACACCCCACTCCTCTATCACATACACACACACAGATCAGCCTCGCACCCTTCCAGGAATTACTTACGATGATTTATAACAACAAACCCAGCAATTGTCAAACTGATAAAATATACGGGGCGATATGCAGGAATCAGCGTTATCATTAACGGGCCTTTTCCGTTTAGGCTCGGAGATTTTACTCCTCTCTCTCTCTCTCTCTCTCTCTCTCTCTCTCTCTCTCTCTCTCTCTCTCTCTCTCGCGTGTACTTTTGGGGTCTTTTGGGGGCAAACCGGGTGAATATAAACTTCGTGTGTGTCTGTGTGAGTGTGCGCGCGCTTGCGTGTGTAGAACTCTGAAGGAGCAAATCTGATTCTTAGTCACTATTCCAAACCATAAGCATTTGTCATCTTTGAATAATTGAATTAATGTGTTATTGTTTGAATGTATAATTCATAACGCAGGAAACTCTGTCTGTGTCCTGACACACAACGGAAGTAATAAAAACAACAATCTGGATTTTCAGAAAGGTCTCGGAGTGAGGCTTAATAAAGACTACACCGAATCCACGTAGCTAGGAGCTTGAAAGAAAAGCCTGCCTTTGAGATGTACACATATTTGGTAGGTAGGTAGGTAGGTAGATGAGATGTGGGGTGTGTGTGTGTTTCTCACAAAGACACAGGCATACACACACACGCATTGCTTTCACCGAAGGATACCTGAGAGAGAGAGAGAGAGAGAGAGAGAGAGAGAGAGAGAGAATGCCCCAAAGCACCCGTCTTGGTGTCATGGTACCACTATAGCCTCACTGAGTCGGAAGGGGGTGGCGATGAAGTACCCTTAGAATTCATTATCTGTTGGTTAAAGTCTGCCGGGTAAAATTTCAACTCCGTTTTATAGCTTTCTATTATGACGCAGAGAAAAATTTACGAGCCTTGCTTGAAAAGAAAAGTTCAGGGCCTTTTCTCACCATTTAAGAATGGGCAGCAGATGCCCTGACAGCTCGCATTGTTCCCAGTAAGATATAAGCAACCAGTAAATCTTCATTCTTTTCCCCACACAAGCAGCTTTTGGTCCCCATCTCCCCTTTCTATCCCTCCGTGGAACTCATAGGAACCCGTTCCTTATTCAGTACCATAATATCTCATAAAAACGAGGAAACATTGGAGTGTCCCCCTCCACATACATCTCTCTCTCTCTCTCTCTCTCTCTCTCTCTCTCACACACACACACACACACACACACACACACACACACGCCTACAACAGCTTCTGACTTGGGTTGCAAATCAGGAAGGGAAGGGGCCCTATTTGTCAAACATTTGACAGCTAAGTTCATTAAGGATTTCGAAATATAAAATAAAAGAAAGAAAATGTGTACATACCAAGCTTCGCTTTCTTTCTTTTTTTTATTATTGGTATTTTTTTCCTTCGGCTGTAGCCAAAGAGCTAGGTGTGCATAGAAAGAGCCTGCGCCCCTTTGTATATTATATTCTTGGGATCTCTTCAGTTTTCAAGTCTGATAGAGTCCTTTGCTTGGCAGATTAATGACGACTCCGTGTTTCTTAAGGGACGCGCTGAATTAATTATTTCGCCCATCACGTGGTCAGGACTTGGAGAAAAATCTATTCTTATCATCTTCCTTGCACTTTGAGAGGCTGTCTGCTCTGACTCTTCCCTAGCAAGATGATTTGGGTCTACATGGTTATATTTAACCCCCTCCGCCTTCTCTTCCTTCAACACCCCCCCCCCAAAAAAAATCAGACAGAAAAGAAATCAAGGGGAAGCTTTGGCAAACATGGCCGTTAGACGCTCTCTGAGGCGCTCCATTGAAAGCTCCCTATTTACTCTACTGTAGACTAAATGGAGATTTGCTCCTGGCTCTGCCTTTTTCCTCCTCGTCCTCACCATAACGACTTGCGGCGATGCAATCTACAAAATGGTATTGATGTCTTGGGGGAAACGGGAGGAGCCATTCAGTGGAAGGCGCTGGAAACCCTCATCATAAAATGTGTCCCAAACGTTTGCTAGCCGCCCTGATGGTGGTACACAATATATGAATGAATAATCCCTCCTCAGCATCGCCTGCATGAAAGAGGATCATAAGGCGGCTTGTTATTTATAAAGGTTCCTATTGGGGCTTCTTTTCAAGAAAGATCCTTTGGTTTTTGACTCTGTCTATTCTTCGATGGAAGACAAGCCACACGTGCAAGGGGGGGGGGGGAATCAAAAGATCTCTGATAAAAATAGCGCCATCGACCTCGTGGAGAGAGAAATGTTTTATTGTTGTCAAGGGTGTTTATGTTGGGAGGAAGGAGGAGTCTTTCTTGGCTAAAAGTCAGTCTACAGGAACTTGCCCAGTCCTCACAGCATCTACCAATGATGCTATGAAGATAAGGGCTGACAACAAAAAGACATGTGTCTCCCTTGCTTGCAGTCTGAACTACAAGTCTGGAATGTGATCCCTCATATATTGATTCTGGTTGGTAAATACAGCAGTAAAACCGCATCCTAAAGATGTTTACTGGGAAACAAGTCCCACTCAGTCCCAGTGAGTCCACTGAACTGACCTTACTCCTGAGCAATGCACATGGTTAAAATAAGGTTTAAGTAACACCAGCCCATTGATTAAGCTCTCTGTGTGAGATGGTGGCTCCTTGGCTACCGATCACAGCCTTAGGCCGCAATCCACCACGCAGTCTCTGCAATTGTTCCGTCCAGCACCTGAACTTGCTACTCCAGGCAAAGGATACACTAAAACTAATGTGAATTCTGCCACAGATTTTAGTGGGATGTGGATTGCAGCTAAAGAGTGTGTCTACTCTTGCTTGAAGACTTCCTTAAGACTTCAATCCTAAAAATCAGGAACTTACAGCACAATCCCATGCATCTACTCAGAAGTAAGTTCTGTTGAACTTAATAATAGGACCTACTTCCAGGTAATTATGTACAGGCTTGCAGCCTCAGTGAAGTACATGGAATAAATTCCACTGAAATCAATAGGGCTTCTGGTTGAGTAAGTAAGCATAGTTAGAATGGAGCTGTTAGAACAGGAAACCTATTCCAAAGTGAGATTCACTGAGCTAAATTCATCTTTCTACAAATTAATAGTAAGCTTTGAATTTTGGCCTTATTAACCAGAAGTAAATTCCAACAGAGCTCAGTAGGACTTGAGAGTAAACATGTTTATGAGAGAAATGAAAAGGCCTTTTGAAATTGAAGTAATTTACTCGAGAGTAGGTACGACCAGCTTCCTCAGCTGAGGGTGGTGGATTCTGGAGGAAGTGTGTGACTCCTTTAAGGTCAAATATGACTGCTAGTAGAGAGTACTGTGGTTTGTATGACTGTGAACTAGGAAGCCCCCTATTCAAATCAGCCATAAGCTCATGAGAAGACCTCAAGGCATGCCACCAACTTTCACCCAGAGTTTCCCATTTTTAATATGGGAATATACATACTGGCCTACCTTATAGGCTTGTTGTAAGGTAGTCCAAGCCTATACATGTTTACTTGGAAGTAAGCCCCACTGTGTTCAATGACTTACTCCCAGGTAAATATGCACAGAATTGTAGCCTAGAACACTATGTATAGACTTATTGTTAAACACTTACCTGTTACCTCTTTTACTTTACAGACACAAGGTCCCACATAACAGAATTAGAACCAACTTACAGCGCATTCCTTTACATGTTTACTCTGAAGTAAATCCACTGTGTTGAACGAGACTTACTCCCAGGTAAGCATGCATAGGACTACAGCCTTAAGGTTTGATTTATAGTTACTTAACACATTGACCCTAAACTTATTTTTCTGATCCACCAGATGCTTTAAACACACCCAAGCACTTGCAGGACCTATTGAGATTTTTTTGTGGCCCTGTTGTTGATCTTTAAACAGGATACAAACACACTCATAATGATCTGCCTTTGAAATGCCCCCCCCCCAGTTGCAAAAGCAGTTTGCTATGAGGCTGCTGCTGCCCTAGATATACAACTCCAACTCTCTCGCTCTCGCTCTCTCTCATTGGACACACACAATTAGTTACAAGGTTCTTTGGATCCTGGCCAAAATTTGGAAGCAAGAGACTCATTAAAATCAATGGGACTTACTGCCAAGGAATGTATTCTGCGCCAGAGTGTTAGGAAAGTAAGTGCAGAATATAATATTTAGCTTGAACACAAGAAAGTCGAAGTCGGGTAAATAGTACAAATTTTAGTGGATAGTCCCATTACCTCTTCTACCTTTCAGACACAAGTCCCTTGATCGTAGACACATTTACTTGGGAGAAAGGCTCCTTGGAAATCAGTGGGGGTTATTTACAAAGACAACTGTAATCCTAAACATATTTTCTTGGAAGTAACTGCAACTGGGTTTACTGGAACTGACTTCAGAGTAAATATGTTTAGGCCTGAAATATGCTTGAAAATTGCAATCCTATGCAAACTCACTTGGAAAGAAGGCTATGGGTCTCAGTGGATTCCGAGTAAACATGTATAAGATTAGGTTGTATGGTTTAGAAATAACCCTAACTGAAATTATTGAGACTTGCTCCTCAGTAAGTCTGCATAGGATCCGCCTGCATACTTAATTGGGATCAGGGGTAGACAGACGACAACACTCCATAGATTGTCAGACGTGCAAAGGGAACCATGAATGGAGCTGAGTTCACAATATTTCAAGTATAGGCCACTCCAGAAAACTTTATTTTTAATATCTCTCTCTCTCTCTCTCTCTCTGCATACAATGTGTGGGTGAACATGTAATACACACACACACACACACACACACACACACACACAGAGTTGTAGATGTAAAAGATGGCAAGCAAATCTTTTTCTTTGTTAAGCTTAATGGTATAAAGATATTATGCATAGTATTTGGTAGGTTCTATGCTGTTTCAGTCCAGATGCAATATAGAATATACCAGTCTTTTCTTCTATTGTGTCAAGTATGTATGCACGCACAGGGGCAACTTAGACGAAAGTAATCTGAATAAATAATACTTTAATCAGAGGCAGCAAAAACATTGGCAAAGTCTAGAAAACATCTCACGTTAATAACAACAGAGAGCTGCCGTTGAACAACGCAGTTTTATCACAAAGCTCGTAGTAATATTTATACAACTGTGTACCTCTAAGGAAAAAGAAACTATATTTTTCCCCATCTTCAACTTGGTAGCAGGACGATCTCCGCATAGTTCAAAACAATTAAGGTTCTCCTCCTCGTCGTCCTCCTCCCTCTCCCAATAAAAGTGAGATTATAGAAAATATATGATGTAGGTCGTCCGTCCCCCCATCATTTTTGGCCAAATGTTGACATTCAAAAAACCCGTCAGAGATGGCAACTCTTTGATACTCTGCCACTTCCATGCTCCTCCTTCAGGGCTGACCAACATAATTGCAACCAAGATTTAAGACTTCAAAAACCGTGCTCGAAGGGGGATTTTTCCAACACGGCTTTGAGTTTGAACCAAACATTTGCCCAGAGTGAATTAACATTACAAAAGGAGTTTGGGCCAGTTCTGTCGTCTTCTTCACACGTTTTGAGTTCACTTCATTTAGGTCGGGGGATGGATGAGTTACATTGTGAAGTCAAATTTGTCCCACTTGGCAGCAGTCTCATTCGAAAGATGTTTACCCGGAAGTAAGTTCCACCGAGATAAATGGGGATTATTTCCTCGAAGGTATGTTTAGGATTACATCCTTCCTTTTATTCAGACCAATCTTATGCTGCAGTCTTTCCACGCCTACAATGGACTAGGGTCCCGTTGAAGTCAGTGGCACTTACTTCTGAGTTTACATGCAGACATATGAATTGGGATTCACAGCTGCAAAACGGCTGAATTTAGAAATCAGTTCCATTAAAATCGATGGGGCATAACTTCTCCACCGACGTGTTGAGGATGGTGAGAATACCAGACACACAAAGGAGGATTTCTCCCTTTCCCCCTCCGCCAGATTCTCTTCCCCCCCACCCTCTCCCCCTTACCTTACTTTCCAGATATTTCTAAGGCTGCAACCCTATGCACATTTACTAGGGAGTAAGTTCCATGTAGTTCCGAACAAATATGCCAGCCTAGCACCAGATTACATGGCTGCGATTCCACACCTAGGAAGCTCAGTGGACTGCTGCTTGCTCCTCCTAGGAAGCAGGCAAGGCATGGAGGTTTGGGCTGCAAGAAAACAGGATGGTTGGCTGAGCTCCCCTTCCAAAAGGACTGCAAGGGACACAAATGACTCAACACAGGCCTTTTAAGTAAACAATGGCTGGATTCCCTTTTCTTAAATCAAACTATCCAGAGAGCTTCTGCGTTGGGACCGGAATTTTGAATGGGACTCAATATGACATTTGAACATAGCTACTATCCCAGGTTAGGCGGGTGCTTTTTAAAACGACTTCAGGATTTAGATCTCAGCGCTGAGGCTTCCCCACTCTCTGGCTGCTTTTCTGTGCTAGAGAAAAGGAAGGGGACTCATCGGGTCCAAAAGGTTAAGGGTTTAGAGGTCATTCCTCCCGGCTGAAATACGGCTAATCGAATAGAAAATGTGTCCTCTGGGTGAACCTGTTTCTACCATTTAGCCGAACTTCAGTAAAAGTACCTTTTCAGCCTCTCAACGTGAAGGCGTCAGAAAAGAAGACGTCTTCACTATGTATGGACTCGGCGCTTTTTGTCAGAGAGACAATGACGCGGATAATGTAGGAATATCCATCTTTAATATCACGACGGGCAGATATTCAAGGGAAGCCCGGTAAGAGTCTGAGAATGAGGCTACCCTCTAAAAAGAGAACAAAGAAGGGACTCCAGGACCTCACACCACATCACAAGTCTTTTAAGATCCCGATCCTAAAGACAGCGACCAAGGTGGAAGTAAGAGCCACAGATGGTCAGAAGGGGCTGAAGACTTCCAAAGCTTGCAGCTTAGGATCCCAATTCAGAGAAAGCAGGAAGGCCAAAAAATAAACCGCTAGTGGTGATACTATGACTATTTAGGGGATCTAAAATAAATGTGAATATATTGTATTGTTTTGAGGCATCCCCCCCCCCTCTCTCTCTCCCTTTTGAATAAGGAAAAATTAAGAATTTGGTCTGTTATAAGAGGCTGTCTTGCAAATGGAAAAGAATATAAACGATAAGAGATTCAATTCCTAGAATTCAGAAATTTCTATTCTTAGAATTCAGAATTCACTTTAAGGCTGAGATGCACACTGACTTGGGACTAAGTCCTGGAGGAAGTGTGCTTAGAAACAGGATGTAAATTTAACAGGAACACGAACTTAACAAATGAACCCATCTTCCTTTTTTTTTCTTTTTTCTTTTTGGCCAGAGCTTCTGCCTATGTCTGTGGGGGTCTACTGGGGTAGGGGGCATTATTACTTCCCTCCTATCCCAAGATGTAGGTGAAAGAAGCTTCCTTTATCTTATGTTTGCATTCCTCAAGATGGTTTCAGAAAAGTTGACTGCTAACAACATAGGTGCAGAAGGCAAGGGCATATACCATGCTATATCACAACCTATTCTCCTCTCAACGTTCCCCTTATCCAAGGTCTCGGCCTGGTTTTCAATAACCACCCCCCACACACACAAATCTTTCCATCCAAAACATGCAGTCCGTCCCTTTAAAAAAACAAAATAACATAAAAATCACAGTAGTTTAATTCAAAAGGTGGTCGTAAAAGAAAACAAAGTCCCCAAGTTTGAATACATCGCAGTCTTCATTGGGTCAGAATATAGCTTGGAATAGACACTCACTAATAAATTTGCTTACGTTTACAATTTGTTTTCACTTTGTTTGTTTTCACTTTGTTTTCATTAGGAGACCTTAGCTGTGTGTGGATCAAAGGAAACATTTTCAGTCTATTTCATTTCAACGGAATAACAGTTCCTACAACAAGAGCTTAGAAAACGCTTTTGTATATACAGAAGAGACCAGGAAAGAGAGAGGGGGGGGGGGAGAAGAGAGAGCAAGTTATCCGCTTAACGAACACAATCTCAGTAACACTGAGGGGAGGAAATGCTCGCTTTCATTCTTTTGGTTTCACTGTTATCTAGCTTTTTCTCCCCCAAACAACAAATAAATAAATATGCTAATACAATAAAAAAAATAAAACAACCCGTTTCACTTCATGTCTTATAAAATATTTTTGAAACGCTAGGAGAATGGGTAAGGGGTTTCTTCTTCTTTTAATGATAACGCTGGAGGAAGGAGGGGAGAGTTCGCGGAGCAGCAGACTTCCGTTTTGGACTTACCCAAATGCACAACCCCCGAATGCACAGAGTAGAGCAAACGAGAGAAAGCAGCCTAGCTCACAAGCGAGCTCCCGCCACACCTGCCCTTGCAGCTTTCCAAGACGCAACACCAAACGGTTCATTTGGTGCAAGGGAGCAAATAGCTGTGTGTCGATAGAGGCGTTTTATTTAAAAAATATTTCTCTATATATCACTTTCTTACTAGAGTCTGTCTGTCTGAGTGGCTGTGCTGTTTTGCATTATTCCTAGGAAGTCAGTGGGTTTATCTCCAGGACCTTCAAGCAGGATGAGAACACTTTGGGAGTGTTTAGCGTTCGTGTGTGTGTGTGTGTGTGTGTGTGTGTGTGTGTGTGTGCGCGCGCGCGCGCGTCCGTCTGTCTTGGACAGCTGAGTTCCGAATCAAATCGCTGAAACAGACCATTTTCAAGTGTCCTATAAAGTTGTCAAGTCAGTCTGGTGCTCCTTGGAAACAGTCTGTAAATGCTGGTTGGAGGCAGAGGAAGAATTGGTGGACCGACCCTTCGTGTTGGGTAGTTTGTGGTCTTTTTTCCACTTCATTCTTCTGTTTTGAAACCAGATCTTGATCTGGCGTTCAGAGAGACACAACGTGTGGGCTATTTCGATCCGACGGCGCCTGGTCAGATACCGGTTGAAGTGAAATTCCTTTTCCAGTTCAAGGACTTGCTGCCTTGTGTAGGCTGTCCTGGAGCGTTTAGGTTCCCCTCCGGTGTAATTAGGATTAACTGAGGGAGAGAGAAATAACAGGCAGGACTTAAACAACAGCCCCCCAAAAGCCCACGAGCTACTCTTGATTTTCTTACTAGACGTCGCCAAAGCCAAAGGAGTCCCATCAGCCAGCCAGGCACCATGTGGCTGTTCTATACACCATCATCACATTTGCTAATAGCACTTGGGCATCTTGCTTTTTAGCCATGGTGGACCTTAAGCTATAGTATAGCCTCTTCCTACAATGGGAGCGCCGTCTGCCCTAGGCTGCACATGGCCAAGGGGCCTATTTCCTCAGCCATAAAAATTTATGGCGAGTGTAATTGGCTACCTCGCTTTCAACCCCACACCTCTCATCATCGTCGTGGAGCCTGGAAAGGACTTTTGGAGGGGTGGGGAGGAGGAAGAGGAGGAGGGATGAATTCTGGATAGAAGAAGAGGGACGCTTACCCGAGTTAACGTGGACTTTCTTCATCCAGGGATAAACCACCGCTGGCTGCTTGATTGCTGCTGCGGCTGCGGCTGCTGGTGACCCACTGGAGCTTTTCAGGGTTGGCTGCTGGTGGTTGCAGGCTCTCGTGGCGGGCATGGGAGGTGCTGGACAATGCTCTGCTTGCCCGGGAAAATGACTCGGTGGGCCGGATTGCTCCTGCCCGTGACCCCGCCGCGGCACCGCAGAGCCCTGGGCATTGCTACAGCTGAAGGGCTGCTCGCCGTAGTTTGACCGCGGATAGATTCCCTGATGCTGGAAGTCAGAGCCTTGCGAAGAAGCACCGTAATAGTCTGAGCCCTGCTCAGCTAGGTAGCTGTTCTGTAAATATTCCTCACAAGGAGGAAATTTGGGGTCCACATACTTAGAGTTCACCATATACGAACTCATGGCCATTAATTTCGAAAGGTAGAAAATACTAATTTTTCTCGTGTTGTCTTTTTTTCTCCTTCCACAGAGCCCTCCTACTTGCTGTCAACTGAATAAAGTTAGGCGCCCATGTGACCGGCTCAGCCAATCAGGAGGCAGGGAGCTTTATCACCGGATTTGTGTGTGCACCTCATAATTTCCACAAATTTCGTTAAATAATATACGGGTAATCAAGTGGACCCACATGCTATCCGATTCGTGCGTCCCCACCCACGCACCCATCCACCCTCCCCTTCCAAAGGAGATATGAATGCCCAAAAACACGATTCATCAATTGATGACACCCACATCCCAACCCCATCTGCCCTCTTCCCCCCCTCCCCCAGGTAAATCAAAGCCTTTTGTCTCGACTGACTTTTCTAACCTTTGGTGCCCTTTAGTTTACATTTTGGCAATCATATGAAAATATTAGTTGGTTACATTTCAGCAGAGTCAAAGAGATTTAGACAGAGGAAGAGAAGCAAGCATTTAAAATCCGGGAAAGGATAGGAAATCAGAAAAAGACATCAAACAAGAGGGCAATATGTATACAATGGATCTGCCCTGCCTTTGTTTAGTAGGGGTCAACCAAAAGTTACCAGCATCTAGCTGGGCAGAATAAAACTAGGCAATGAGTAACTCGCTCCGAATTTAGCGTTAAGACTTTTTTTTCCAGTCATACAAATAACAAGAAACTGTTCTCAGATCTCTGAAGTTCAACTTTAAAAAAAAATGAAAACTATTAAAAAAACCCCCAGCTTTAATAGGATAATTCCAATATTTAATTGTTTGTGGATGTCTTTTCCAGTACGAGCAAAGAGATCTTACTGTTTCCAATCCCTCCTCCAATATAGCATTCAAATATTGAGAAAATTGGGGCACGGGGATAAAAAATAATAATTGCTAGTATCATACAGTTTTTCTAGTGCCCTTTCATTATTATTTATTTTAAAAAAATACATGTTAACTGACCAACTAGGTTTTTTCCCCCCAGATTCTTTATAATAATTATATCTATATGAACAGGCTTATGATGGGATGCACACAACTAAACAATAAAGAAGGAACTTTGCAGAATTAGGCTAGCAGATTCAGCGCGAGGCAAAAGCATCCAGCATGCATGTGTCTTTGGAAATCTTCTAGGTTTAAAAAAAACTACTAACCATTTGCAGAAAGGTGAAGTTTTTGCATCGACCATATATTCCCCTAGAATCGAATCTGTGACTATGTAAATACCACACAAATTCGGTTCTACAGGGTATATATAGACAACGTAATAACATTCTGTGTTCATCTACAGAGGGTAACAAAGGCAGTGTCTCAGCAAAACTCTGATTCCTCTGGCTTTCTCCCGAGGAATGCCCACTACTCTGTTGGGGGAAAGGTCTGAAATTATGGATTTGAAGAAGGTCACAATTTCATAGGAAAACAAACAAAAATAGACTTGTTATTTTGACAACGTTGTTGCTTATACCAGTGCAACGATTTCTAACGACAGATGTCAGATAGCCTATATATGTTACAAATGTTCTGGATGTGCCAGCATTTAAACCTATACTCGAGAAAACAAAATTGCAATTAAAGTTTGAAATATCTATGTGTTCACTAACTTACAAGAAAAGGAAGGGATTTCAGTTAATTTAAAAAAATTGGGGGGGAGGGGAGGGGGACCAAGACAAATAATCTTCATACCTCAAAATAAAAGTCCTTTTTGATGAACAAGGGCTATTCCTGACAGGAGAAATTGAACTGTTTTGAATCACATAAAAGAAAATAAATTCCTTTTTTAAAAAAAACCCTTTAAATCACTAGGTTGGTTTTTTGCCATTTCTCCTAAGAGTGGATAGCGTCTTAGCCTTACTTTAAAAAACGACAAAAAACTGTCTTCTGGTTTTCATGCAGTAGCGTTTATGGTGAAGGGCAGGGCTGGAGGTCATTCTAAATCATTTACAAACATATCCCAGCGTTTCATTATTTCTACTTTGTCGACAGCAGCACACAGGAGTCCCAAAGTTCATGAATTGTGGCTGACCCGGTTTCTCTCCGCTGGCTTGTGGTCAGCCCCTCTTTCCCTCTCTCTCTCCTCCTTTGACTATTCTAATCAACGAATCTTGGGAGTGTTTAATATGCCTAAACTGAGGAGGGCATTATTACGGAACTGCCAGTAAATGGCTTCTGAAGCAACGGAGTGTTCCTTTTTCTTGGAATTAGGGGTGGACCGCTCTAATTTCCAAGGGTGGTCTTCTTATGGCGGAAATCAGAGAGCAAGTGCATCTCTTAACGAATTTCTGAACCCACACCTATTTTCTGGGTTGGCTGAAGTATGCCTTCTAAGGAGAAGGATGAGTGGGTTCCCCACACCCACGCATCCTTGCTCCTTTTGATTAAGAAGTACTTAAACAAGAAACGCAGAATCGCTGAATGTGGTGCTCCAGCAGCCAACTCTCCAGAAGATACATTTTTACCTTCTGCAAAAGATGTTTTTTTTCGGGAAGGATGGGGGCAGAATCATGTAAGGCACTGAGCAGGAAAAATCGAAGGGAGCTAGCCAAAATTCGCTCCCATATTATGTGGAATACCACATATTTTCATATTTGTTAGACGCTGTGACCTGCGTTTCACCTTATTGCACGACTTGCTCAGACAGGTCAAAGCCAAAGGAGTTATTGATGAACAAAAGCGTTAAATATTCACCTCCTGCTCAACTGCCCATACAAATTCTTTTGATCCACCAGGCCTTTTTGTATTTCGTTCATAATCAGTATGCTAAAGCTACGTTTAAGAGATTTTTGTTTTGTTTTGTTTTACAAAAAGAATAAAAAAAGGGAGTGGTGTTCTTTTAGAAAAGAGTTTTAAAGGCTGTTGGCCAAAGACGACCGAGGCAAGAGCAGAGAGCATAAGGGGCTTCCCTACAAGCAAATGTTGGAAGTCCCTTAGTAGTGGTTTAGAGCCATAAAAAAGCCATATACAAAGAACAGTGTGATTTTAAACAGGGAGATCAATATAGCAGCCTGGAATTGAAAGTTAGCAAGATAGGTTGCTCGTCAAAGACTTTGGAAAAGGAAAAGGAAAAAAAAGAGGCGGAAAACGATACTGTAGAGCATGCTTAATAAACGGATGGTTTTCTCTTTCTCTTTAGGCAAACAAAACACTCTGTGAAATTATGTTCCAAACCTTTAGGCTAAAAGCCTCACACAATATAGTGCCCTCTGTGCTCACAGACATTAAACTCATCTTGAACTTTCTTTCATTTTTGGGAATGGATCCACCTCTCTCTCTCTCTCTCTCTCTCTCTCTCTCTCTCTCTCTCTCTCTCTCTCTCTCTCTCTCTCTCTCTTCCTCCAAAATAAGTAACAAGGAAGTCATTTAGACAGTAGATACTACTATCTCGTTCCCTCCTATAGTGTATATAAATGCCTTATCCACCATATCTCAAGAAGGCGACGTTGAAACAATGTCATTACAACATCTACAAGAACATCATTCCATCTCCCAGGGATGCAGTCCCAAGCATGTTTATCCAAGATATACCTTTTAGTTGAAATCCACGGGCCTATTTCCAAGTAAGTGGGCTCAAGGTGGGGGGAGGGGTGGAAATAAGCACACATTTAGAGCATAAGGTGTATTAAAACATTAGGTCAATCTCAGAAGCTGTGGAATCAGACCACAAATGCAGACGTATTTGAATCCACACGACAAAAAAGAGCAACCAAGAATCTGAGAAGTTCCATACAAGATAGATTCAATATTTGCCCAGGGAGATATTGCATCGCTTTCTCCTGAATGATAATCCTGCTCATTAGCTGGAAAGTACTTATGAATAGAAGAATATGACACCTTGCACCTGTGCTGTCCTGTAATTATCTCCCTAGAAACTGCACTATCAGCATTTGCTGTGATTTGCAATCGTAGCCATGGAGGAGAACCGAAAAAAGTCAACTGAAGCCTCAAGAATCATCCAGTATAAACCTAAGCAACCGCACAGAAACATCAAAAATGCATTATCTCTGTTTACACAAAATAAAGAAGACAATGTTTTGGAAGCCCCGCCAACTTTGCCAAGAAGTAAGAGTTCACTTACTGTAGACGTCTTTCCATGGTTCCGAACCTGTTGCAATAATAATAATAATGAAAAGTATGGTTACATTTCATGTGTTGATCACATTGATCATATTTTGAAAACAAAATGTATGACTTACAACTAGAAACATCATGCTCAATTTTAAGGCACTGCACTTAAAAGTGAAACATCATACCTTGTCCCTCACTGGTGATTCCCCCCTTTTGTTTTTATTAATGTTAAAGAAAAACATTTGTAGTGGGGGAATAAGGAGGCAATATCTTGGCGAAAATACATAATATAATTTTAAAGGGTCACCCATTTTAATGCTAGATCCTTATGCATCCCGTCCTCCTTCTATGGAGCTCAAAGCAGGGTAGCTAGGATTCATGCCTTTGTGACAGAGAACACACCAGTGCACAGCATATACTGGAGCGTCCTAGACACTAATCTCCATTGCACTTATATATATATATATATATATATATATATATATATATATATATATATATACACACACACACACACACACACACACACACACCTTATATACATGGTTCTTACAATTAACTTTCAATTATATATGTATATTATAATGCTTAAAGATAACTTCCAGTTTCTCTCTTCTTCCCTTATACATTGTATGCTCAAGTTTGGGTGGAGACTTTTTTTTAATGTTTTCAAAGCATTTCCAAAGGAAATTTTATTTTATTTAAACCTTCCCTTTATTCCATTCCTCCGCACGCTTGCGTAATCCTGAAGAAGGTTGTGTAAACACAGAGACCAGTGAACTGGGTAGCAAGCAATCATTCCATAAATGCACCTCCTTATCTCAAGGGGTTCTTTGCTTCTCCACCTCCCTCCTGTCTCCCTTCTATACTAGCAGTGAGAACGTGCCATGATCGTGAACTCCCAGCAAAGGACACATTTAAACATCACTCGATGGACTAAAACTAAGGTTCGTTTCATTCAAAAGCAAGTACTGAGACGCAATTGACTGGCAATTCTGAACCATCTGAGCGGTGCTTGTTATTTGCTTGGAGCAAATCTGATCAAAAGGCACTGGTGGTATAAACATTTCAGGGATGCCCCGGATTTGGTTTAATCATTCACGTATAATAGCTACAGGAAACACACACACACACACACACACACACACACACACACACACACACACACAAGTCATCGGACAAATTGGCTCACTTGTAGAGAGTAAGAAGGAACTTACTGTGAGCTTTCCCAAAGAGAAGAGGAAGAAACCCAAGACCGTCCTGCCGGGTGGATTCAGGCAGAAGGCTCTTTGCCTGCTACTTTCCCTGTCACTGCTTCAGGAACTAAAGCATCTGCACTTGTATGCTCTTAAACTAATTTATGGTGGGAATTATATTTTGGCTTGTCAACTCTCAAGCCATAAAACAAAGTTTATTGGAATCACGTGCTTTGAAAGAGCCACTCAGGACCTGTCTCGGCGGAACAATAAATAACCTCCAGCTTTAAACTTTTATTCACTTAAATAAAGAGGGTCTGGAAAGGGAGGGGGGAAAAAAACTGCGTTCTATGAAATTTAAGTAGTCCAAAATAGCAAGGGTCATGCAAGGCAGTGTGTGTGTGTATATAGCATTTAGGCCAGTCTTTGCAAATAGTTGGTTGGTTGTGCGCGGAAAGCGGCCAAACTGGCAGTTTAGCTCTCCCCTAAATTGCTTTTGAGGAAAGGAACGTGTGAATTTCGCTGTGAGTGAGTACCGATTCAAAGTTTATTTGAATGAATATGTATGCGGTGGGTGGGGGCTGTGGGCGGAGGGAAGGAAGGGATATTTTAAATAACATGAAAGGCCATCTCGTTGATGATGAGAGCTTCACAGTGAGTCCCCCCCCCCAACAGTCAGGACCTGAACACTTTGCTATGCTTACACGTCGATAGGCTGCGATTCCTCCCCCCCCCCCTTTTACTCGAGAATAATCCCGTTCAGGTCTATGGGATAAATGGCTCTGGGGTTTTGTAGCTTTGTAGCTCTCTGTCACAGGACAATCGTGTTCGTCGTTCTGACATACGAGAACGTGTTCATCGTTCTGAGCAGTTGCTGAAAATGGATCCGTCTGAACAAAACGATTAGCCGCCGCGATAGGTAAAGGGAGCCTCCATGTTCTGAAGCAGTAGGCGTGGTGGCATTTATAGAGAGCTATTTCAAAGTGCAAAGCACTTCACTTTAATGTTCTGATCTTTACGACAAGCCTGTAAGGTAAGTATCACCACCCCTATATTGCAGCGGAGGCTGAGAGGGAGTGGCTTGCCTAAGGTCACCTAGTGGGTTCATTCATGGCACTGGAAAATTCAACTCTACTCAAGGAAGTTCTGATTGTCTCGCGCGCTCGCCCCCAGCCCACGACAACTTTCTGCCTCTGAATAGAGACGCTGGTGGGGACGAGAGGAGCAGGTCGTTCCTTCCATGTCCTCCTTGTGAGCTCCCAAGGAACATCCATCCAGTGGGGCCTGATGATGGAAACAGAATGATGGACTACATGGATCTGGAAGAGCAGTTCTGATCTCCTTCTTTTGCTGCCTCCTCTTCGGAGACTTTCTCAAGGGACCAAACTGTTTGAGAGCGCAGGGGCCCAGGACTCGCCAAAGTGACAAAACGCCTATTACCCACCCACCCCACCCCCGTTAAAAAAAAAAAAACTTTGATAGCTGAGGCTTTAGGGTTATAAAACCATAAAAGAAGGTCTGGTGCGAAGAAGGGAGGGAGGGAGGGAGGGTGTAGGGAGAGAGGGGGGGGGGCTAGTAACCCAAAGTGGATTTTAAGGAATCTTCAATATAAACAGAGGAAGTCAAATGTCCCTGAAAAGAAATCGCCATTTGCACGAATAGCTTTGTTTCCAATATAGATCGACAGGAGAGGTTGACAAGATTCGTGCGCGCGCGCGCACACACACACCAGAAAAAGACAGGACAGAAATGTTTGAATGGAGAAAGCCCCACCCCTTCTAATCTTAGGCCCATGATTTATGAAAATTCACACACACACACACACACACACACACACACACACACACACACACACACACACACACACACACACACACAGAGAGAGAGAGAGAGAGAGAGAGAGAGAGAGAGAGAGAGAGAGAGAGAGATATTCATAGCATATATTGTCTTTGCTCACGGAGACTTCGCGTCGATTAGGTGAGCCGGTCTTTTGTCCTCACCTTCAGTGGAAGTGAGAACCAACAGATCGGCGGAAAATGATCGCAATAGCTGATTTTCACTTAATAGGAAAACGTTTGGACCTTTCAACGCTTCTCCTGGCCAGCAAAGCCACGATCCCCCACCCGACCCACATCACTAAGTAAGCTCCATTGAAAGCAAGCTAAACCCCATCAGGAGAATGTACTTTTCGCGCAATCTGTATAGACCGCCGGCAATGTAAACGACGAGATTGGTCCAAGTGCTTGGGGTTGTTAAAAGAGATCGGGATTCGGGATTTCACTCTAACCTTAGGGTTGGGTACTCTGCAGTTCAAAGAACTTCAAAGTCGACTTTAGTCCATCAGCCACTTATTATGAAGCAGCCTGTCTCAAATCCTAATTTATTTTATGGGGGCACCTTCTGGAATACCACAGGGAAGTCTGGCTATCTAGGATCCCCACATTTTTAAAAAGGTGTTAATATGTTGGCCACAGGATAAGATTTGGGGGCAAAGAGAAAGCACCAGTCCATGGAAAAGTTGGTTCTTTTGCTTCCTTCCTTCTTACTTATGCGGAAACAAAGACTCCCACCAAAAACTGAACAGGCAAATAAAAATATCCAAGCAACCGGTAACATAAATAAAGTGATATCTGTTCCGGAGCATGGATTCCGATCAGGGGCCTGTAATGAGATTATATAGCATGTCAGGCTGTTGGTACACTGAGATGACACTTGTTGTAATTCGAAAAATTGATAAACTGGAGTACTTGTATTAGTACCATTCATTAATTAACTGACTGGAGGATAGAATTTGAATTGAATGGAACTTCAAATTTATTGTCCTTAAGAGTACAGTCACTTACCTAAACCAGTTTATTTTTGAGAAAACACTTAATTGAGGATAATTCTGCTTCATCCAAGCACTCTGGGTTACCTGGTATGTGCATAAGAGGTTACCTGTGTGGTCTGAGCCCAAGTAAACTACAATATAACACCTAAAGGAACAATAATATATATTATACTAACATCCTGAACCTCAGACGTGTTTCCACAGGTGTCTCTCATTATTGGCTAATTCTAAAACATAAATCCATACATGGAGTTTTTCCCTATCTGCCTACTGGAACGCGGCACAAATAGTGCCAGAGAGGCTCCAACAGGCATATGAAAAGACTCCAATCGCATGCATGCTTGCTTAAAGGTAAATATCAATGGGTCTGACTCCCAACAAAGTGTTCAGAGGATGTCCGGATTACAGGAAGCAAGTTCCATTGAAATGAATGGGGACTATATTGGAGGAAGAATTTTGTCAATGTTTGGGGGATGATGGTGATGTGGTGGCTCTCCACTTCTTTTTTCTCTTGGCAGTAGGTTTTAAGCTGATCGGCTAAAGATAGGAAGTTAGGGATTCAGAGAACCAACAGCCCGTAAAGTTGAAATAACACAGCTCATGGCAGGTTCACCCAACTGACTTCAGTGGGGCTTGAACTAGCAACTGAAAGCAACCTAATGGTACTCAGGACCGAAGCCTTGGACATTACCTTGCATTTGCTCCCAGTGTGCCTTACTTCCATATAGTACACTTTGAGAATCAGGTTGTAAATCACTTTAAATCCAGGTACTTCCACATCACTGAATTGTTAATCAGGAGCACAGTCCTGGATATGATGTGGGGGGGGGGGGGCTCTGTTGAAACTTTCACTGTTGAACAAGTGTTCTCAACCGATGATCCCCTCTGGATTTGCTCTGGAGTATTTGTATTGCCTTCTTACTGTTTGGCAACCACTTGGGAAAGTGCCTCCTGTTGCACTTCAGAATCCTGCAGGATAGTCCCTCCCTCTGGTCAGGATACAAGTTCCATCATATTAAAGTTCAAACCAAGATGTGAACTACTGAAGCTGGACTGGTGTTTGGTTCTCAGATCACTATATAGATGTGAGTTCTTATTGGGGTGGGAAATCTGTGTCTGGGCTCTGTCACTGCAGATGACAGGTGGAGACTGATGTAATGGAATGCTGTTTCATACCCCCCCCCCAAAAAAAACCCAACAAGAATCCTGTACATAGAAATGTAGATGTCAGGGAACAGGCTAGACTGGAACTCTTCTCCCTGACATGCTAGTTTTCTGTGTGCAGATCATTGGTTTGTATGACAGGGCATTCTATTACCTGATCCCCAAATTCAGACACAGGTTTGCCACCTCAGTGAGAATTAGCCCAGTGTCTAACAGTAGGTCAGCCCCTGATACACTGTAGGATGTGAGACCAACAAGGTTGTCTATCTGCCAATTCTCTTAAAATTAGTTTGCTGGTCTGTCTACTGTTTTTGCACAAGAGGTGCATTTGTCACATGGACTTCTGAAGTGGTCAATATACTTTTTCCATGTATGATACAGTAGCTTTGTTTAATTTCTAAAATTAGAAGCATATCTCTCAGGATTCTTTTTGGAAGCCACTCTTCACCTGAAAGCTTCTCCCAATCTCAGTTATATGAGGGGTAGTTGGTACTCAATGAGCTGGGAAAAGCACTCTGCACATGATCAGAGATACTCCAGGCTTCATGTTTTTTCTAGTTTGGATCTTAACACAACAACCAGGTTCCCAGGTTCATCCCTGATGACCTCTACCTCAAATGCAATCATGTACAGCAGTGCTTTATGGATACACAAGGTAGAGGAAGCCAGTCATCAAGCCAGTAACATAGTCATTTTAATCTGCCTTAAAAAAAAAACCCCTCAACACATCCTCTGTACTGCAGGCCACAAACTGCAAAACATGTTCTAGGTAACAAAGGGTTAAATATTCAATAATCAGTACTGACAAATTTCACAGGAAAAAAGTGGGGAAGTCAATGGGGAATAACAGAGGGGGTGACACCCACAATTATACAAAAGATTTTGCAATCCAATCCAGAAGCGTTTTTTGACAGACACAATGAAATGCATTCGGAAATAAGATTTTCAGTAAAAGCATTGTAAATCAATATACAGTATACCCATGCCAGGTCATGATCAAATGCTAGGACCAATTATTTCTTAAAACGGTAAGTGCATAAGAAACAGTCTCTTCAGCCTCTTTGCACTACTAACCTACTACACAATTGAGGATAAATGCATTCACTGGGAACTGGCAAGAGGTTTAATGCTCCGAAACCACAAAAGGAGGAAGTAAGGCAAATGGGCTGTGAGAGAGGAGATGACGTGGTGGACTTTCATTAATGTGGTCAAGGATATATCAGTAGAGAGGAAGCGTGGAGAGTTCTCAGGTGAAAAATTAGAAGTTTGAAAAATCGTTTGTGTTTTTTTTCCCCAAAGGGAATTAGTACCATGAAGAGTTTGAAAAAGAGCTGCCCCGAGAAGGCACGTGCAAAGGAGAGAAGAGCTTCTCTTTTATTCTGACTCCCTGCAAGAAGGCAGAAGAGGAGCAAAACTCTCCAGCACAATACAAGATCAAGCTGCTAATTTGTGAGTTAATGTGCACAGGGTTCAAAGCCACTGGGGGGGGAAAGGAAGGGGGTCCCTTAGCAAGTTCTGCACAGAATCCACAGGTCTTAAAAAATAATACCCCTCCCCCAAAAACCTATTTGGTATCTCAGTCTTAAATACATTTACCTGGCAAGAAGCCCAATTGTTTAACAGAAATTTCTGAGCCTGCAATCCACATTTTCCTGGGAGTAAGACCCATTGACTATAGGGACTTACTTCTGAGTAGACATGCATAGGATTGGATTCTGAGATTTGGGGAAGTCACCCTGAGTTCCTATTTCTTTCATCATCTGTAGTACTGCTTTCAACTCAGCCAGGTGTCTCCCTTAAGTTAACCTGTATAAGTTAAATATCATCAAATCTTACAAATATACTCTGGATAGTGTATATGATTATGAATATAGTAGTAGTTATGTTTACTAGTAGTTATCTAGTACTTAAGTACTAAATTAGTTGCTGGATGAGGGCTGTAATCCTAAACATACTTGCCAGAGAGTAGATCCCAACCAGGGGGCCTTGTTTCTGAGTAAATGATGCATAGGATAGGATAGTGCTGCCCCTGCAATGACGATAAGCTCAATTTTGCTCAGTGAGACTTGCCTCTTTGTTCTGGGGACAGGGAGTTGGAAGGAGATTTTATTTTGGACTAATTTGTCCTAGAAAGTGCAAACTAGGTTCTGAGCTTCACAAAGCTCAACTTTACTCCAAGAACTGGGAATAAGGTCCCAGTAAGATTCTCAAGGGGCTGCGTTGGCTTAGTGGTTAAGAAGCTGAACTGCAGACCAGACGGTCCATAGGTCAGCAGTTCGAGTCCATAGGTCAGCAGTGCCGCGTGAGGGAGTAAGCTCCTGTCTCCTGTCCCAGCTCCTGCCAACCTAGCAGTTCGAAAGCAAGAAATTGCAAGTAGATAAATAGGTACTGCTGAGGTGGGAAGGTAACAGCATTCTGTTAGTCATGCCAGCCACATGACCACTTCGGACAGCGTTGGCTCTACAGCCTTAGACACGGAGATGAGCAGGACACGACTGGCTTTTGAGCAGGGGATAACTTTGCCTTTACCTAAGATTCTCAATACCTATTGATTTTTACCAGCAAGAACATGTTCCAGGAAAAAGCCTCTCATTTTGTATTCCTTCTGGCATTTCTTTTGGATTCTGTTGAGTCATCTCAATGAGGACAGGCATTTGTGTTGGTGAAGACCACTTACTTGATCAGAACAACAGAACAGACTTGCTGTGTTCAATGAAGGGGTGTATTAACCATGGCGGAGCCAGCGAGCCCTAGGCTTCAGGTATTTCAGGCCCCCTCCAGCACTTCAATCGGGTATTTCCCCCCCCCAGCACTTCAATCTTGCTTGCTATAAGTCTCTTGCTACAGAGTGAGTTCCTTTCACTCTATAGAGACTATTCCCTGCGGGACCCCTGTCCCTGCGAGGCCCCTAGGCTGAAACCTAGTCAGTCTAATGGATAGTACACTCTTGAAAACAACCACACTTTGAAAGATTTCAAGGAGGTTATGAAGTTGACCATTTCCCCTTGTTGCTGTTTATCTCCAGCAGTTAAAATGCCCCTGAACATGAATGTTCCACTCAGCTATTGTGGCTAATGTGTCCTCAAAATTTTTCATATCCTTCTCAGAGAAGAAGCTGGGAAGCCTGAAAGCTACTGTGGAATTTACTTTTTAGTCCTATAAAGAAAAAGTAAGATAGTCTGACTGGCGGGGGGGGGGGGGGAGTGCGTGGAGACTGCAGGCCCGGAACTGCAGTCTGTTGCATGTGGGCAGGTGTTTGTGCTTGCAAAGGCAAGGTAGAGAAAGGAAGGGATGGTTGTGTGGCACTGAAGGTCAAACTAGGATAAGTACTTGTGTCATGACTGTGGAAGGTGAACCTAGGAAGAGTTCAATGAATGGGAAGCAATTGGCTTTTATCACCTCCTTTGGGGAGACTAGAAGAAGCCAATGGACAGGACACTTAGAGCAACATGGGAGTAGACTTTGTTGAGCCCTGGAATGGCTGCCATTTCAGGGACCAACAGAGATCAAAGGGAAAGCAAAGGAAGCAAGAGCAGAGGAACATCAAAGATGAGACAGATGACATAACTAACTGTGACCACTGATGTGCCCCTGTACAAAAGGCTGTCTATTCGGCCTCATAAATAGGGGCTGCACTTGAGGCTGGCTGGTGATAGTCTTAAATGGCACTGATCTGTGGGAGACCCTGGGGAGTATAGTATTATTAGGGGCCATTTCAATGGCTATTTTTATAGGTAGTTGTAATAGACCTTTTGCCTGCTCTTAAGAGGTCTGACTTTCCTATACCCGCAGGTAGGTGTGTACTTCTGAGAGGAAGGGGGCAGGACAGGGTGGGCCCATGCGAGGCCTACTGAAGCAGTTGTCTTAGACAGCAGTTTGGTGGGGGGGGGTGCCCATCTCTGTCTGTGTACTTGCCCCAATTGCTCCTTCTTCTCCTTCCACTCTTTGGATTGGAAAAGGAAGAGGGAGACCAAGAAAAAGAGGAAATGTGGAGGGGAGACAGGGGTTCCCAACCCCTTCCCGGCCAAGTACCACCAGAAGTGACTGGCAATGACATCATCATTAGTTACTTCTGGGTTTTCAGAGGTCAGAAAATGCAGGGAGGAGGCTCTGGGCAGGTGGATTGGCCCTTCTCAGTGTTCCTGAGAGGCTCGACCAAAAGCAGGAGCTTCCTGGGAGCAAAAACAAACCACCAAAAGCGCCGCGTTGGGGTGAGGTTCCAGTGGTCCAGCGGACCGAGTACCACCAGCAGTTGGCCAACTGGTGGTACTGGTACCACAGTACTGGTGGTACTAGTACCACAGCAGGTTGGGAACCCCTGTGCTAGAACATTGGAGAGTGGGAGGAGTAAAGAATGGCACATCATCAGGTAAGAGGCAGCAACATGTGGCTGGCCCTGGGGCAGGATAGACTGATGCAGCAGCAATAACTGGCCTATGCACATTTATATGGTGGGAGTCCCACTGAACTCCATGGGGCTTACTTCCCAGTAGACATGGAAAGGAATAGGCTGGGAATGTGAAAAAAATGCACACAGTTGTATTCCTCATTAAGTTCAATAAGCTGGCAGATGATGATCTACTACTCTATGACCTCAGTTAAGGGAAATTTGCAACCTGATTCTATTATTTATGTCTACTGGGACAACCATGAGTTTCACTGATTTCCATGGGATCTGTTCCCAAGGCAGCAGATAAGATTGCACCTTTGCAGTCCAATCCTATGCATGTTTTCTTGGCAGGGTGAATCACTTTCACTGGATTGGGGCCAAGAAATGTAGAATGGTTGGAAACCAGTTTATCTGCCCAGGTCTCCTCCCTCTTCTCCCAAAGGAATCTGGGAGCCGTAGTTCTGTGAGGATATCCAGGGCCAGAAAAGTCTTAGTCTCTCATAGAACTACAATTCCCAGGATTCCCAGATTGGAAACTATTACAGCCACATGGGTTTGCAGGATTTTTAGTAGTCTCTTCTTAGGCAATGAGCAGGGCCACTCAGAGAGGAATTTTATCAGGGGGTACAAAGTTTCTTTTGGGCCCCTTCCCTACATATGAATTTGTCTCCTGACATTTTGACCTATTTTTTGCCTTGGGCCAGGGTACAAATTACCCCCTTAACCCCCCTCTCAGAGGCCCTGGCAATGAGACCGGTAAAAAGAAGGAACCCTGTTTATTAAATTCACATATCTGATTTCTTGTCACCCTTGCTCTCTATACCACCATTATGAGGGGAGATCAGAGCAGTGCTCTAGAGATCTAACCCCTGGGCAACCTGAAAAGTTGAGGCTGACAGACAAGCTTTCGGGTGCAGCACACGTCCCTGTCAGCAGAGCTCAGCAGCAGCGAAGGTTCACCGAAGCCGCTGCTGCTTTTGCTCCCTGGCTGAGGGCAGGTCGTCTTAAGACACCAGCGCAGCGAGGCTTGTCCTACAGCGCCTTCTCCTGGACAAGTGGCCAGACAACAAAGTGACTGACTGACTCCATACCGATGTTGTGGGCAGGTCCCAGAGTTAACGGGATTGGAAGAAAGGAGGGGAAGTTGGTTATTGTTAGAAGCAATAAAGAGAATTCCTGCTGGGAAATGACAGCGAGGGCATAACGGTGTCCGAGGCCGGGGATTTTGCGTCACCAATACAAATCATCAGGGTAAATATGAGCTCAGAAGAGAAGGTGCATGACGATATGGCGACTTCAGAGATTTAGGTTGTCATGCTGATCCTAATCGGCATGCGATTGATTGCATATCCAAGATTGTAGTCTTGTGCCATCATCGGATACGCAATGTTAATGGTAATTTAATATTGATGAGAGATTCCCTTTAAGCTCCTAGGAAGTACAACATTCGTTAGTTAATAGCGAAAGGACACACACACACACACACACACACACACACACACACACACACACACACACACACAGAGCCCCTTCTCCTCTGAATGGCTTTGCTCCATCAGGGTGTGTTGAGCAGGGGGACGGGGGCGACTGCTGCTGGGTTGTTGTTTTGTTCTTTGACACAGGGTGCCACCTAGGCTGAAGTTCTTGCAGTTTGTAATAGGCTGAGATTGTACAGGGCAAAAGAGAATCTATCTGACGTTCTATGTGTGCAGATCCGAGGTTGCGTGGAACTGCGTCCAGCGTAGGAATGAGGAAACAAACACGAAGGCAGAATGTACTGCAGTGCTGGCATCGTTTCAAATGTGAAAGGTGCCTCAGCCACCACTTAGGACAGGCCACCAAACTCTGGCATCCTTACTACTATCTCGAGTAAAGCCAGCCGCTTCAATAGCACCTCTCTCTCTCTCTCTCTCTCTCTCTCTCTCTCTCTCTCTCTCTCTCTCTCTCTCTCTCTCTCTCTGACAACAGGAAACTGCTGCTCGAAGCGAAGGAAGGCCTTTTATCTGGCTCGTTTCAGGCAGCAGCAGAGGAGAAAATTAGGCTGCAATCCGAGTCAATACGCTTACCTAAGAACAAGCCCCATGGAACACAGTGGCACTTATTTCTGAGTAGACACGCACAGGATTGCGCCTTTGCGCGATTAGTTTTTGAAACGTAGTTTGATAGAACCAGACAGCTGGCAGCAAACACAGTCTTTTGTGGCTCACATGCAGCTCTCTTATCCAGTGCAAGGATTCGACGTGTGTGTGTGTGTGTGTGTGTGTGTGTGTGTGTGTGTGTGTGTGTGTGTGTGTGTGTGTGTGTAAGCCATGCTAACTCTGTGTGCTGCATTGTGGCCAATGGTTGCAGTTTCTAGCCCACCTACATGCTGGGAAGCCCAGTGACTTAAGGGGCTTTCACAAGCATATGGGAGAGAAGACTGCAAAAAATGAAGTCCTAAGGCTGAACACATGGAGCAACTGGATGTACTCCTCAGTAGACCTGTTTAGGGTTGCAGTGCGTCAGTCTTTCTACTAGTCACCCTCCCCACCATCTGCAGGTCCTCATGATGCTGCTTTGAAATCGACCATCTAAAAAACTGACCATCTCAGTTTTTTGTATAGAGTCTCAGAGTTTTGGCTGATTCATTCCCAAAACGGGATTATTTTTTTGGCAGCTTACTTGAACGAATGAACCAAGAAACGAACTAGTATATGTGATATGTGACTTATGCTGCAGTCCTGCTTCTGAGGAAGCGTGCATTTGGGGTCGAGCTGTTAGGTAGCTGTTGCCTCCCCAACTGCCAAGTCAAGACAGGCAAATGAGGCCAATTAGTTTGTGTTTAGCAGCCATAAGCCAAATGCAACGACCTATCCGCTTACTTTATATGTGCGACACCTCAAAGCCTGAATTTGTAGACAATAATGTTTCCTAAAGAAAGGAAAGCGCCAGTTTCAGCACAAAGAGCTCTGAAACAATGCGTTGTTTCCCCTCTCCTAATGCCCCTGGCTCCTCCTCTCTCTCACTTCCACCTTTCTGCAAGATCCCCGAACCACTTTTCTTTATCCGTGGAAGCTTCAGTTCTAGGCTAACTGTTTCCTTCACAAATTTGACTCACGCAGCCTAGGGTTCTTACCCACTGCCCTTCTATGGAGAAGGTATGGGAAAATGTTTGTTTTTTCCACCTATGCCATTTTGATTGTGAGATCCACGTTAGGAAGGTTTTCCAAAGCGGCTCAGTGAAAAAGGATTTCATTGGATTTTATCTCTAGGCTGGTGTTATTTTCTGTCTTAAGCTCTACCCCATCGACCAAATGAGACGTTTATGGCGTCTCCTCTTTTCCCCTTCACTTCCTGTTTGCTAGCAGTAGCTGCATTCAGTGCCGCAATGCAGTAGAGCTGTAAATACCTTTAACAGCTGCCTGCCAACCAAGGAGTGAAATACTGTCTTTGTTCTGATTCTCTCTCTCAATCCCAGCTCCAAGACCCCATAAAACAGTCCATGAGAAACATATTTCATTGCGGGAAAACACGTTTAGCTAATAAACAGGGTGCATTTTAAATGTTATGGGTCTGAGGAAAAATTCATATACTTTTTAAAGAAAATTCACCAGATTGTGAGAGAGAGAGAGAGAGAGAAACACACACACACACACACACACACACACACACACACACACACACACACACACACACACGAGAGAGAGAGAGAGAGAGAGAGAGAGAGAGAGAGAGAGAGAGAGAGAGAGAGAGAGAGAGAGAGAATGAGAATGCAGGATATTTAATCAGCACATGAATTTGTGGTTCTCCGCCAGCAGTAAAATGAACAAATGTTTTGTTTGTTGGTGAACTTACTCAAACTATTCTCTTGTTTTCCATTTTAAATGAGACTTCATTGAACTATCAACATTGGCCTTTGAGTGTATCCTAAAGGGTTGCAATTGATGTGTTGATTTTATGAATCCTCTCCTTCTTATGAAAATTAAACTGCATAGAACCTTAACCAATCTCAGACAAATGCAGATGATTTCAATAGAGCTTGGAAGTAGCAGAGAGCTCTCATTGAACTCAGTAACACTTATTTCAGAGTATTTACTCTGGCATAGAATAATCTGGTAATCTGTGTTTATTGCTATCTAAGGTGGGGAACATTTATTGAAATCAATGACACTTCTTTTTAACAAATGTACAGTACTTGGAACCGAATTCTGGCTGCCAGATTTTTCCAAACTGATTCAGCACCCAGTTCAGTCAAAGTATTTGGATCCTAAGTCCCCTAAATTTGTATGGCAGACTTTAAAAAAATCAAATCCAAATAATGCATCTTAAAATTGGGTTATGGATTGGATGAGGCATGCAGTTGAACAAATCCTATTGTGAAATATAGGAAAAGTAAGATTTTTGAGAATGTAGGCACAAATACACTCAAACCCACTGTCTTTAATTTGTTTGCAATTTAGCTATAATAAAAATGGAGTCTGATGGGTATGGGGGAGGGGGATGCAAAATGCTAGAGGGGAAAGTGGGCGGACTTACACATGCAGCTATGGATGTTTTTATTTGGAATGGGTTCAAGACTGTCTCCTATAAACTGCAGCCATTAAACTGAAGTCATATAACCACCTTGATGGTACAATTATCATACAATATATCATATAGTATATCATATAACCTCTCTATACAGTCTTGGAGTCTTCTTGTACTGTCCCCTGCCCTCCCCAGCCTTCTCTAGGTTGATTGCAATTCAGAAACCTGCTGCACACTATCCTGGTGACTGAAAACTAGGAAACGCCAGGCTCAAACGATTGTATGGTGATTTCTAGCAACTCATAACAGTAAGAAAATGAAGCGCTTTGTGCGTTTTAGAATACACTTTGACTATTCACAAGAGGAAAACTTCTTGCTGTCTTCAGTGAGCTATTTGATCACTCTTATTTCAGGTGTCTATAGGAATATGGCGCCGAAAAAAAAACACAACCACGGGTGTAGAACCATCATAACACATGATACCTCTCACATCATGCAAAATTATTTGCAGGCAGATAATAAAACAAGCAGAGCATCAAGAAGCAGATATAATGGGTGCTCTTCAGTGATATTTAAAAACCAATACTTTCTAGATCAGACTAAAATCCTTTTCTTGAAGAAGCCATAATTCCTATCTTGAATTGCAAGAAATGAGGGATAGCCCTCTGTTATAATCTCCTAATCCCTGTTAAAAGCTCTAACTAAACATAAATACAAAGCCTGCAATCCGAAATGCTCTTATCTAACAGTCAACCTTACTGATATCAGTTGGACTGAATTGTATTCAGGTGTTGTTTTTTCAGATCTGTTGCTATCAAACAAAATGGATTCATGTCCCCCTTCTTCCCCCACCCCCAAGATAGATAAGATAGTCTTATATAAAACATGCATTTTTAAAATGCCAGCGCATGTTAACTGGATGCGCAGCAGCAGCACACTACGAGTTCCACCTCCCTCTAGGCTGCATTGATTCGCAACGCCTTTGCTGCAGCAGTCTCAGGACAGTCAAAGAGGCTACTGCAAAACTAGAGGTCGGTCGACTGCAGCCATTCTGGCGTCGTTTTAAGTGTCGCACAGGTTAGCTCCCGTGGGTCATATTCCCAAGCGCCTGTTCTTTATAAGGGTACACTGCACACTATGGAATATTTATCACCCGGCTACAAAACTAGAATAGGCAGAAACTGGCTAGAAATGCGAGGCGTTCCAGTAACATTGTGAGACTTACATAAACACACTCTCCCCCCCCCCCCCCAGTAGCGGTTTAACGATTCCCTTCTGCTTTCATTAGGGCAAACCTTTGGCCTTTGCCTGGCATCGCAAAGGCAAAGCGGGGTCAGGCTGTGCAGACGTCTTGGCATGGTTAATTCGATTGAAATGGACAGGGAAGGCAACGTCGATTAAGTAATCGTTTTGATTCTGAATCTGACTGAGCATGCAAAATGCATCCTCGAGCAAGTCTCCCTGCAGTAAACCTTGCCGTGGCGTTCAGTTTTGCTCATTATTAATGACCCGGATGAAGGGGGGGTTGTGTGGAAGCCACCTGTTGATGATAAGAGGCGTGCGGGTAGAATTGTCGGATTAGGATAAAACATGGGGGGGGGCGCGAATTGTTGAGGACAGCACAGCTAGGAACTGAGCGACATCTCTGTCTCAGTCGTTTTGGGGTGGGTGGGTTCTTTTGTTTGTTTGGGTTTTCTGTTTCATTACTCTCATCATGCCTCCCAGTCTTCAGAGAGAGACTTTGAAGCCCCTTTTCAGAGCCAAAGCCTTTGCAAAGCGGCTCTTAGCGTTCCCTTAATGCCATGGACGCCGCCTGGGCATTGCTTGCTTGCCTGCCTCCCCTCGCCTCGCAGCACCCTGCCTGCCCTTGCCCCAGCCTGAGCGAAGCGCGGGCGCTCGCGATTTCTTTTATGACTTCTGAAGTCATTCTCCGGCGCCTGAGCGAAGGGCAAGCCCTGCAGCGATTAAGGCGAGTCAGGAAGAAAATGGAAGGAGAAGAGGTCCTTACCCGTTCGCTGCCTTGACAGAAGGGCGAGGAGCCGAGTCGCATCCCTGTAATCCATTACGAGTCGCTTGGATAGCAATCCGAGTCCCATCCCAAGCAGAAAGCAAAAGGCGACCGGCAGGTAGGGCTGGGAAGAAAGAGAGCTCGCTAGAAAAACAAGCTGCTTCGCTGGCAAAGGAGAGGAAGCTCTGCCTGCCTGCCCCCCTCCCCTTCCCGCACTTCGCGCCTGGAAACTGACAAGGTAGTGGGCGAGGGCGGTGAGTGCGTGTGTGTTGTTTTAAGAGCCTTGGACTCGAATGGATCGGTACCCAAACATCATAGCGAGCGTAATACACCTCATCGGAGACAAAGGTTAGAAAAAGAAGGGTTGAGGCTCTGGGAAAGGCAGAATGCAGGGGGAAATTCGCCAGGGAAATCAGGCACGGGAAGGGGGGGGGGGGGGAGAGAAAGGCCATGAAAGCCATCAGCGCTCGCACATGACCAGGCGCAGCCAATGACGTGCCCAAATAGGTCATAAAAGGTCTATTACCGAGTTGTAAATTTTCTTCAAACAAAAAGGAATTTACTACAATTCCTTGCGGATTTTTTTCCACAGTCTGCCACAAACGCCCCCCCCCCTTTTGCCTGCCTGCCTGCCTCTCTCTCTCTCTCTCTCTCTCTGGCTTTTTCCACAACCCCCCTCCTACCACGTCCCACCCACTACCACCTTCCCTGGCGGCCTGAGACATCTTAGCAGTGGAAGTAGACCCGGGTTATGTAGCGACTAGAGGCAAAACTGAAGAAGACTCTCTCTCTCTCTCTCTCTCTCTCTCTCTCTCTCTCTCTCTCTCTCTCTCTCTCATTCGACTTCGATGCTTCTGTGTGTGTTTTACCAGCCCAAACGTAACCCCCTGATTTCCTCCTTTGGGTGCTAGACTGACTCCGAAGTCTAATGCTCTTTTGGTGCACTAAGAAAGAATGAGACGTTCTTAACGTCTGGGCCACTCGCGTTTGAACCTTACCCCTGACTTCCTTCCTTCTTACTCTCTTTGCCCAGTTTTCGAAGTGAAAGCAAATGTGGCACCAATCTAGTCTAGCTACGCGACTTGTAGCCACTTCCGAATGGGAGAGGCAGGTAGGAAAAGGCTAATCTCGTCAGTCGTCACCATTTGCAACAGGGGTATTTTCTCATCGTTCTGTGTGTCTGCATTTCACAATGTTGAATGATTCTGGTTTGACTCCGCTTGGAGCGGCCAACAGAAGCTTGTGCCAATGTATGGGTGTCTCTTCTTCCTCGTTACAGAAAAGGACTTTTTGGAAGATCTGCTGACCCCACCCCATAGGTGGAACGCGAGGAGGTTCAAATCCTACTTGGCATCCACTCCATTGGTCGTTAACGTTCTAGAACGAACGTGGGAATTCTTCTGTGGCCCAAAGAAGTAACATTGCGTTCAGCCGGATCCACGCTTACTCAAGCAAGCAAGCGACTCAACACACGACCTTAAAAAGTTATACGTGACTCCTTCCAAGCTTTAACCTGAGGCCTGTGTCTCACCAGAGAGAAACACAAGCAGTGGTGCATCTATAGGGGCTCCCGCGCTACACTGACACGATTCCTGTCTGTTTCTGTTTCCCTTAGTTACAACACTTGCGACTGCAAACCTAAACATGCTTACTTGAGAAGCAAGTTCCGCTGAACTTAGCGCCTCTTTCACCTGAGTAAACGTGTTTAAAATCGAGCTGTTGACAATTGCTGAAATAATTTTCAAGATTACTTCAGCCCCGTTATACTATTTGGAAGTGAAGGGCTGTTGCAATCGACGACACTTTTCTAAGGAAGGTATTATTACGGGTCGAGTGGTAACACGCCACTCCTAAACCTACTGTACTGGATGACGCATCCTCTCACTTTAACCAAAACTCACCTTTACACAGGGCGAGTTCCTCTAAGTCTAATTGTTTATATGGACTATCTTGTGCGGTTCGTTTGCAAGAGCCGTGCTTGAAAAATGCCACAGGCGTTTTTGCAGCCTGAACCGCACTTGAAATTTGTTGGATCGGGTTTAAATGTATAATATTTCGGGGGTTCCTGGCCTTCGAGAAATATTATAGATTCGCCTCCTGAGCATACATTTTCAACCCGTTTCCAAAATGGTCGCTTTCTTATCAATAAACGGAATCGACAGATGCTGGGGTGGTGGCGTTATACTGGAAGGCACATAGTTCAGTTGTCACGATTCAGAAGAAGGCAGGATTTGTAGATGATTCCATTGTTTACCTTTTATATGTCATTTCAGAAGATCATACGCACAAACAAGTGTTTAACAAATATATAAGGAGTTTTCAAAGAGCAAGTGTCTGTCTTCAGAAGTGTTGATTCAATTTTGGAATTGGACCTGTGCTGAGTCAATACCCTGATATCTCTTTTTCTAGTTGCAAGGGGTAGTCTTTTTTTGAGGCTTCCAAAATGGCCTCCCCTCTGCGCACCAACGACTTTATATAGAGCCTTAAGTCAAAGAAACAACCTTACCTTTAATCGCAAACGTATCCTGATATTGCACCAAAATTTTGTACAAATACTGACATTGTTTAGTATTTAGATTTTGAAAATTAAAAGAAAACCTTCCGTATAGGGTTTCTGGATATTCCCTTACCTTAGATCCGCATAACAAATCATCACGAGGACGTTTTGCCGCATGTATGCAAATTCATGCACCAAACTGTTTGCTTCACAGTTTTTTTTTTTTTTTTGCCGCAGTTCCGCCAGGGTACGAGTTCCCCTTCCCATCCCACCAGGGCGTTGGTGACAGAATGCAGATCAAGGAATGCGTGTTTCAGACCGGGTGGGGCTGCTCTTTGAATTAGAAAGAGTCTGCGAAATTATACGCGATGAGATTCTGCAGCTTTCTTCAAACCTGGTCTCTTTTACAACTCACCTCATTGTTGAAATGTACATGTGTACCACGAAGAAAATAATTCGGACAAGCGCTAACTTAAAAAGAGAACAAAAATAAGACTCATGTCTCAGTGAAAACGTCCTGCAAGTGTGAGAACGGACCTCTGTACATTCCTTGTAATGCTTTGCAATCATAAAAAGACACTGCACTGAAACAGCGACTCAAGCAATGGGGGGGGGGGGGACGACGACAGTCAGTGATGCTCTCTACTTTGAAAATTGTCACCGCATATAACATATAAAAAAGGTTGTCTATCCTGCCCTCTGGGGTCTTTCCAGATTTCATTCTGCCCTTTAGGGGCAGAACTGCAGTTCTGTTGACACTTACTTGGGGAGTAAGTCCCATTGAGCACAATAGGACGGACTTCCTTATTTATACATCTGAGTAAGATTTATTTTAATTATTCTTACTTCCGAGGAAGTATGCGCAAGATTGCGCCTGCAGATCGGCAGCAGCAACGGAATCCGAGTTCGTCCTAACTAACTGAAATGCTTTCATTTCAATGGGATTTCAACAGGACTAATTTTTCTCTGGAGTTGCTGCATCCTCTGTGTATGGACCATTTCATAGGGGGGGGTGGGGGTGGGAGAGAGAGAGAGAGAGAGAGAGAGAGAGAGAAATCACAGCCATTTAGAGACCAAATAGAAGACTATTTTATTTATCCAAACGAACGATTTAAGATTGAGAAGCCACCTCTTCAAATTGCTGGGAGAATCCCCGTGGTTGCCTTGCAGTAGGAGGGGAAGATCTGAGGAATGGATTGGAAGGAGCGGTTAGGCTACTTCCATAAATCCATTTGAGGAGACGAAACTGTGGGCGAGATTGGCCACAAAGCCGCGAAAGAGAATCCTCTCTCATTGTTCTCCCCCTTTGTTAGCCTTTTGTGGTGAGAGAACTAACCTTATGGGGGGGGGGGGACAAAAGCAATGCAATCTGGATATAAAAATGCGTAAGGCGGCAATGACAAAATACCACATATTATATTGAGTGCATTAATTATCCCTGCGTTGCTAGTTATTTTGGTCGCTCTTTCTATGCATTTTTTTTTAAATCATGCCTTTTATGTTTTTCCAAGTTGTCCTCTTTCTACATAATTGTAAAAGTGAAAAAAGTGATTGTGGACTGGACACAATCCAGAGATATTTAGACACGTTTAAATCCCATTGGAATAAAGAAGCTTCAACCCCATGAGTGGGTTGCGGGGAGAGCAGTCCCTAGGAGGGTGCAGGCAGGGTGCCGGTTGGGGCAACTGGTGCATATACTGGTCATGAAAGCAGCCGCCCCAGTTGCCCTACCTAAGGGACAGACAGCTCTGATTACGCACATTGGCCATAGTTCAGCAGTGGTCACTCTTTACCCCCTTGATTTTAAGGATGCCCCTCTCAGTGCTGGATTCCAGCCATTAGCTTTATGTAAGAGGCTCTTCTTATGTTCTTAAGATCTGTGGGTGCTACTACTGAAGAAGGAAACGCAGGTTCTACTCCACGCTTCTGTTCTGTTCATCTGCAGTGATTTCAGAGCTCGTTGCAAAACTGGTGCAGTGTAGTGGCTGAAGGCCTGAACTGCAAAACCTGGTCTGCGTCACCAACTCAGATCTCGTTCCAATCTCGTCTCATGCATGAATCACTATGCTGTAGTGATAGTAAGACGGGCCTACCTTACAGGCTTGTTGCCAGGCTTACAAAGGTAACAAAGAGGATAGCTTTTTATGGGTTGGTGACTGCAGGGCCACTCAGAGAGGAATTTTATCAGGGGGTACAAAGTTTCTTTTGAGCCCCTTCCCTTCATGCGAATTTGGCTCCTGGGCCCCGAACCATTTTTGGTCCTGGGCCCAGGTACGATTGTACCACCTTAACCCCCCTCTCAGAGGTCCTGGGTGACTGGTTAAGGAACAGGAAGCAGAGATCAGGAATAACCGGCAATGTTCAGAGTGAAGTAAGAAGAGGGGAGGGCCTCCCAAGGATCTGTTTTGGGACTGGTGCTTTTAAAGTCCATCACAAATGTTCTGAAGCTAGGAGTGAACAGTGAGGTGCTCAGGTTTGCAGATGACACCAAACTGTTCTGGGTGGTAAAAACCAAAGCAGATTGTGAAGCACTCCAAAAGGACCTCTCCAAACTCTGTGAATGGGAAACCAAATGGCAAATGCGGTTCAATATAAACCAGAGCAGAGTGAATCACATTGCGGGGGAAATCCCAACTTCAGATATACTACACTGGTGGGATCTGAGAAAGTAGTAGGAAACAGAGTGACAGTAGTGGATAGTTCAACTTCAATGAAAACATTGAGCAGTATGCAGAGGCTGTGAAGAAGTCAAATTCCATGCTAGGGGTCATTAGGAAAGAAATCACGAATAAGACTGCTAATATTATAATTCCCTTTTATACAGCTATGGTGTGTGGCCACATATGGAATATCAGGTCCAGTTCTGATGGCTGCACTTTAAGAAGGATATTGTAGAGCTGGCAATGGAGCAAAAGAGGGAGACTAAAATGATCAGGGGACTGAGGCATTTTCTTCACAGGGAAAGGCTAAAACGTTTGAGGCCTTTGAGGTAATTAAGGGGAGGAGGGCATGTCCAAGATTTTTTAAATTATGCATAGTATAAGGCGACAGAGAAGTTTTTCTCCCAATACTAGAAGCAGGAATCATCCAATGAAACTGACTGGTGGGAAATTTAGGAGGAAGGAAGGAAGTACTTCTCCAGGCAACCATACTTACACTGTGGAATTCATTGCCACAAGATGTGATGATGGTCACTGGCTTGGATGGTGTTATAAGAGGATTGGGCAAATTCATGGAGGACAGGTCTATCAATGGCTACTAGTCATAGTGGCTATGCGCTGCCTCCAGGTTCAGTGGTAGCCTACCACTGAATACCACTGGCAGGGCAGCACTGGCAGGAGAGAAATATGCCTTTCTCTCTTGGTTTTGATTTGAATTTGACAACCCAGAGGCAGGCAGGTGGTGGGCCACTGTGGGAATCAAGATGCTGGACTAGATGGCCATTTGGCCTGATCCAGAGGGCTTTTCTGATGTTAAGCATGTTAAACATTGTTACTTCCCTATTCCCTACTATTACTGTTGTTGCTATTATGGTTATCTTGTCTGTAGCATTCTTTTGAACTTGTGTAAGCACTCAAGATAGGCACAGCCTGGTGCATCTGTCCAGATAATGAAGATCAAATTAAAATACTGGAGTTAGAATAAACTAAAAAAGTAGTAACTGCTGTAAGGATAACAGGGCTTTATGATATAGTGTAAACTTTCTGAAAACTCTTAAAGATTGCCTTATTAGCTCTATACACACATATATGTAGATTTAATAAATTATGCTGCATATGATATTAGCACGTTGAATGGATAGATTGATTGTTTTGCTAGATTAGTCCACAACGGTCCACCTAGTCCAGCACTGTCTTCAGGAATGGCCAATCAAATGCCCCTGGGAAGCTGACAAGAAGCAGGATATGATAGAAACTGGTGTCCCATGCTGTTTGTCTAATAATGTGGTAGACTGTTCCTTGATATAGAGGCTCTATTATGGCAAATATGGGTAGATCTTGAACACCTGACTTGGAAGCCCTATTAATTTTCATGGGTTTGCTAATACCTACAGCAGGATCCTACGCATGTTTAGGGCAGTGTAAGTTCCACAGTATTAAATGAGAATTACACATAGAATTGCAATCCCTTAGTTGCCTTTAACTAAGTTCCATTAAAAACAACAGGAAAATTTAACTCAGACTAATTTAAGCGTTCAATGAGATTTAAACACCGCTGACACTCTCTGGATCGGGTCCATGATGTAGTAGCAGGTATAGGGCCATTGGGACTATTCCGCAGTGACCCGAATCTGCTTTCCTTGCTCACCAAGGGTGAACCGATTTCTAAGGTTTAAACTTAAGCACTCACGGGGTAAGAAATGCTACAGAAAACATGTGGATCTCAGTTTCTAAGCCGAAATACATTTGTATGGATGCGTGGTACGCTGAAAACGACGGAGTGGAGTCATCCATATCCAGTTTGTATAGGTCAATGAACGCTCAAGTCCCGTCGCCGTCCCGTCCCCCCTTCGGGAGACGAACCTATACTGCCATCATGTTAAGGGCAATCAAGGGAATCTTCAGCCAATTCTGGCGTTATACTCAAATTTCGTCCTCGGAGGCAACATCCTATAGAGCGATCACTGGCCAAAACAGCAACTCTATATTCTTGAACACTAACACACCGTCGCTCTTGATTGATTAACAAAACAGCTTTTTGCTTCTTTAGCTCATGGCCCGAGTTTTCCCAGCCCTACTATATTCTGGTTTCCAACAGTTTGGTGGAACTAACCAGTTTTTAAAATATACAGGGCGAATACAGATACGCACACAGAGAGAGATAGAGAGAGAACACCCGTGGTCCGACCATGACTTAAGCATTAGAATTATTTTCTTTTTATTTCAATTACCGATAATCAAAGGTCCATGTTTCATTAAGATCGTCCCTTCTTCCAAACAATCATCAAATTTCTTAATTAATTTACTTTACAGGAAAGAAGCAAGAAGGAACGTTTTATAGATTGCAAGTGCACTTTGTCGGTTTGATTTCGAAAGCAGCGGGTAGGCCTTGACAGGCCGTCCTCGGAACAGAAGAGAAATCCCCCAGTAGAAAAACAAACAGCAGGTACAAAAAGTCTACCGTTTTCGGCATCAGGTCACAAACGAAGGGTGGCGGGAAAGAGGTGCAGCACAGCAAAAGCAGCAGCAGCAGCAGGAACTGGTTTGGACTCCACCTATATGGTGTCCGGTGCAGTAACAGATAAAATAAACTCTCTCACCTAACACAGAAATGTCATCAGGTAGCTTAAAAGACAAGGTAGTGGGGGACTCTTGTAGCAAAGGTGCCCCCCGAATACTACCAGTCACTCAGACGGGTCGTGGCCAGCTAGCAGAAGCGCCTGTGTTCGGGCTTCATTGTCCTCTGCCAAGACTGGAAGGAGGAGACCCTTAATCCGTGGGGCCTTGTTCAGCTCTCCCTGCTAGGTCCTCTTGGGCTTCTTTTTTGGTCTCCGCTCCGTCCTTGCTCTCTTGCCCGGCAGCTGGGAATTTGTCCCTGTTGTTCTCTTTTTTCCATTTCATTCTCCGGTTCTGAAACCAGATCTTGACTTGCCTCTCGGTGAGTCCTAGAGCGTGGGAAACCTCGATCCTTCTTTTCCTGGTCAGGTAGGGGTTAAAAAGAAACTCCTTTTCCAGCTCTAGAGTCTGGAACCGGCTGTATGTTTGTCTTCCTCTGCGCCTACCAGGAGCTGCTGTTTGGAACAAAAAGCACAGCATTTTTTTAAAAAAACAAAAACAAAGACACTCACAATAGTTCACTAGAGCCGGTGCTTCGAGATTTGCAGAATGTCCTAAGCATGTTTACTCCGAAAAAAGTCCGTCTTCCCAATATACGAGGAAGGAAGGAAGTCTTCTTGAACTCATTAGGACTTACTTCCGAGTAAAAATGTATAGACTAAAGGTTAACTATACTTGGCTAAACCAACTGTATTTCAGCTAACAAATCTAGTGGAGTTTAAAGCTGCTTAAAATACAAGTAGATAGACCTGGAATGTGGAAAGGGGCCCCAAACAACAACACACTACTGTACAGTGTTCGATTAAATTCATTCCAGTTTCGAAGAAGGCATCGTCTACTTATTTAATCGTATTACAGCTCAAAACATTTGTGGACTGGGTGTTTCAGTAAACTGTAGAATGACTTAGCAGAGAGGAAGCGAGTTCTGCAAAGCGTGTTATTCTTCCCACCAAGATTCAGTTACGGGGAGAATGAAAGGAAGAGAAATCGCATCAGAGCCATTCTTTTGCCGTTAAGAAAAGCCTTCTGCTTCTCTTAGCTGCTGCTGCTGCTGCACTACGGGAAATGAAATGCTTAATTGTCACTGATTTTGGAGGAAAGAAGAGGGAGCTGCATAGAGCCTCTCTGTCAATACAGAGGGAAGGAAGCAGGCAAGCAAGCAAAGAAGCGAGCGAGAGCGAGCAAACAAGCAAGCAAGCAGCTGGGCAGTTGCCGCGAGAGGGAGAGGGAAGGGAAATTCGCCTGCGTCCAACCTTGTGGTCTCATCCAGGGAAACATTGGAGCAGGAGACGCGCCCTGATTTAAGTGCTCTGGGTCCTCGCCAATATTAGCACTGGACGATTTACAGTCGGGATACTGGACCAGCTCGGCCTCTTGGTGTGTCGTAAAAAGCGGCTGTCTCTGTAAGTTATCGTATCCGTAAAACTTGACGGGCTCCGCCGGACAAGGCAGGCCGGCGCAGGGGGCCTGCTGCGGGGCCAGGGGCGGCTGCTGCTGCTGCTGGTAGGCTGAGGGGCTTCCTCCGGCCAGGTGCTGCTGCTGCTGCTGCTGGTGGTGGTAGTACTCCAGGCCACTGCCGCCTGAACCGGACCCAGGAGGGGGCTGCGGCGGGGAGAAGCCGGAGGCGGCGGCCGCCGCCGCTGCAGCAGAGGCCGCGGCGCTGTTCCCGTAGAACAGGGCGGCGGCAGCGGCAGCGGCAGCGGCGGCGGCGGGCGCAAAGTGACAGTCGTAGTAAGCGGGATTGATGGGCGGCTCGCCCCCTCCTGCCGCTGCCGCCGCCGCCGCCGCCGCCTTGTACTTGGAGTAGAGCGGATTGATGAAGTAGGAGCTCATCGGAGGGCGGGGGGCGAGCGGAGGCGCCAGCACCAGCAGCAAGCAGAGGAGGAGGAGGGGAGGAGGAGGAGGAGCAGGGCCAGCCGAGGCCCACGAGCCGCTGCCTCCCGCTCGCTCCCTCTCGACTCCCGCCTGGCTGCCACTCGCTTACTCCCAAGTTACTCCTCAGCCAGCGTGATGTGCTGCTGCCGCCGCGGCTGCCTCTGCGGACAGACGCGCTGGTGACCAGAGCCGGAATATAATCGCTCGCCGACTGACCTGCCTCACTGCTTTTACTATTTCCTATTAGGCACACACAGCAGTCCCGTCGCCACACACTCACTCACATGGGCCGGGAGTTCAGGGCAAGGCAGGGGAGCTTGTTGGCTTCGGTTTACAACACTCAGCTCCTGAGGCGAAAGCGAACCCAAAAAAAAAAAAAAATCCCTCTCAACGAACCAGCCATCCGTCCAGAGCTACCCCACCGGCTGTCCAGACAAACAGCCGGGCTCTCCCCCCCCCCCCGCGGTGTGAGTGCTGATTGGGAAGCACATATTTCTCTGGAACTCCTCGAGCAGAAAGAAAGAGATCATCAGGGCCAGATAAAGGGCGAGTCCAAGGGGCTGAGCAAGGCCTGGGGGCTGGTGACCGGGATTGGTTTTTGAATTTCCATTGCGTGTAAGGGTGGCTCTGGAGGAGGAGAGGCACAGGACGGTGGTTTCTTGGTTTAATGACCTGGCCACTGTTTTAAGTCGAGGCTTAAGTGCTCATTAGATCCTAACATCTTTTAGATGTAAACTCACAAAGAAAACAGTGCTTCTGAACATGTACAAAGTGTTAGATAGTTGCCACACACGCATCTGGCATTAGGAAAGAGGCTATCCACTTCCGGGTCAAAGGGCATGGCATTTAGGCAGATTTGAGCAGTGGCACTTAACAACAACCCTCAGTCTGAAACTTGAAGGGGAGGGTACAGTTCTCGCGCTCAACTCCAATGGTCTTGGTAAAGTGCAGGCCTAGAAGGTCATAAACCATTGAAGGGGACAAGGGCAGACAGGGATGCCGCCGAAGCAGAGACCGCGAAAGTGAAGCATGCTCAGTCCCCCAGCAGCTAGCAGCAATCGGTGGGAGCTTGCCATTGATTTCAGTGGAATGTGGATTTCCACTCAAAGGGGCGGAGGAAGTCATAGGCTGGCGGTTCCTGTAACAGAATAATGCGTTGCTATTTATTTTCCATAAGAAAAAAGGGGGGTAGACTTAAAAAAGAAAGTCGGGGCGTCAGAAGTACGCATTCACCCTGTCTTCCAGGCCCATAGGCTGATTGCAAATGAGATGCACGTTTACCCTTGACGCAGTGCGCGCCTGGCTGCAGCTCCCGGATTAATTGATACTTAATGGAAGTCATGCTCGTGAATACGCTTTCCATCATTTCACCCTTGGTGGACGTCATTAGCCAAGCAAGCAAGCAAGCAAGCAAGCAAGCAAGCAAGCGGAGGGGGGGGGGGGGAGAATACTAATATTGGGTGCGTGAGCGGTAGCATAGCTTGGGGTCGAATCCAAACTAAGGAATGTTTTCCAAAGGGAAGGAAGAGGATGAAAGTGCGGTGCCAGCAAGAGCGCGCAGTACCTTTGCACGGCAGGTTGCGCGGTATGCGCCTCTGCTTTCTTTGAAATCTCTGCCTGGCAAGAGCACAGGGCGGGTTTGGGCCCAGGTTGCCTCTGCTTTTCAGTGCGGGGAAGGAGGAGGGAGGGGTGCGCACGGGCGGCTGGCCCTCGGGTCCTGCTACTGGAGGGAAGGAGGCGGATTGTTTTTGCGTAAGGGGCTGGCTGGGATCGAATCTGTTCCCCCCCCCCCCCCCGGATTTGAAGGCACAAATTTAGGATCAGAAGAACGACAGCGGTTTAATAGGGGAATAAGTCCCAATAATTTTCTCGTATGAAGTGCAATCATCTGGACATATTCCTAGATGCAATCACTAAATAATGGCCAGTCTTCAATATTATAGATCTGGAAAGGGGGCTTTTAATTAAAAACTAACTTCTAATCGGATTACATGAAATAAATTAAAATCCCACCTCGCCTCTCTGTAGAAATGATGCGGGTGAAATACTATACAGAATCTGGCGTGAATCAAATTAAATATTTGTGGCTACGCAACAGAGGCTTTCTATTCTTTTTATTTTCTTTATCCACATTTTATTCCTCTCATGCAGTGTCTGCTTTGTTTTGTAAAAAATCTTTCTCTTTCTCTCCCCCCCCCGTTTGTTTAGGTAACCTAACCGAATTTCCCTGGCATAAAATTTATGCTGTGGCTTCTATTCAGACGCATTCTGAAGGGGGGGGGGGAGAGATAGAATGAACATCCCACAATCATTTATGAAATCTTTCAGTGGGAAGGAAAACGTTGAACAGTAATGGGGCGGGGGGAAGATAGAATACAGATTCGGGGACTGCTCTACCGTCATTTAATTAAACAAGCCTTCCTACTTACGTGGTATGTTTCCTCCGTGCCGTCAGGTAGGTCTACTCCAGATGCAGAGTGAGTAATTTTTACGTGTAGAGCGTAGGCCCTACTTGATAAGCTTTTCTCCGAGACTAACAGGGTCAAAGTTACTGGAGTGAAGTGAAAAACTTGGAAGGCTCCAGGCCAAACATATCAGAACGAATCTGGAAGCAGAATCCAGGGAGGCCCAGTTCCACGTCGTCTTTGGATCGCCTCCTGGCAGACACAAGGGCCCGACCACCTTCGCGGAGTTTGTTTTCCTGTTGCATTGGCTAAATATAGTAAACCCGAGTACTGCAGAACTCCCCTCCCCTTTTTAGTTTATTTTACAGTGCTTATAGAAACCCGCATAAATAAATGTATTTTTTTTATTAAGAAAGACACGTGTGCGAGTTCAATTTTTTACTCCGAAATATCATGTAGAGCTCCACGAGGGGAAAAAAAAAATCAAATACAAGGTTAATGGCAATGCAGAAAAGTCTTTTCATCTGCGCTGAAGTCCTTTTAGGAAAAAAAAAAAAAGACAACCCAAATAGGAAACCGCAGTATTCACCATGGATCTTTTTCTTACCTTACTAGTTCCCGAGTTTAATTGGAGTTCATATTTTCTGGGTTGCAAAATTAATTGCAAGAACAGACGAGATATATGCCACGCACATTCAAAGACAACGTGAAATATTTTCTAATAATAATAAGCCGTTTCCACTAGTGTTTCCGTAGGATGATTGATGAAAAACGAATTATAACATACATTCATATGAACATATATTTACGTCCTATATGTGTGTATATATACATGTTGTATATATGCACTTCCTGTATGTGTGTGTATACACACGTGTATGTACACACACGTGTGTGTGTGTGTGTGTGTGTGTGTGTGTGTGTGTGTGTGTGTCGTTGAACCTCCTATAGGGACTTTAAATATAAAAGATGACCTGAACCCGCCTGAGACACAGATTTTTTTATTTTACATCTCTATGGTCTCTAATAATTAAACGTGTTGTCTTTGTGGATGAGTACTTTCTAACGTGCTGACTGAGCACATTTCCCCAGTGTAATTAGTTAGATCGTAGTAAAGAACGGTCGTGTTCATTTATTTTGGGCCACAAACACCAAATTCATGGATTAAAAAACAGCCTATACATATTTTAATAAACATACAATCCCGCTCCGATACAGAAAATGAAAATCTCGAACAGAAAATGGAGCAACACCGCCCTCTAGTGGCGAAATGAAATCTTGATGGGCAATTCAGTTGAGCGCTACATGTTTTTATTTGTACTACTATGAATTTGAAATCAGTGTATTTGCTTTGACTATTGATTTCCATGAATTCTAGAAAGATTGTTTCTTAGAAAATATTTCTTTTTCATTGGCTCAGGATGACTAAACAAGTCATGCAAAAATCCTAGGAACGTGCAATTATTACAAATTACAATTTTTTTATATATTCACAAATAGAGATTACTATATGCGTGGTCCTCAATCAAGGAAATCTTTACCATGAATGCACAGTGTTGTCTTTTGTTCACAAGAGGATAGAAAGTAGAACAAGAAGATAGAATGAGTTAGATTCACTCTTGAATTCGTACTTAAGCAAATGGATGTCTTCTTGAAATTGAATTAAGAAGTGAAGATATCAGAATGAACAATGCAGTCTATTCCTCTTTTAATGTAGATGATATGAAATAAGATCTCCCACATTATTTTGCTATATTTTGTTTTCATGTTCATACCCATTCTGCCTGGAATTTGTTAATTTCATGGTAATTCTCACTGCAGTCATTGGAGAGGACCTTAATTCCCATTCACGATGCTTACACTTAGATTATAATATAATAATAATAATAACGTTGCTTGTTTCTGTTTCACTGAGAGAGTTAACACATCCAACATGAATGGACTCTTCTAAATTAAAACAGGCGTTAAACGTTTTACTACAGAATACGGCCATGTAGGCTCGGTTGTGGGGCCATTTTGAAATCAACAAACATGGACTTGAGTGCAACCTCCATGGCAAATGTAGGTTTTGTTCTGCCCCAGCCAACGGGTCTCCAGCCTAACCTCATGCTCGAAGGTGTCCCTTTTTCAAGATTTGTGTCCCCCAACACTGCCAATGGGCCCTGCTCAAGCAATTCTGTTTACAGATGCTTTTCATCCCGTTCAAAGGGAGCCCGGGCTTTCAAGAATATGCATAGCTGTCCCGCTTTACGTAGATCCGCTAAGTAACCTAATTTGTTTTAATCGTTTCTCTTTTCAGACCTCACTGTCTCTCCTTGACTGTTGTCTGTCTCGCCCCAACGGGTGACATATTGAAATTTATAGTCCAGATTTTAAGACCTGGTTTTGTCTACATTCGTGTTTTATCCTAACAAACACAAACATCAAAATAAGATGGTCTCAAAGAAAAAGCGCCAGCGCATATCATAAACTCATTAGGCCCAGACGTCTAGCCTTCTCAATGGTTTTATTATACCTCGGTTCTTCCTGTTTTAAAAAGAATTATAGGTGTAGGGTTGACAATGAATGGGGAAGTAATGCAACACCTTTTCCTAGGCCTTTATCACTATCTGCCTTTGGGGGGAAAGGGGAAGAAGGGGGAAAGAGATAGGATCTGCAGATGCCACAGACAGACCCGCAAATCTCTGAAGATCTTCTTCACCTTAAATTACAATGTTTATTTCTAAAGTCTTAATTTTGATGGCTGAAGGTTTCCAGGATCCTCTCCCTCCCCTCTAATACGCATAAACAAACTACTATCTGCATATTATATTGTCTGCACACAATGTGTTAGGATCTAGCCAAAGTTTAAGACTTCCAAGTACCCTTGATTTTAGAGGCAGTGTTAAGCATGTGCCAAAATCTCAGACATCAGTGGGGCTTCAAAACATGTTCACTTGAGTTCACTTGACTGGATCGTGACACACTCACACACGCACACACACACACACACACGCACACACACAGAGAACAAATTGTTACTTACTGACACTGACACAGAGCTGATCATGTTTAAAAAAGTGAGATCTAGCCATTTCAAATGTCTCTTCAGGTGAAAGGTAAAAAGTTTCTTTCAGGGAGTTGAAAGAATCAAGACGATAGCGCCAGCTCCAATCCTATTTGTGGATGGCTTGATTTGTCTCATGTTTATCCCACAGATCACCAAGAGGAAACGGTTAGGTGAAGCTTTGTGAATGATCATAATTATTTTTAGAAAGGCCACGAAGCATATACCACGCAAGACGTCAACCAGACACATCCACAAGGCATAATTGTTGCAATCCAAGCTCACAATGTCTTTTATCAGAAGAGGAGACGGCCAAGGCCAACAATCACTGAGTAGAATCTTTTAGTAGTTACTTCTACTACATATCTCTACATATAGCTTGTCGCTTTAACTCAGTGTCCCCCACTCCCCCTGCTGCGTAGTACCTTCAGGTTCAAACAGAAAAGATCTCAACAGAGAAAATTCTGAATGATTTCTGTGTACAGTACTTGCCATATATAGAAGATCTGCTGAAATCCTCCTATTTGGACCCAGTTTGAATAGTACTATGGGCACTCTATCAGGAATAGAGGAGAAACCTTTTTTTGTTGGAGGAAACCTCCTGTTCACATGATCAGTGAAAATGTTTTGCCTAGAAATGGCGCCCTGCGGGTTGAGAATATATTCCACAGAAGACAGTGAAGCAATAGCGCTTTGGGGGTATTTCTTTCGATTGTTGGAGATAAAACTTGCCGTCTATTTTCACATTGCAAAGAGAAGTCCAAGGCACAAACACACACAGGCTCGCACCCACAACCTCGCTTCACGGTTCCAGCAACCTCTGTGGGGGGGGGGCGTTCATTAGATTAGGTCAGTCTTTATTATAACCTATCAGTAACCAAAAGGGGGGCACAAGAAAGGCGAAAGCCAATATGGGCCAATACTCAGAACTGTTAAGCTATATTGGGCCTATGCAACTTCATTCTCTTTCAGGTACCACTTCTTAACACAGCACCCTGAAGAGGAAGGAAAATCCAGATGAAAAATCCTCGTTCATTACTTCCCTCTGGCACATTTTCTTGCAAATCAAAACACATGGAAAGAGAGAGAGAGAGAGAGCTCCTAATGGCTGAGTTTCTGTTTTGTTTCTTTGGAGAAGTCCTGGATCAGCCTATTGCCATTAAAGTCATCCTCCTTATCTTCAGTATTATTATTATCATCATCATTATTATTATTATTATCTTCATCATCTCCTTACCCTCTATTTTGGAAGAGTGATGCTCTCTCGCCCTTCCTTTTTCTAGACTAAATCACTTGGAGGAAGCATGTCAAACAACATTTAATATTTCGATAAAGTCCCCAAAGCTAAGGTCCACTCACAATATCTTAGAACCAAACAGGATGGGTAGGAGTGAGAAGGAAGGAACTTTTAGAAGCCCTTTCTCCACCAAAGATGGAGACTTTCCTCCCCCACACACTTTCCTCTCCAAAATACCTGACACAAATCACATTCACTGCTATCTAAAGGGGAGGGGGGAGCAAAACAAAAATCAGATATTGATTGAAAGTTCTGGATCAATGCACCTGGGGAAGCAATAATAATATTAACAATAATTAATAACCATAATTGTGTGTAGGTGTGTGTGTGTTTTAATAGAAATCCCAGCACATTTCCACAAACACACCCGTGCAGGCACACCCCCAAGTTGCTAGTCCCCTTTATTGCCTTTCTCCTTGTTCATCTTTTTCATTTTCATTCTTCGGTTCTGGAACCATATTTTGACCTGTCTCTCTGTCAGGTTTAAAATCCTCGCCACTTCGTAACGGCGATCTCGAGTGAGATACATATTAAAGAGAAATTCCTTTTCCAGTTCCAGAGTTTGGAATTTTGTGTAGGGGCAACGCTTTTTCCTGGTGGAACGCGCATGAATCCAGTTTGCGGCAGGGTTATCTAGAAAAAGGGGGGAGAGGAGAGAGAAAAGAAGGGGGACGGTTAGGATTTGGAGGGAGAAGAGGGGCAGGCATCGGGGTGGGGAGGGAGGAGAAAGGTCGTTAAATTAACTTAACGAAGGATGCCTGCTCTTTGCACAATCGAGGAGGACTTATCATAAAAGCCTGAATGGCCGAGTCTGTTTACTGTACAGATGATGTCTTCGTGAGGGTAGTAGGTGGTTATGGGGAGCCTGTTTTATGGGTGCTTGTTGGTGCTTGCGCTCGGGTAGGCGTCTAGACGTTTTTATAGGTTAGTAAAACTATATGTTTTGCACATTGGAGCCTTACAGGTTTGAGCAATAAATCAAAGAGGGTGCAATTTCTTTTCTTTCTCTCTCGGTTTTTTTTTTTTAACTTACTTGGGTCAAGTTGCTGCGGCTTCTCCTCCTTCAGATCGCTGCTCGGGCTGGGATTGCGGCTGCAACCAGAGGCTTGCTTGGCCGGGTTGTTGTTGGTGGTGGTGGCAGCGGCGGCGGCGCTGGGAATGGGGTGAGCACCGTTGCTCGTGGCCACCCCCTTCTCCCGAGATTCTGCCAGGAAGGAATTGCACGTGTACTCGGGCCCACTGATCCCCGGGGGCTCCCTGGACGAGGAGCACTCAGTCCTCTTGGAAGGAGAAGTGGAGGCGCAGGCAGAGGCGGAGGAGGTGGTGGTGGAGGTGGAGGAGGAGGAGGACTGGGCCGTGGACACCGAAGAAGGAGCAGCCGCGCCCCCGCTCTCCGGCTTGACGATCCCGTAGTGGCGCACGCCGGAGCCGCCGGAGCCGGCGCCGCTGGGAGCGATGGTGGCTGCGGCTGCTGCAGCGGCGGCGGCGACCGAGACGTTGTTGCTGCTGCTGCCGGGGCTGCTGGGGAAGGAGGCGAAGGGCTCGATCCAGGAGCGCACGTATCTGCCGCCGCCGCCGCCGCCGCTCTCGCCCGGCCCCCCTAAGTGCGGCTGGGGCATGTAAGGGTGGTAGATGCCCGGCATTGGCGCCGGGGGCTGAGGATGGACGGCGGACCACGAGGCGGAGAAGACGGCGGACTTGGGCGCAAAGCTGCAGGAGGCAAAATCCGAGCCCTCGGCCACCACACCTGAGGCTGGCCTCGGGGTCGCATGGTGACCTCCCTGCAGGAACCGGCCGGCCCCGCCGCCGCCGGCCCCGTACACTTCCTCGCTCTCGTGGCCTATGAGCGAATCGACATAGTAGTTACTGAGGGTGCCGCTCGACGACATTTTTTGGAGGCTCCCTCCGTAGCAGGGCATATGGGGGGGAAGGCAAAAAAGGTTACTCTGTTAACTGTAGATGATCGCCTTGCCCTGAGAACAATCGTAGTATTTTGCAGACTGCCAGCTTCAACCATTGGTCCCGCCGCCCACGTGATCATATTTACCAATACTCTGAGTAAATCAATCCGCTAAACTGGGGAGGGGGGGGGTGCCCGTGATTTTCAAGGGAAAAAAATCCTCATCAACAAACAGGGGCAACAGCGTACGCACACACACACACACACACACACACACCCCTCATCTCATTTTTTTCCCCAGGGTGCCCTCCAAACTGTGACCGAAAACAGAAAGGGAGCGAGAGCGCGAGAGAGCGCGAGAGAGACCCCGAATCCTTCCACCCTTCTGCCTTAGGAGGACTCCGAGCGGGCGTGGTCCACCGAGCAGCAGCAAGTTGCGGGACTATTTCTTCGCCTTCCTTGGAGTGATTTCTGCCATTCATTCCTGCACTCAGTCAGCCACAAGCCGAGAAGTTCTCGCAGACAGGCAGACTTGGTTGGTCACTGCAGTGCCATTGCAAACTGCTGAGGAGCCCTGGGTGAGAGAAGGGGTGGAGGGGAAAGACTCCAGCGAGCTCCTTCCTCGCCTGTGAAAACAAACACTGCCAAAAGCTGGGAGTGTGTAACGACTCCTCATAAAACAGGGAAATGTTACAGTAAAAGCACACAATGCAGCGGCGGCTGCCGTCTTTCAAGAGCAGCTCTCAGTCGGTGTCGGTTCCTTTTTTTGGGGGGGGGGTGTTTGTCTTTTAGATAGAATGGAATGATTGAAAAAGGAGAGAGAGAGAGAGAGAGAGAGAGGTGGGGGAGGGAGAAAGAGAGCTGCCCATTGTGTTGTTTTAAAACAGGTGGAAGACCTCTCCGCAATGACTTTATGCCTTTCAATAAAAATTTTATGAGGTGCATTTGATTATAGATTAATGTGTCCCTCTAATAAAATGAACTGATGGCACACGCGAAAACTCACTCTCTCTCTCTCTCTCTCTCTCTCTCTCTCTCTCTCTCTCTCTCTCTCTCTCTCTCTCTCTCTCTCTCACGATTGACATGACGCTGAACCCCAGTCCCTACTAAAGGGTTGAAACTTTGGATTCAAACCGGGTACCAGCATCACTTTCAGACGCTTCAGAGTTGAGAGAATAAAGGAACGAATGAATGAAGTCCCGCCCGGATGGCTCAACGCAGTAGCCCCTTTGCAGACAGTAGTCTAAATCAGATCAAGCAAACATGCTGTTGCTGTATGAGCAACAAGACAACAGAACCTGAACTAGTGACTTAGAAAGCTCCTCTCTCCTTCTCTCTTTGACTTCCTGGATGCTTTCAGTCCCTAATAAACACAAACATTTATCCCCTCTCCTACCGCCCCCCCCCAATAATTCAAGGAGATACAATTTGGTTTAACTGTGCCTTTATTATTCACTTGCAATGGAGAGGCTTTGGGATTTGTACCTGGAGGAGGAAAGATTCGGTCGCAAACTAATTAAGCCATCCTTTTTCCCAGGCCGATTTTGTCTTCAGACAGGCTGGACATAGCTGGGCTTGAACATGGATGGAGAGAATGTACACGTTTACTCAAATCAAAATCTTTGTCTGGAATAAAACAAAATAACCACAAAAGAGCAGCCATGACTTCCTTACACACAGCTTCCAAAAGAAGGGTTGAAAATCCTAGTTCTTTCATGATTGGTTGCTCTCTGAACGCTCCTTTCCGAGATTTGCTGGAAACCATCTTTTCACATTGAACTGTGTTAAGGCGTTATTTGTTGTAGCAAACACACGATTTGCTTGATATTCAGGAACCACACCCCCAGCTCTCGTGCGCATGTGGCTCTATTTTTATCTGTATGTGTGAATATTGGAAAAGACTCTCACCTTAGGGGTGCTTTTACAACCTTATAACACACAGACACACAGACACACACTTTAGAATACATACACCACACATGCTTCATGTTCTGATTCACAGACACTGATCCGAAGCAGTATCACAACGTGGAAGCAACTACCTTTGACTTAGCTAGAATCAAATTTTGAATCTCAAAATTCAGGATTTCAGCCGTTACACCATTTTTCCATGGTAACATATTTGGTTGCTTGTTGAGAACCTTTTTTAAATAAAAAAATCGATTCAAATATGCACAGCATAGGTAGCAATGAAGAACCCCCTCTTACGTTGCAGGGAAGCATATTTGAAAATCTGTGTAAACAGCATAATCGTCTTCTGCACATCTCACAAATGTCCAATGACAGTACCTTTGGATAGATAGATAGATAGATAGATAGATAGATAGATAGATAGATAGATAGATAGATAGATAGATAGATAGATAGATAGATAGATAGATAGATAGATAGAATACACACAGTGCTGTGTATGTTTTTACATAATACATTAATACAACATGTATTACAAAAACAAAGACGTGACCCTGCATTGTGGCTATTACATGTGAATGTTATAATGTGACTATTATAGACACACCCCGAGTTGAGAGAGAGAGAGAGAGAGAGAGAGAGAGAGAGAGAGAGAGAGAGAGAGAGAGAGAATTAACTCGAACACATTTCCAAACTATTCACTAACAATCTTTCCAGGCCGCTTAGAAGAAGAAGGGGAGAGAGAGAGAGAGAGAGAGAGAGAGAGAGAGAGAGAGAGAGAGAGAGAGAGAGAGAGAGAGAGAGAGGCCGTGATGTCACCACCAGTTCCTTTATGAACTGTCTGGGTGTCATTAGGCAAGCAAATATTTTCAGCATGTTCGAAGCCATTTCCCGATTTAGAAGCCAGGCAGGGGTGTTTGTTGTTAGTTAGGAGCCCGCTTCTCAAGAGCAGGCGGCGGCCTCTCTTCGCTTTCCAGGCCTTTTTGAAGGTGAAAGCATTTTCAAGCATTTGGACTTCAGCTGGGACGGGAGTCATGTTCATTTGCAAACTCCCTTTCTCGCAGGTTCTGCTTTGGATTTCTCCAGCTCTTTCCTTCTCCCCCCTCCTCCCCCCTCTAGGAAGATAAAGACGCTGTGTGGGCAATATTTCGCAGCTATGCCCAGAAAAGCTTGGTGGCGGCGGTGAGGGGGTTAAGAGTCGTGAACTTCATTACCTTGGATGTGTGCTACTAAAACAAGAACAACAACCCGGAACTGCAGGAGACAAAACGAGCTTTTGAGACAAATAGCCATGGTGTGTCCTAAGAGAACGAAATAGCCGAGACAACGTGGGAGTGTTTCTTATTGAAAAGGCCAGACATATGGGCAAAATGGCTTCGTTTATTTTCACAATGCTCTGTGTAAGAACCAAATGCAGGGATTTTGTTTAAATGCATTTAAAGTATCCTATATATTTGAGAATATGGTTGGGTCTATTCAAATAAGGCCAACAAGAATAAGCAACCACATTCCGATTCTATCTATCTATCTATCTATCTATCTATCTATCTATCTATCTATCTATCTATCTATCTATCTATCTATCTATCTATCTATCTATCTATCTATCTATCTATCTATCTATCTATCTATCTATCTAATTTTATAAGCATTTACAAAATGGGATGCTTAGTGGTTGGGTTGATTGGATGAGTTGTATTCCCCCCCCCTTTTTTAAATCAACTTACCGTTTATGACTGAGTGGAATGAGGGTGTCCAATTTTAGGTCACACTGTTTTCCTAAGGAGAACGTCAAACTGTGACCGACTCCTACATTTGGCCATTTCCTCTCGACCTTACAGTTAGCAATTGCTAAAGGGACAGGGCTGACATAAACTTCCCTCCCCTTTCAGTCTCATGCCCTTTTTTTGTTTTTGTTTTTTCTTGAAAGACCAAAGGCACCTCATCATGACTTTACAGAGTTTATTGCATTATACATGCGAATAGGACATGCACAAAGAAGAAGAAGAAGACGGAAGAAGAAGACATATTGCTTGTTATACCACTACGATTCCACGTATGCACCACAAGGAAAAAAAGTCTACAGTTTGAGGAAGAGTGAAAAAGTCCATTGCACGAAGGACATCTCTGACGCACACTGGAGAGGGTAGTTACATCGTAAAATGTGCTTTCTTTCTTGTTTTTGCCTCCCCTCCGGGAAAAAAAGAGGTTTTTAAAAAATTATTCTTAAAGTATTTTTATATATTCAAAATGCTATGGCCCGTGTAGTAGCCCCCACATAAATACCACGTGGTTAGTTAAAAACATGGAAAAAAAAGTCACATTGCCTGGATGATCGACAGCTCCAATAAGTTAAGACCAAATGATCATAGTCAATCCGAGTTTACCCTGCATTACGATGAGGAAAAAATAAATAAATTACACGTGCTAGGTTTCTTTTTAATATATATATATATAGTCATAGGAACATACACAGTCACTTAGAGCACTAAAAAGGATGACAAAAATGGTCACAGTCTATCAGAAATTTAAAAATAATGAAAAATGAAGGGGTGTCGGTTTTCTTTTCTTTCTTTTTTTTCTCTCTCACTTTCCCCCCAAAGTCTTTGCTACTACATATATAGCGACTGGTGGTCACTGAGCCCATGTCTCAATGCTGGTCCGTCAGCCCCCAGCTTAACGGTTTAGGAGAAGGTTAGGTTAGCGGTCAGTTCTCGGATTCGGTTCTCCCTGCTCATCTTCTTGAGCTTCATTCTGCGGTTTTGAAACCAGATCTTGACCTGCCTGTCAGTGAGGTTTACGCTCTTACTGATCTCTAGGCGGCGCTCTCGAGTGAGATACATATTGAATAAGAACTCTTTCTCTAATTCCAGTGTTTGATGTTTAGTATAAGGGCACCTCTTCTTTCTGCCACTCTTTGCAGTTAACCAATTGCTGGTTGGAGTATCAGACTTGATTTCCTCTAGCAAAATCAAAGGAGAAGAAAGGAAGGAAAGAAGGAAGGAAGAAAAATAAAAAAGAAAAAACACCTCAGTCTATTATAGTGTACCCTTGGCCATGAACTCACCTCCATTGTGTCTGTCAGATATGGTGGCTTGTGGGTATTAAACAATGCTAAAACGAGGTGTGCACACTGGGAGAGGGTGGGTTTTTAAAACATTGTTGCCAGATTTGAATGAAACAATGCCAGCAATAAGACCTGCTATTCTCTGGCTTATTTCTGTTGCATTTCTATACGTTATTATCTCTATACACTCTGGACATTAATAGACATTTTTTGAACTAACCTACAACGTTTGCAACAATATTAATCCTGCCATCTGGCCAGTGGTCACTACTAAACAAGTCAAACCTTATAAGCCACTTATTAAGAAAATGCCTCAGTGAAAATGCATTTCCCCTATTCTTTTGGAAGGAGCTTCGTCTATCACTCGTGTTGTCAAACACAAACAGCCAGGAGAACAAAGATGTCCTTAACATCAAGCTTTGGAACATTCACAACTAGGACCAACGATATTTTTCCGTCTCCTTTTAAGATTTGTTTTCTGCATGAGAGGCGAAATTTGTCTCAGGTTAATTACCATTTCTCTGTAACTATTCTATGGATCCTTAGTGTGTACACAGCAGGCTCACATTCATATCAGAGGCAGCAAAGTTAATTTTGACTCAAGACATTTTCCCATGTTTTGCTCTTTCACCATATTATCCCCACTTCCAGCGAAACCCCTGTGTCCCCCCATTCCTTTCAAGACAATGAAATAAGCATGCAGCAGCCCCCTCAAAAAATGTTAACAGCATAGTGAATAGTTGGAGACCCCAACCACGTTTTCTGAAGTATATCAAACCCCAAATTTATATCTTCTTCTCTATTAATATTATTGTCCATTTCCCTTCAACTTTACACAGTTCTGCAGTGCCCCCTTATTTATCAACTTAATTTTATTTATTTATTTATTTTGGATGATCCTACTTCTTCATCAATATTTGGTAAGCAATCAGCCAGACACTGAGAGGATCCACTCAAAATATTTGATCCCAGCCTGGCTAAGGATAAGGTGAACTGGCTGTAATTTAGCAAGCATTAATGCCTTATGGAGATGCCTTTAATGCAGCAGTCTGGGAAAGGGAAATACCTAGGGCATGCAGTAAACTGTGGATCCCTCCAAGTCAGTGAAAAACCTGAATATAATAAAGACTGGGTTAGGAATCCTGGCTCAGGATCCCATCAATCCACCCCATTCCCAGTACCTGCAGCACCAGAGAGCGAGGAAAAGAGAGAGAGAGAGAGAGAGAGAGAGAGAGAGAGAGAGAGAGAGAGAGAGAGAGAGAGAGAGAGAGAGAGAGAGCCCTTTCTGCTGAACAGCTATGGCTGCGCTTCAACATGAGCTCCTGTGGTTTACGAGACTAGCGTGCCCAAGTGAGCCCGCCGCCGCCGCCACGTTAGGGTTTCCAACTTTGCAATCATACCGACCTTTGCTTTCTTTCTCTTGGGTTTCTGGGCTGGACACAGAAGCCTCAGCCAGGCAACTCCTCTCGTCCTGCTGCAGGGTGGACTTGGGCTCGGGACTTTCCACTTGAGAGACTTTGGCGGAGTTGTTGTCTGGGTGGTGGCTGCTGCTGTTGCTGTTGCTGTTGGGATTTTCATTCATTTTCTTCTCCATCGGAAGTTGCGCTGCTATCTGCGGTTTGGAAGCGCCGCGAGGGTTTAACTGTAACATGACTGTGGAACTCGTTTCAGGGCTATTATTGTACTCTTGGGTTTTCCCAGTGGCGTAGGTCTGGCTCAGCCTGAAGTATCCTGGGACGGGGACCTCGGGGTTCTCGATGGAGCACGAGTCCGAGACCAGCCTCTGGTAGGAAGGGACGTCGGAAGCAGAGACGAGCTTTGATCTCTTATCAGAATACATGCAGCAATTGGTTTCCTCCTTGATATTGGTGGTGAAGGAGCAAGTGGGAACTTGCTGAGTAACAGGTTGCTCTATTCGGCAGGACCTGTTCGGATCTGTCCAATTGTCTACTTGAGGTATATAAGGATGTACATTCATACCCATATTTTGATGATTAACTTCTCTTTTGGCCAGAGACGGTAGCAGTCCACAGGTTTGCATCCCATAAGTCCCAATGTCTGTGCTAGGTGGCATGTACATGCTGGTGCTGTTGGAATAAAAACTATCGCTCCTGCAGGCACTGATCAAGGAATCGACTAAAAAAGTATTAGCGGCAGGAGAGCTGTTGGGAAAGGACATTTTGGGGAGGAATTTGAAGAAGAGAGATTGTGTCCTTTGTAGGCTGACATCTCTACGAAAACATTCCCTGTGTAATTGTGGATGCCTCTGCACAACCACATGACAGCTAAGCCAATGAGATTTGAAAATGGCCTTGAGCCGCTACCTCCCTGCCAGTCACGTGCTCCCCGGGACACTCCGGGCTGCGGCGCAAAGGTGGTCAACAGCGACATCTAGAATGTCAGGAGGAAAGTGCGCGCGCTCCACCAGCAGCATCACCGCCGGCGGCAGCCTTTCCCTTGGCTTTTTTTCCCTTCTTCTTCAAAAGCCAGCCCTGGCGCACTGCGCTGATTTAAAACAAGGAAATACATGAATTGATCCCGATCCCCCCCCCCCCTCTCTCTCTCTCTCTCTCTCTCTCTCTCTCGACCACAAGCGAGGTGCTGTCCGAATTCACCCTGATTGCGGCAGCCCCTCTCCCTCCAAAAAGGCAGGTACTTCAATGCAATCCTTAGTAAGCTAAATAGAGGGGTTGAAGAGAGGTCTCAGAGAGGCATGCAACCATACACTGCGAAAACTGAGGCGTTCTTAATGTTCCAGTTCGTAAATATTATTATTAGTATTATTAGTATTCTTATCAATGTGTTTTCCCCCACTGTCTCCCAAGAGCCTCTTCAGTTTCATTAACTGATAGCAACTGTGTCCTCAGAAGAACTGTCCCTAAAGTTTATTCCAGGAAAACGCACCCTTCTCTCTCCCCCCCCCCCCACTTCAGTTCCATTAGCTCTGTAAGAAAACCCTTTTGTATTCTTATTCACAGAAACAGCATCCTTCAACAGTCCCCCCAAAAAGTTTGGGGGTAACAGTTGACTCTGTCTGAAGTGTAGATGTTCTCGGAGGGTGCCATAATTTGGGGGGGATACAAAGAAAAATAATGTTTTTCCTTTTATGGGTTTTGTAAAAGCATTGGTTCTTGACAAGTGGAAGGTACAAAAGGTTGTGGAATTTATTAATACAGATTAAGAAGAATCAGGGCGATCAATACAATCCTCATCTACATTCTTGGGCCACTTGGTAATTTTCTTGCTTCTGAAGCTTTTTCAAGAGTTATACCCTCTGTTGCCACACAAGGAAAGATATTTTATTAACAAATCAATCGAGACTTTGTAAAGGATAAGATTAATAGTTAAGATTTAGCATAATGGTGTTCGCGTTATGAATTATTGAAAATTATACTATTGATTTTTCTTCTTCGTTACTAACCAAGAAGGTCAATTTTTGTTTTAATACAAACCGTCAAATATTAAAAGCTAGACTTTTGTCATAAGTTTAGTTTTATAGTTTACGCAAGACTCCTTAAATTTAAAAAAAAATCAGAAAGCCCTTTCTCTTGTGAACAAAATCCCTTTGCCCATGCAAATAGAGCCTGCAAAAACTTGTGTGTTCAACTTTTAAAAACACAAACACACACAGAGAACAGAACCCGCTAGTTCTGCCACAGCTGAACAAGACACAAGTTTATATATCTGAAAAAAGTGATAAATATCTGAATCCAACTCCCTCCAGTTACTGGGCATAGAAATCAGCATTATCACCCCCTACGTGGAAATGTGGATATTTTTTCTAACAATATTTTTCGTCGTCTTGGTGTTCTTTTCTTCCTCTCTCTTCCTGTCTTTGCATCGGTATTACTTTGCTGTTTACTCTTATTAAAAATACCAGATCACACGTGGTCGTCAAGCAATTTCCTTATCTGTTTTGTTTCTTTAAAACCAACAGTTCAGATTCCCCCCCTTTCAATGTTTTGGTTTTGCTGTTGTTGATAAGTATCATTTTGATTAAGGAATTTCAGACACACTCATCATCGTCTACTGGTGACTAAACGTTGCTTTCAGGTTCACCTATTTATTTGGGGCCTTGAGACAGATGTTTGCCTCCCTCCCGGCTTTAAATAAAACCTTGGGGAAACCAAAACAAATCCGGTCAAGGAAGGACCTTTGAAATAGCATTCCCTGCGAAAGGACTAGCTCGCCAACACGGCTGTCTTACTCTTACTTACACACCATATCCTGGACACTTTTGGAGGTGGTTGTGGTTCCCTCCTTTTCATGCCCTTTTCCTGAAGACAATTCCGTTTAAAATCTCGCTGTGGCCATGAGACAGACCTTTTAAAAGCTTATCGCAGCTGTTCAAATACAACATCATTGTCAGGGTAAGAGCCTTTTACGGCTCCAGTCGCCAGCTCCTCTGGTGCCGGAGAGTTTCAAGATTACCTTCAAAATGTTAGCTACATTTTCTCCGACGCCCACCCCAGATTTTTCAGAAACCTTTTAAATTGTGTGGACACCCTTGCCTTTGTCCGATATGTGGGTTTATAATCCAGGTACGCTACAGGAAGGTGGGATGTGTGCCTGCGTGTGTGTGTGTGTGTGTGAGGATTATTGTCCCCCTCCTCCTATTTAAGATCATTATCAGAGCCATTGCTAAGATTTTGTCTGTGCTGGGGAACAAACAGAAGTGGAGGTCAACACGATGCACCCTCTTTGGGGGCCGGCTTTTTTATGGGTTTCCTGCAATTTCCTCTTCTCTCCCGACCCCCCTTCGAAACAAGACGCCAGACAACCCACGGAGTTTAAAGCAACGCAATAGTATTTTCCTGGTCTGTAGTTGAAGACTTAACCGTGAAATCTAATCAGGGATCTTAGCCCCATCAGATGCCTTTTCACTCGAAAACATAGCCTAGAAGCGTCCCAATAGTAACACCCTTCCAGGTCTATTTCGTCGAATTTTGTTACATGTCCTCCTAACATTAAAACAATAAGCAGGAGATCTTCTGCTTCCCATCCCAAGGTTCTGCATTGTTTAATGAGCAGACTCTGAAACCTCTGTTGAGGTAGGATGTTTTTGGAGTTGGCAGGCAGCTATTAATATCTCACTCAATCCATGTTCTTCAATTCTTTTATCAGACAAAAGGTGGGTAATGCTCTGGATCTCCTAAGGAACCCCACTCACAACCTGCTCATAGTTTCTACTTTTAAACAGAGTCTGATCTAACGTGGACAATTGTAATGGAGTGGGTAAAACATGAAAACCAAAAAAATTGTCTGACATAGCTTGAGGTTGAATAAACATCTCTTTGGGAAATGGGTTACTGAGACCTTGTGTGTTTAATGCCACTTCAATTTTAAATCATATTAAGATGGAACTGTAGTAATTAGCATTAATAAATAAATCAATATTGTGCCATAAATGAGATATACAATCTACATTAATGCAAAGGTTTTCCTCTTTACAGTCCCATATTTTTCCTCCAAAGGGGGTGAAAACCCCCCAAAAGCTCCATTTATAACTCGATTACTTTTTGCAGTAAAATATATGGTGACACCACCCTATTCTGTCTTAATAAATAATAGAAAATAAAATCTGAGAGGAAAGTCGTTACTGTAAAGTTTGATTTTCCCCATTTCATCTTTATTCCATACTTTTGTGACTGGGGTGTGTGTGTGTGTGTGTGTGTGTGTGTGTGTGTGTGTGTGTGTGTGTGTGTTATTAAGAAGAGATGGAGGGGGAGAGATTAACCAGAAATGGGGGGGATGTTTTGCAGCTGTTAACGCTCAACTGGGGAAAAAAAGATAATTTGCCCACCAAATATTACTCAAAAGCCTGGCATTTTTGAGACATAGATGGGTATCTTTATCAATATTGCTTTGGTCACACCATTTAAGCAATAGGTCCCGGCAAGGTTTACAAGGAGATTTGCTTTATTTCATAATTCTTCTGACTCAGTTAAGTAAGGCGATAGATACAGTAAAATATGATGGTTTTGTTCTCCCTTAAAATCTCAGCAATTAAATGATTCTAATTTTTGTGCCTCATCTCCTTACACAGAAGAGAGGCAATGCCCGAATCATTCGCATTTTTTAAAATATGAATTAATAGTACATCCTTAAATTATTGTTAATTACTGTATGCCCTATTAAATGTATGGGATAACTTAACCGTTCCCCCCCCCCTTTATGCTTCTATATAGGGTGTGTATCCATGAATGCATATCATAAACAAGATTCCCCTCAGAGGGTTCACGTTTTGCCTCTTGTTTATCAAAGGTCCTTTGTACAGGGAAACCTCTAGTTCAATTTCAGACTCTACAGCCTTTTAGAAGAAGGGTCTGGCTGGCCAAACCGATAGCCGCTTATAGGATGCCTCTTTCACCCCTTCAATCCATTAGAAACCATTGTTTCTAGGATAGCCGGGTTAGTTTCCAGTTATTTCAAATATGGACCTACGAATGGATCACGCTAGTATTAATACAAGATAAGCTTTGGTAGATTCAGAGAAGATTTCATAGATTCTAAGACCAACTTTTCATGTAAACATTTTCTGGGCCATTTTAACTCTCCCTTGTAAGAATAAAAATTGAGAATTTATGCCTGTATGTATATATTTCTCCAGGCAATTCCCAAATGTTATTCCGACAAGATACATGTATCCTACATATATATAAATGGCGGATCCAACAACTCTCCCCAGAACCATCACATGTATGTGAAAGTTCCAAAAAGGACAAAGCCGACGTCTTAAATATTCAACTAATTTAATGAGCAGAGTATATATAATAACTGTATAGCTCCAACCACAACGTTACATTCTTTGAACAAGGCCTTAATATAAATGGGAGGGGAGAGGTGGGGGGGATCTAGGCGTGTAGTTCACTTTCATCATCATGCGAGGTCTTATAAAGACGTGCGTTAATTTAAAAGGAAAACAAAAACAAAGCCAGAATCCTTTTTCTACATTATTCTTCCTCAGAATAGATTCCTATGATACCGTCCTTTTTTCTTTTTCTTTTAATTTGTATTGGCAAGAGATCGTTTTCTTTATCTTCCAAGCTCTTGAATCTTTTCTATGTATTCCAGACGGAAAGTCTGTTCTAGGTAGCTGCAATAACAATGAACTTCTACGGGAGGGGGAAAAAAAACCACCCAGTTCTCTGGAAAACAATGTCCCCGACGCTCATTTCACTGGGATGACTTTGAATGTGTCTAGTAGTATATTGGATCACACATTGCCTAATTATCAGTGCTTATTCCGTACTAGGGTGAAAGGCGGAGAAAACCCGCTTCTGATCTTTGTTGTTTTAACTTAAAAGTGTGCCTTAGGAAAAGACTACAATTTGCTAAATCGGTGGAGTGTGTGTGTGTGTGGGGGGGGGGGGGATTCCTCTCACCGCCTTCTTTGTTTCCGTTTTTGCTTTTAATATTTTAGGGGTCCTTTAAAAAGCACCTCTCTCCCTCTCTATTCTTTCTCGAAGAATGAAATTTAGTTTCTCACTAGTAGGTCAAGGTGACGGTAAGATGTTCATGTAAAAATACCGGCTTTTCTCTCTGGTACATACCGGTATCATTAAAAAAAGAAAAGCACCTCCAGAAACATCAACCACCCATTTTGTCATTAATTGAAAGGATGCTTTTTCTAAAATTGTGCTACCCGCCTGCATTCTCCTCCCTTATGAAGCGCCTTCCCCTAAATATGAGCTGCCTCTGAAGACATTGGCAGTCGCCGAGTGTTATGATTGCACTTAAAAAGAAACAATTAGCATTACTTTCTGTTGTGGAAATTCAGATGAACTGCCCCCCTCCTGAAAAAGAGGAGTTAAAAAAATACAAATTCCTGTGCACCGTATTGTAAAAGACTATGATCCCAAATATTCTTTTAAAATGAAATATGTCTCGACCATATCAGGGCTATGAGTTACTTGTTTAATAAATCTTGTTTATGCTTTATTTTCTCATTTCCTCAGCCCTGAAATCTTATCGTTGCTTATATATTAGATATTTTATTAGTTGCAGGATTAGTAGGGGAAAAATACACTTGAACATCAAGACAATTATACATTCCAGAATATTAGCGCGCCCTCTTGTGGAATTTGGCAGTACAGCGCAAGGGACTTTTTTGAACCTCAGAAAAACCTCGTCTATCTTTGCTTATATTATTAACGTATTATTCTGTGTTTTAAACAAAAGTAAAAAAAACCAAACAGAAATATAAATGAAAAATAATTATAGTGGGCAAATTTGGATGGATTTTTTTTAGTATGAGCGCTTGTGGTGTCTTCATGCTTGAAGGAGAAATGCAATAGTGGGAAATGGAATCAATAAAAATACTGCAGATATCTGATAAGGAAACCACTTCCTTTTTAAAACAAGATTATTTAAAGTCTTGGAGCGTTTGATATCTTATTCTTAACATAAACATATTTTTTCAGTTGTCTTAAGGCAAGAACGCATTATTTGGATTTCCTACAGAATATAAAGCAACATTTTGCTCTAGAAATGGAATTTTTGGTGCAATCCATAGTCCATAGAAATCTATGACAGAATTCACATTATTTTAATGGGCCTGCATTGTACCCTTCCTTCCTTCCTTCCTTCCTTCCTTCCTTCCTTCCTTCCTTCCTTCCTTCCTTCCTTCCTTCCTTCCTTCCTTCCTTACATTTGATTGATCTGATTTAAGCCAACAAACTAGATTAGAAAGAACATTGCTTTTTGGAAAATTACCGTTTTATACTTTACTGCAGGAGGGGGGGGAACAACAACAATTTTAAAAAGAAATGGCATAAAGGGGAAATAGAAAAGATTTTGTAATAAATAACAGAATACACTGAAAGAAACATTCTGTAAATATCAATCTTGGAAATTATTTATAAAAAGGAAATATTCATAACGAACCCTGCAGCATTCGAAGGACTATGTGATGGATTTGAGGAAGTGGATCGCTATTGCAGTAAGAAGTGTGTTTGTTTGTGTGTGTGCAATGCATGCGTGTGATGTGTGTGTGTGTGTATGTGTGATGGACATAGAAAGAGAGGGGAGGGGAGAGGAGAGCGAGAAGTGAAAAACAGGCAAAAAGAAGCAGAGAGAGTGGGTGGCGGTGGAAAATAAGAGAGGAACCTCTAAGGCTCCTAATTATTCAGAAAGGTTAAAGGTGATGACCTTGACATTTTGGAAGTTCAAAGGCATACACTTATGTTTTTCTTGCTTAAGAGTTTCAAGTTTTAATTTTTGGTCATGCCTACCTACAGTCCCCTTGCTTCAGGTTTATTTTGCATATTTCCCCGTCATTTTACCACTCCACTTTGGCCATTAATGGATGCGCATGGAATGAGACTGGCTTCATTTTTTAAAAAAGCCAAATTCTCCTCTCACTGGTCTCCTTTATTGCACATTGCGGAAATCTCTTTTTCGCCCACCAGAAGGTGTATAATATAACCCAATTAAGCTATTTAGACCCTGAGCTTTTATGGTGTTGTCTAGACAGTTCAAGGTTTTGTAAACAGCTTAGCCAGGTCACGCAACATAAAGTGGAGGGAAGGACCTCCACCCAAAACTTCTTGAGAAAAGAAAGAGTTGGCAGCTTGGCTTGGCTCTCACTTCAGGTGGCTAATTGCATTTCTTCCACTAGATCGTTTGCGTGTATACATATAATATGGAAGAAATGTCTCTTCAAACCTCCCCGCTTTCCTTAGCCTAATTCCACCCATCTACTACTCTTAATAGTTCCAGTTTTGAACAGTTCCCTCGAAAGTCCTCAGCCTGGTTTGCTTTTCCCATGCATGCCAACTTCAGACTAGAAAGGGGTTCTCTCCTGTGTGTTTATACCCTTGAAATCAGGTCAGAATATTTTTAGGAGACCCACAGAATATTCTTAGGATACGATGATCCAGACAAAGTGGTCAATTCTCATTGATTACAATGGAATGGATTGAAACGGATGCTTCAGTCCCCAGCCTGAATCAATGGGCCTAAAATTGACTTGATTTTGGATGGATTGTACTTGTACAATTGGTCAATGAAATTGTAGGAAGATCTCAGATTAGATGGTCTGGAGGCAGCCATATTGTGTTGAGCTTGCCCTACATTGAAGGGATCTGAAATAAAAGTTACTCCTATTTAGGGAGAATTCTAGTAAAGAGATCTGAACTAAGCAGTCATTGGAAATGCTCTGGGGCCTATTAGTCAATTTCTCTGGGACGAAGCTATGATTCTTCAGAGATGGCATTGCAGATAATGCACACAGAAGATACCACGCCACCTTTACTAGGAACCATTTATTCACACGAACGAGACAGCATCCCATGCTTTTATGTGGCAATAAAAACAGAGATATATCTATACCGGTGTATAGATATATCTCGAAGGTACATTACCACCTTTTTAACAAAATAGGAGAGAAAGGTATGTCCCAAGTCGGAACCAACAGGAATGGGTGGGGTGGGGGAAACAGTTGTTTTACGCACTCGTTGTAAAACTACCTGATACACGTGAGGTCCGCTGGTCTCAGCCATGAATAGAGGGAAGGGGGAAAGCGACCGTGGATGGTTTAAAAAAAAAAGAGTTAGAATGGACTGTTGGATTTACCCAATATGCCCTTAGGAGGATTCTGCTCCGCCAAGTCCCAACATCTCCTGTAGACAAGGACTGTTGGAAAGAACCAGAGTTGTTGAACATGAAAGATTGAACTTATGTCCGCAGGGTGGATGTCATGTAAACCTCTTGATTTTTGCACTCCCATTGCAGGTTGGACAGAAAGGGAGAACTTTCCTCCCCCCCTCCCCGTTTGTTCTCTCAAAACAAGGGATTCCCCGTGAAATACTGCAGTCGATCTCTGTTCAGTTTCTTTTCTTTCATCCTTCGATTTTGGAACCATATTTTAACTTGTCGATCTGTGAGGTTGAGCATCCTGGACAACTGAAGTCTTTTCTCTTTGTTTATGTACACGTTGAAGAAAAATTCTCGTTCCAGTTCTCTTATCTGGTACTTGGTGTAAGGGCATCTCTTTTTCCGGGATCGCTGGGGAATCACTGAAAATTCGGGGGAGAAAAAGAAGGCAAAGAAGAAGGAGAAAGAAACGGATCCAGGACAACACTTTCCAGAATAGGTGCGCAGATAGGGGCATAAGGCATTTGAGTCCACCTCCTTGCCTGGAAGGCCAACTGTTTCCCAAGAACATCCCAGAGAGTTTTCGCCTCACTCTATAAAACTTTGCCCAAGTGGTTGGGGTGGGGGAATCATCACCATCATGATCACCACCCAACTTGGCCTTAAAACAAGCACCCCGTTTCCAGCAAGCAATCATAGCAAGGCATTTTTAATTGAAATGTCCCAAAACGCCCTATGGTTCCATATAAAATATCTCATCCTAGCAGTTTGGCCCTAATCTCATCTTTATCTAAAGTCACCCCCCCAACCCCACCCAGACAGAATCCCCATTTTGCGAAGAAAGAATTTTTTTAATTTAAAAATAAACCCTGGAATGCCTCCCTAAAGCGAAGCGAGTTCTCAGTCTCCCAATCAACAATTCTATCACAATTAATATCCCCCTCCAAGAAAACCTTTAAGCCCACCTCAATGGGTTTCCTATCGTAAACACGCTTTACAGCGGTAAAGGAAACCTTATAGGATATATAAAAGCCCTTTGGATGCTTATAAAATCTCATATAAAAAACCGAGCTTGACAAAGTAGTGGCCTTGTGCTCGCTCGCTCTCGCTCTTGCTCTTTCTTCTTCCCCACCCCTCTCCGGTTTTTAGTTCTTTTCCCCCTTTCAAAAAAAGACACCACCTGGCCACGCAGGAGCCCCGAACTTCTTCCGCTGCTGCGGCGGGTGCCTCTTACCTGCTGCACTGTTGCTCTTCTCTGGCCCAGCCTCCACCGGAGGGTCATCCACCGCGCCGCCCTCGCTTGTCACCTTCTTCTCCTGGCTGGGAAGGGGCGAGGTTTTGCTGCAACTGGTGCTGCTCAGGGGGGCCTTGAGGTCGCCCTTCTCTCCCCCGTCCGGGTCCGCCTGCTCCGAGTAGGTGGTGCCGCCTTGGGTCGCCTCGTAAAACTGGTCGAAGCCTTGCGGGAGGATCCCGTTCCTGCCCACAGCGCTGTAGAAGTTGGCGGCGGCGGCGGCGGCGGCGGCAGCGGCGGAGGCAGCAGCAGCCCCGTGGTGGGCGCCGCACACAGGGTCCGCTTTGAAGAGCACGTCGGTGGTCCGGCGAGTGGCCGGCTGCAGAAAGTCCCTGCCGTGCATCACCTCGTCGTAGTAACTGGGCGCGTAACTGCCTCGGTAGGGCCACTTTGCGCCGCCGCCGCCGCCGCCCCCGTAGTCCCTGAACGCCGCCACTTCGCGCACCGGTTGCACATGAGGATGCAGGTTGGAGGCGTACGGGAAAGTCATTTGACAGGAGGGCGACTGGGGCAGGAACGGGGACTTGCTGGAGAAATCGGAGGGGGACACGTAATAGGCAGCGGCGGCGGCGGCGGCGGCGGCACACCCCGGGAGATACATATTGGAGGCCCCGTGGCTGCCGCAATCGTCAAAGTCACTCATGTCTTCTCCTCCTCCTGCTGCCTTTGGGCGACCGCGAGCGGGCAGCAGCAGCAGCAGCAGCAGAGCTGAGCGCATGGGAGCCCGAGAAGCCCCATCTATCTGCACGAGAGGCTTTGGGCAGGAGCAGCAACGAAGAAGGGGGAAAAAATCCCACCGTGTGCTGACGTGCGATTCATCTTGATTGATTCGAGTGGTAATTATGTCACGTGACGGAGGCGATGAAGAAATGTCCTTATATCTATATCAGCCCCCTGCCTGCCTGCCTTCGCCAAAGGTTCTCTCCAAGATCTCTTCCAAAGAGCCTCCCAGTTCCCACACACCCCAGGCACAAGTTTGGACAAATAGGACCTTTTCCAGCGCTCCCTCCTCCTCCTCCTCTTTCCCCTCCTCCCTTTTTCTCCCCTTTCCCAACCAGGGGAGATGAGAAGCTATAGGTAGGGCGGCGAATCACCTGGGAATGCCATCTCCGCTCAGATTCCTACACACGCAGCCCAGCTCCGTCATCATCACCACACACACACCACACCACACACACACACACACACACACACACACACACACACACACACACACACACACACACCTCCTGTGTCACCATCTCTTCCGAGACCCAGGCAGCTAGTTAATCTTTCTCATCATGTCTTTTGCCTTTTTTAACTCAAGCAAACACCGGAAATGCAGTCAGGAAGCCTTAAGGGCCAGGAAGGTGATAGGGAGCTGAGTTCTCCAAGCTAATCCACACCCCCGCCGCACCTCTCAAGCCAACCACCGCCAACCACCGACACGATCATGGCATCTTTTCCTCCTTGTTAGAAAGCGCATACAGTGGCTTGTTGCGACAGACAGACAGACAGACAGACAGACAGACAGACACACACACACACACACACACACACACACACACACACACACACACACACATACAAGACGAACTGACAGCATGAAGCAAAATGGGGACCTCCCCCCCCCACGTCCTAGCACTGGAAACCATTTGCTCCCTTATATCTAAGACCTGCTTTGTTTTTTTAAAATGCAGTGTTCCAACTTCAGACACTCCTGCTCAATAATCTTATTTTCTTTCCCTTCCTAGATACAGATACTCAGCATGTCTTTATGTATGCCGGAGTGGGGGGGATGGGTGGGTATTATATCCAGTTCTTTGCTTCACCAAATGGAGATCCTTTATGAGCTCATTTGGACTGGCAAAATACTAGATCAGACATTTTGGTGGGGCGGGCTTAATTCAAGAATAGCATTTTCTTTTTCCCCCCAAACAGAAGATCATCATCTGATCAATACACACAACACACAAAGGTTTAGGTGCTAGCGATTGTCAATGTCATTTGAAAGGGCGCCAGCGGGAAAAGACACGATATTTGGATTTAGATAACCGGCACATGCCACGCTTTGAATGGCTTCCCTTGTTCTACAAATAAGCACTCTCGAGGCACATAGAATTAAAAAGAGAGAGAGAAAATAAACAGCATAAACATATCACATACAGAGAAACCCCACAAAAAGAGAGACCATTTTCAGTCTGGCAACTGGCGAAGTTCCACCGCCCCAGGGAGACCGGTTCATTTTCCCCCGCTATAGTACAATGTCAAGTTTAACCACAGATCTACTCAGCAATCGGAACAAACACCGAGGAACAAACACCAAAGACAGCAAGCTAGATATCCATGTTTTCTCTCACCCCCCCCCCCCCTAATATAACATGTTAATACAACAAACAAACGTGAACAGCCAGGATACTGATAACAATATTTCTGAATTTCATTACTTTATTAACAGCACCCAGGACTAGAGGGAAAGATAATAAAAGGAAACTTGAATTCCAGGGTCACATAGATGGCTTTGGAAGAAAAAAAGCAAAGAAGAAGAAAACACACTCACAAAACAAATCACTCTGCAACCTTGTAAGGGCCATTACTGTAAATTTTCAGCAAGCACGATGCTAGATTAAAGCAATAAAACTACAATCTTGCACAGCGTTAGACTGCTTTAAAACTCTCATTGAAGTCAATGGGATTTAAAGGAGGCTCTCTGTGCATCTGGTTATCTATGATAAATTGTATTAATCCACAGAGACGCAGTGAGCAAGAAATGTGACATTATATTATAAAGAAAAGAAAGGCTATAGAAATATATACAAATGGGGAATAATTTGCTATCTGAATAAAGCCAAGAACGACTTAGTATTCAATACATGGGGTGCACCTTGATTGGCAGCCGCAGTGACTAATGCATTATGCGTATTTTGCACTCAGCTCTAAGAAGGAAGGAAGCCAAAAGCATTGTTGCCTGCAAAATACCTTCGCCTCTACATCAAGCAAAAACCGACCAACTTCCAAATAGGAGCTGCTTTCCCCCATTTCGAAAGGAAAAAAAATAAGCCAATGTGCCCAAATGCTATCCAGACCGCCTTAAAGCATCTGGTTACGTTTGCCTTGCTTGTTTGAATGGCGCCATCATCAACACAACACACAGGCTTCCATCGGATAAACGCATCAGATCCAAACAGTAGGCACACCACCACCTACACACAATTAAGCAAATAATACTTGTCACCTCCTTTCTTTTGAATGCTTGTGCTTGGTTTTGGATTTTGCTGCAACTAAAGAACTCCCTTCCCTCCCAGACCCCATGTTGACTCAGACTGCTCAGCTAAAATGGCTCCTGCTTCTCCTCCAGCCATGGAACACAAGGCAAGAAGACATCCGTTTGAATGGTGCCATCAAGACTTCTCCAGACCAAGCACGCAATGGACATACAATCTCAACCCGATTCTTTCCCCCCTCTCGCCCCCTCCCCAGCAACCACATCACAGGGAATCCACAGAACGCTAATAACCAGCTGCCTCTTAATTCCACTACTACATATTTGGGTAGGAGTCAACCAGTTTCCATCATTTCAAGTTCAAGGACACGGTGACCCTTTGCGAGGTGGAAAAATATCTCTCCGCAATTCTTGCAAAAGACCACTTACATTCTGGAGCTGCTTATTATATATGCCACCACACCACCACAGCAGGGGTTTACTAGCAGAAAGAGAGAAATCCGGACTCATTGGGTTACTCAGGCATTGCTACCCTGACGAACAGCATTCTAGAACTTCTCAAGCAATGGATACCTCCTCCTATTCACCATACTGTATATAGCCGCCCAGCCCAGCCTATATAAAGCAATACATTGTTTCCAGTGCGCGTCATAGGATGACTTTACCGTTCGGCGTCTTGCAAGGTCTGCAGTCGTTGCCTCCTGGTACGAGCCAGTAGTAGTAGTCCAGTCCAAATGACATCTCCAAAAAGCCTCCGTGGAAAATTAGGGCGAGTCGCATAAAATTCGGAGGGGAAAAAAAAATATGCCTGGTCCGTCTGGAGAAGGTGCGGTATTTTTGTGCCACCCAAGATAAGACACTAACTTGACCTTAACTTTGTTATGGCGCCCCTAGTATCTGGAGAACGTGAACAGACACTGTCTGGCAGCTCTCGTAAAAACTGACTGGAGAAGCGATTCTGAGTCATTTCATTTATTGCCACTACAGTTCTGCAAGAAAGCTTTTCCTCCCTGCCAAACTTTAATTATTTATGCTCTTTTAGGAAACACAAAAGCGCCCACAGCCATTTAAAACAATCAGAGGGACGTTCCTCTGCCTTATCAAACTCCCAGGCATTGCAAAAGCAGCCCGGCTTAGCCTATCAGAGCGAAGGACCAGTCCCCAACGCCAACAAGATGCGGATCTGAGATTGACTCCAGGAAGAAGATGTATGTGCACATATGTGTCACTAATGAAGGCATATACAATCATGCCTGGGCCGCTGGGCGTGTTTTTGTGTGGTGTGTGTGTGTGTGTGTGTGTGTGTGTGTGTGTGTGTGTGTGTGTGAGAGAGAGAGAGAGAGAGAGAGAGAGAGAGAGAGAGAGAGAGAGAGAGAGAGAGAGAGAGCAAATTCTGCACACACACACAGAGAGAGAGAGAGAGAGAGAGAGAGAGAGAGAGAGAGAGAGAGAGAGAGAGAGAGAGAGAGAGAGGAATCTTTGGCTCCAGCCCTGAATACCAGTCATTTGTAGCAACATCAGATTACATTCAAGTTTCTTTACATACAATAACAGAGGGGAGATACTGACGCTTCTCCATGCCTGTAGACACTGCAGACATACATGAAGATAAAACTGCGCTACCAAACACTCTTATGCGGGTGGAATTTCCAATGGGATTAAGAGAATACATTGACTTTCAAATAAATACATGCCTATGATCCAAACAAACTGCAAATATAGTATAACCCATGATTTTTCCCAGTGGATTGCAACAGCATGAGCACTGCAATCACAGATAAGTAAAAATGTGTGCATATATAATATACAAATTCATATGTGGAATATTGCAATATTACACCCGGATTCATTGGCATGCTTAGTTGTGACATTGTTGTTCCTGGTTACATGGCAAGCAGAACTGTTCTGCAAGCAGTGATGAAGCTGGCCTATATCTATCTATCTATCTATCTATCTATCTATCTATCTATCTATCTATCTATCTATCTATCTATCATCTCCAAACTACCCTTTATAACTGGTCTAGTATAGCTACAATCACAAATATATGCCCAACTATGATGTAGACATATCTATAGCAGCTACTGCAAATCCCGAACAATTGTGTAGGTGTGAAGCCGTTCACCTACTACTGTGAGCAAAAACGCAACTTTCTGAACACATAAACCCTATCCAGCTAGCAACATGTATTTTTTAAAAAAATCCAGGAATACATGTACACACTGAATAGACCCGCTCATCTTTATCTCTCGGTGTCTCTCTCTCTCCCGCTTTCTCTCCCCTGTGTCTTCCTTATTTTATTTCATTTCATTGTACAGTAATAAATACTGCAGATCCACAATAATCCACAATTGCGCAGCAAAGCAATTGAACTCAATAAATAATGCATCGCCTTTTCTACATTTCAGTGGAATTGATTCAATATTGCAAAGCTATAGAATCCAAGCTCAACAAAAAAAGAAGCCGGTAAAACAGTAAGGAAAAGGAAAAAGAAACAAAATAAGGCTTTTTTTTTCTTTTTGCGAATCAGTTTTTGATGAGACATTTTATTCAAGAGATAAACCAGCCTATTGATAATCGAAGAGAATCGTAATAGGAAAGAGACTGCGTGTGGGTTTTGTATTTTTCTATTCTGTATTATTTGTTTTCATAAATTCAGGTGAACTTTTTAAACTTTATTAATTTCCATTTAATTTTAATAAATTATCCCTTTGATCAGATAAATTCTTAGGTCTGTTGTATCTTGTTAGAAACAGGAAAATTACTAATATATATGGAAACAAAAGGAGTACGCTTCTATTTGCAGATTGGTTTGGCCTTTGCTTTGAAAAAAAAATCCATAACTCATATACCTATATTTTAAGGACAACAAGAAATGCAAAGATGAGTTTTTAGGAGCTGTTTCTTTGTAGCAGTAGCTTGCTTTAGAGATGGTGATTGCTTAAAACTGGAAACCCCAAATTTCTTTTTGATAAAAATAAAGAGAATTTTAGATAATATGTAATAATTTTGTTAGGTAACAAACTGTACCTCATTTTATGAACATTGGGGGAAAATTGGATATGCAACTTTTCATGTCTGAATTACTGTATTATTATTATTATTATTATTATTATTATTGTTGTTGTTGTTGTTGTTGTTGTTGTTGTTATTACTATTATTGAGTATTATTATTGAGTATTATTAATGAATTTCAAAACCATGTTCTGAGAAACATTTTGACCAGGATTTACTATATAAATATAAAACGAGTGTTTCCATGTACATTCAAAATGGAGAGATGAAGCATCATTTGCCATTTGTTTTCTCCTATTTCAGAGATTTATGCACACAATTGCTCCGTTTTAAGAGTGAAGGTATCTTGAAAACTGAAGGCTCAAAATCATTCTCGACCAAATGTATTGTTTGAGCTTACAAAAGGGAAAGGGGAGGGATGCAAAACACACGAAAGCCTTGGAATTTTTCCTTACTTTGTGAGTAGTTTGAATCTGATATGTTTGATTTGCAAAATTATCCCAGTCTGTCTAGCCCTTAAAAAACTATGCCGCTATTTACGGTATCATCGAATGAAATCACACCAGAATAACAACCCTAAGAAGCCCAGTTGTGTGGTGCGGGTCAAGGACACGGATGTAAGAGAAATACGCTCCTGGTTCTTCTCCGTCTGTACTGGCTTCATCTTGGCCGCTTGTGCTGAAGGCAGGGATTATTGGGGGGGGGTGAGGACGGGCGGAGGGGGGGGCGCTGGACAGTGAGCCCGCAGGAAGTTCCGACGGAGACGCATCCTTGGTTCCTTTGTGCTATTCGTGGTGTCGGTTTTTTTGAGCAAGGCCAAAGTCAAGCGAAACACGGAGGGAAGGCTGGAAAGGGCAGACGGAGCCGCTCCGCCAAGGGCAACACTGAAAGAGGGAGGAGGAGGAGATTTGCAGAAAAACAAATGGCGGGCCCAATCTATGGCTGGCAGACAGAGAAAAAAGCAAAGGAGGCTCGATTCCATTTTTTTCCCGGGGGTGGGGTGTGTGTGTGTGTGTGTGGGGGGGGGGGGGTTGGACTGTTCAGCTGAAGACTGAACAAACAAACGCCAGACAGTAGAGGGGCGGTTCGGTTTTTCTTCCTGCAGAAGAAAGAGACACAGCTCTTGCACTTTGGACTGGCAGCAAAATGCCTCCTTTTCTAAGGTTTGTCGCGCTTCCTATGACCAAAGGTGCTTTACGGGGAAAGAGCAGGAGGTACACGGGGACATCGTCGGCTGGCGCGTACATACAAAACACACAACGTTTACACAGGTTCAGAGGTTCCTTCCCTTTTAACCCAGCAGGCAGTGTGGAAAACCAGGGACAACGTGAGCGTTTAGAAAGGCAGGCCAAAGGAGGCTGTCCTTGCAGATATTCGTCGTTAACAAGGGACAAAGAAGCCTGAGAGGATTCCACGAAAAAAACTGGCCTTCACCTGCCACCTCCCCGCCGCAATCCCGATTCCCAATTCCGAACGATTTATTTGGAAGTTCCACTGATCTATGCTCCAGAGAAAGAAAGAATACATATTGGGTAACATTCTAGAGGAATCGAGGACTGAATGAAGACAACTCCGGCTTCCAAGTCAATTCGACTTACGAGTAAACACGCATGGGTTTGAACATGAACAGGTTCTGCCCTCTCTCTCTCTCTCTCTCTCTCTCTCTCTCTCTCTCTCTCTCTCTCTCTCTCTCTCTCTCTCTCTCCTTACAAGGCAGAGCTCTGGAAAGGAGGTTTGTTTTGTTAGAGCAATTAAAGATAAACGGGGAGGGGACATATCTTGAGTGCCTTGAGAAGTAACTGAGCCTAAGGTTAAACTGCAGTCACGTGGCTTTGCTGCAATGAAGGGGGCTCGCTCGCTTTCCTTCTCTATTCAAATTTTGTTGTAAACATCGATTGCTAGTTTAAGATAAGAAACTTTATTTATGTAACCCCTGATTTCTTAAAAAAAAGAAACCGATTTTCTTTTTAGAGGGGAACCAAAAAAAAAACCAATCGAAAAACAAAAAGCCCTGTGATTTCTCGCACCACAAAGTTAGAGGAGACAAACAGGGATTACCTGCCAGTATTATCTATCATCCCCGGGCATCACCCAACAACTCGTTGTCAATATTACCCCCTGCAAACGCACGTTTCTGTAAAGTTCGATGCGGTGAATTGCATCTCTGAGTCGTTTCTCCTCCAGACTAAAGCTTGGAAGGGGACGGAAGGATGATAACGAGCAAAGGGGGGGGGAGGAGGCTGACACATTTCCTTTATTATTATTTTTCCCCTTTGGCCAAGAAAAAAGGCCTTTGCCAATTTACAAAGCTGAAAGCCAAGGGGAAATCGTTTGGACTGCATCTCTTTCGGCGCTCCCCACCAGATTTTCCTGTTTTCTTCTGGGATCCTTCCTGCAGCCCAGAGGTAGCAACTCCAGAAGCAAGTTCATGATTCACTGGGAAGAAGAAGAGTCAGCGAGGTCGGCCCGGCGGGCGGGGTCACTAGTAGAGGGAGAGCGCCTGCTCGCGCATCACCACGCGCTTCTTCTTCATCCGTCGGTTCTGGAACCAAATCTTCACCTGTTGGTCGCTCAGATGCAGTCTGTTAGAGAGCTCTTTTCTTTTCTGCCGGTTAATAAACTCGTTGAGAAGAAACTCGCTCTCTAGTTCGGCAATCTGTTGTTTGGTGTAAGGCTTCCGTTTCTTCCTCGATCTTCCTTGGGTGGGACACCAAGGCAAACCTGCAACAGACACGTCGAGAGTTGGTTTTAAGTAACAGGACCGTCTCCGACAGTTACATGGTGGCCGCAACAACACGTCACATACACACGCGAAGGAACCGCATTTTGGAAGAACGGAGAGCAGCACTACGAAATTATAGACACTGACTAAGATCAAAGTAGCTCGTGGGAACATTTAAAATAGGTGGCTGCGTTGTATGGTTGCTTCTGCTTTAAAGCTGCAGTCCTAGGCGCACTTCCTGGGGAGTAAGTCCCACTGAACTCAGCTGGGCTTACTTCCGAGTAAACATGCCCAGAGTCGGGCTGTGGGGCTACAACAGTCCCATTGCCCGAGACGTAATTTCCAGGAAACCAGTGAGGCTGCTTACAAACCACCGACCTGCTACAAGTAAGCCCCGCTGAGTTCCACGGGCTTCCTTCCTGGCAGGTCTGCTTAGGACTGAATGACAAGTGAAAGAAAGGATTGGGTGTCACACTGACTGCAGCTGGAAATAACCGGGCCGGCCGGCGCATGGGATATGTTGACTGGGTGTCTGTCCTAGAGCGGCTGCGTCAAGGCGGCATATATATTTAAGGCATACCATCCTGCTGCAGGGAAGTTCTGAGGCTTGGCTGGGCTGCAGCTGCGGGCGGCAGTGTCAGGTTCAAGTTGATGCTGGCGAAGTGCTTGAGATCTTCTTTAAAGCCCGAGGACGAGGAGGCACAAGAACCTGCATCCAGAAGAGCAGCTGTCGGCGGCGCGCCGTGCAAGCTTCTGCGCTCGTCCTTGGGCGCTTTGGCCGCCGCCAGACTCAGCATACCTCCTCCTCCGGGGTCACTGGCGAGGACGATTTCTTGGCTCTGCCTGCCTCTTTCGTCGTGCTTGGAAGCGTCTTCGTGAGCGTAGTATTTGTGGTGGTGGCCGCCGGAGGAGGAGGCTTTGCTGCTGCTGGAATTTAGGTTCAGGGGAAGGGAGCCTGTCGCTGCAGCGAGGTACGGGGGAGGCTGCGGGGAGCTGCTGAACGCGTGGCCGGCCGGCTGAGCAGGACACGAACTGGCACAACTCCAGGCGATGGAGCTCCTCGTGTAAGGGAGCGAAGGCAGAGAAGCCGCCAGCTGATGGCTCCCATTCGCCCGTAGGTTGGGGAAGTAAAAGGAGTCTGCTGCAGAAGGCAGGTTCAAGAGGGAGCCCACGTAGCCGGACCGGCAGAGGCTGCGATCGCACATTTCCAGCGCAGCCAGCCAGTCACTCCAGCAGCCGGTCCTCGCTGCAGTCTTTAATGACAACCAAACGGGAAGAATAAGCCCAACAGAGACGATTGGACGCAGGGCTTCGCCAGCAGGCCCTTCAAAGCGAGGCCAGCAGCAGCCACATTTCCTTCCAGCTCTGCCTGCCTCCTCCAGCCAATGAGCCTCCTTTGCAAGGAAGTCGGGATAACTTCTGGAAACCTGAAGATAGACCGAACGGGGGGGGGGGGGGTAGAGAGATAGAAGGACTGGAGGGGCTGGAAAGGACTGTCTCCAGTCAGGGAACACCGAGGGCAACTGGACGGGGAATGCCCTTGTAGCAAAGTTTTAGGAGACCCCCCCTCCCCTTCCCCCGGCCCAAGTCTTCAACCTGCACAACCGCGCCGTTTCCTGCTCCCCCCCCCCAAACTCGATGAAGATTGGCTCCACATTTCTGCTCCCATCATGGCCTCCCTCATTATCCTCGATTCTTCCAAGAGTTTAGTTTACATCTCAGTGTACATACCCGCGGATCGGTCAACCGAATGTGGTGCACTACTCGCTAAGTGGGTTTAGGAGGGCGAGGGGGTGCCACATTGGGTCGGAGACGCGTTGCTTAGGCCAAGGGATTTAAATACCCCCATATTCCGACTGTATGTATTGTGAAGGGGCAGTAGGCGGAATTAATGGCAGTCTTCTTGAAGCACTGAGGATTTGAACTTGAAATTGCTCAGGACTCAAATGCATTGGTTTCCGAGCGTGTAATGGTAATTATAATACGTGTAAAGGTAACTACACTACATAGAAAGTATATAATGCATGTAAGAATACAAGTGTAGTCCTTCTTATGTGGTATCTGCATGTGCCTTTACAAGTTTTACACACAACTAATGTTACAAGTATATGTTATATAATACAGTATATCACAAATGCCATACATACATGCATATTCCTAGTAAACCTTCCTCCCACACGTTTTCCAAAGCATGAATAAATATCCTTTTTAAATCAGGACACATTCTAGAGATTTCATTATATTCTGATTGGCGATAAAGTCTCCTCCCAACAGCGTTGCTACTTTCCACCTTGTTATAGCAGAATTTCTATTTAAAATTATGTGTAACAGCGAGTCACTGAGCGCCATTCTTGGCATATCAATCCCGCTTTTAGTTGAGTTTTTTTTTTTCTTCACAATTCCTGTGAAATGGCTGTGTCCCGACAAGCCGCCTGTCATGAGCAGCACGGTTGACTTCGATTCTAAGGTTCCTTTGAAAGCAGCAGGACATCTTTCCGAACAGTGGGGACAGAAGTGGGGCTTAACTGGAGGTCTTCCCAGCCGATTTCACTAGAAACGTGGTGCCCGCAATTCAGAACGCTGCTGCAGACCCGACCCGACCGCATCCATGCTGGTGTCCAAAACGACAGAAGAAGTTGTAGCAATATTATGCGTGAGAGTGAGACAATCGCCTACCTCTTTAAAAGCAAAAATTGGCAACAAGGAAAAGGAGGAAACTCTTAATGTTTCAGCAAATGGGATGGGGACACGTCTCGCGAGCCTTCAGGAAGAGCGCTCATTTGCATGGCGATTTTCTTTACTTGCCTGGAAGGTAAAGTGCTTCGGGGAAGCAGGATGGGCCTTCGGACTTATCTTACTTTGGGAGCAGACTTCCAGCACCACCAATAAAAAAAGGGGGGGGGAGTACATCTTATTGGTTGCGTCTTGAAAGAAGCAGAATCTCTCCTCTCTCTCCCCCACCCCTTACAGTCGATACAAAACTCACATTGGTTTAATGATTGTATGGACCGCACCACTAAAGGCAATTTATTCAGGCCCTGTCTGTTTACGGTCTTACTAATTAGCCGTTTAAAACCGATATTTTAAAACACGGGTAACAATAACACAGTAAGCCCTTTCTCTAAGGGTCTTCTAAACAGCACAACTCCGTGTTTCTAAAGCAACTTAAACGCGTTGTAGGCCCTTTGCAACAAGGCCGTTCTCATTTAAACTAGATTAGTTAACAAGACTTCAACGCCTGGACGAAAACTGCTTGCCTTCAATATACTAGAAAGGGAAGGGAAACCCTGACAGCGGGATCCAATACGGAGAGACTGAGATCAGCTGGAACCACATAGGCTGAAGTCCCAAACGTTCGGGTTTCGTGGCTCAGGGTGCGTGAATTACGGTCCAAAAAGTCACGCGGAGCCACAGCCGACCCTACTCAACATGTTTGGGACATCATTAAAAGGCTGCAAATAACCACTTATTTAATGCATTAATATTTGTACCCCGTGGGAAGAGGAGGAGGAGGAGGACACGCACGTCTCTTCTGTATTTTTATTTCTACAGTTTCATATAGTTAAGCACCACCACGGATCAGAATGCTCGTTGGCTTCCAAGAACTGAAGCACGCCCATGAATCGAGATTCTGCATTCTGCATTTGGGGTTTCTTTCGAGCTAGATTTCTAGACGACGGTGTAATACAAGATGAATCTATTTCCCCGTCTATTTTAAGTATGGCAACACTACGACCGGACCGTTCAGTCCCTTTTCTAATCTGATGTGGAGCGCGGCCTTCTGAGATTCCAAAAAACCTAATATGGCGAAGCGGGGTGATTTAATCCTCCGTGTTATTTCCTTCTTCCTTGTAGTTGTTCAATCTTAGGTTTTTATCTCCAGGAGGAGATCACAAGCACGGTCTCTAATGAAAAATCTTCTCCTTATTTTAATAGCGATGCTTCCCCCCTCCTCCTTTCCTTCTTCCCTTTCAAGCAACAACAAAACAAAACTAAAACCCTTTTGGCCTTGAAAGAAACTTTAAATCATCATTTCCCACATTATCCTGCAGACCACACAGGCACCGCCGGAGGATATTGCTCGCCACTACCTTTAATTTTTATTGTTTGACTTATGTCTACCAATTGAGTCTCCCTGATTAACTCGGCCTCTGCCTTTCTCTAGCACGTCTCCCCGAATGGCAAGGAAAAATTGACTCGCTGATAGTCGTCCCCCCCCCTTAAAAGAAATTGCTCCGTCATCCTTTAAATAGAAGGTATGTGGGGTGGGGTGGGAGACGGGAGTGCGCGTGCGTGCCCTCTCTCAACGTTTCAACATTTTGCACGCTTTCCTTTTCTGTGAATGCACACACTTGCCTAAAGATTTATATCCAGGGGATATGCTGTCTGATCGCTTGTACGCATATTTTACTATAATCAATGGGGCTTTCTCAGAAGTAAAGGTGATGTGCAGAGGAGAGCAGCTTTCACGTGCTCACATTAAAGCTGTTTCCTGCTCCTAGGTGTTTATAGATGCTTGTTGCAAATGCATTGGAGATACTTTCTCAAACAAGGAATGATCCGTGGTGGTGCTTAACTATATGAAACTGTAGAAATAAAAATACAGAAGAGACGTGCGTTCTCTGGCGCCGCTGCCGGCCTCCTATTTATATGTATAGTAGCTTAAAGCATAAAAGGACAAATCAGATTCTTCAATCCAATTTTAGGCCTAGAAATTTGTTATGTATGTTGGCCTCAATCCAACTAAATTGGAGCCCAGTGGTTTCAGAGGAAGAGCTGTGCATATATCCTGACGCTTTTCCCATTGAAATCAGTGGGGTGTTGGGTCGGAAATTTTCTGGCAGGCATTTTCACAGGAGCCAGATTCATTTAAAACAATTAATTCCACGACTGAGAAACTGAGGAGCAGGAAAATATATAGTGCTGATAGTACCTATCATGGTGTCTGTCAAGTGGTTTATTTGTGTGTTAATAATATCTCTCTCTCTCTCTCTCTCTCTCTCTCTCTCTCTCTCTCTCTCCTCTGTGTGTGTGTGTGTGTGTGTGTGTGTGTGTGTGTGTGTGTGTGTGTGTGTGTGTAGGTATGCACAATGATTATGTTTGTAAGAACAGGCTTTTAGGGTCGTTCCAACTTCCACCTAGATGCTTCTTACAGATATAGATGTGTGAATATATAGAGGTTGTTTGTTTGTTTTTTGCAGAGAAGTCCCCCCCCCCCAACTACCGATGGCGATACTAAGAACAGTTCGTCTGAGGACAGTTCAATTTTGCAAGGTGACAGAGATGCGGATAGGGGACAGGGGAAAACACAAGCCCTGTTTTCTGTGTGTGTGAATTGCTAAAAGACAGTGCAAGCGCTTGATCGTGGACCACACTCTGCCAGATGTGATTGCAAATATATATGTTTTTAGTGTTCACACTTATTTGAGGCTGAGTATTGACTAATTTCGGTTCTACTTGATACTTGGAAATAAATCATATTGATTTGAATGACACCAGTCATGATACAGTATTTAGGCTCTGGCTCATAGACAGTAAAATCCCCTAAGCATGTTTTCTGAGCACCCGATTTCAGAGATACTTTCTCCCTAGGATTTCATGTTAAGCTGCAACGGGAAACATAGACTGGCTAAAGCTGCGGCCCTAGAAAGATTTTATTTCCACTAAAATCAATGTGGCTTATTATCCAAGCTAGTTGGTTAGATTCCTGATAACCTAATTCAATGGATAGACTGTGGGTATATTAAGGGGGATGGGGAGCAAGATAAACTATATTTTAAATTTGTTATTATGTAGAACATTTATATTCCACTTTCCAACAAAGCAAGTTGACATATGTATTCTATATCTTTCCTTCCTCATATACATCTTTGTATATAATACAAATCTTCAGACGTATAAAATTATGCATGGGATAGAGATAGTGGATAGAGGGAAATTCTTCTCCCTCTCACACAACACCAGAACCAGGGGACTTGCACTAAAATTGAGTGGAGGGAGAGTTAGAATGGACAAAAGAAAATATTTCTTCACCCAGCATGTAATTCATCTGTGTAATTCCTTGCCACAGGATGTGGTGATGGCACCTGGCCTAGATGCCTTTAATGTTTGGATAGATTCATGGAGGAAAAGACCATCATAGGTTACAAGCCATAAGCAACCTCCTGGCTTTAGAAGTAGGCTCTCTCTTAATGCCAGGTGCAAGGGAGAGACAACAGGAAACAGGTATCTTGTTGTCTGTATGCTCCCTGAGGAATCTGGTGGGGCCAATGTGTGATACGGGAAGCTGGACTAGATGGGCCTTTGGCCAGATCCAGCAGGGCTCTTCGTATGTTCAGGGAATGAGTTTGAAGCGCAGTGGTAGAGTTTTGCATGGAGAAAATCTCAGGTCCTCCTTGGTATCTCCAGATAGGGTTGGAAAAGGCCCTTTTCTGACTGATACTGAGCTAGACAGACCAGTGGTCTGATACAGGAGAAGGCAGCGGCTTGGTGTGTAGTCCTTAACATAATTTTCAATACACACAATAATGGACCGTCCACTTCACTACCAGAAAGAAAAGTGACTGACTCTTTCAAGTATTTTTATGAGATAGAACCATATCTTAAAGTTTCAATAAAGGTGAAGCTAAACTCAAAGCCAGCCAGCCAGCCAGCCAGCCAGCCAGAAAGAAAGAAAGAAAGAAAGAAAGAAAGAAAGAAAGAAAGAAAGAAAAGTGGCTCTTTGAAGGACTTTGTGGCCATTTCCATTAGTGAATCATTCAGTAAAACCTAAAGAAGCAGATTCCAGAACTAGGCTAGAATCACAACCTGAACTGCCAGGTGTGTGAGAAAGTCCAATTTACCTTCTAATGAAGACAAACATGATTAAGGGTGATACTGATAGACAGACCATATTTACTTGGAAGTAATTAGCATGTAATGCTCCCAAGTGGACATTTCCAAGGACGGAGCCTAACAGCATAATCCTATGCAAGTCTACTCAGAAGTAACTCCTGTCAAATGCATTGGGACTTACTCCCATGTAAATGTGCATAGGATTGCAGCCTAAAACGGTTTTAGTAAAACCCCTATTTATCACAGTGTTGACTTCAGAGTCAACACTTAATAAAACACTATGATTTGGTATGTATGAAGATTGCCTAAAACGGCTTCCAAGAACAGCGTCAAGGATAAGGTACCTCTCTCTCCTTTCACCGTATTGGCATTTCATTTGAATTATAACATGAACATCATTTATGAATGGCTTTGATTACCAATATGTTTCTAGATTGCTGAGCCTGAAAACGTTTCTCCACCGCACCAGCCAAAGTCTATGCTCTGGTTCGTCCAGCAGATAGCAGTATTGTTCCACATATTACCGGGCCACACACAAGCGCTGGCAAAAACTGACCATAGCCCTGTGATGGCCTTCTATATGTCACTGTGTCACCACTTATTATCAACGCCCATTATTTATTTATTTATTTTTATTTACAGTATATTGATTACACCGACTACCACGCTGATTGTGTACATGAAAATGACCGTGCATTTTCAAAAGTGATTTTGCCGAGGTGCTCAGGGCCTTTCCTTCTATTCTGAATGGAAACCATATTCTAAATCAGGGGTTCTCAACCCTTTCCTGGCGGAGTACCTCCAGCACCACTCTCCTGCTGCATACCACTGGAAGTGACTGGCCGACATCATCTCCAGCTACTTCCTGGTTTTCAGGTTTTCAAAGGCCAGAAAACGCAGGTAGGAGGCTCCGGGTAGGCGGAGGGCCCTTCTCAGCATTCCAGCTTGGCCAAAGGCAGGAGCCTCTTGGGAGTGAAAACGTGCCACCGAAAGCACCGCGGCGTGGGGTTCTGGTGGTCCAGTGGTCCAAATACCACTAGCAGTTGGCTGAAGTACCACTGGTTGAGAACCCCTGTTCTCAACCAGCTTTGTGATCAACAGCTTTCACATGCAGTACCTAGAAACAGTGTCAGTGGCAACTGGGGCCAAATGAGGTCACATCTTATTTATTAAGTATATTATTAAGAATATTTATATATTATTTATATTTATATACCGCTTTTCAACCAAAAAGTTCACAAAGCGATTGCCATAGAAAAATGAAATAACCAAGGAAAGGGGGTGGGTTTAGGTGGTGTTTTCGTCCTATTAGGTCTTCATGACACCGAATTGCACTCTAGAGTGACAGTCCACGTTAGATCCTAGAGTAGACCTATTAAAGTGAAAGAAATTGCCCCTGAGTCAGTGAATTGCGGATTACAGTTTGAAGTCTGCAGAGTCTTTGCAGCTGCACTCCGCCTAGAAGGGGTCTTTGGCTTCTCAGTAGCATTCTCAGGTTGATGATTTAACCCATGCGTTCTCCCTTCCCCCGTCTTTCTAATTAAACCTGGAATTTTCTGCACTTTCGCTTCATTTACGAGTAAAGACAATCAAAGCGAGCCAGTTCGATGCTGTCGATCTAGCAACCAGTTCAAAGTTCAGTCCCCAGCGTTACTAACTTACGTCTGCAAATAACTGCAGCTCTCTGTCTGTTTACTCTGGAGTCGTCTCAGAAACTGTTGCAGGGCAATTCGTGGATCCTTTTTTTGAGGGCCGCAGCTGCAGTTTGAATTTCAGTAATATACTTCCCAGAGTAAGGGAAAAAGAAGAAGGGGGGGGGGAGAAGAGTACCAGCAAGCAGCTTGGAAGTGGGTTCCATTCACCTCAATGGAACTTTCTTCCGCATAATTGTGACGGGATTTAAGAAGAAAACCTGATTTGGGACAAAGGAGTTCTGGATAAAAATGAGAGCAAAGCAGGAATAAAAGCTACTGGTGTATGAGGGTTTAAAAAAAAAAATTTGCTGTTTGTTTGTTTTTAATGGGAAAATGTTAGAAAAACCTGAGGGTTTAGAGTGTGGATAACATAAGGAGAGTGCCAAGCACCCACAGGGAGAAAAACAACAACAACCCTCCCCTGTTCCTTTCACTCTCACCCTGCTTCTCTGTCTACTGCCACTATTGCTATACTTCTTAACCTAGATGTGATCCATCCAGCCAAACTATGAACTTGTTATTTTAATCTGAGAGCTTTAGTCGCTTATCATTGGATTTTAGCAGTGCCTTATGTTGGCTGCGTCAACGTATATTTCAGGCATTATACATGCCTGTACCTTCATGCTGATTATTATTATTATTATTATTATTATTATTATTATTCATCTATAACTACATATTACACCGTCAACAGCTGGAAATATCACTGACTGGGCATTAAATAATTGATACTCGTCTCAGCCGAAAGCCTAAATATCAACTAAATATCATCATCATCATCACCCCCCCCCAAGGAGACTATTCAGAAATCAAGCTTTTCAATAAATGTGGATGTGTGCGCTTTTAAATTGAGAAAAGGGATTGGGAGAAAAGAAAGAGGAGGCCAGTTAAGGATGACTCGTAGCTGTTTTTGAAAAATTAGACCAGATATTAAATACTGTACAGTGCCGGACACCAGACCTCCAGATCGCTGGGAAGTGAAGTAACGAGTGGGATTGCAGCAGGTCCCGTCACATCCAACGATGTAAAAAAGGAGAAGTAAAATACACATATTGCCGATGATCAAAGGCCCCATAATTCAATGTACAAGTGAAAACGCCTGGTGGACTCCTGGTGAAATTCATGAACACGGCACTGGAACTTCAATATCAAAGTGTTTCAGGTACCTGATTGCACTAATATAAATTCCAATGTAAGTGGCGGGCCAAGACAGAAATGCTTTGCAGCTGCCAGTGTAACAATAGTTTTAAATTGTATGTGCATTGGACAATTGACATACTTTTAATATAATACTTACATAACTTTTTATAACTTCTAATAACTTTTAATAAAATAGCCTTCCTCTCTACAAAATATATATATATATTATATATGTGACTCTTACTATACAAAAACAAATTCAATTTTCTTGTACTTTTGGCATTTGAAATAAATCATTTTATTGGAGATTGCTGTATGCAGAAATAATTAACAGTTTTCCAGGTCAAGTCTGTTACCAAGTGGTCATGAAAGCAAAGCGTTAAAAAGAGGGTGAGGGAATGCAGTTGGTGGCTGCAGGGCGTGGCAGTCTGGCGGACCATATTTTTTTGAATGAAAATAATGATTTTAATATGAAGAAGAATGCACACAATTATCTTGCCAAAGTGAAGCACTTTGAAGTCCCATGGATTATTTACTTCCAGTGAGTTCAGTGAGGCTTTCTTCCAGGTCAGTGCGTGGTGGGCAGGCCCTTTACTCTCACTGAAACTAAAAGCAACGCACTTGGACTGGATCGTGCCCTTGTTCTGTGTCTTCCTCAGCAACACTGGCAGCCAGTGTGTTAAGAGAGAAATTCTAAGAAGGTCCGTACATAGCACACAAGGCAATTTAATGGGTGGGAGTCACAAGGAGGAAGGTCTGCCTTGTGCCCCCCCCCCCAAGTAGGGAGGCGAGACCTGTAATCAAAATCACTAGTTCAACTTAATTCACAACAGAAATGTTGCATCTGTCCAAAATAGGCCGCGGCTCATGAAAGTTTACACCGCTAAAATTGTCTGAGGTCTTTAAAGTGCCACAGGACTCTCTGTTAAATTTGCTGTAACAGGCTGGCTAATGTTGCCACCCTCTGGAACATTCAGTTTTCCATCATCTGCAATGATGCGTGTATTTTCTCTGTTCAATACATTGTACATTCTAATATTATGGAAGCAGGTGAAAATAAAACACCAAACTCATGGGGCTAATCAATGTAGATTTTTGTTTTTGCATTTATTGCATCTTTCACTAACACCCGTTTTCTTTTCGCAACTTAAATGCTATAAATAACTTTCACTCCTATGAGCAGAAGTTATCCAACGCCAGGAACGGCTAATATGAAGGCATTTGTGATCATGGTGGAGACAAACAGAAAAACAATATGGCGTCCAATATTTATATAAAAATACACATCAATTTATATACATATTTATACAACTAAACATATAGGCACGGTCGGTTTAAACCTCTGGAACTCCAGGCCACTGTGGTTTTTCTTGCTAGGTTGCTGACTTAGCTTAGCGTTAAGTGCCATCGCTTTAGTGTACAACAATTTTGAAAAAAAAAAAAAAGAGCTTATATTAATACACCCAACTGTGAAGCTTACATTGCCTACAGTGGTGCAATGGCACGCAAAAAACCAAAACAAAACAAAAAACCCAAAATCAATGACAGGCACGATCCAGCCAAAATAAAGTACTTTTAAAAGGGAAGTTAGGGAGCAGAAGTAGGTCTTGAGAGTGGGGTGGGATGAGTGTGAGAAGATCAAAATATTTTGGTTTATATTTATTGTACTTGAAATGCTGGAAAACTGGTGAATTGTTAATAATTAAAAAATAGAAGGAAGTCAAGTAGGAGCTTAGCTGCAATCATATGAACACTTACTTGGGAGTAATGCACATTGAACTCAGTGGAACTTACTACTGAGTAAACATGTGTAGGGGATCAGACTGCACAACATTACAGATGGCCAGATCATGCCTGTAATCTCTACAGTGAATACGAATCTATTCAACTGTACATGAAACAATAGATCAATACCACAAAAAGTGTGGAATGAGGACAACCTGATTCCAATGCCACTCTCAAACAGCATTGACAATGAAGAAAAAGAAAGCTACATGCAAGAGGACAACCACCCGGCTTCTAAATGCGTGTACTTGGAAGTAAGTGCTACTCCTTCCTGTAGAGTTCACTTCCAAGTGACCGTGTTCAGGGCAGCAGGCCTCAGCATCAGGAAGCTGATTTAGGATGAGGCTCTGTGCAATTAGTTCGGGAGGGGGTGGAGGAGTGCAGTCCTTCAGAGTATTTCACATTACAGTAAGAGGTCCGTTGCAACCGGCAACTTCATTTACCTTGGAGACAACAATTGTGCTTGGCAATGACGTCATCATCCCAGCTCTCTTGGACAAATTATTGTCTTCGGATCCACTGTCAAATTCGGGAGGTTTGGCGATAGAATAATATATCTATATATCACAACAGCTCATTTTAGCACCTGGATATTCTTAGACAAGTTTATAGTTTTAAGAAGTCCATGATTGCTAATTGCTCCACAGTATACTGGCCTGGGGGAAGAACAAAACAAAACAAAAACACTGAACCTACCAAAATACAATGAAAGAAGGAGTTTAAAAAAAAGGGGGGGAGAAGAAAATTAAGACCTGCAGCATTCCAAGAAATCCGAGAAGATATTGCGAACCTTTGCTAAAAGCGCTTCACAACATTTCACCACCCTTAGGCTTGGCGAAATCTTAAATATATTTCAAGTCTTTCCAACAGTCTTTTGAGCCAATAGTGGATGGCTTGCCATGACTATTCCCAGCCCTTTGGGGCCCGGATCAGGAGACATTGTCCTTCAGCTTGGAGACTATTTTCTTGTCCTTGACTCTGCGGTTCTGAAACCAAATGGTGACTTGCCTTTCCGAGAGGTTGGTGGCCGCAGATATCCTTCGCCTCTTGTCCTTGTTGATAAATTTGTTAATGGCATACTCGCTCTCCAGTTCCTTGAGCTGCAATTTCGTGTAAGGCACTCGCTTCTTCCTTCCACGCCGGTAGACACACATGTCGGGCTGGTTTAGTGCAACGTCCCCTATGGGTAGAAGACATGAGGTGAGCAAGTTAGCATTTCAGCACAGCTTCTCCAACTTTCATTACTGAACCTTTTCAGAGGGGCAGCGTAAGAGTGGGCTGTTTTGCCGCTGGTTCCTACAAAAAGGAGGAGATTCATGCTGCCCCTTCATTTGCACAGGGTGGAAAGGGAAAGTAATACATGAAAGAAAAGGAATGCTTGTCCTCTCACACTAGCTTGTGGTCTCTTGGGCTGCACCTAGGAATTCCTGCGGGTGTCTACCTATGTTGAGGCTTGGGAGAGGCGATATGGGATACTCAGCATGGGCTTGAGTGCTCTGGGAGAAGTTCTGAACAGCAAACGATAATAAAACAATCACACCAAGCCTCGGAGGGGGCAACTCAATCCCCATTTCCTCGCTGATTATTTCAAGGGATCTAATTTGCTGCAGTGCCAGACGGACTTTCTCAGGAGTAAGCTCCACTGAACAACGTGCAGCAGGCTACTTCTAAGTAAGCATGCTTAGGAGGAATATCAGGATGCACAGTTGAGAGATCCTCATAATCTCTGCATGTATTTCAGTGGGACTTACCGCTAAGCAAAGGGTGTTGATAACCTTCCTTGGAAATAAATTAAAATGAAATCCATGGAGTTGACCTCCAAAGAAATGAGTTTTAGGTCTAGGGTGTTCCTGTCTGAATGACAACCTTTTTATTCCATGACACATTATGTAAGTCAGTCCCATGGATTTCGAGGGAACCTGGATACAGACAATAGCCGGATGTCAAAGATGCTTGCTCGGAAGTAAGTCCCACTGAGTTCAGTAGAACTTTTTGCCTAGTAAAACATGCTTAGGATTGCAGCTTGCCCATGACTGCAAAATTAACCTCCCTTACTTGGGAGAAAGTTACATTTAGGTAAATGGAGGAAATGTGGCTAGGGAGGCTAGAGAATGAATGTGCTAAGCACAGCAACCCGAGAGCAAAGAAATGGTTACCAGTCTTCTGGCAGGGACTGGTGGATATGTAAGCAAATCCCATGGCTTTCTAGGGGCTCCTTTTCACCTCAAGCATTTCTTGGTGCCGATTCCAGTGCAGAGTCAAAGCCACAGAAAACAGAGACGCCCATTCAAAGGGTCCTCTGGATCGAGGATGTGAATCTAACCAGCTGGAGGACCTTCCCTCCCTCCCGCTTTCCCTCCCTCCCTCCCCTCCTTGTGGCTGAGGTGGGCACTCATTCGCCCAAGTGGCGGCTTCCTGTCCAGTTGACCTCCTCCTCCTCTCTCTCGTGCGGGCAACAGCTGGCTGTGCTGTACCTGGAAAGGACGACTTCCAAAAGTGGGAGCCCTGGGCCTGATCTTTGGCGCAATACACTTGGCCATTCCAGCCGTTGGCCAGAGTCCACGACTGGTAGCCCTCCATGGAGATGTAGGTCTCGTGCCTGGGCTCGCCAGCAGCCGCCGCTGCCGCCGCCGAGCCAAAGGTGGAGACCACGTCCAGGTAGCCGGCGGGCACGTGCTGGTAGGGACCGGCTGCTGCTGCGTAGCCCTGGTAGAAGGAGACCTCCTTGGCCCGCGAGGAGACGTCGCTGCTGGAGGGCACGCTGGTGCTGGCCAAGCTGGCCACGTCCATGTACTTCTCCACAGGAAAGGCGGCGTGCGGGGAGGCTTTGAGGGCGGCGTTCTGTTGGAGCCCCACGCCGTGTGCCATGCGGCAGCTGTAATAGCCGTTGCCGAAGGGGTGATAGCCCGGGTGGTAGCCCAGCGCGGCAGCCGCGGCCGCAGCGGCTGTGGCCGAGGGCGGCGCTGTCGTCGGGGGTCCGCCGCTGGAGCAGTCTTTGGCCGGGGCAGCCTCGGACGACGAGGAGGAAGAGCGCGCCCCGGCGGAGGAGGAGCCGCCCGAGCGCTCGTAAGCAAAGCCCGCAGCGCTGGAACCCGCAGGGCGACCCGACGGCGCCGCCCCGAAGACCGGTGGAGACAGAAAATTGCGGCACTGCCCGCCGCCTCCGCCGCCTCCAGCATCTCCCCGCAGCGCCTCCATCTCCCAGCCTCCCGCCGCTCGACTCATGCTTCCCGCGCAAAGCAGCCCCGCTGCTGCTGCCGCTGCTTCTTCTCCTCCTCCTCCCCAGCTTGGCCCAGCGGCGGCCCACAGGCGCTCATGGCGTGTAAACTGAAGGGGCGACTGAGTGACTGAGCGGCTGACTGACGGCCTCCCTCTCCGAACGCTCGGGATGGTTTATAAAAACTAAGGCCAAGCTGGGAGGGGGAAACTGCGCCTGGCTTCGCAGGGAGCCCAGCCAGGGCCCCATTGGCCGCCGCGCGGCACGTGACCCTGACCCGGCCACCGGGAAACTGCGCCAGGCGCGAACCAGCCAGCTCGAGCCTCTTGCAGGCTCGCTCCGCGCTCCTTTCCTCCCCCGCCTCCTCCTCTGCACTTTGTTGCCTATGTGTTGCTACAGTTCTCGCAGAGAGATGCATAAGCGTTTGCTTTTTAGGGAAAGGAGGGGGAACAGAAAAAAAACAAGTATTAACAGTTTGAAATATTAATAAATAGCTATGCCCCTCCCCTCTCTCTTTGACAACCTCAGAAGGAAGGAGTGACAGATAATTTAGACCAGTTCTCAATGAGAAATGACAGAACCCAGGTACAGAGAACCCACAAAGGTGCACACACGTCATTTATATTCGCTCCTCTCTGCGCAGAACCAGATCAGAAAGAATTGGGTTGAGGGCGTCAGAAAGAGAGCCAACGGCGGGTGAATGAAAAAGAATCTGCTAGGAGGAGATTCAAAGTGGAAGAAGACTGGAACAGGAGGGACTGTCCTGTAGCTTAAGTTTCCTCAGGACAGTTGATTACACTGGGGTCGTTTCACGTCGGGCCACAGGCTGGGGAGAAGCCACGCGAAAGTGGGAAATATAGTACTGTAATTATGAACCGCTCACTTCACACCCAGTTGATACGTGGACTGAAATTGTTCAGTGAGCTATACTTGTAGATCTGCTTACCAGAGTATACCTGGAGTATGCATGACTGTCCCAAATGCACGGATATGCAACTTGTTATCTTGTCCCATTCTGCTGTTGATTGCACTTACACGTTGATCCTAAGCAGTTCACTCCGCAGTAGGTTCCATTGATTCACCCCCCCCCTTTTATGATTTCACTCACTGCTTTCAACTCATTATATTTAGGATTACAGCCGAAGCTAACGTGAGCATGCTTGGGGAGAGGTAGCCTATATTTAGGTAACACCCACCTACAGCAATGGCATAATAATGAGTATAAACCCACAGACCCACAGATAATAGCATAATAATGCAATAGCATAATAATGAGTATAGACACACAGATACCTCCAGAGCACTGTATTTACAGATTATTTATTGTAGTTTTCAGAGGGGTGGATTTCCAAGCATGTGGTCAGTCTTTATGCGGATGCTCTGAAAATGTAGCCTGCGCACCATTTCATAAAACAAAGGACTCCTCACTGTTTCGCTTCAGTGTCAAAGAATGAGGATTCTATCTTAAAACAATATATGTATGCCTGCCTGAGTATGTTTAACGAGAATTCTGTTTAAAAGCAACTAAGCAAGAGTGTTCCAACTCGATCCTCACCCTGATTACTCAGAAAGGAAGGCAACATTTATTTGGAACTGAGTCCCATTAAACTGGTTTCCCAACAAACATGCGGAGTATCGGCTGCTGGTCACACTAAATACTTCAGATTGTAGCCGTGCAATTCTGCACGGATGAGCAAATCCCGTATCGTTGAACCCTCAAGTCAGTGTGCCTCACGGGAGCACACATAGTTTATGGGGGGGGGGGAAGAGATCCTCCTGGGCAGACGTCCTGGAGTGGGAAGTAACTTCTACTGAAATATTAGTCTTTAAACCGAGAGATCCACACGAAATGAAGTCTCCAATAACCCCCCTGTCTTAAGAAAGAAAGAAAGAAAGAAAGAAAGAAAGAAAGAAAGAAAGAAAGAAAGAAAGAAAGAAAGTGTGTGTGTGTGTGTGTGTGTGTGTGAGAGAGAGAGAGAGAGAGAGAGAGAGAGAGAGAGAGAGAGAGAATTCTGTTTTCTTAATATACATACAAGGGGAAAAGCGATTGAGCAGATTCAATACCCATGGAAACAGAAATACAATATTTGAAATGGGGACAGTATATATTTTCTATTTTATACATTTAAGTATGCACATTTAAATCTATCGGAGACAAGACTTAGAAAAGACGAGTAATTCTGACGAGGGAGTGGATCTTGGTTTGATTTCAGATCCAAACCGAATTCGTTCCTGGATGGTGCTGAGGACCTGAGGTGTTGTTGTGGAACGGGACAAAGTTGCAGCTGCGGCTTTCCATAGTAATTTGGGGGAAGGAACAGAAGCAAAACCTTGTCTCGCTCTCACTAGTCATACCAGGAGGTCTTTTCGCCGACGTTTGGAATCCTCCAGTCCTAATAACACTTGGCAGTTGCGGAGAAAGGCGTGAGGAGTGAGTGACAACGCGGTGCTGCCAATAACGACAACAGCTAGCGGCTGGCCACGAACACGACCTCGTGTCCTTTACTCTCGATCGCCTACTAACTACCAATCCTTCCTAATCAACTGAAGAGGCCAGTAAGTGAAACTGACAAAGGTCATGTAGTTCACTCCAGTCTAAACCCAATCCTTATTTGTTTCCAGGACGTGTAAAGTAGTGGGTAATTAGGAAGTGGTTACTAAGGGCCCCAGTAAAAATATTCCTTCTTGTGCTGGGCTGAATTCTCTCTCTCTCTCTCTCTCTCTCTCTCTCTCTGTGGTCTTACTTAATTGCACACAGTGTGGAAACCTTTTACATCCAGAAGTATTTCTGCAATAATGCGAATGTCAGAAAGAATCCCACATACTGGTCTGGCTCAGTAAAACTGCAACTCTACATTGGCTAACTTGGTCCAAGTAAATTTGTTCGGGATAAAGGCACTTCCGTAACATTCCATATGAATAATTATCATGGGCACGATCCAGCCAGATGGAGGTCTTGTAAAGGATGCAATCCATTTACATGAGAGGAAGCTCCAGTGAACTGTCTCCCACTGAAATGGTGAGGTTTGGATCTTTTTGCTTTAGGCTCTACAGCGCGTTTTGTATTACAGAAAGTAACTGGAAACTGCCCAAGACAGCTTGTGACTTTTGTAGGGTATGTTGGAACCGCCTCTTCAAGTACAGCGGCCGCTGCAGTCGGCCAGGACTTAAAATCAACAATTTTACTTGAGTTAATAAGGTCCTGTAGAAAAATGCGAGATTGGTCTGGGGACAAGAGATTGTGAATGGGAATCAAAATCTTGAACTCACAAGCTAAACCAACTTCCTAATGTAGAAAAACCTAACCACCCTGCCTTTCATATTTGCGCAAAACCTGTTGCTCTCATTTCGGCGGAGGAAGTTCCGATGAAAAAGGCTCTGTTTGGACGGATTCACAGTTGTCATAAGATGGCCAGGTCGTGATGACCGCGATGGCTTGAAGCCAATGAGAGGTGGCGATGGAATGTGAGACCCGAAAGGAACCCGTCTGACCAGACTGACCGCTTGGCAAATGCAGAAGGGCGTCGTCACCAACTTCTCCTTTTGCAATAGAACCTTTTCAGGCGTTTTCCCCTATCCCTGCCCCCCCCCTTTAGTCAATGTGAACAAGGCTGACATCATATTTACATACATTCCATTTTCCATTTACAAATGGTGCAGGCATTAGAATCAACAACATTTCAGTCGCTGGATATGAGCACCCAGGGAAAAGACTGAGGTCTTTCCCGCAAAAGCAAATATAAAATAAAAAGTAGTGACTGGTGTTTGTGGACGAAATCATCTCATCCTCCCCCCCCCCATATGTAATGTAATGTGGAGCCATTTCCAAAACAGAGCAGTTGCTCTTTTAATCTTTCTGTGACCCATTCCAAACCACGTTCCCCGTCTTTAGATCCATCACTCAGGTGGTCCAAGTTATTAGAGGTACAGCAAGCTTCAAAGGCAAAATTCCATTGGAACTGATCAACTTCTGTGCAACTGGAGAAGGCCGCCAATTACCAGGTATCAGGAAGCTCAACAACGCAGCACGACCATCGCTTTGGCACCTGAGTCTTCAGCACATTCAGGAGAAATTCGCTCCCCTGTTATGAATGAGACTTCTAGAACATACTGTAAGCTCGAAGAGCAAGGGGATCATTTTGTCTTCACTTCCGCAGTAGGGTGACGCGAGGGTTTATATTGCAAAATCCGTGCTATGGCGGCATCCGCTCCACGGATTCGTCTCCAGGGCTTTGGTTAACTGAGGAACGTGAGGAGTGCACCAACTGATACCGATGAGAGAGGAATTTAAACAGGAGCTTAATTTGGGCAGGTCTGGATGATGCCCTCAAGGTATGAAGGCCCAACCTGACAGTAGCAACCACTGGTTAGGCCATATTTAGCTTCTAAGGTATTATTTTTCAGGTGTACAAAATGGGGACTCTCTGCTGTTAATATTTCTTTATTTCCTTGATAAATAAATCGTCTGGCTCTTTGTTCTTGTAGATTAATTTTGTTTTTTTATTTGTTCGCTTGTTGGCTCTATCGGCTGACTGCTCTGTTTGAATATGGAAAGGAGGGAAAGAAAATATTCCATTTGAATAGTATTCAAAATTTCAATCTTTTTCAATTTAGTAGTCTTTTATTCAGTTCCAGGTGAATGGAAAGAAAGTCGGTGCTGCTTATTGCAGCGAGTGGCAAGCTGACCCCAAAGGAGAAGAATAGCTTGTAACACATCAATTGCCCGTATATACCTATTATTATTGGTTTTTTCGTTATCCTTTTCTTTCCACTCTCCAGTCCACTCTCCAGTCAGCGCAAGCTTAGCCATGTCTACTCAGCCCCACTGACTTCAATGGAACTTACACAAGTAAGTGTGTATAGGATTGCAGCCTCCGGCAGATTTCTAGAGGTACTTTGTGTAATTGGAGGTAAATCATGCTGAGGTAGAAAACGTGGTCCCTGCTCTCACATATCTTGTCTCATTATAGAAGATTAAGTCCTGTGAAAATCACCTCTGCATAAATATTGGAATGAAAATCATCATCATTTCATAACCATCATCTGAACCATCGTGACAAAGAAATTAATTCATTGCAGCCAAAAGATAATTATGCTCACTTTGCTCAGATCACTGGTCTCTAAATAACAAAGCGTCCTCCTCCTATTGAAGACCAGTGTTCCCACGGACTACACCAGACTTTCGCCGCAATCCTATGCATGTTTACTCAGAAGTACATCTCATTCTGTTCAATGGGGCTTACTCACAGGTAAGTGAGTATGGGATTGCAGCAGCCTTCATCAGATGCATGAAGTGTTATCCTAGGTTGGCACATCTACATTTACATACATACCTACATATATGGGCACAGAAGGGGGAAAGGGAAATGATTATCACTGTCTACATTTTAAACCGTGGGGCTCAATGAATGGCCAGGAGATCCTTGATGGAACAGCCTGCGGCTTCACTGCTTACATTTTTCGATATACCTGCCAACAAGCGAGAATATCTCCTCATCCGTCCGATGAAGTGGGCTCTAGTCTAGGAAAGGTTATGCCACAGTGAACCTGTTGTCCTTTCACGTGTCACAAGACTCTTCATTGTTTTCTACTGCAACATTAACATGGCGACTTCTCTGGAAGTAATTTCTAACTCGATTGTCACGGGTTGCAGACTGCGGGTAAAAACCCGTGTTGAGATTTGTTAAGTCCCATTGGTTTCGATGGGCTAGTTAAACACAAACACAACCTCTTTCGTTGAAATTAATTTAACGTTTAACTTCGGCTGGATCGTTCCAAAGATTTAAAAGGGTCCTTGAATTCGATTACAGCGTCTTTAAGGACCGCTGACTTTTTAGAACTGATTGATTGATCCTGCTCTAGTATTAAAAATAACTTGTAAACACCGAGAGGGCACAATGATTTCAACGGGAAAGTTAACACTTTCTCATGCACCTAGATTGGACTTATAATTGCTGGACTGTGGTAAGAATAGATTGTGTTCTGAATCAGAACTCAGAGTTCTGAACTACCCAGTAGAAATATGTAGTAGTAAGGAAGTAACAGATAACAGCTTGGTGGCAGCGTGATAGCCCAATTCTATGCATGATTACTTATAAATTATCCAACGGAGTTCAGTGGGACTACTCCCACGTCAAGGTACATAGGATTGAAGCGTATCCCTCGTCCCAGTATTGCTAAAAGGTCTGCCGTTTAATACGTTCTTCCATTTTATGCCCAAAGATAACAATATTGTAAAAACACAGACAAGTGGATAATAAGTAACGAAGATTCTTCGATAGTGCTCCGCTCATCTTTGTGTGCGGCCTCTCATTTGTGGGCAGTTTACAACTGTGAGCAATGCACATTAGCTGACTGCACGCTAATTAGTTGATTGCCAAGGAAATATATTTTATTACAGCATGCAGAAATAAAGAAATAGAGTTCACAGGGGCTCCCCCTAAATCTCTGGAAGTTCCTCTTCGTCATCGGATCGTGTTTTCAGAAACGGTTTTAAAAGGGTCCTAGCAGCTGCTTGCTTTTTCTTCTTTTTCTTCTTTTTCTCCTTTTTTTAAACTGAGTTGCGCGAGTTGGGGGGGACGGACGGACGACATACTTTCGATCAAGCAGTACAGTACAGTACTCTTCAGCTCTCTCCTCCGATTACATTCGGAGGTGCTGTACCCAATCTTAACCACTAGATGTCCTTACAACGTTTCCTGAAAGGTTCAGAATACTGTATTGATCCCGGCGTCGGTTTGTACTGGACTGCTGCCCGGTATGCAGCTAGCACGAAACTGGAAGCCTTCAGGACAGTACAGGTATTTAGGCTAAAAGAATTTTTACTGCAAAAGGGAGAGTAAGAAGTTCCCAGAAAAAAGTAACTGTCATACTAGCTTAAAATCTCTGCTATGGCTGTCTTCTTATAGGTCAATAAAAACTCTGCTGGCCTTATTCTGCTTTAGGAGTTGCAGAAGAGAAACGGTAAATAGCGTGTGATGAATAAATGTGAGTCTCTAAACAGACAAGCCAAGCACAAGACTGACATACAGCCATACAGACGACGATCCTATATATGCTTTCCTGGGAGTGAGTAAGCCCCATTGGACACAATGGGACTTACTTCTGAGTTGACACGCATAGGATTGTGCTGGCAGTCTGTTTCAGCAGAAGCAAGAAGAAGACGACTAACGGTAGTGTGGGTGTATCTATCTGTCTGCCTTGTGAGAGTGATGAGGGAGAGCGAACCACGTCCCATTTTATCGGGAAACTATCTATGGAAAAACTATTCGTATACTAGTTTGCTATTGCTTGCTCCATATATGCCCTCTATATATTTGTACCAATATAGAATAAGTGCATGCGTGTATAATATATCCAGATAGTTAAATCTTTTCAAATGATCTGTTGACACAGGGAATAGAGAGAGTTGCATCCCGTGTTACATACTATAACCCGTCCTCTACTTCTTTAACTATTATTTCTAACCCAGGTGTTTGTGTGTACTGGCGCGCCTATGTGTTGCATACTCGCGCATCTGTGCCTATAAGTCGCCCACAGTGGACGATAAACCTCTTTGAAAGGAGTGTGGACAACATTCCTTGCGGAAGAGCTAGGATGCGAAGCAAGAGTGCACTTGGAAGACTGGATGCGAACAAAATGAGGCTGCAATCCTATACACACAACATACTTTGGGGTAAGGCCCATTGAACTAAGTGGGACTTACTTCTGAGTAGACACGTCTTGGATTGACACATCTCCCTGCTAACGGGGCAAGAGGAACTTTTTCAATTGGTGCTCCTCTTATATTTAGCAGGGGGAGAGTAACTGCCCCCCTTTCACCCCAGCACAGTGTCTTTTCTGGTGGCTGTTGCTGGTGTTCTTCTGCATCTTTTTTAGATTGTGAGCCACCCTTTTGGGACAGGGAGCCATTTAATCATTTGATTTTGTCTGTAAACCGCTTTGTGAACTTTTTGTTGAAAAGCAGTATATTCATAATAATAATAATAATAATAATAATAATAATAGTAATAATAATAATAATAATAATGGTGCTGTGACTGAGCGTTGGAGAAAGCAACACACACTGCGCAAGGGGAGGGAGCTCCTTTTCGTGGCGAGGGGGGCACCACGCAGCGCCCTCCTTCCAAACTTGAGGAGCGCATTGACCCTCTGCTCGACCCTTGCTGAGTGACACTCGCGGTGAAATCAAGGTCAGCCCAGACCCGTCTGGCATTGGAGGGTCTCTAGACAGATGTAAACACGGCCAGGACTCTGAGACGAGCTTCTCCAGAGAGACTGGGCTGCTGCCTGCCGGGACGCCATGTTTATTAGCTGCCCTAGCAGTAACGCTCTACAGTTCACCTCAAAGAACCCGCAGTAAAGACGGGAAACAAATATTTACTCAGCCTTATTCCTATGAGTACTTTGACTCTTTAAGAGCTGGTGGGGATTTCGGCCCACTTGAAGCATGTGTTCCAGTTCAATTAAGTCGATGAGACTTTCTCCTTTAAAACTTAACAAACAGGCGTCACCCATTCTTTGATGTCACACGGAACAACTTCTCTCTCTCTCTCTCTCTCTCTCTCTCTCTCTCTCTGTGTGTGTGTGTGTGTGTGTGTGTGTGTGTGTGTGTGTGCGTGTAAGAACAACTGAGTAAACACCGCCCAGCAGAAACAGCTCTGGACATTGGTCGGCTAACATTGCCCCTATCCATCCAAGATCGCTTTAAAAAACACCCCCAAAAGCTAAAGCTTTAAAGCTGCCAGTTGAGTTTCCTATACCAAGGTTTCCGAAGAGTCTTCAAGTCAATTCAGTTGAATTCTAACCGTCTAGAAATATATAAATATCAAATAACGACTTTATTAGTAGGGAAAGTTTTTCTGGAGAGCCAAAGACCAAGCGAAACGCGCTGCGGTCGGTATCATTACCCAATATATCTACTTAGTAGATGATGATTAAACTCCTTTTTACCGCGCGGGCTAAACTTTCCCTTCTGCTGCGAAGGGAGGCGCGCCTGGAAAGACGTTCCACACATAAACTCAAGGTTAGTATTTCTGTATTTAAAAGGTGCAAAAATATAAAATAGCACTTATAAAGGGGTGGGGTGGGAAGAGAAGCCTGGAAGAACTCCCTGCAGCGACCCTTTAAAACGGAAAAAATAAAACAACCAAGGAATTTCTTTGAAGAAGAGGCCGCAAGGCGTTGTATCCCTGGTTAGGTTTGTTCCGTCTGAGGATCGCAGGCAGACGTGGCTGTATCATCATATACATGTGGTTACGGTGAAGAAAGGCGGAGAAGAGGAAAAAGATACCAAACCCGTTCAAGCCTCTGAGAAAACGGACGGGGGCGCCAGACGACAGCAATTAAGACTCCCACAGACTTCCGCTTTCTTCCCACCTTATCACGGCTTCCCACCTTATTACTCGCTCCCCAGGCTTGACTGAAGCCTCTGCAGAGATCTATATGCAAAGGGGAACGACGACAAGGGTGTGTGTGTGTGTGTGTTTTGCATCTTAGAGTCAACCATTATCTCCACTTGTAAAACAAAGCTCTTGTCTATTTCTCCGAGGTGCCTAGCACCGCTACGAAGCGGTGAGGGTTTTGCAGGGTAAGGTGCTGGTTTCGTGTTGGGGCCTTGGGGGGGGGGGGGTTGCCACTGCCAGCCAGCGGGTTTATTACGAACAACTCAGAGGCTTCATTTAGTGTCAATACAGCTCACACTGACATCTGGTAAACTCCCAAGTTTCCTGATAGATTAGCCTTAGAGGATCCCAGCAGCAGATAGAGCGGAGTGGGTTCAAAACATGATTTAGAAAAGTTACCGTCCCAAACACAGAAAATGCAAGTACAGGGTTTCGCTTGTTTGTTTGTTTATTAACCAAGTGATCTCCGGGGAGTCTGTCAGAACAAGGGGGCGTTGTCAATTAGCCGGGAACGGGTCAATTACCAACAACACTAGCTGTGTGTGTGTGTGTGTGTGATGAACGATCGATAGAAAGATAGAAATGCAACGTTTGCAACTTAAACATTTGACAATAATAGGAATTCGCATTATGAAATGTTACTTCAGACAGCCGAGTTTATACTCTGGGTTCAATTTGTTTGCCATCTTCATTCCTTGCTTTTGAAATATGCACCCCCCCCCCCAACCTTCTAGACGCTCTCTTCCTCCTCCAGCACGGCTATATTCACGGTTAGGCCCTCCTTAGTTGAATACCGTCGAGGGGACTGACAGCGCAATCCTATCCAACTTACACCACTGGTGTAACCAGCGGGGGAGGGCACTGCGGGAGACTTTGGAGGGGAGGGGAGATTTAAATCCCCCTTGATCCCCCTTTGGAGTGGATTTGAATCCCCTTTCCATTATGGGACCTCCCATTCTCTCGCTGCACCACTGGTTACGATGGTGGTGTAAGTTGGATAGGATTGCGCTGTGAATCTAATGAACAGCAGCCTCGCTACAGATCCATAACACCCCACCCCACCCCCAATCACTTTAAGTCAAAGGAACTGGTTGCTTGCTTCAAGTTCCAAGCAGTGTCTTTTTTAGGATCAATCTACTGCTAATTTTGACCCTCTCTTGGGTTGCTATCAGACACCGCCCATCCTGATCTCATTCCCTCTCGAGTAAATCCTGTTCGTTTCAGTGGAAATGATTCTGCAATAAGAATGTTAGGATTTGAGGTGTTCGTGAGAAAGAAATGGTGTTAAGATCAGTGCCCCCATGATCCTAACCTGCTGAACACTGTACAAGCACTGGAGAGAAAGTGCAGTGCTCGTCCAGTGACACCCAATTAAGTACTCCAATCATTTTCTTGCAGTGTTGCAATGCTAATGCTCCTGTACTTTCGCCCAATACGTGGAGATAAATTCTTTAAATAAATAAAAGAAAAAATCAAGCGGTAAGCACATTAAACTGCTGTTGATTTTAATGCTAGAGTTAAGCGTGTGCTTAAGTCTGGTCCATTGAAATCAATTGGATTTAAAAGTGTTTCATTTGTCCACAGTCTATATATCTAGGATTAGCGTGCTCTCTCTCTGTGTGTGTGTGTGTGTGACACTGACTTATTTTTGAAGTTAATATTTTTGAGTTTCGAAAAAGAATTAAGCTATATTGGAAATAACGACATGGGAGCGATGGTAGGAAGGATGGTATTTGAAGGAGCAAGGAGGAAAGTTTTGCGGTGTGTGGTGGGAATTTGCGGGCGTTATTTGGTTACAAGAGAAACTGAGTATGCCTCTTCTCCATCAAAGTCAGAAACATCAACTTGGGGGGGAGGCAAAATTGAATTCCTTGAATGGAAAGTGTTGGACAGGAGCTTTTGAGGAGGCACTCCCAGGATTCTAATGACAACGGCTTTATCTTCGTTTAAACGGTTGCTCTCGGCGTCATTATTACAATCAAAGTTCTCGCTGAAGAGAGAGTTTCCGATAGGAAGGCCGGCGAATCGCTCTCCCCCGTGTCCTTTACGGCGCTAGGAGAGATTGGCTGTTCCACGGAACTGAGAGAGAGAGAGAGAGAGAGAGAGAGAGAGAGAGAGAGAGAGAGAGAGAGAGAGGCAAACTGAAAGCCAGGTAACTTTGCGCACGGGCGGTAGGGTTGTTAAGGGAGGGAGAGTTGGAGGATGGATGTTGAGGAACGGTGGATGTTACTCTTTGCCAATACCGAGAGCCTTTGAAATCTTGAAGTCCAGGCCTTTACCAAAAAAAAGGGGGGGGGAGGAAAAAAAAGACACGGTGCTTAGATTGAAAGGGGGAAGGAGGTTGGAGAGAAGTCTAGGCAGAGAGTGAATGGATGAATGAGTGAATGAATGAATGGAGGCATCCCCACCCCCTCCTCTCTGGTGCTTTAAATCATGTCTTTAAGGTTCCTTGGAATATTTTTTCTTCGCTCAGTCAGTCCACAAGAGAGAGGATTTTGAGGCAGAAGCGAGGAAGGACTTTCGTCAATAAACAGGATTATAGGGGAAAAAAACCCTCCCTACAAACAAACAAACAAAAAATTGAAATCCTGGTTTCTGGAGGCGTTAAAGAAAGACCCTGAACCCCTAGGATTACAATTAATGGGTCCATGTGCAGGCTGTGGCTGACTATAGATGCAGTTGGGCTGGTACGTATCTGCCAGGATAGTTATGAAAGTCTGAAGAAGGGGGTGTTCGGTGTGTGTGTGTGTGTGTGTGTGTGTGTGTGTGTGTGTGTGTGTGTGTGTGTTAGGAAAATAGCGAGGCTATTTCTTCTAGAGAAACCTGGTTGCGCTGTTAAAAAGGAAGGAAAGGTGATTAAAAGGCGGCCCGAATTGGGGGGGATTATCTCCCCCCTATTCTCCACCGTGGGCAAGCTTCTCTTCTCTAAAGGTTTTACTAAAACGCTATCTTAGAAATCAAAGGCTTTCCTGTCATTTAGCCTGTGTTTCTGTTTGAGGACAAACGAGAAAGAAGCTGCATCGTTAGAAGCTAAAAAGGCAACACGCTCACACACACATACACACACACACGCACGCACGCGCGCGCGCGCATGCACACACACACACACACACACACACACACACACACACACAAAAGCAAAGGAGGAAAAAAGGGGGGAATCAGAGCATAATGATGCACCTAAATGAAGGGGGAAATGTTGCTCCGCTCGTTTTATTAATCAGACTGTCAATTTCACCCCAGAGGCCAAACCCCAGAGCAATCCATGCAAGATCTGCTCCAGCTAAGGACAAGTGCTCCTCTCTTCACTCCTGGTCTTTCTGCCGCTCTACCTGGATCTATTTGTCTGCTCAGAAGCCGCCTTCATTATCCGCTGACAGGAGCTTGTATTTATTTGCTTATAAACCTGTTACAATAAATGATTATTCGACCAGCGTCATTCGTACCTTAATGACGAGCGCTCTTTTTCGTGATGAATGACATTTCGGGGCTAGAAAGGATGCATGGGTCATTTTGACCAGTCATTTCCTTCGCTTTGGCATCTTGTATGTGGGTTTTTTGTTTTTTTTTTTACGCCTCCCTCCAAAAGAGGTAATAATATTTAGAGACACTCGCCGGGCTGAATGCGAATTAGCCCCTGCCCTGCTGCAGGCTCATCATTAGGAGGACCAACCCTTGCAACTTTGACATTTTTAAAAAATATATATACATACATACATTTTTTTTTTGAAAGGGAAGGGGGGGAAAGTTGAGATGATGGAAAGAATAAGAAAAGAGATGATTCTGATGGAAAGAGGGCTGCACAGCCCGACGGCTGGCAAAAGGCTGGCGAATTTGTCAGACTCAGCTGGAAACGCGGTGCTGGAAGCCCTCGAAAATTCGCCACACAGCGGCCGCCTCAGCCCCAGACTAACTTCCGCTTCTCTGCACAGCGCGATAGGGGACATCCCTGCCAAAGGCAAATTCGAAATAGACACTTTATTCAACCTCCAGCATCAGAACAGCGAAAGCGCCGTCGCCTCGGAACTGCCGCCCTCCGAAAGCAGGAAGAAGATTAGCCATTACTCAGAAGTTGCTCAAGAGGCAGATATGAACAGTGATGTGGAGGTGGGATGCTCAGCGCTCCGTTCCCCGACCGGCCTCACTTCCTCCCAGCTGAAGGAAAACAATAACAAAGGTAACTCTATCTCTCTCCCTAGTCCCTCTCCCTCCTTCCCCCCCCCCACCCAAAGCGTGCTTTACTGGGGCAAGAACTTGGAGGGGGGGAATCAATGCACACCTGGGCACTCAGCAGCAGAACCAAGTCTTCAAGCTTTTGCTTTAGAGGTTCAATTGGTAAGAGAGGACAACAACCTATAATAGACTGTGTATCAAATGGCAGGGAAAAGATACCCTGGCCCTTTATGGAATCTGGTACACTGAGCTACCCAAGTGTGGAGGTCATACAGTCGCGATCTAGATACAGTGTCTTTCCACACGCCGAATGTCTCTGTGAACCCAGCGTGGTATTTATACTCGCCTACGCTGCATTTCTATAGCAAAGGGTTCAACTCAGGGAGGATTGAGATAAGCGTATTATTACACACCATACAGTGAATCCCTGCGCCTCAGGGTATCTCTTCTACAGGACTTAAGCTGTGCATGTGTGGAGATGACGGAGTATTTGAACGGTGTGTTTCTACCCCAAAAGCTAGAAAGGGTGCTTCTTGCGCAATCTGCATCCAGTGTATTTATACCTGGGCATCTCTTAGAGAGCAGCAGCAAGACTTTATTTTTATACTTCCTGCAGTGAGTGTTTCCAAACTGTATGTTTCTTTGACCTCCTAGGCAAATTCGCCCTGTGCATCTGACTTTCCTTTCGATGTTTTCTCTAAAAACACAGAATCGTTTAAAAAAGAAAGAAAAGAAAATGATGTATCGCTTCTTGTATCTCCTTCCAGTTGTGTCGTGTTTACTCCTAAAACGATTCACTAGGCACACTGTTCACTTTGACTCTAGAAATCATATAGAACCATCAACTTTTAAAAAGAGACGATATAAACAGATGCGAACTAAAGTAGCTTTTGCAACATTGGAATCACTGATGGGGGGTTTGTTTCCAGAATGCTGTGGTATTTAGTTTTTTTTTTTTTTGCCAAAGATTAATTGGCACAACAATCCACGTAGACACATCTTTCGGGCTATTGCCATTATTTTAGTTCCTATGAAATAAAAGGACGAAAGCAGGCCCACTCAAAGATGTACCAGTATGAACAGGAAAATTTCCGGTTCAGGAACCTTTTTCCTCAATTCTACAAAACGCACTTGTAACTTTTCTTTATTTGTTAGTACAATCAGTGCAATGCTTTATTTTTTTTAAAAAAAAATGCTAAGTTTTCTTAGGATCATTTGGTTATGAAGCCATTAAAAAACGAAAGAGAGAAACTTTTATTGATTCTGTTAAGAGCGGCAATTTGTATCCATGACAGCCAGCATTAATTATCAGAGAGCCCAGATTGCAAACGGGGCCTGCCGCTTCATTGAAATCCACACACCACCAACGCATCTCCCCGAGAATCAATCTCTCTCTCTCTCTCTCTCTCTCTCTCTCTCTCTCTCTCTCTTTCGCTGCTGCTGCTGCTGCTTTTGGGGCTTGGTAGGTTATTCGGAAAACAGCTCAACTCCTAGCACCACCACCTCGTCCTCAGGTTCGAGTTTAAGCAGCCTGCACAGTGGCGGCGCCTTGGGGAGCTCCAGCTCCGGAGCAGATCAAGTGAGGAGGTACCGCACCGCCTTCACCCGAGAGCAGATCGCCAGGCTAGAGAAGGAATTCTACCGAGAGAACTATGTCTCTCGGCCCAGAAGGTGCGAGCTGGCCGCCGCGCTCAACCTGCCGGAGACCACCATCAAGGTATGGGCAGCGAGCGAGGCATGGCAGGCGGAGGGAGGCTGTCTTCTCATTCTGGAGGTTCGGGGCTGGAGCCGGCGTGTGTCTTTCGGGTTCTTAAATCACCCGGTTGCAGCCCATTTCCACTTGCGTCTTCCTGACAGCAAAGATTCAGTGGTTTACGCCCCCGTTTCCCCCAGGGCGGCAAAATAAGGCCAATGATAACATAATAATACACCAGACAAATAAACAGAGAGTCGAACTGTTCCCATCAGAGCGCCTAGACATCTCTGAGTCCAGTCTTTCTCTCTTTGCGAGATAGAGTTTATTTTCTTCGTTTTTATTGTTTTGCACATTTTTCAAAAAGAGGAAAAAGAAAGGGGGGGAAGGAATGCCAATAAAATGTAGTCACATGACATTCTAAAAAAATAAATAAAAAAAAGAACTAGCCGAAGTATTGCATGCTTAAATTACTCGTTTTGGAATTGCATCCAAAACTCAAATCTTCCCGATGGAGTGGACTCTTTTTAATTCTTCACTTTTCTAAAGAGCTTTGCTCATTAAAACTCAAACTAAGAGGAGGAAGCAACGAATGTGAGGAGGCCTCTTCTAACGCCATGAAGAGATTCTACCCCTATTTTCGATACCGTAAAAAGAATGAGCGCACTATAGTAAAACCGGGAAAAGAATGAAGCAGAGCTTTTCGTAGTTTCATAACCCTGCCTGCTGCAGCTGTGCTTGGTTTTTAACGTTGTTGTAAAACAACTGTAGCCTGCAACCCTAGCGCACTTCCTTCCTTCTATGTAGACACCTTTAAGACTGCATTTATGTATGTATTCGGAGGAAACTTGCTGGGAAGGGATTTAAAAAAAATCCTGCGGTTCTGTGGCAGGAGCAGAACACATGGGCGATGATAGTGCCTTTTTCTCCCCCTTTTTTTGCGGGGTGTTCTCCGTGGGTGAAATCCACAGCTTTTAAAATGAAACCACGGCTGGCTGTCCGATTGATGGCAATCTGGCGTGGGTACGGTTTTGCAATGTGATCTACAACAACCCAGTTCATGTGAAAGTTTGGAACGACTTTGATTTCTGTAAGACTGAAACCAAATGCTTTCACTTATTGGGTTCGAGATTGGGCTGTCACTTTACAAGCAGCAGGACGGTGGTGGTTCCTGGAGTCGAGATATACTTTTTAATGTATATTTTTCCTTTAAAAAGCAGCAATGTCGAGTAAGGCCTTCCCGGTGACAAATGATTCCCAAAGGTGCTAGGGAGACCTCTTGACTCGGTTACTGCCGCTGCTGCTTCCAAAAGAAATGCAAAGAGTAATGATCCTCCAGGCGTTTTGAAAATGAAAGAAGCTGAGAGAGACCCGTCTGGAGTCTCACTTTCTCACTGAGTTCGTGGCAAGCCCGCTTCTAGTTTGTGCGTGCTGGCAAGGAGGGCAAACTGTTGGAAATCTGTCCCTTCAGTTCAGGCCATCCTCGAAGAAGGCCGATTGCAATCTTGGTGAGGGGTGGGGTGGGGGCTAAGTGGGGGTGAAATGGTGCTGGCGAACTGTACCCTGCATCGCAAAGGCTACCAGGATGTACGCCTGACCTTTCGGAGGAGGGAGGGGGCGTGGCGACCTGCTGCAGCTGCTTTGAATGTGCTGCTGCTGTTTAAGGCCACCCTATGCTCTGTGTTTTCCCCTTCGCTGCATTATCTATTCACTGCTCCAATTGCACCTCCTCCTCCTCCTCCTCCCCATCCCCAGGTGTGGTTCCAGAACCGACGGATGAAGGACAAGAGGCAGAGGCTTGCCATGTCGTGGCCCCATCCGGCGGACCCCAGCTTCTACACCTACATGATGACCCACGCTGCTGCCACGGGGAGCCTGCCTTACCCCTTCCATTCACACGTGCCTCTGCACTACTACCCGCACGTCGGGGTGACTGCGGCAGCGGCAGCGGCAGCGGCGTCTGGAGCGGCTGCCTCGCCTTTCGCCACCTCCATCCGCCCTCTGGATACCTTCCGCGCCCTCTCGCACCCTTACTCCCGCCCGGAGCTGTTGTGCAGCTTCAGGCACCCGGGCCTCTACCAGTCGCCCGCGGCAGCAGCCGCCGCCGGCCTCAACAGCAGCGCAGCCGCTTCGGCTGCAGCCGCGGCCGCGGCCGCAGCTGCTGCCGCGGCTTCCTCGGCTCCCCCCACTGGCTCCGCCCCCTGCTCCTGCCTCAGTTGTCACAGCAGCCAATCGGCGGCCGCGGCCGCGGCGGCTCTGGGCTCCCGAGCCTCCGGCTCGGATTTCCCCTGTACGGCAACCGGAGCAGCGGCGGCCACGCAGCGCTCCGAGAGCGGCTTCCTGCCTTACTCGGCGGCGGTGCTCAGCAAGACCGCTGTCTCCCCCCCAGACCAGAGGGAGGAGGCGCCCTTAACCAGATAACCAGCCCCCCCCCCCCGGCGGCCTAGGTGGCGCTGTCGTGCCGGGGTGGCCAAGGGCGGAAGCAAACCATTTTGTACAAGGGGTGGGGTGGGGTGCGACATACACTGGAGCTCTAGCGAGAGAGGTTTCGTTTCGTTTTCATTTTATTCCCGTTCCGGCCCTAATTTAATATAGGAGCCAAGCACCAAGGATAACTGTCGAAAAGGGCAGTTTGAAAAACATATGGGTAGCAGCGGCCCGACACCAAGGGATCAAATACAATAGCTGTAGTAATGTCGGCGTACGGTCCGCATTTCTTTCAGCTGTAGAACCTGGCTCTAAATGGAACCGAACCAGCATTTTCAGACGCTCTGTACTCAAATCGCCTCCCAGTCCTCAGAGAGCACCGCTCAGCTCCCCCTGCTGACGGTATTGGGAACTGTTTGGGTGTCTTTGAGCTCTGATCTTTATTTCATTTTAGATAATTTTGAGGCTGTCTTCTTAACCCGTGACCTTTTACAAATCCAAATACATTATTTGGGTATCTTGTAAAACTCAGAACCCCATTACAAAAAGACAAACAAACCTGCATTTACTTGGAATTTGGCTGAGGAGGAGGAAGTAAAGAAATCCTGAAGCAATTAGCCGTAGAGGTGCCTGTGGTTAACGGGCGCAGAAACTGGATGTATTTAGAAGGAAGGAAAATGCGATTCCTATTACGGTTCCGTTTTACTTCGGCCCTATTGAACTGGAAAGGGCTGGTGTGCGTTTTGGGGGAAGGGGAGGGGACCCCCCAAAGCGATAAGCTAATGAGGCTGGCGAGAATGGACCAGTAAAAGGAAAGGAAGTACGGGCACGCTAGTCTAGAAAACAGGGAGGGAGCAGGGTTTTCTTGGGTGCTTTTTTTTTAAAGCCTCATACTTTCTGACTACCATAGTTCACGTTATCTGGGAAATACTTGAAACTTTCTTGGCATGTGAAGCATTGTTCTGACTCACTGGCCTTCCTTCCGGATGCTTCTTCGTCTTTTTATTTTTTATTTTTACGTTTCATTT